>CM048846.1:24884000-26084000 GCA_026545225.1 Cornus controversa | reverse complement strand
ATATAGCACAGCATTTGATTCTATATAGATATTAGATACAGATTTGTTAAGGAAATGAAGTTAAACGGAGCACGTACGGTACCAGAAAGCAAAACGCCGGAGTGATGATGATCAGAGATAAATTTGTGTACATACAATTTGACAATTTGTAAATCTATATAGAGATAGATATAGACAAACCTTGAGAAATTGCTTGGAAGGTGGGATGTCAACTGTAACGTATTGCAATTTCGGAAACTGAAGAATAGCGGATGTGTCGGACGCCTAAACTTCTTCTGCTAGGTTAGCATTTTTATTATTTCGAAGAATAAAGATATACGGCCGATTGAGTTAGCCGAAGAAAAAGCCGATTATTGAAGAAGTTACAAGGTGGTCCATTTCATCTAATAATAATTTCATCTTTTATATATATATATTATCAAAATATTTTTATAATTATTTTCTCTTATCTGCTTCTCTCTTTTTATTTTCTCTTACTCTTACTTTTATGTGTATTTTTTTTTAACAAAAATTAAAGATATAATTTTCTTCCATATTTTATTTATCTTTCGTTTTCTCTTTTTTTTTTTAATTTTAATATTTGTTTGCCCTTTTCTTTTGACAATAATTCTTTTACGGGAAAAAAAAAAAAACTGCACCGGATCAGATATTCAATTAATAACAAATTAGATATGTATTCATTTATAAATTATTTATTTCATTATCCGATCGGATCAAGAAATAAACTTGTTACTGTTGGAATATGATCCATGTACCTATTTTATAACCATTTCTCACCTCTATTCTCTTTTCTCTCTCACTCACGCACCTAACCAGCAAAACAAACCATCAAAATTTAATCTATTGGTATTACTTGTCGCCTTAACAAATTGAGGGATAAATATCTCCTAAAGAAGGCCCAACTCATTTCTTCCATGGATATTTGGACTAATCTTAAACTCCACTTTTGAAAGATATTTATGTCATGTTATTTCATTTATCAAAAAATAATAATAACAATAATTTCAGAAAAGTCTCTCCAATTATGATCAAGTTGCAGATACCCCCCTCAACTATTTAAAAGTTACTGTTGGTCTAACACTGTTAATGTGTTGTTAATAATTGTATGAATTTACTATTTTACCTTTCAAGGAATGAAAAAGTAATTGCAGTATGGTACTATCCCATTAGCTATCTGGTTTTCGTAGCTTAGTTTTCAAAGGGATAAGAAATTCACAGTCGAAATTAACTTCTAAACATTCATCAAAGAAAAAAAATTATAAAGATAAATTTGTATGTGTGTATAATGTATATCTACCTGCTAATTTAATTGATTTTTTTTAATCTATATATATATATATATATATATATATATTATAGAAGATAATATACATGGTAATCAATGGAGCTGCCGATCAGTTTGATTGGTGATGCAAGGTGGTTTCAGGTAGGTGCAATCGGAATTAGTGATTTTTTACTCGATATGGAGTTTAAGACCAGTAATCCATGGCAATGGAGAGACATTAGAGACTGAGGTGCTGTTTGATAAAATTGAAAATTAAGTAGTAAAAATTTTAAGAGCTGAATTTTAAGTGCTAAAATTTTTAAGTGATAATTAAAAAATAAATATTTTTGATATTTTTTTGAATTTTTAGCATTCAACATTCAGTGATAAGTGATGTCTCTCTCACTTAAAATTTTGTCCCATTTTTACTGATGCTTACCATTTTAAGTGATATTCAAATTTCTTTATCAAACGCAATTAATTGGATAAGCGCTAATCTATTCAAAATTAAGCGCTAAATTGAGTTATCAAACAACCCCTTAGTGAGATGAAAGAGGATTAAGGAAAAAAACATTCTCTCCTTGATAAGAAAAGGAAGAAGGTGAGAAGTGAAAACAACATTGAGACACCATAGAGAACAAAACACGCGAAATAATTGATCTTAGGCCCCGTTTGGTACGCGTTTTGTTTTAGGCATTTTATTTTTAGGCAAAACAGAAATAACGTTTTTGTTGTATGATGTGTTAAATTGAAATCGAAAGTATGTTTGATGACAAAATTTTGTTGCGAGAATTACTGAAGCAATGCGAAACATGTTTGGCAATGTTCAAAAATTTGAAAACAAAACATTGAAAACATGTTGGTAACTCCAATTGTTGCTAGAAATATAAAGAGCAGAAACAGAAAACATGTTTGGTAATGAGTGTTCCTAATTTGATATTTCATGCAATTTTAAAAACACTATTTTTTATCATATGGTCATTTTTGTCCAAGGCAATTTTCTTATTGCAAACACAATGACATCTTTTTTGTGCATATTGCAAAGCTTGATTGTCTAAAAGTTTTTATAACATGTAATAATTTTAGAGAATTACATAACTTTGGGTTCAATTCATTGATTTGCCAACTTCGTGCCTTTGTTCTAAAATAATTTACATGCACAAGTATTATGAATGGGCAGGATCGATTTTGATTAATAGTAGTAGTTTGGCATTATGGTCAATAATTCTCATGCACCTTTTCTCTCACCCATGTTATGATGTCTATTTTTGTAATTGACAATCTTCGGTGTCAAAACTAAACATGATCGAGTTGTAATATTTTATTTATATTCTTGTAATTGATCATGTAATTGAAATCTCAAAGTGAGCATAGTCTTCTACACCAACCATGCAAATGATCTTCAAAGGCATGAAGCTTGACACTTCGGAAGAAGACATTAATGCATTGAGCAAAGGTTTGATCGATTGAAGTTTCTGGATGGTTTCAATTGCTTGTGGACATCATTGATCAAGTTTGAGATTCACATAGTCCAGGTAAAGTGGTGAGAACACATATATTTCAAACCGGAAGGATCCAACCTTGAAAATAAGGGTTTTCGGCAAAATTTATAGTTTTTTCAAGGGTGGACTGGTTCAACTCAAACTTAGACCAGTTCATGAAGTCTCAAGACTTCACAACTTGTAGGGTAAAGCCCTGGACCGGTCCAAGTGAAGGCTGGACCAATTCAACCCTTTTGATAGCGGATTTTGGCTCTGTAGTGTCATATTTTGACTCGGATTTGATTCTGAAATTTTCTTAAACTTTGAGACGTGTTTCCTATTGATTTTTAACTTGTTTTTCAAAGAAAATTAAGATTTTTAACATCTATAAAAATCTCAAATCATTTCTCTCTCTTAGTGTGCTTTCACGAAACTTTCAATACACATCAAAAATATTATTTTCTAGAGAGAGAAAGCATAGAGATGTTTTTAGGACAGTGAATTTATCTTTAATTCTTTGTTTATATTTCTTTTAGAGATCACACACACATATACACTATGAGTGATTTAGGTTGTGTCTCTTTATCCACTTGACCATTCTGATCGGGGTTGAATGTTACACATTCTACCCTCTTAATTTGCATATTTTATTCTCTTAGTGATAAATTATTTGTGATTTGATTTTATTTTTGTGTTTTTTGTATTTTTAGGGCCTTAATGATTATTTCAGTTAAAATCATGATTTTGGACTTTTAAAGATGACATTCAAGAGGGTTAGATGATGCCTACATCAAATGGATCCACTCAACTCCATATTTTAACTCAAATCGGCCCAAGGAAGTGGTCTAAGAGAATTATAACTGCTTAAGGAGATTCTGGGCCTGAAGCCCAATTCTGAACATAATTTAGTTTTAATTCCGTTTTGAAAAAAACCCAAAAGTTATATTTTCAAGCATCAATTCAACTTAATTTTCACGCAGGTTGAACAAAATTTTATTTTGGACACTTTTGTATTTCACAAAAATTTTGTGAATCAAAATTCTAAAGGGTCAAAAGTTGGGCCGAATGTTAGTAGAAAAATTCACCTGTTTAGTGCTGCAGGAAACCCTAATTATCTCCTAATTGGGTTAGGACTTTATGTATTCTCTTGGGGGTTTAAAAATGGCGAATTAGGGTTGTTTGGGGGGAGTTTTTTAGAGACCTTTGAATAGAATTTGCAGAGCTTTGGAGTGGAAAACTGTTGGAAAACAAGGTCTTGGCGTATTCCATGGAGATGATGTCTTCTTCCTTTACCATGAGCAGCTAGTTCATCCACTAGGGTTTTGATGTAGCCCTAAGCATCAATGGTTTGATTGTTCTAATTAATGGGGATTTTTGTATTCATGCATAGATTGTGTAATTTAGAGGATTCTTCTTATAGAATTGAGCAATAAAAGTCTTTTAATTAAATTCAGTTTAAATGATTTCTTATTTTGTTTTAGATACTTAATTATTGTTATTGAACTCAATCTCTCTTGTTTTCTGTGTGTATGAGAGTGATTATTACACAATGGAAATCGCTAAATATATCATTAAAAGCTTTGATGGATTATGCCCAGAGAAGATGGACCATATTGTACCCTAGAGTAGAGTAGTTAGGCAGATGACTCATGCCAATTGAAGATAGTACATGACTTAGCGTTAATCATATGTTATCTTCTTGACGGATGGAAGTGAGCTTGTAGCCACTGACACCACTTATGCATGATATGATTCCCCATAGTTAGTTCAATTGATCATTGATTGTGAAGTTAGTGGTGAAGTCAATAACCCTAGATTCATCTCATACTTTCTACACTCTCTAGTTTCTCTTGTTTTATTTTAATTGCTTCTTAAGTTAATTTAGTTATGAAAATTAGTAACCTATTCTTTCTAAATTTAATTAGAATTAATTCCAGACATCCAACTCAGTCAAACCATAGTCCCTGAGGTTCGACACCTCTTTCGATAGCCCTATGCTGCAAGGAATTCATTCTATTGCGAAGTGTGGTAATTTAATTAATACACTTACCAACGAATCAATGTGGCACCTGCATTTTTAATGCCAAACGGCGTGACGGTGTAATGGAAATTTCTAAATGGAGTTCGAAATGCAGTTTTTGGTGCATCGATTGCTACCATTCTGATTTGATTGTAGCCGTTGTAACCATCCATAAATGAGAACATGGCATGTCCGACCGTTGAGTCTACAAGGGTATCAATGTTAGGTAATGAGAAATCATCTTTAGGACATGCTTTGTTCAAGTTACGAAAATTAACACAAACGCGAATTTGGCCATTCTTCTTTTTGATTGGGACAAGGTTGGCGAGCCATATGGGGTGGACAATGGATTGTATAAAGTTAGTTTGAAGCAATTTTTCTATTTCTGCTTTGATCTGAAGCTCGAGCTCAAGGCGAAATGCTCGCGGTGCTTATTTAATTAAGTGAGCATTAGGTAAGGTATTGAGGTGATGGGCCACTGGAAGGGGGTCAAGTCCGAGCCTTTTTTCGTATGTTTATGCAAAGATGTCAGAAAAGTCTTTCAGCAAACAGATGAGTGGTTGCTGGAGGGGAGTAGGCAGAGTGGAGGCTATATGAGTGATTTGAGGTGGGTCCCTGGGTGAGGCGAGGTTAATTTCTTGGAGGTTAGGAAAATTAGGTCGAGTGGGTCCACTTTCGAGATGAGGCTCATAAATCAAGTTAAATGATTTTGAGCCCGAACACTGTCATAAGCAGTATATCATTTGGCCATTTGGGATTTTAACCCGCTTGCACTCGTGAGAAGTTGGCTTTAAAGGACATGTATATAGTTTTTGTTGTTGGGGAGAGTGGTAAATGTCCTTTTGTACCTCGGACCAGGTGGGGAGAGTGGTGCTAATAATGGAGGCTTGGTCGGGCTCATTAGTATCATCAAGGTCATCGAAGAAAAGTGCATCTATGAAATGAGCTTCTTACTTCGCAAAGGGCTTGTTGGAGCAAGGAACTATTGCGAATTTGTTGTTGATAATGCCTTTAAAACATTGGTGATATGTGGAAAGTACGATGCCAAAATGGTGTATCCATGCTCATCCAATGAGTAAATGATAGGAGGTTTCGGTGTTAATGATGTGGAACTTGGTAGGTGCCCGAAAGTTGTGGATTACAAGATTGACAATGATCGAGTGTTTTTTGCATATCATTACTGAAACTTGCTATTTTGATTGGGATTTGGATCAATTGCTTTGGTACGATATTCGCTTGCTTGAAAATAGAGAAATGCGTGATATTGATAGAGGAGCCATTATCCAGAAAAGCGCATTTGAATTCAATGCCATTAATAGTGGTGGTAACGTAAAGGGGCCAATTTTGAGGGGATGACACTTGTTTGTCCGCCTCTATAAAAGAGATTATTTTGGAGGGCTTTTTATAACTTTGAGGGGCAGTAGTTGTTATGGCGGGAACTGATTGATGAAGCTAGACTGCTTCCGGTTCGGTGGGTGGTGCCGAGTGAGGGGTCTTATCAAGCTCGTTGTAACATGAGATGGCTGTTGCGGCTTGGTGGTGGCGTGGATAAGGATGACGCCGGACATCTTTTGGTGCTGTGAGTTCGAGGTCTCTTCTGGCTACATTGCTGAGAAATAGACGATGGAGTGCTCGGCAATCACATATTGGGTGTGAGACTGACTGGTGGTATTTACAAAATTTAATGTGGGCCCATTTTTCATCTGTGGGTAGTTCACGGGGTATCGAAAGGACAACACGACCATCCTCTACCCATTTGTCGAGGGCATTGAGAACTTCTTCTAATGGAACTAGAAAGGGGGTGGCTCATCTCCTTGAGGGTTTTTGCCTCTAGGCTCTTTTTCCCAACATTTTTTTAGATGTTCTTCAGTAGTCGAGGTTGGTGTTTGTCGTCGAGCTTGTGTTTTGGGAGCTTCACCTTTTGGAGAATGTTGGAGATTTTTAACCAGGTTGCGAATGGCAACAATGAGTTCTCTGAAGCTTGCGAGGCGAAGGTTAATGAGATGGATTACGTATTGTTGAGTCATTCCTTGAATATATGTCAACCAAGTCCTTTTCATCATAAGTTTCAAAACATTCCACGGCTCGATCCTGAAATCGATGGACAAACCTGATGAGCTCTTCATTGTTGTCTTGGGCTTCTTTAGTTAAGGACAATGTGGTGACACACTCCTCTGCTTGGGAGAATTTGATGTGAAACTTACTAGAGAGTTGGTCCCAAGTAACAATAGATTCTGGTTCAAGGCTAATATACCACCGATATGTCCGATCTGTGAGGGATTTGGAGAACTCGAGCAGGCGTAAGTGATAAGCATTGAATGTTACGCATTCTAGCCTCTTAAATTTCATATTTATTCTCTTAGTGGTAGATTATTTGTGATTTTACTTTATTTTTGTGTTTTTCGTATTTTCAGGTCCTTAATGGTAATTTCAGTTAAACTATAATTTTTAGGCTTTCAAAGATGATATTCAAGAGGGTTATGAGAAACCTACATCAAGTGGACCAAGTCTAGCCAATATTTTAACTCAAAACAACCCAAGGAAAAGGCCCAAGAGATTATAACGACTTAAGGAGATTACGGGCTGAAGCCCAATTTTGCACCAAATATAGTTTTAATCTCGTTTTGGTAAATTGCTAGTATCTCTTGTTTCGATTCTGGACATTTTTGTGTTTCACAAAAAATTCCATGAATCAGACTTCTGGAGCATTAAACGTTGGGCCAAAGTTCAGCAGGAAAACTTACCTGATTAGGGCCTGCAATAAAACCCTAATTGTCTCCTAATTAGGTGAGGATACTTCATATTCTCTTGACTATTAAAAGTGATGAATTGGGGCTATATAGGGGACCTTTGGCAGTAGCTTTGAAGAGCTTTTGGAGTGGAGAAACATTGGAGAACAAGTTCTTGTGCGTATTCCATCGAGATGGCGTTTTCTTCCTTAACAGTTGAAGTGTCTTCTTCTACCATGAGTGGCTAGTTCATCTATTAGGGTTTTGATGTAGCCCTAACTAAGCATCAATAATTTAATTGTTCTAATTATTGTGGATTTTTGTATTCATGCATAAATTGTGTAATTTAGAGGATCCTATTTAAAGAATTGAGCAATAAAAGTCTTATATTCAGTTTCAATCATTTCTTATCTTGTCTTAGATACTTAATTGTTGTGATTGAACTCAATCCATCTTGTTTTTTATGATTATGAGAGTGATTATTATATAATAGTATTCACTGAATGTATAAGTTAAAATTTTGATGGATTATGCCTAAAGAAGATGGGTCATACTGCACCCTAGAGTAGAGTAGATAGGCAGATGGTTCATGCCAGTCGAAAATAGTCCATGACTTAACTTTAATTATATGTTATCCTCTTGACGGATGGAAGTGATCTTGTAGCCACTGACACCACTTATGCATGTATAATTTCTCATAGTTAGTTCAGTTGACCATTGATTGTAAAGTTAGTGGTGAAATCAATAACCCTAGATTCATCTCATTCATCTCATCTTATTCTCACTCATTAGTTTCTCTTATTTTCTTTTAATTGCTTTATTAGTTAATTTAGTATAAAAATTAGCAACCTATTTTCCTTTAATTTAATTAGAATTAATTTTATACATCCAACACAGTCTCTGTCGATCGACACCCCTTAGATAACTTTATTTTACAGAGAATTCATTCTATTGCGAAGTGGTATATTTTAATTGATACAATTAGCCACGATCAGTAAGGAATGCTCATGACTATATTGTTCTCGTGCTTCAATGAAATGAACAACATGCTCGCGAGGATTGCCTTTTTTGACATCAAATTTTGTGAACTTTGGGACAAGATAGCTGGGTGGGTATGGAGTTTGGGCAAGGCTGTGAGGGTAAGGTGGTTCGGGCTCGAAATCTAAAGCTCGAGTAACGGAAAGTGATTTTCTATTAAGGAGATTGCGCATTTTTGCGCCTGTAGTGTACTCTGGGGCAGATTAGGGAGAGAACGATGGTTGGGCTGCAGTTTTGGGTGTCTGCTGGACCCTGGTAGCAGGTGAGTGAAAAACTAGCAGAGGAGGAGGATTGGGGGTGTTTGGGATGATGGGTGGAGATTGGATTGAGGAGCTGGGCTGGGGGGTATATGTAGTTTGTGCTGGTAGGGCTTGGAGGGCCTCTAAGATTGCTTTTTGAGTAGACTCGAGGGAGTTAATCCAGGCCAATAGTTGGCGTTAGGTGGTTTGGATGGTTTTGTTTGAAATTGTAGGTTAATATCTGGGGTTAGGGTGATCGGGCGATTGACAGCAGTGAAAGAGTGGCATCGTGTTATACTTTTGCCTTGAGATGAGTGTACTAAATCAGCATGCGGTGATGCTATGTTGGGTAGTGGATCGTTAAGCAGTACGACATCTGGTAGGGAGTTATTTGATTTCATCGTCTTATATTGATATACACCCAATGGAGTCGCCAAAATGTAGGAGTTCTTTATGTTTTACAATAATAAAGGTAGTGTTCAATACAATCATGAAGGATCCTGAGAAGGCATTCTGTAAGAGGGAAGAGAAATCAAGCTAATTGATGGGAGTCTTAGTGAAGGTAGGATAGCTTTTCTTTTGTCACCGGACTTTCCTTCTTTGCATTTACTGAAGTCCCTTATTTATAGTTCTAGGTTTCCTTGCACTATGTCTATTAGATTCAAACCAGGCTGGTTATTATTAGAGAACTAGCACACTTAGGTTATGATGCCTTAGGCACCTAACTGGACAAATCTCTCAACTTGCTCTGTAGCTGAGCTGCAGCGGCGATGGTGGTTGAGAGTATTAATGACTATTATCAGAGCATTAATGGTGACAATAAGGGTCTCTATGGTGACGTGCTTTCACTACTCCATCAACTAGGCCTATTAAGAAAGTTAGGATTTTTTTAGTTCTCATCCTCCAAACCATATTTCCTCAAAATATCCCATTAGGGCTTTTTGGTTACATCCGGACAAGGGATCCCTACTGATCGGTGTTGAATGTTGTTCATTCTAGCCTCTTAACTTGCGCATTTTATTCTCTTAGTGATATTTTATTTGTGATTTTACTTTATTTTTGTATTTTCTATATTTTCAGGGCTTTAATGATTATTTCAGTTAAAACCATGATTTTTG
This sequence comes from Cornus controversa, assembly GCA_026545225.1. Taxonomy (NCBI): domain Eukaryota; kingdom Viridiplantae; phylum Streptophyta; class Magnoliopsida; order Cornales; family Cornaceae; genus Cornus; species Cornus controversa. Next base: position 26,074,111 of record CM048846.1, on the reverse strand, counting down.
GACTTTTAAATATGACATTCAAGAGGATTATATGAAGCTTACATCAAATGGATCCATTCAACTCCATATTTTAACTCAAAATAACCCAAGGAAGTGGCCCAAGAAAATTATAACTGCTTAAAGAGATTCTGGGCTGAAATCCAATTCTGCGCATATTCCAATTTTAATCTCGTTTTGGGAAACGGCCTGTAACTCTTATTTATAAGCATTAAATTGATTTAATTCTCGCAATGGTTGAACGAAATTCGATTTTGAACATTATTGTATTTCACGTAAATTTTCTGAATCAAACTTCTAATGGGTCAAACTTTGGGATAAAAGTTAGCAGAAAAATGCACCTGATTAGGGCCTACAGGAAAACCCTAATTATCTCCTAATTAGGTGGGGACTCTTCATATTCTCTAGGGGTTTAAAGTGGCAAATTGGAGGCTGTATTGGGGGGACTTTTGAACAGAAACTTGCAGAGCTTTGGAGTGAAGAACCATTGAAGAACAAGGTCTTGCACGTATTCCATGAAAATGACGCCTTCTTCCTCAAGAGTTAAAATAGTCTCTTTTATCATGAGCGGCTAGTTCATCCACTAGAATTTTGATGTAGCCCTAACTAAGCATTAATGGTTTGATTGTTCTAATTATTGGGGATTTTTGTATTCATACATAGATTGTGTAATTTAGAGGATTCTTCTTATAAAATTGAGTTATAAAAGTCTTACAAATTCAGTTTCAATGATTTCTTATCTTGTCTTAGATACTTGATTATTGTTATTGAACTCAATCTCTCTTATTTTTCTGTGATTATGAGAGTGATTATTACACAATGGTAATCACTGAATATATCATTAAAAGCTTTGATGGATTATGCCTAGAGAAGATGGACTATACTGCATCCTAGAGTATAGTAGTTAGGCAAATGGCCCCGTATCGAAGATTGTCCATGACTTAGCCTTAATCGTATGTCATCTTCTTGGCAGATAGAGGTGAGCTTGTAGCCACTGACACCACTTATGCATGATATAATGCCCCATAGTTAGTTCAACTAGCCATTAACTGTGAAGTTAGTGGTGAAGTCAATAACCCTAGATTTATCTCATATTTTTTACACTCTCTAGTTTCTCTTATTTTAGTTTAATTGCTCCATTAGTTAATTTAGATATGAAAATCAACATTCTTTTCTATTAAATTCAATTAGAATTAATTCCGTATATTCAACTCAATCAGACCATAGTCCCAGAAGTTCGACACCCTTTTCGATAGCCCTATTCTGTAAGAAATTCGTTCTATTACGAAGTGTGGTAATTTAGTTGATACACTTACCAACGAATCACCTACCAAGTTTCACTTGTCCCGTGATGAGGTTAGGTAGTGCTCGAAGAGTTTGTTCGAAGCTTACCCGAACTGTTATGATGTCAGGGCTTTGTGACGATGCTCGAAGCATGTGTTTGGGGCTTATTTGGCCTGACGTGTTGTCAGGGCTTTGTAATGGTGATCGAAGTGTGTTCGAGGGTTGTTTGGCCTGACGTGTTGTCAGGGCCTTGTAATGGTGCTCAAAGTGCGTTCAAGGCTTGTTTGGCCTAACATATTGTTAAGGCTTTTTGATGGTGCTCAAAGTATGTTCGAGGCTTGGTATGTTGTTAGGGCTTTGTGACGATGCTCGAACCATGTGTTTGCAGCTTGTTTGGCCTGACGTGTTGTCACGGCTTTGTAATGGTGCTTGAAATGTGTTCGAGGCTTGTTTGGCCTGACATGTTGTCAAGGCTTTTTAATGGTGCTCGGAATGCATTCGAGGCTTATTTGGCTTGCCATATCATCAAGCTTGGAATGGTGCTCGAAATATGTTCGAGGTTTGTTTGGCTTGACATGTTATCAGAGCTTTATAATGGTGCTCAAAGTGCTTTCAAGGCTTGTTTGGCCTGACATGTTGTCAGGGCTTTATAATGGTGCTCTAAGTGCTTTCGAGGCTTGTTTGGCCTGACACATTTTCAGGGCTTTATATTGGTGCTTCTTTTCTTTTCAATGGGTGACGTGGCTGCCATGTTGGACATTGACTTTTCAACTTTGCCATGTGACCCAATATAATCAACACCTACAATTGTCTTATTTTCATACCTTGTAGAATAAAAAAACTACAATTTCGGGAAATGATTTTTTTTCTTTTTGAAGATGAATTTAGTTATCATCTGATGACATAACCCACAACTGAGCTATGTGAAAGATTTACCGGATCTGTCATTTGTTTCCTCAATGGGGTCGGTTGACAATGTTCTCGGAATTAATTCATTCCGCCTTTTTCATTAAAGCCTCTCTGAATGAGGTGTGCCCCAATAAGGTCGATTGACAATGTTTTTAAAATTAATTCATCCTACCATTTTCGTTAAAGGCCCTCTGAATGAGGTGTGCATTAATGGGATTTATGGTATGGTCTTCTATTCGAGGGTGCCTAGTTTGGGGAGGCGATTCGTTCACCTCACCACTTCGTAGAAATTTTTGACTTTCCTTACATATGTTTTGCGAGCTGCATTGGACTCTCTGCTGCTTGGAGACCCTCTTGAGATAACTCTGATCTCTTCTAGCAGAGGGTTTCTTCGAGTATTATTGTCTTTACTTTCACGTGGGCGGTTCTGTGCCTCTCTCTCATCTCTAACCAAAAATCTATGCAGTTGTCCCCTACGAATCAGACTTTCAATTTGCTTCCTTAAATTAATGCACTCATCTGTATCATGTCTATGATCACAGTGAAACCTGCAATATTTATCGCGAAACCTCTTCGCGGGATCAGTTCTTAGTTTTGAGGGTCATGTCATTATTGGACCATCTTGAATGTAGAGGAGAATCTGGCTTATTGATGTGTTTAATGGGGTAAAGTTGAGACCATTATCTTGTTGTAATGGCCTGTCACCCTGATCTTGTGTCGTCTTGCCGTATTTGGGGTCCCTTTCTTCCTTAATGGAATGTCCTCCTCTTTTTCTATCTATCTTTTTATCATCATTTCCTTTTTCCTTACTAACTCTAACATGCTTTTTGGTGGGTGTTTAGAGATAGAATATAAGAACTTTGAGGGCTTCAAGCCTCCCATGAATGCGGTAATGGACACCTTATCGTCTAAGGCATCGACATGTAACATCTCTCTGTTGAACTGGTTGATATAATCTCGTAGCGATTATCCTTTACTCCGCCTTACGTTTAGAAGATAGCTAGGTTACATGTTTCCTATGTCTACGGGCTGCAATGAAATTGCTCACAAACAACTAGCTCAATTCTTTGAAAAAATGCACTGACGTAGGTTTTAGGCTATTGAACCATGCCTTGACAGAATCTTTCAATGTAGTGGTAAAAGCTTTGCATATGATCTCATATGGCACTCCTTGGAGGTACATCAAAGCCTTGTAGGTCTCTAGGTGGTCTAGCAGGTGTTTGGTCCCATCAAAGTTTTCAAGGGCTAGCATTTTAAACTTGTTGGGTAAAAGACAACTCATTACTCTAGAGGTAAAAGGGAGATTAGTTTGTTGAATAATATCCTCCACTATAGCAGGGTCCTTCCCTTTCATGGCATGGGCCATAATTTCAAACTTAGCTTTGATGTCCTGCATCTCCAAGTCGTAATAAATAGTTTCCCCTACCTACCCTGAATCTCCGTGAGTACAAACTCTTTCAGACATAATTAGGTGAATGAGATTAGCCCTAACTCGCTCACTTCTCACATGACTTTAGGCAGCGTCGTTCACCAGAATCCCACCATCTCGCATAACATAGTTCCCTTCTGGGTTAATTGGGTTGAGTTGGCTCCATGATGGCACTAGTACTACGGGGAGCAGGCGTTGCAGGATTGTCGCATTTTGTTGGAGCACCTGAATTAGACTTTGATTCAAGTTCTGAATTTGGTGTTCCAACGCTGTAACATAGTCTTGATTATTTGGGACTCCAGGACGTATTCCAAGCAAGTCTTCATGACCAAGGGCTTGCATACCTTATCCTTCCGCTCAAGAATTCTGATACTCCCAAACCTTTAGGACACCGTCCTCGCGAATGAAAAGGTTATGGTCGACAGGAAGGTCTCGCCTAGCTGGGGGATTGTAACCGACATGGGGATCTAGACCAATTGGTGGATCATAATTGACGGAGGATCCTGACCGACTGGAGGGTTATGACTGGTAGGAGGATCCTGACCGATTGGAGGGTTGTGACCGACTGGCGGGTTGTGACCGACATGAGGGTCCTGCCCTGCTCTGGTCTCTAGCCCATATCGTAGGTGCATCATGATTCATGTATAATAGTTAAATTCGTGATTGATTCCCACAGATAGCGCCAATTGATGAAGCAAAAATTGACACACAATCCGGGTCAACCTAACCTAAAAAATATAAGGAAAGGGTAACCGAAAAAATACCAGTGTGGTGCCGACCGACTACACTCCGATAATCAAGTCAGAAATCTAAAATGTTTAGGAAGTTGTAATGGCACGTAGAGTTTATTAATTGCATACCTGAATAATGGATCGCTCCCATATTTATAGAAGTCGAGTGTGACTGTATCCAGGTAGGAGACTAACTACTCAGACCTCAGATCCCCAGTCCATCTGGAAGTGGGAAAGTCATGATAAATGTTTATCTTTCCTCCATGTCACTTGAAACTTAATCAAAGTCTAACACCCCCATCAATAGTATAGGTAAAAAAGTAAAAATAGCAGTTATTCATACAGTCATCTAACCACAATATCAAAGATTCATCACCCAACTAACATTCCTCTCATCAGGCATGTTAAAAAAGAAGTCCTTCTACATATCATAATTATGAAGCATCATGAATACTTTAGTATAATGAAAATTATTAATCCCCTGCAATTGATCCAGAATCTTAATGCATGAGTTAAATTTTTCTTTCTCTTTATCTTTTCTAACAGGAGATGTGACTTCAATTCCATTGCCAAATGATGCAGCAAGATTAGAAGATGAAGTAGCTGTAGCTATGACCTTTTGAATTCTCTCAGCTTTCATATTAGCATTTCAGTTATGGTTAACATGACTTGAGACATTGTGGAATTAAAATTTTTTTTTTTGCCCTTAGGTGGAGGCGAGGGATTGATCTCACGGCCGTCCACCTCAGCCAACTCATCATTCTTACCAAGGTTAAGTATGCCTATGTGGGAACTTGGGATGTGGTGGGTGCTCTAGTAAAAAGGTGGATATGCGTAATCAGTGTTGAATGTTATGCATTCTAACTTTTTAACTTGCGTATTTTATTCTCTTAGTGATGAATTATTTCGTGATTTTACTTTATTTTAGTATTTTTTGTATTTTCAGGGCTTTAATGATTATTTCAGTTAAACCATGATTTTGGGCTTTTAAAGATGATATCCAAAAGGGTTATATGAAGCCTACATCAAATGGATCCATTCAACTCCATATTTTAACTCAAAACAGTCCAAGGAAATGGTCCAAGAATATTATAACAGCTGAAGGAGATTACGGGCCTAAGCCCAATTCTACACTTAATCCAGTTTTAATCCCGTTTTAGAAAACGTCTCGTAACTCTTATTTCTGAGCGTCAAATTGGCTTATTTGCTACAAAAGTTAAACGAAATTCGACTCTGGACACTTTTGTATTTCGCGTAAATTTTGTGAATCGGACTTCTACTATGTCAAATTTTGAGCCGAAAGTCAATAGAAAAACCCACATGATTAGGGCCTACGAGAAACCCTAATTGTCTCCTAATTAGGTGGGGACTATTCATATTCTCCTGGCTATTAAAAGTGACAAATTGGGGCTATATTGGGGAGGCTTGGTAGCAGCTTTGAAGAGCTTTTGGAATGGAGAATCATTGGAGAACAAGGTGTAGCAATACTTCCATGGAGATGATGTCTTCTTCCTCAACCGATGAAGTTTCTTCTTCTATCATGAGCGGCTAGTTCATCCACTGGGGTTTTGATGTAGCCCTAACTAAGTATCAATGGTTTAATTATTCTAATTATTGGGGATTTTTGTATTCATACATAGATTGTGTAATTTAGAAGATTCTTCTTATAGAATTGAGCAATTTCAGTTTCAATGATTTCTTATCTTATCTTAGATACTTGATTATTGTTATTGAATTCAATCTTTTTTTTTTTTTTTTCTGTGATTATGAGAGTGATTATTACACAATGGTAATCGCTAAATATATCATTAAAAGCTTTGATGGATTATGCCTAGAGAAGATGGATCATACTGCACCCTAGAGTAAAGTAGTTAGGCAAATGGCCCATGCCAATCGAAGATAGTTCATGACTTAGCCTTAATCATATGTTATCTTCTTGATGGATGGAAGTGAGCTTGTAGCCACCGACACCACTTATGCATGATATGATTTCCCATAGTTAGTTCAATTGATCATCGATTGTGAAGTTAGTGATGAAGTCAATAACCCTAGATTCATCCCATATTATCTACACTCTCTAGTTTTTTTTGTTTTACTTTAATTGCTTCATTAGTTAATTTAGATATAAAAATCAATATTCTTTTCTCTTAAATTTAATTAGAATTAATTCCATATACCAACTCATTCAGACCATAGTCCTTGAGATTTGACACCCCTTGTGGTAGCCCTATTCTGCAAGGAATTCATTCTATTACGAAGTGTGATAATTTAATTGATACACTTACCAACGAATCAATGCGCACTTGTAGCATATGTGTCCCCAAATATTGTTGTCATCTTGTCATAATAAGGGCATCCCTTCCTATGAAACTTTTTTGCATTTTTAACCACCTATAAATTATTATCTTTCATATCAGTATATCCTAAATGTTAAAATTAATGTAGACCATTATATATATTTTATGAAAATGGAGAATACATTAACTTTAAACTACTAACCTTGCTCGACCTTTCCTATCTTTCTTCATCTACTCTAACTATGCCCATCTCAGAATTGTATCACAGACCAGTCTCTGATTATAGTTTTTTAAAGTTTTTGTAGACTACCTTCAGTTGATTGAACTTATTCCTAAGTTGATTATTTGTATAGACCTTCCCTATTTCTAGCCTCATTCCTTCAACTAAATTCCTCCAACCAATCATGTTAAAGGTGGAATTAATTCGGTTTCCAACCCTAACTTCTTCCTCTATACGCAAAATGAAAACTTCGATATGGAACGCTGACATTCGCCGCAGGGTAAACCACCACGAGGAAGGAGAAGAAGATCGCTAGTAGGTGTGATCATACCAGCACTAATACCTGCGTAGTTCTCGTGTTGCACCCTTTTTGTCGCGATTCATCCCATACCAATTTTTCATCGTCACATTGTTCTGTCAAGCCCTCTCCTAATGACATATCATTACCAAACTCATCCACATTCTCATTATTGATATTTATCTAATTATCCAAGCAAATTCATCAAATTAGATTTAAAAAATGTGGGTATTAATTATCATAGTATTTGCTAACAGAAAAATTTAACTAATTTTAACAATCATGACATGAAAGCATATTGTACTACCTACTGGTTTTCATAAAAATTAACCAAATCAACCCCAACATAGAAAATATTACATATTAAAGACAATTTATAACATCAGAACATAGAGTATTACCTTGTCTGAGCCGAGCTCTAGCCTGAAACTGATAATTTCATATATATATATATATATATATATATATATATATATATATTACATTTGAGCTTTGAATTTGAATTTCCCTCCAAAAAAAATTCATTATCTAACGGTCAGAAATGCTTAAAAAATTAATCTGACGGTTCAAAATATCTATGCCTATCTACGGTCTAAAATTACTCTCTTAATCTTTAATCAATGGTCATGATTAACCCACCCCAGTACTTTCTATATTTTTATTTCTCTCTCTACAGTTTTATATCCCATCCCTATCTCTATCTCTCTCTCTATTTCTCTCTCTACAGCTTTATATCTCATCCCTATCTCTCTCTCTCTCTCTCTCGATTTGGTATCAGATCCACTCATTATTTTTTTTCTACTCTCAAGTATTATATCCCATCTCTGTCTGTCTCTCTCTCTCTCTCTCTCTCTCTCTTTGAGATGAGTAATTTGGAAACCCAATTAAGGAATTAAAGGGAGAGATTCATGGGGTGGGCCGTTGGATCCGCCACGGACAACGACAGCGGCGCTGTCGCTGCCATTGGATGGTCCTTGCCGCTGGAGGGGTGGGCCGCTGGAGAGATACGTGGGGTGGGCCAACATATGAAGCCGTTCGGAGTGGCTCTCGACATACCTCCAATGGCTGCTGGAGCCGGCGCTGTTCTTGAAGCTCTGGACACACCGATTTTGCGATGACGGCGGGGCTGTCCCGTCGATTTAGATCTCCTGTTGTAAAGGTGAGTCTCAATCATTGTCATAACGTCATCGATCCATGGATAATTGCAGGTTGTTTAAATATGAAGAATTGAAGTTGGCGACATCAAATTTCATGCCTGGTTTGTTTCTTCCGCATTCATGTTTGAGATTACTCTTGATGTCCAACTGTTGTACATTTAGTTTACTAAGTAAATTATGTTATATTTTTCCAGAGAATTTGATTGGAAAAGGAGGAAGCAGTCAGGTTATTACTACCTTGTATCACAAAAACATCATTTTTCTTCTGGGATTCTGTTTTGAGGACAACAATCTGTTCTTGGTTTATGAATTTCTATCGAGAGGAAGCCTTGAAGAGAACCTACACGGTATGTAGATGAGATTCTTCATTTGGATAATTAATTGAAAGTGAAGATTCTTAGTTTTTGTTTCATTATGTTGGGATATTTTGTGAACCAGGCAATAAGGACTCTCTGGCATTTGGGTGGAGTGAGAGATATAAAGTGGTTGTAACTGTAGTTGAGGCACTGGATAAATCTGTGATCCATAGGGACGTGAAGTCATCGAATATACTACTATCCTATGATTTTGAGCCACAGGTGATTCGAAGCTGACCTCAATTTATATAGGCTTTTAGATTGTCCTTGATTTATTATTCATGCTGTTTGTTTGTTGTTTTTCAGCTCTCTAACTTCAACCTAGCTAAATGGGCTTTGATCCCATTTAATATAACTTCCAACTCCTGTTTAGATCCTTCTAGAATTCAAAAATACATATAAATTTTTTTGATATATTACCCGAATTCTTGATGTATTTGTATTGAATAAAAAACACTGAAATTTATAATTGAATTAAACCTTGTGGAAATCCTAATTTTTGTTTAATCATGGACTAAGTTGAAAATTATTTTCTGCTGCAAATACTTGGTATATACGTTTTCATCCAAACACACCCTTAGCACCCTTACCAGAAGCGACTCAAGATCCAGGCCCAAGCCAGATTTGAAGTTTATTGTGTTTTCCTTTTTATTATTATTATTATTTTTTTTGTGTATTGGCCTTAAGGCTTCAAAAAAAAAACAGAGGATGTGCTGATTTGGGTTGTTCTAACTTGCTTACAAATAGAAGAGGGAGAGACAAGGAAGAGAGAGGGTGATGAGAGGAGAGACAAAAAATTAAATAATTATATATTAGATATATGGGTTAGTGTGTGATGGGTTAAGTGGCGAGAATAGAGGGGATAATGGCATGTAAACCTTACTTTTAGTGGAGTAGAACTCTGCATTAAGGTTATTCAATGGTCATGTCACATAAAAGAGCATGTGATATTTTACACTCCATTTCTTTTTTCTTTTTTCTTTTTTTTTTGGTTATATATCTTACTATATTATATACTTCAGTCTTAATCAAAGATGTAATTTGTTGGTTCCACTAATAGAATGAATGATGATAGGCATCACATGTGGTTGGTATTTATTTGTTTATTATATTTCTAATAGCAAGCCAATATTGAATCCATCATTTTTCACTTTTAGTCATTGTTCAATGCATGTGTATGAGACTCTTCTCATTAATTTATAGTTAGCAATAATTAAAAGTGATTAGCACTAATCGCAAGAGTTAATCAATGCATAAAAAAAATGATTGTGAGAGTGAGCTGAAATTGAGAGAAAAGAATAAATAAATTGCTTAATGATGGTGGTGCATCGGTTGTAGAGGGAGAGAAGAAAAATAAAGAATGATGGTGAGTGGGAAGAGAGAGAGAGAGAGAGAGAGTGCATCGGTAAAGAGAGAAGAAATAAGCGGAATATAATCTGGGAGAAAATTCAAATGCTGTGATTTTTGCACAATGCACATGGTGAAGGGACCCAACTGAATGTATGTAGAAAAATGCAAAGTTGTTCTCTTTTATAATTTGACCACAAAAAACATTTTTGTTGAAAAAAATGTAGGGTTTCAATCTAGAGTGAGTGATTAATTTTTTGGTACAGTTAACAATTTTAAAGTATAATTTGCACTCCCACTATAATTTTAAAGTTAACAATTTTCTTGATCATCTTTTCGTCTTTTACTTTTTATTTTCAATAAAAATATATATAAGTTGTTTTAATTGTTTAGTGTATATATATATCACTATATATCATTTTGTGGGAGATTGTGCACATTTTTTAAATATATTATATCTCACTTTTTCATCTCTTTTCAGCATTAGATTCTGGAAGCATGTTTCATTTGAATTAATTTGAACATTTGAATTAATTTGAATTGGGACCGTAGGTGTCATATGTCATGTACAAATTATTGTTGCTCCTACCTTTTTTTAGATTTGTCAAATTTGTTAGCAATCGAAATGCCCGTAGAGGTAGTAGTAAGGCACTCAGCTTCTCTCGCTTCTTGACCTCTCATTTGTTCGAGTTTGAGGGGAGTGTAATATCATTTATTATTAACAAGTAGTATTACATCTCGATCTTTTTGTCCTTTGCTTTCTTCTTGATTTGTATATGCCTGGGAAGTCAGATTTTATTTCATTGTCTTTAGTTTGACTTATAGAGCTTAATTACGCCCCTCTTTTCCAGTTAATGAAAATGCTTATTCTCCTAAAACCTTTCTCTTAAAGCTATAGCTATCAAAGACGACATAGGATGGAGTGATGATGACGACGCATGAATAAGATTGGCATGAATTTGACCCTTCATGCATCCCCTGACGAATTTCTTACAATCTTGATCCGTCATATCCTTATCCAATGATATTTTTAGCGAGCATGTGGATGTTGACATATCCTCAGCATAAGCAGGAGTGCTTTGTAGCTTTCTTCGCTTCCTTTGATCAAAGATATATTTTGAGTCCAAGTCGATCGATAAGCCCTTCATTATTATTAGTAAGGTGATAGAACTTCCTACCTAATGGATTCAAAGACTCGAGCTATCCTCCTCTCCAATGAGACATCTTTGTGGAACTTCAAAAGCACCTTCACGAAGTCATCCTTGACCACCCTCCAGTATCCAGAGCCTTGAAAACCTCGTCTTCCTCAAAAGGCCTTTCCAACCAATCACACATCTCCGTAGGGATGCTTTCAAATGAGACTCCATCTAGCGTCCGTCGAAACGAATGCAATTCCATATAAAGCGTGATAGGAAAATGCTAAACGTCATGAAATTTTATCATGAATTCTTTCATGAATGATGTGGCAGGTGATAATATCATTGAAATTCCGTGTATGGAGGGAATCCCACCAATATTAACTCACCATTTAATTGCCACATCATTCAAGATAAAAATTCATGAAATATTTTCATCGTTGTGATAATAATAAAAAAAATTGAGTAAATGGAAAGTGTGAGAATGATTGGTGAGATCATTAAAATAGGTCTATATAATGTCTTTTTCTGTTTCAAAATTAGTTCTCGCTAATCTAATTTAAGCCCAGTCAAAAATTATTTTTCCCTATTTAAAGAAAATATTGTGAGCAATTCATATCTCACCACTTGTCAAAAAAGAGCATCTCGTGAATTTGAGATTTGATGGGTGATTGAAATCAAAATGAAGCTAAAATGCAATATTTGACATCTCAATAAGATTCATGTAATTCTTAAATTTTCTTTAGAAATAAACTTTATTTTAAACCTAAATACAAATAAAAAAAATAGTAACTATAAATGGTTATAAATCATACTTCAACTCATTTGTACTCAAACCACAAGTTGCTCATAAATCCACTTGTTTTATTTGTGCCATTGGTCACTTTACTCACTTTAAGTAAAGTTTTGCAAGGCTTGTATATGAATCTTTGCAGGGAAAAAACTATACTCACTCTAACAAAAAAGATAAAAAAAATGTTCCAAAAATCCACATTTATTTTCAGACAGACAAACAATATTCACCAATTAACTTGAGTAAATAACAAACAGATTAGTGATCCACAATAGTCACTGATATTGTAATGAAAATCACAGATCAGTGACAAACAGATCAAACCAACTCATGTTTGAACCAAATATGTGCTCTGATATTGTCAAAATACACATGCTTGAACCTATGAACTTAAAAGATCAAACCAACTCAACAAAATTGATGCAGATTTTCCTTTCAAAAATTCTAAACAAACCATGAACAATTCTAAGTACAATAATGTTATTTCCAAGTTTTAGAGAGTTCATTCCATTCACTCATAACAGATCAAAAACTTAACAGTAGTTAAACGGGTTATAACAGACATTGTTCATCTTAAATTTTGGGGTTTCAATATATGAAAATGCCAGTGATTATGAGAGTATAAGACCTAGTTACACATGTTCACAATGACAATGGACACACAACCAATTCGATTTGGCATTGTAGCATTACTATTGAAAAAGAAACAAGTGGAGGACACTTTATTATTAATGAAAATGCTAAAGATTATTGATGGTTTCCATGATATGTTGTCTGGAATGATATGGGTGATAACCTGATAGGTTGATACATATGCATAAATTAAAAACAACCATAACATAGTGGGAAAATATAGATTGAGGTGAAAAAAATATTGCATAATCCAAATACTAACACATGTTCATAGTTATAATGGACTCAAAACAAATTTGTATAAACCAGAGGAACCAATTAGTGTTTTGATCAACCATTCTGAAAAAACCTCGTGAATATCGAACATATAAAAACAATTGTCGAACATATGCACAGATCATGTGTAGAGAGTCAAACATGTAAAAGCAACTGCTTTTCAACAAGAAAAACTCAAATCCTACAAATGTTTTATAACTCTAATAGATTGTACTCCAATCAAAAGTCCTCTAAATGACTTGGCAGCCCAACGCTTAACAGTAGCAATAGTTATATATATATATATATATATATATATATGAGTTGTATTTATTCATGCCTAGCTAATAAGAGTTATTATATATATATATATATATATATATATATATATATATACTTTTTCTAATGGTTCTAGTAACAATTCCAAGGAACAATTGTATAGCAGTACGATTCAGTTCGATTCAATTTTAATGGACTTGGAATCGGAACTGTAGTGAATGGTTTGGTTCGATTCAACTACAATTCTTTTACGATTTCGATTTCACTGGTTCTTTGTGCATCCTAATAAAAATCATATATATACACACGTGACTTTCATATATATGGTAGGTTATGAAAAATAAATGAGACGTCTACTTTAGGGGTCTGATAAGGGCTCTGAAGGTGGTTTGACATGCTAGTAAAGAAGAAAGAAAGAGCAGGCATGGGGTTTGTGTTGGCAACGAAGGGGAGGGTAATGCCAAACAAACGTTGTGGTCATGTGGTGGATGGTGACTGCTGTGAGTGGGAAGCAATGGTAGAGAAGGAAGGTATAGAAAGCTCTCTCTAATTTTACAAGGGAAAGATCTCAAAAGGAATTCAGATCCTCTCCTTTGCATTGAACGATCCAGTACACAAGGGAAGTTAAAGATCACCTTACATGAGATGGAGATCACATTTTATGTGGGAGTGATCATCCGGTACTAGGGATGTCAATTTATCTCATTCCGTCCCGCTCTGCCCCGCCTTTATTAGGATGAGTTTGAAATTATTCTAATAAAATAAGGAACACGTTTGAAAAAAGAGTTTAAAACATGTCAAACCTCAAACTCGTCCCTATTAATAATAAATATATAAATAAATATTTTTTTATTATCTAAAATTAGGATAAATTACTCTAACCTCCCTTGAAGTTTGGCTTAATTACCCTCAAATTAAAAATTTTGCAAAATTACTCTGACACCCTTACCAAACTAACTATCCGTTAAACAAAAATCACATCTAATATACAATTACAAAGTACCCTCAAGTTATAATATTTTTGTGCAACAAAAACCTTAATTTCTAATCCTTTAACTGAGATTAACATGTTTTATATACATATTTTATTCATTAATGTCACACTAGCACTACTGCCACCTAGGGTTATTTTAGCATTTGATTTTTTTATACTAATTGACTTTAACGGAGCTGACTGTCAATTAACAGCAGGACTATCCGGAGTAAAGTCAACCAAACCCTAAGGGTGATTGATCACCATATTTTAAAAACTTTAATCCGAGGGTAATTAGGCAAAATCTCAAGGGAGGTCCAAGTAATTTACCCTAATTTTATTTTTTCTTCATTGTTATGATAATTTTAAATTTTAACAACATTTTTATTATTACGATTGTTAAGTATTTGTCTATTCTTAAAAATTATCATAAAATCGTTCATGTTTGAATTGTTTATCTTAAAAAAATATGTAAATCGAACTATTCTGAACTTATCCCAATTCTGAAATAGAACGCCACAAGTTTAAAAAAAAATTATTTGTAAGACGAATCTAGAACAGGAGTGCTTCATCCCATTGATATCTTTATTCTATACAGAGAGGAGAGGTGAAGATCACCCACCGGAAGTGGAGACCACACCACTTGAGGATGATCACCATCATCCCGCTATAGAAGGGATCTCTGTTCAAATTTATACGAATAAGTTTTAACGGGTAAATAAAACGGACAGGTTACCATTAAAACACATGGGTCTTTTAGGAGGCAACATTATCTTTCCACCTTGCAGCTAAGGGCGATAATAGAAAAAAGGAGTAATGTGTAATTTACTTGATAGTAAAAGGAGTAACATGCATAAAACATTAGTACTAGGAGGTTATATGCAAAAAAAGTTATTTACAAGAGGTTATCTGGAAATATTTCTTAATTTTCCACATTTATAAAAAAGTAAATAAATAAAGAATAACCATGCGGCACACCAAAAGTTGTGTATAATTTTATTTTATTTTGTAGAATCTAGATTATATATGTTATAAATTTCTTGTGAATAATGGTATCATGTACACTACTAAAATTTTTATTCTATAGTTTTACCACGAAGGCCTGTGACCTAGTGATATCTACTCTCTTTTTAAAATAATATAAAAGGTTCAAGTCTTTTCAATAAGTATGAAACTACTAAAGAACATAAATTATATATATATACACACACACACGCACACTAGTGTGTGCCTCTGCCTACGGCAATGTCAATGTAAAAAGAATCGCTACCGTTAAATAGATTAATTTTAAACGTAGATAAACAATGACATTTTGAACCAAACTTAAATGTAACATGGATATATATGCCCAAAAAAAAACCGATATAACTTTGTTTGCGGTCCCTTGGACGTGGAAAAGGTGAGAGAGGTTGTGGGCAGGTAATTAATCCGCTTAACCAAAAAAAATTTAAAAAAAATTACAAAAGATTAATGCAATACAATACAAAATTTTAAACCGACTAAATAATGCGAACCATTTAACTCCTCGGGTGTGTTCTTTTAAGACACCAGTAAAATAGAAAAAATAAAATAAATAATAAAGACAAAACCAAGATCATTCCTTCAATTTGTTTGGTAGTATAACCTAGTTGAGATACTTTTCTTCCAAACCAGACTCACATGGCTTCTTTACAAATGATTTGATCCATCTATAAATAAAGACAACAGTACAAAAGTAGACAAAAGAAATTTAGCACTTGTGCCTCCTCATTTTGCAATAGCCAGTCACATGATTTAGATCCTCATTATGATTAAACAAAACAGCAACAAAATCTACTTGTTTCGCGTTTCTAAATGCAAACATTTTAACATTTCTGCTGGAGGAAACAACGTTGACCTTTCTATTTCCTCACCAGCCAGAATGGACTGTTATCATCGGCAACAAAATAAATATATAAAAAATAAAAAAACCGAGACCGCAAAAAGGTGGTTTCCACGTAGAACTAATTTTCCATGGTTCATGCCCATCTGCAGCGAAGATCAACAAAAATGAAAGAAAAGACTTGCATTTACAAAACACGTCTAAATGGGTAGCTTGTGGAAGAAGAGATGATGAAAGGTTCTATAAACCCTAAGAACGAAACTTTAAATTAGAAGCGTCCATTGCCAAAGCTTCCAACTGGATGGTGGATATGAATATAGCAGAAATAGGGAACAAAGAAGCAGTTGATACCATTGTCAGCTTAAAACATGTATATACATCAATGGTTAAATGCATCATGGCCAGCCGCAAATAGATGACAATATCAAAGTTTCTGGAACTTTACGCGGTTCATATGTGCTTTGTTTAATTTGGCTTCATTGATCCGCCACATGCAACTCTAGTTCACACTAACTCCACAAGCAACGAAAGATACAAGAAGCACGTATACACTCTAAACTGCCAAAACCCTACAATTGTATCTGCAAGCAATATGAAAGAATCTTGCGGTCACTAATAGGCACACGAACATGGTGTGAAGCTCTTTGGTCAAAACTTGAATGTCCAGCATCTGGGATAAAACTAAGACCTGTAGAAGTTTGATTAGAAAAGGTAATATGATCAATACATATTGCTGGTAAAACACACAAGGCATAAATCATTTTGTCTATTCATGATTAACTGATGTACTAATGAAAATCATATATCAAATATTTCACAGAAAATATCAAACATGCATAGCGTCATACCAGTTTGGAATTTCAAAGGGGCTATACGGATTAGAAAACTATGCATCAACTTAGAAGTCTCAAATTACACTTGGAACATTGTTATGCAGATAAAGACACTACATAATCAAATATAGTTTACAATCTGGACTTCTGTACGTCAATTAGTAGTTGACTGAATGAGTTCAGCAAAAATCACTATTGATTTAACCTGCAAGGAGCAATTTTTCACAAGAGAACAGAACTAATTGCTTGTTTAAATAGATATATTGGTCTTTGATACCACGATTTCATCTATTTCGGCTCGTGTTCTTTTCATCTTTCCTCATGAAAGTTTGTTACACCTTGTCTAGATTAAAGAGAGGTGTTTGTTTTACTACTCTTGACTTCTTTAGGGGTATCTCCGATTTGACAGCAATTTTGTCATTTAAAATATCTAAAAGAGGTGAACAATCGGTTCCTTCTCTGTCATCAGAATTTGTCTTGGGTGTTTCGAGATAGATTGAAGGATGAAAATGAAATGAAATAAACACACACACACACAGAATAGGTTAATATTACTCCCATCAATAACTTTTTGTAAGATTCTTGACAATACGACCACAGGATTGAGTGTCCATCTCATTTATCATGAAATTTCCCATTGAGTTCACACTTGTGTTTCCTCCTCTTTTTTCCTTTCTTTCAGGCACTAATTTATTTTCATCAAATCTCTCTCTCTCTCCACACTCTTGCTAAAACGCCCACCTCCAGCACACCAATCAGAAGTTAAAACTTTTGCCCTATGCTCAGTCCAAATCAGCTTAACTTTCGAATATTTGTTGTTGATGGTGCACAGGAAACAAGAAGGTGATCTTTGAGTGGGCATGCGATGGTGGTGATTTTGGGTGTCCTATTTGTTTGCTATGAATCAGAAAAGGTTACTGATGGATTGTGAAAGAGATGGTGATCTGAGTCATGTGACCTGATGGTGGTGAGAATTGTGAAAGTAAGATGGTGACATGGGAGGGGGTTAATGGAGGATGGTGAGTGTACTAGATTGAGGACATGCTGGTTTACGTGGTGATCACAAGATCAAGTGGTGGGTATTAAATCTACAGGGAAGATGAAGTGGTGGTGGTGTGAGTTGTTTATGCAGATGGTGATTTTTCAAAGGGAAGAAAAAGGTAGAGAGAGACCAAAAAAAAAGAGCTGAGACAAAGAAGAGGAGATCCACTAATTCAGATTTAGAATTATATTTATGGCCTTCCTCTTATGAGTAGAATCCACAAATAAGAAGGGCCCTTCTGTCTTTTCATGTACCAGTAAGCTGTAAACTTTCCTCTGAAGCAAGTAAGTTAAGAAAGGACCAGATATATGTATGTATGTATTTAAGGGCATTAAAGCAATTGTAGCAAGAGAGGATGAAAGAAGAAAATACATATATGCATAATGAATGGTGGGGCTGTAAATATGTTTTAAATATATGTATGCATAGATAAAGAATGGAATTTATCTAAAAATGATTGAATCAAGGACCTAATTATAAAAATATTGATACTATAACATCAAGTCACAGATTTGTAAGCCTTTCCTGAAACACGCACACACAAAGGAGAAAGATAGCTCAGAATATGGTTTTATCACCCATATTGGAGCTTCAACTTCATCAAAAGACCTCCTACCCCTTTTGTGCCAAAGCCCCCACCAAATACAAAGGCGTCAAGCCCTCCAAGCCTCTCGAGCCTAACTTCCCAGTGCATCCAAACATAACTTAACAATAATGAAAATGATAAAAAACCTTTTCAAACTTATGCCACATAATCCCACTAATTCAGTAGTTAAACTTTAGCTATGCTCGTTCTCCTACTTCCCTAACTTCTCTCCCTCTCCCTATTTCTCATACACCAACCTTCTAGTATATAAAAAAAGGAATGGAGTTGTTAAAAACGACTGTAGGATATAAATTGTATTAAGGTGGAACCATTCCTCGGTGAACCGGCTGGTTTGCCTTGCAAAACGGCCTTTTTATTTGGAACCAACCAGGTTCTGTCACAAACCTGGCCAATTTAATGCTAATTGCTGTTTGTTTTAAAATGTAAAGTAGTGGGTGTGAGAATGAAGCACTCTTCCAACTTAACTGTGCTTCACCTTTGTTAAGTTTACTTCCTTTCTTTTATTTATATAAATCTTTAGCTAGCCTTCACAATCCACCATAACAAAAATTAATCAAAACCATATATTAAATAGATTTATTTTATATGTAGACAAAATCATATATATTTTTTATTTTTATATTTTGATTTTTAATTCTCTCATGTTATATATAGTATGAATTTCCATTAATTTCATTCTTACATCTATAATTATTCATTAATTTAGTAAAAATTAGAGTAATTATTAAACCTTTTTAATAACAATAGCGACTTAAAATTTATGAATAAGTTGTTACTTGTGTTGAACGGTCTTAAAAAAGTCAATAAAATTCACTAAAAGTCCATTTTTATTGAATTATGTCGTATTTTGGGCCTACGCGCGAGGTTGAAAAAAATTCATGGCCGCGATAACCGATTCTGTTACGCTATGCCGAAACAGGCCCAATTCCGCAAACCATGGGTCGAACACCAAGGGAAATTTTCGGAATAAGAGAGAAGAACATATACGATATAAAGATCAGTAAATTCGTAAAATTAAACTGTCGGAGGAGAAAGTGAATTCTTCATTTTCAATAGAATTTAGCAATGAAATTGTGCAATGCAGGGAATGATCAATTTATGACTTTGAGATGATCGGGCAAGAACGTTTACAGCAGAGCAACAAAACCCAGGAAAAAAGAAGAAAGAATTAAGTAAATGCATCATTGTTCAAATGCCATGCCAGATCTGAACAACCAACACCCCCTCCCCCCCCCCCCCCCCCCCCCACCCCCCCCAACCCCAACAACCACAACAACAACATCATCATCATCATAATAATAAAAGTGTTGTCATAAAATACAGTTACGAACTTTTTTTGGGGTGGATTAATAAGATTATAACTCACCATTAATATCCTGTTAGCTAGTCCATATAACTATTTAAACTTTATAGGGTTGATTGCCACACACACACACAAAAACATCTTCTATACAAGTTTTGCAAGTTGCCCACTGGAATAAAATTTACCCCCGGAACTTTAAAAAAGTAAAAAACTTGCAAAGAAGACCAATAGGACAACTCCGTTAGGCTTTTGTTAAGTGCATAGTAAAATCACCTTTTTGACCCTTAATAAATATAATAGCAGTAATTTACTATCTCATTGAACATCTTTTTGGCAAGAAGTTACAGCATATAAACCTACTTCTTGCTCTATCTCCCTCAGGTTCGCCAAGTTCAATAAGTTTCAATCTCTATGATATATCTCAATCCCATGTTCGTCAAAGCAGCTCTTACTTTTATGTTTTTCCTGATGTCTATATCTTGTTTTCTCTCTCTTAAGACTAACCTACATTTATATATATGATGTTTTCAAGCCGTATTTTCAGGTGCCAATAGTTTGGCCAAAGACAAATTTGTAGAAACCCAGCACTACAACACTAAACAGCACCATACGGTTTTTTATTAGTCTTTTCATTCTCTTTTTACAATTATGCATATGTGTGTGTGTGATGTTGAAAGCTGGTTTCTTGTGTTGTGCAGATTGGAAATGGGTTTATAAAGGTGGTGAGTCAACGAAGTGAAGATGAGTATATAAAAATGGAGGACAATGAAAGATAGTGTTCAGAACCAACCCTGCAACAAACAATTGGATTCCCAGCGTCGAAGACGTTCAGGTATTGTTAACAGTATCAACCCATTAACTTTAATAAAAGGTCAATATATATAGATTATAGGCTTGTTTAATTTAGTCTCCTGAGTAAATCGTTATGTGTTCTTTATTTATTAGGATGTTTGTGCCTCTTCGAAGCCTACTAGAAGTGGAAGTTGTTAGATCATTCTAGAGAGTGAAGCTTGTAAACGAGATGGGATGATCAAGATAAACAGAGTTAAACTTCTTAGATCGTTCTATAAAATACCCAAAATCAAAACAAAATTGCATACCTTCACGGCCCAGTTTTATGCAAAAAGAAGTGGTGATAGATATGCATAAACAGAAAGGGAGAAATATAGAGAGTGGAGAGAGATATAGAGAGAACCAGGAGAGAGAGAGAGAGAGAGAGAGAGAATTATGAAAGCAATATAGAGAGAGCCAGGAGAGAGAAGAAGGTTGCAGGTTAGGCTTTTTGGGTTTATAAGAATGTGAAGAGAGAGTCGTTAGGGGCATTTTCGGATCTTCAAAAAAAATGACAGCAAGTGACAGTCAAGTGATCTGTCTAATGGCTAGTTCGTGATGACATATTGACAGGGAGAGTGCAAAATGGTGGATAGTACATGGGTGAGATATGTAAAATATTAGCACAGGGGGTGATATGCAATAATTTTACAGTACCGGGGTTTTTTTGTGATTAACCCAACTTTCCAAAACACTGTTTTAGCATCCTTAAAAAACAAATTACCCATAATCACTATGGTTCCTAATTTTAGACTACTAACTACTTCTCGGAATTGATAACTTCAAGAATGGATAAAACAATATGGCAAACTCAATAAATACCTTCAAGAACCTCCTCCCACAGACAAAATCCCCTCTGAACAGGTGACGAAACCGCATCCCAAACAATTTTCACAATGCTGGCCTCGTGAACCTAAAAGAACACCACTGTAAGCACACATTAAAAGAGATTATAGAAATCACAAAGACAGCAAGAATGCCAAACAATGAAAGAGAGCACGAATAAATTTACAGTTTATATAAATCAAAAAGGTTTTGTATGCGGTAGTAGAAACAGAAACTGCTACCTAAAATCACACCACTGTTCACCTATCATACCATGTAAAGAACATGCATTAAAAGAAACAATTCAAGTCAAAGAACATTGTACAAACTGTTAGCCTCCTGTACAAGCTTCTGGAGTTGCAGTTTCATTAGGAGTAGAACCAGTTTCATCAGATACAAGACTTCCACCCTTTTCAACTTGATTAGGCTGTAACTGCTCTGAATCTTGATCAGGGAACACCACAGATTGCAAAGATGGAGCAATGTTATTCACATGTAACCATGTCAGTTCCCACAAGCTATCTCCACCAAGGGCACTCCTCTGTGCAAGCACTCCCCTTGTCTTCATTACAAGCAAAGTATTCTTGAGAAGCTCGGGGACTAGTTCTTGAAGCTTCTCACTTCTCTTCCCTCTGACTTTCGCCTTCATATACTTTTCCATCCGACCAAGAACACCCAGCCATAGTTTGCAGAAGGTTGTTAACTGCGAGAGCTCATGAAGTAACTGTAAAAACACTTTTGACAGTAGCTTCAAGGCAAGGATTAGTGTTCCTTCCATGTTTCGGTAGTCCTTTTGAGAGTGCCCCTGCGCAATTTCCAGCAAGTCATCAAGCATTGTGAATATGACCAGATCAAAACATTGCAGCCATAAACCGTGTGGAAGTTGGACACCATCCACTCCTGTCAAGCACATTTGCAACGATAAGATAGCATGATTCCTAACTTCTTCTCTCTGGTCTAAACAAACTTTTCTCATTCCCTGCACAAGCCTCAGCCACATTTCCCCTATATCCTGAGACATTTTTATGGCCTCCACCTCTCCCAATGATTCCCTACTTTCTTGGGCCCACCGTGATAAACAAGAAGCAGAACCTGCCATAAGATTTAGTGCACGAACAGACCGGTCAGCCTGTCCAACGCGAGACTCAGCAAACTGCCTTGCTGCATCTATGCAGAGAACAAAATTGGCGGGCAGCAAGTGAGCTCCATCAGACATGATGAATAATAGTGCGTCGAATCCTGCTTCAGAAGCTTCAGGGTGTCGAGCTGTGATGGAAAGTAAGGATGTGATTGTTCGCCACCCCATTTGGGATCTGATGTGAGTGGCATTTGCTTTCACAAGACGACTGACTTCCTGTGTGATTAGCTCACAGTAAGCATCAGCAACCCGGGCATCTAGCTTTAAAACCAGCTGCAATGACCTCAAAAGTTCATCAGCCAGATTCTCTTTATAAGGAAGCAACCGCTGACAAATCCGAAGGAGTCCAAAAACAGCCTTCTCAACCAGGGCACAAGGCATTACAGTCGACTGAACAATACTAGATATGTGCTCATAAACACCCTGCCAGAGAAGCACAATCCTATCCCGGTTGTTCAGGGTTATTGCAATCAGCAATTCCAAGCAGAAAACTGCTGTGTCTTCATCCTCAGGAGAACTATTTCCCTTCTGGGGTCGCCCTGCAGCCCAAATGAGGGCCCGTGCAAGCTGTAACAAAGAATCGGCTTGCAAGAATTTACTCTCTGTAAAGATGCTGTCAATGTGGCATTTCTGAATTGTCTGAAGGGTGCGTTGATGAGCTGCAAGTTGTTGTTCAGTAGGTTGTGATCTTGGCTCCTCTGTATCAAGGGATAATAGCTGACTGAACCGACCCATCAGTCCAGAAGACCTCCTAGGAGTCCCCATGGATAGCATGTGGGCTGAAGATAAAGAATTTGTAAGAGGTTTCCCATGTCCAGTGTCAGAAGGTAGGTCTGAGTCATCGGCTGCATCACTGGCCACACGAGCAGGAAGAAGACCAAGCTTGTGCAATTTTAAGATGCAATCCAGAATATTTCTCCAACCTGTGCGGATGAAATCACCATATCTATTTGCAATGGTGAAGACTGTTACAGTTGCCATCCTGGCTTTTATGTCATCGCCGAAGGCTAGAACAGGTTCCTCGATAGATGATGGGTTTAAGAGGGTTGTGAACTTACAGAGAGACACCACCAGATCATCCAGAACATCTTCAAGATGATGGCATGCCGAAATCTTAGCAACAGCCAAGAATCCATCAATACAAGTTTGGTATACATCTTCATGTTCTGCATGATCAAATACCACAGAGATAGCAGCAATTGTCGGACCTGACATTATAGCAAACATATCATGGTCAAGGTAGGCTCTGGAATCGGATACAATGAATGGAGCAGTCTTCTTGGATTTGTGCATTAGATCAATCCAACGGCTTGGGGTCATTTCAGGGAAACCAGAACCTTGTTCAGGGGTTGTGCGGATCTCATTCTTGCAAATTGAGTGGTACAACTCTGACAGGAATTCTCTAGGGAGATCATTGCCACCATTGATGTGCCGATTATTCCGGATGAAATCCTCCTCTGTCATCTTTTTCTTCACCTGGACATTGTGCTGATCTGTGTTGAGCATTATTAATGAGTAGGACAATAATAAAGCAGCATCCTTATTAACAAGAATGTGAGGTGATTGCTCGTAATATCTCTCTGAAAAGGCCTCAAGCACCCTCTGTATCTTTTGTGATTCACCAGGCAGTCGGAAAGTTTCCAAAAACAGCCGCAATGCAGTATCCAGGTTCATGTCTTGGAAGTCAAAAGTCCCAGCAAATTCATGAAGAACCTGAACACAAAACTCATCATGATTTCCAAGGAAATCTCCAACAAGATTCTTATCTAACCCAGCAGTGTACCTGAAAAAGCAAGCCACACTTTGGGGATCAAGTTTGTCAGGCAATAAATGCGTTCCTTGGAGAAACTCCAGCCCTTTTTTGGGGTCCCGATTAAAGTGATCAGCTCCAATCATCAACCTTCTTTTGATGTATTTCCTCCGGCGGACAAATGGAACCCAATGATCAGGATCACTATAGTTGTCACACTTCACCATCCAGAATGGGGTATACTCCTCAAGATTTACAGGAGACAGTTCCATGCTGACTGATCCATTGCCTATCCTCTCAGCCATTCCCTGGACTACAGCAATCAGACCATCCAAAGCAAGAATATGCATTGCAGACAAAGGACAGTTCACTGGAAATGCACTTTTGGACAACAAATTAGCAAGGTCTTCGAACACATTACTGCAAGTTATGTCGCAATCTAAGTTAGCATACATCTCGACCATAAAAGTTCTCTGCCGGCAAAAGTCAACAAGAGCCTCCATTGCGACCTCCTGCTGCTGGTAAGAAGCCCCATATCGACTCTGTGCAAGCCTCAAAATCACACAGGAAAAGAAAGCCTCAAGCTGTAGTTTAAGTTCAGTGCGCAAATGATGATAAAGATTGAGAACAATGCTACAGACCATTGAAAGAATAAGTGGACTCATAGACAAGCCAAATTGCATCAGACTACGGAATAGTTCATCCTGTACCATACTCAACAATCTAGGATGTCGGCGAATAGAGGAACCACCCAATTCAATAGCTGAATTGATCAAGCTCAAGGCAAAAAGAGGCACATCTTCATCAAATGCTATGGTATTTGATCTGGGAACCAGTCCCATATGCTCAACAACATTCAACAATGAACACAAGAAGTGAAATATCTCCACCATACAGGGGACACCATATGGCTCGGTCATTAAATGCAAATCATATGGAGTAGCATCCTTTCCATTACCAGCTCCGATCATGTTTTCATCCATCAAACCAGTAACTAGGCCACCAGGAGCATTAGAAACCAAACTTCCAGAGGATGGTTGGCTATCATATACTGAATTACCATTCCCATTCTCTGATTGCTTACCCCCAAAATTATAATCATTATCAATCCCACCGACCTGCACCAGGAAAAAATGGGTCCATGTGCATTCAGAAAGAGAACTATATAAATTCAGTATGCAAATTCTGCAGTTTTGACACATGGATTCATTGTAACAAAGTACCAAACTGTTTACACGAGATTACCTCAAGGCCTCAGCCCTTAAATAAAAAATAAAAAACACACACACACACAAACATATATATAATGGCTGTGATTTTACATATCTAGACTGTGAATGCAACTACTAGTGCTACTATGAAGCATGAATACTAATACTACAAGGAAATATAAAAAGAATAGCTGTGATTTAGGTGATTACCGTCGTGGAGATGCTCGCTACAACCTGCCTTCGGGCCTTTCTTTCCCATTACCTTAGCTTAGCTTGGATTTTATTAGATAAATCCCATGTGACTCCTACTATTTGTTGTTTGTTGTGACTTGATCAAGTGTCAGCAATTTGTAAAGTGCAAATTCTCTCTCCGCCCCCCACCCCAAAAAAAAAAAACAGAAAAGAAAAGAAAAGACAAATGACTATTATGGCCATCAAAATTGCCCCATGTAGATTACAGTCCAGAGTGGAAAACCAATAGATGAACAAGCAATTTTTGAATCACAGTAACACCATTGTTCATGGTCATCAAACTACGAGCAGATACATTCTGAATGCTATATTAAGGTCCCAAGTTATGATCAGGATTCACATAGTTGCCATGAAACCATTTTGTTCTTAGTATTTTAATAGATTTTCACTCACTTTCCATAACCAAAAGAAGAATGAAAGAAGGTGCACCCAATTAGAAAACAAAAAAGGGAAAAGAAGAGGAAGACCTACCTCCTGTTTGACAGAAGTACCTCCTCTAACCAATGAACGTTCAGTGTTGTCAACATCTTGAAGATGTGAAAAAATACACCTAACAAGTTCATGCATTGTATGGCGGGCTATTCGCTGTAACAGCTCTCCTTTTGTCCCTGCTTGATGAACTACCCGGAAACAAGTATTCACTATGGTACAAACATGCTGATTGCTAAGCATAATTGATGCTTTACTTTTCATGCAAGCCAGAAGAACCTGAAGTATCTTCATCAGGACCACTTCTTCTGATGCAGGATCAGTTACCTCAAATCTGCAGCTAGTCACGGCATCAACTACCAAGTGCATAGCATCTTCAACATTAACAGTATTTAGATCAAGTACGTCAAGAGTTAAAATCTTGTAAACAGATGATAAAGCAACACCTGTGATCGGTGCACCAGTTTCATCAGATCGAATCACATCCAAAAATGGCTGGAGATACTCAGCAGGGTTAACGGTATGCCATTGATGCTGCCAAGAAAATATCTGCTTCCGCAAGGCCTTCAAAGACTGGATGAGAGAGTGCTCTAGCTGATCATCACCTGACATATAACGACCTCCCCATCTCACATTCCTCCTCATAACTGCCAATACAGCACCTATTTCAGAATTAATCATACATGCTAAAGCATCTTTGTTAGAAGAGGGTGCTGTTTCACAATCTTCTGGTTCCTCTTCAATTGACTTTATTCCAGACTGCAGCTTTAGACGCCCCATATTGAAATTAATCTCTCTCTAAGAGCCCAAGTTCAATCTGTAATTAACAACTGCTATGCAGAAAAAATACTGGGAGCAAGCAATTCTTACCCCTCATAGTCCACAGAAAATCCCAATATACATGTACTCATTAGTAGATTACTATCAATTAACTAGCCAAAAGGAGCTCAGAAAGTAACATGAGGAGGCAACTCCAACGCAGCACCTATTTTTTAATTAGTATTATATGCTACAATATTTCTTTAACAATCTTCTTTAACTGTCTTAATTCCATATTGCAGCTCAGACACTGCATTTTCAAATCAAAAATTTTTGCTAAGAGCACCAGTTCAATCTGTAGTTAGCAACTTCTATGCAGAGAAAGTACTGTAACCTAGCAAAGCATACCCCTCAGGGTCCACAGAGGAAACCAAGATAGATGTATTCATCCAGCTCAGCAAGTAACATAAACGAGACATCTCCAACACAGCACCTATTTCTGAATTAATCATACATATTAAAACAGCAACTCCAACATTTCTGCAAACAAATTAAATGCAGCCTGAGAATGGTACAACCATCAAATAATCGCTATATATAAAGACATCTTAAAATTTTGAGCAAAACAATAAATGACGCTTGTGAAACAGAACAATAGCAAATTCCTTTTACACTTTCAGAAAACAGCTTTTAGTAAGCATGAGAGTGGCAGTGCCACTACACTAGTATACCACCACAACAGCCACGGTCACTATTGTGACCTTATTACCAATTCAAACTATGTCCATCACCATTGAACTGCCACTGCCTCCCCCCACTCCACTTTACCTCTTCAACAAATGCCACAACCAACATCTACCCATCATAAATATGTCAATGCACTGACACCACCATCACCACAACAAAACCCTGCCCCCTACCAACATTACTGTCCATGGTAAAATATGAGCTCCACCACCTTGTATACGTAAAAACGTATTGAGTAAATTGCATTAGTGAGTTAAATGTGTCAATTAGTTATAGTTGGTGAAGTTTGCTACATATATCAATGAAAAGACCCAGAACTTCAAATCCTCCTACTCATGCTAAAAAAATTAATCTGGCTTTCATAATTCACGAGCAAATTAGGTTCACTGATGCTAGTTACTAAAACACTGAATAAAGAAAATAAAGAAGTTTTAAACTTTATAGATATACTATGTTTCATGATACTGTTGACACTACAAGGTAGAATAGCTCACTATAAACCTTTAATAATTAAAAGCCACGGAATTAAAATCAAATATCGTGGCAGCAAGCTAATCCATACCACCAACTATTTTACAGCCTGAATTAGGCACATGTGAAAGGCTAATTGACTAGATGACAGAATGTGAAGTCTGAACCAATTAATCTGAGTCGTATATCTCTTGAAGGATGAAATCTAAGATCTTAGAGATGAAAATAATGCTCTTCTGAGTTCTGAATTATTCACTATAAGTACTTCCTAATCACTCTTCGAACCAATCCATCAGCAACACTTTGGCCGATGTGTTTACACTTCACCTTCACATAATATATAAGTCCACTCTTGATCTTACAAAAAAAAATTATTTTGCATTTTCAATACTAGTCACACGGTCCTCTTTGCTTTCATCTCTCTCAAATCTTTAATTAAATTTCAATAATGGATCCTTACAAGGTAAGCCGTTTGTCTCGATCCAATGCTCTAGCACACATTTTACCCCTTTGATCTCTCCAAGTCTCACCAATTCAATGTTACTTTTTATCTTTTCTATAACCTGTTGTTTTCATGGGACTTGACATATTTTAGTTGCCTGCAAACCTGAAGAAACCAAAATAAAATACCTTTTATTTATTCTTAAATTTTATATTGCTAAGGTGCCTAAGAGAAACAAAAGCAAATGCACTCAACTGTCGAACAGTTAAATTAGACTATAGATTGGTATTATTTTGTTTTAGAGGTCGTTCACTGAATGAAAAGTTTAATCTTCAAAGGTTTTCCAAAGTCTTTCATTTTTCTGACATTTTATTAAAAATCAATTCAATGATTAGATTTGCATCAATTACTCATTGGAAATGCATCCATATGTTGTGTTTAGTTTTTTACCAATTTTGGCCTCACTTGTTTGGTTTGTTTAAAAGAATATGCTAATTAAATGGGAGTTTTGGCATCAATAGGATCTTGTATATGTGATTAATAGTATTTATATCTTTCTGATAGCATGTTTTACTATTTCTTATCATGTTCTGTTAATTACTTCTGTTTGACTAAGAGAACTCTTAGTCTGACCAAATTAGAGTGTTTTTTCTCTTTTAGGCTCGATAACACCTTAAATATAAGTATGAAGAGGGAAGACAAAAAATATATCTAAAAAATGAGCTGTTGAATATGTGCTCTTTGGTTCTTTTTAATCAATACCAGTGCAAGTAAACTAAATTATCAGACATCTTGAAACATAAAATGAATAAAAGAATAAACAATTACTTCATGCTTGTGAGCAAGTCGATAAAATTGGTTTGTAGATGTATAACTGAACTCAGCTTTATCCTATGCACTAATTGCACTGCCTTCTCTTAGACATAGAATGTGTATATAATGTGCAGGCTATGATCTACATAGCACAGGGACTCACCATTCAGTTGCAACTGCAAACTTATTTAAAGAACTGATACAAAGTGATAATGTTACCGACTCTAATCTTCCTTGTCCTGTCCTAAGGATGCACACCCATTAATAATCTTTGGTTCAATACAGTATTGTTCCAGTATGGATGTTGACCGATGTTTTGTTCTATGGAGTCAACGAATTGGGGTTTTTGGCGTCCAAACATGAACAAGTGGTTGAACAAGGTACACATATTTAAGCCAAAACCTTTTCGCCACGAAATATATCATGATTGGGTGAGAAAATTTTTTGCTAAATTAAAGGGAATTCCCTTCACATAATGCATCAATTAGCATAATGCTGGACTGGTCAAAATCTGTTCTAAGCCATAATGAACAGTCCAACAGTCATAGGACCCAACCCCTCTAGAATTTGGATACACTCACCGATTTGATCACAACTTGCAGCACGTGATTTAAAACGGGCCAATTTGATCAGACTGATTTCAGATGTGATAAGCCATTTTAATTATGATATAAAATAAAGGGCAAAGTACAAACCTAATTGTATTCATATTGTAACACCTATGTGCTATGTTTTGAGTATATAAGTCCCAAAAGTATTTCCAAATGTTGCAAATAAGAGCCTACCTGGCCGTTAGGAAATGACTGTTTAGTCATTTGACACCCAAAAACCCTAAAAATACCCTTTCCCTCTTCCAAACATGCCCCTTACCTTGGATATATATATTATATATACATATATACATTTACTCTCTCTGTCACACAGCAATGACCACAACTCATTTTCGGATTTTGTTGGGATAATGAAGAAAAAACTATAGCATGTGTGTTTACTATTGCCGGAATCACTACCTACAAATTCTAGCACAAAGAAAACCTAGATCAAGCTTCTCTCTCTATCTCTCTATATATATGTGTATATGTATATAGACGAATTGGTGGATCGAACTATATAGATCTGAGACATGAATGCGAACAAGATATGAATCAATGAGGATCTACTACTTAATAATAAATAAATAAATAAAAACATAGCATACGAATCGAGTGAAGAAACTCAATACTGTTACAAACATATACAAAAACCAAAGTTAAAAATCTGTAAAAGCATGATTTTGAGGATTGACTTAAAACAATCAATTAAAAAGTAAATTTTGACAGTTTTCGTAGCATCTGAGACGAGATGAATGCAGGTAAGCTCAGTCGATGCCGCATTTCATAGCAAGAATTTAAGAGAGAGAAAATTTAGAGAGAGAGAGAGAGAGTAAGAACCTGAGTCCCGCAGTTTGTGCTTGTCGAAATAGGACTTCGATTCCTTAGCGAACTACAAATATGAAGGTATAAGTCGAAGAGCAATGGATCGAATGACTTTTACTTCAGATCGAATGCATGATGACGACGAATTTGGAGAGAGAGAGACTGGTGAGAAAAAATATGAGAGAGAGAGAGAGACTGATCATTCAGGTCGTGCAAGGGTTTTGGCCTGGGGCAAACCAACACATCGTCGCATTGGTTTGTCCCTCTTTTTTTTGTTTTTCTTTTTTTTTTATGTTTTTCATTTTTTTAAATTTGTAATATTAGTTATTCTTTGCATAAGAATGTTTGAGTAGTTTTGTTTAATTATTTGGTAACAATTTATATTTAGTGTTTATTATTTATAAAAACAAATTTATAGGATAAACATGTATGATAAGTTTTGTTTTATTTATAAATTATCAAAGTCTTCAAATCCTAAACACAATAATAGTATTTTAGTGTTTATGTTTAGTGATTATGTTATTTTAATTAAAAAAAACTAAAAGTGAGAAAATAAAAGGAAAAAAAATTATAAAAGGTTATTGTTTGATACAACGATAAAAATATTAGAATAATCCAAGAGAGTGTAATCGATTAAGATTTTAAAGGATTTTGAAAGACATTTTTTAAGTGATAGATTTATGTGAATTCATGAATTTTTATACACTTCTATTATAAACTTTCATTGATTTGTATAGACTCTTGTTAGAGACTTTGATGAATTTTTATAAACTTGTATTGATTTTTTCAATATATTTTATTTATTTTTATTCTTGAATTCTATTTTTGCATACAAGTAAACTAATGGCTCAAGGGATAGATATAATGTAAAATGGATAATTTATCATTTGATATATTGTTTAAAAATTATTGTGTAGTGTAAATATCCCAGGAAATAGCTGGGATAATAAAGCGACTCACTTGATGAACACAAATGAATATCAACCATTTTTCATATTTCAATTGCACATTATGAAAAAAAAATACGGACTTTACTTAGAGTCTAGGCTAAATCATTAGATAGATAATTAGAGAACCTTGAACCTAGGTTATATTGAATTATTAATTAGACTTCATGATCAATCCATGTGACTTAAGGATTGATCCCTAACAAACAGTGTAGAGGGACTAATCCTTCCATAGTGTGAGAGATTAATCGACTTACCTAAAAACTCGAGTTTTATAAGTTTTCCTAATCCAATGAGAAAAGAGATAATTTGAGAAGAGAGAAAGAGAAAAATCATTGAGAAAAAAGGAGTGTAGCTTGAGATGGAGAAAGAGTTGCAAAAAAAAAAATCCACCAAAATCTATGGGGTAAAGGTTGGATTTGTTATGTGCTTCGATAATTATAACTTCCACCCTCAAATCTACCAAAATCCATCATTTAATGAAATTCTTCAAAATCTATGACTTTTTTAATACACCTAGACTTTTTTAAAATCCTAATTGAATACCGTCAGATTTTTATGGACTCTTTAAAAGTCTATAAAAGTCTCATTTGAATACACCCGGACTTTTAAAGTCTTTTAAAATCCTAATTGAATACACCATCCCAAATATAAACAGAATTGAAGACCATCAATTGCCTTGAGAAAAAAAGTATTAGGTACAATACGAAAAATTATTATTTTACTTGATAATAAGAAATAGTTAATTAGGGTACCCGGTTCCCAACCATCTCCTTGTCAAAGAAACAAGAATGGTATTTTGTACTCAAATTATTCATTCATTTTCAATGTTGCAATGGAAATAGAAACCGAAAAATAGAAAAGAAAGTAGTAGGAGAAAAGTTCAAGAGCAATAGCATGCCCTCCAAATCCCTCTTCTCACTTCATAAAAATTGAAAAAATTTTAACTTTCCCATAATTATATATATATTTTGATCTTGTTGGGCCTTCTAGATTATGGGTCATTCTAGTTTTACAGTATAATTTGCAATGTGTATATATATATAGAGAGAGTAATGATCTCTTGCTCACCAGTGAGCAAGAAATTTTTTGCACACCAAGCATAGTAACCATTGGATATGATCTAAGTGTAAAAAAGGTAACTTTCAAAAATTATTGCAATCATATCCTATAGTTACCATACATGGTGTGGAATAATTTTTTGCTCACCGGTGAGTAACGGATCATTTATGTACATATATATATATATATATATATATATATATACAACCCAATATTATTAGTTTCTTTTTAATGAATATTTCTTGCTATATTGTTATTATATAGGTTTGTTGTAGCATGATCCTGACTTTTTATGCAGTTTATTGTGTTGCAATTTTTAAAAATAATTTAATAATAACAAACTTGTTTTTTTTGCTTATAGTTTTTAAATTAAGTCAAACGTTTTTCATTATCAAACAAAAGTCATGTTTACGGATAAACAAAATCGTAATATAAATATTCTATATATAAACTCTTAAACAATAAACACAAAACATAAACGGTTATCAAATGGCCCTTACTTTTAAATTCCAAAGACAATAAGTTCTATAAAAATTTTAATAAGACAAAAAAATTCTATTTTTGAGAAAGATTTCCAAATAAGGTCAAATTTTATAAATAATGAACTTTTTTCAGCACTGCCTTTGTTACTACTACATTACCATTAGTGTCTTTCCTCATTAAAATACAAAAATATTTATCTACTTCTAATATTTTGTAACTAATATGTACTTAGTAAAAAAATTACTAATTATTGTTACCAAAATTAATAATCCTAAAAAATTTAACAAATTATTTTAAATTCACTTTTCGTAATAAACTAGTGACATCATTTTAAAATATCGTGAATACTTTTTATGCATTATATTTATTATTTTTTTTTTTGAATTTTCTATTTCATATTTTTCTAAAAAAATCTCAAGAATAAAAATAAATATTTATAAATTTGAGACGATGTTATCTAAAAAAGTCATCAAATTATCTTAATATATCAAATATAATATGAATTTTAAATAAAGTTTTTTTTCTTAAATTATTTATATTCAATCAAATTTTTAGCACAATTGTTTGGTGTAAATTAGTTAAGCAACATAATGATACATGAAAAAGGTAAAAGAGAAATTGTATTAGTTGTAGAACTTTGTTGGAATTTTTAATGAAAAATAATGAAACTTTTTAGGACTTATTTGTCTTTAGATTGTAAAAAATGAAGGAAAAAAAATACTCACACTCCATTGTCCACGGCAAGGCTGAGATTATACCATTGCACCAGAGGCCATTTGGTTAGTGCTTTTTAAACTTAATCCTAAAACAAATAAAAAAAAAAAGAATAGGAGTAATATCCCAT
Source organism: Cornus controversa (assembly GCA_026545225.1). Classification (NCBI taxonomy): domain Eukaryota; kingdom Viridiplantae; phylum Streptophyta; class Magnoliopsida; order Cornales; family Cornaceae; genus Cornus; species Cornus controversa. The sequence goes on along the minus strand of CM048846.1, from coordinate 26,039,952 downwards.
ATTCTTATCTTATTTGAAGTACTAATGAGGGAAAAAAAATAGTGATAATCTATCTCATTTGAAGTTTTATTTTTATGAGTGATAAGGACAAAATAGGGATTTTATTGTTTTAAAATTCAGAAAAAGAAAATTTCTCATATGGAAATTATTTATAAGTTTTGTAATGGATTGATTTAGTTTATATTTGGAAGTGCTTAAATACGAGCTTGAACTTTTTGTTTTTCTCAGAAAAGAAACGTATATTAGCGAGGAGCAATGATACACATCAAGAATTATTTCATGATTTGTATCATGCATGGTAAAATGGCACCGTTATTTTAGCATTGTTCAATTTAATTTCATCTTTTCAAATCCCACTCCTCACACGTAACTACCTTACTTGTTATATAAGGACTCTAACTTTGCACATCATTTATGATATAAATCATGAAAATATTCCATGATATATATCATTTTTCTAGTGATAAATATAATTACAATCCAGAGCCAATGCTTGGCCAAGCTAAACAAGAAAATACATAGCATTGCCCATATTTTGGAGCATCCACTTAATTATGGCATGTGTTATGCTCTGATTTTCGACATCCGATTAAGAGCGAGAGAAATAGGGGTGAATAGTTAAAATTACCAAAACACCCTTCTTGGGATAACTAACATTCCAACCAAGTCTCATAAACGTGGAAGCATCTTTATATACATATAAATAAGTGAATATGCATAACCAATCATAGTCATCATCGTTTGACATCATTTAGAATAATTTCAAAATAAAAGTGATTTTCGACCCTCTTGAATAGTAACTTTTCGTAAAAAGTTCTGAAAATTATTTCTATGCTAATATAGTCCCAAGAAGCTTTAAAACATAATTTAGACCTTTTAGAAAGGTACAGAACCGTGATTTTGCATTTCTAGGTAATAGCTAAAAAGTTATAGTAACTCAAATTTGAGTCTATAATATCAAGATGAAACTTCTACCATTGAAAAGAAGGTTAAAAAATACACAATTTCAAAAAAAGAATCACTCGATTCTAATTTGAAACAAAAGAGATATGTCCATCTGAAGTTGGGATAAAACTAAAATTTATATACACATAGCATGAACATAAACTTGAAATAACCCAAAGTCATGATCATATACTTGTACATATGTAAGGACCGTGACCACTTTTGACCAATTTTCTTTTTATTTTCATTTATTATCATATAAAGGTTTTAAATGATTATATATGTGTTTTAAATGTGAAATACATGTTCGGCGACTTATGTAAAGGTCCAGAAAATTTTTGGGAGCGTTTGACAAAAGTTGACTTTTTTGGATTTAGTAGGCTCGGGACGCAGGTCCAGTGGAACCAAAAAATCTGAAAGTATTGGAATGACACAAAATTTGATGAGTAGTTTAAATAAAATATTTAACGCACTAGGGCTATAAATGGCAAACTAGAGAATTGCTAAATTCATTCTCATTTTCATCAGCTGCATAGAGAGAAAGCAATATATATCTATATATGGCAATATCATCTTCTTCCCTTCTCCATTGATTTTGAGGGACTTGGGTCCATAATTAGAAGGCGCCAAAGAAGAAGAAGTTGGTGCACGTATCAAGGGCTCGAGATTGGTCTGAACAAAACCAAATTTGGATAAAGTTTAGTCTGGTGAGATGTTGACTTGGAATTGAGGTATGGGTGTTCTCTCCACCTTATCATTGATGTGGTTTAGAATTGATTAGCATGTTTAAAAATGTTAGAAAGTGAGTCTTACATCTTTAATTATGCTAATTTTGGTTAATTGAGAGTCTACATGCTAATTAAGGTGGTAGTTATGTGTATTAATATTATATGTATATGTTTTGATGAAATTGTGGATATATGTTACCTTTTAGAATGATCTATAGTCATGAAAACAATGTGGTACATGTTGCGCTTTATATATTTGATAAAATGCATAAAAATGATCTTTTATACAAATGTTGCAAGGTTATATGCATGGAAAATACATGTTTTAGCATGAAAATTAAGTGGTTTGTGATGAACTTGGAATGTGGATTGTTGCATTGTGATGTGCATGGAAATACATGTTTTAGCATGAAAAAATAAGTGGCTTATGATACGCTTGGAATCGTATGTGTTGTCATACTTGAATCTTCTATGATTGGTTGTTGATTTTGAGAGTAGGTCAGAAATAAAAAAGGGTCCCGAGCCTAGAACTTAGCTAAAGTGGTTTTGTCTAGACCTTCGGGTTAGTAGCCCGTAAAATAGAATATTGGTTTCGTTTAGATCCTCAGGTTGATCGCTCTTAAAGTATAATATTGATTTTGTCTAGACCCTCGGGTTTTACCCATAAAGAAGAATGTTTGGAAAATTAGCTCGAAAGGCTTTTGACCAATGACCTATAAGTACTCCCACCCTTGTGTGATTACAAAATTTATGGACTTGGTGTTTAAGTCTTGTTGTTGAATTGTGATACTCATATTGATGCTTGAGTGGCCTTCTACTTCAATTGAACATTGTAGAACATGTATTCTTTTTAAATGTTAAATTGAGATCCCTTAAGCATGTGCATTGTCGTATACCATATAGTGTGTAGGAATGTCATAATAGCATTTCACGAGTATTAGAGGTATGCTATATTGAACATAGGAATGTCATGCTTGCATTTTATGTAGGTTGCATTGAGTCGATACATAAGTTGGTTTGGTTATCTCTACTGGGCATGTTGATGCTCACTCCTTTTCGTCAACCATTTTAACAGATAAGGCACAGGTGGTGGATGGAGCTTGAGATACATTGGGATTGAAAGACTAAAGATCAAGTTCTAGATCATTTAATTTATGTTTCTGTATGCCATGTCTTAAGCAATTATTGGTTTTGTAACTCGATTATGAGATTTGGACAATGTAAGTTTATTTTGAACTTGATCCGTTTTCGATGATGCATTTAAGTTTCGATCATTATATCCATGTTATTTCACATACTTGTAATGAGATTACGATGCATTATAATAAACATAACAATGTATCGTAATTGTTAGCTGAGCATGGAATTGGATAGTTGAACTCATGTACACATATGACCTAGTGAGGGACCCACATGCAGGTGTTGACTTGTATACACATACGTATACTCTTAAATGTATGATTATGAATATGCTTCCGTGGTTATGAGATTTCAATGAATAAATGATTTTGAGGACGGTTCACTTATAGTGATCACTCATCCCCATTTTCCGCACTCATAATCGGGTGTTGGGAATTGGGTCGTGACAACTAGACATCAAATTATGATATCGATGTATAACCATTATTGAGATAGTTCATGTAGTCAAATGAACGGGTTCACTCTCAAAATTTGGGTTCGGAATGGGATTTTCGGTAACTTGGATTTTGGAGCGTGACAACATAATTGAAGAGTTATCATACATGTATTCATAATCCAAAACCTACATTCGTTCGAGGCATAGGCGCCACCATACGTACATCCCCAAGATGAAAGTCATTACATTAAAATATAATACATCAAAGTTCACATTTTTTTAACATACTTGTACAATGTAATAAAAAATATCATACATACTCCAAACCCAACTCAAGGTTGGTGGGACTTCGCTATTTTCTTGCCATATGCAATCTATTATACCACAAAACCATGCCATAAGAATATGCAAGTATATTATGCACTCACATTCCTCAAAACCACATTCGTGTCCCACACACAACTAAATCTCATCCATCTAACCTTGGCTCACAACCCAAAAGGTTAATGACGTCTACTAGTCTGGATCTCAACTCTCCGCTATCCAGTTTCTACAATCCTTTTATTTCACCCCCGGATCTCGACTCTTGGCTATCCGGTTTTCATAAACCTTCCCACACACAAACACACACACGTAAGTTCAATGAATGGACAAATTATAATTATGCTCATTTTCACATTTTTCTATACCAAATGTATATAAAATCTTATTGAGATAATTTATCAAACACATGGCATGCATTTCACTTTCTCATAGGAAGAATTTAGCAAACACTTAGCATGCATTTTACATTCTCATAGAATCATTTTATCAAATTCATATAACTCATATGAGTTTATTTGACGAAGATTAATGATGGAATTAATGAAGAAAAAAATAATAATAGAGAAGTGAAAATTAAATCATATAGATTTTATTTGAAGAAGATTAATGAGGTAACTTAGTACATTAATTTATAGCGAAGACAACAATGGTTGTTGCTCTCTCCTCCTCCTCCACCACTTCTGTTTGATTCTTTGGCACATAAAGATGCAACTTATGAGAGTCATGAAGAGTAGAAGTAGAGCACATATAATAAGAAAGATAGTGACAATCACTTGGCCTACCAATTGAGATGGCATGTGTTGGATGACTTCGTCCCTATGTGTTTCATGTTGTCAATCACCACTATCCAAATGATCGCACCAGTCATGCATACAAAAACCAATGCTTTAATGGCTGGATTACGTCTACTTCATCATCATCATCTATACATATGTTCCTTTTCTCTTCCATCTTTATAGACCACTATATACTTTAGAGAAATAAACACCGTATATATATATATATATATATATATATATATATATATATATATGATTTCACTAATTCTATCCGCTTTAGAGGTGGAAATCTATAATTCAAACTTAACCCAAATTCTATCTTTAATATTCAGGTGTAAATTTCAAATTCAAGTCCAATTCATACAAAGTGTGGGCTATTGGCTCATATAACATATATTCAAGTGTAAAATTCAAATCTAATTCCAATTCAAATGGGTTGTAAGTGCTTGAGGCCAGGCCTTACTAGTACTATGATTGCTAGAGGTCCAAATCCAGTAATTATTCAAAGAACGAAAAATTAAAGAATATCTCATTATTCCTATTTTTAGTATCCCAATTTAATTAAAATTCTTTGCTTTCTACTATATTTCTATTATTCAAGTGATGTCTTTGGCCAGGTACTATATTTCCGCTATTCCGTGATAGTATACCAATACCTACTCCCAAACAATCAGTTCAATGAAACTGGATTGTAGTTTGCCTGTTAATTGTTGCTCTCTCCCTATACTACTCTTACTTGTCACTTCATTAATTATTTTGTCATAATTAAGTTTATCATATTGAAATATAATTCTAGATTTTTTCATAAAATTATCTAATCTTAACCGGACCCGAAAATTGTATTCTACCTCAAAACACACCCAAGGCGGCTACTGTAATTTCAAGTCACAACACTTGTGACATTCTTAATGATTTCCCTATTTAAATTAGGGCTAAAAAATACTTAGTCATGGCTAATCAAACTAATCAAATAATTCAATTTTTACATATATTCAATATCCAATCGTTGATGATCAAACATGAAACTATAGTTTTTTTCTTAAACTATATATATATCTTAGGTGTACATAAACTCATTTAATTATCACCTACAAGAGTGATGCTAAGATCTATATATACACACCAAAACTACATTCTGCCATAATTTAAAACCCAATCAACTACCCTAAACTATAGATCCATGTATTATATAAGTACATGTATATAATTACACTTACTAAAAGTTATAAATATACATATATATCCTTAGATATAACATATGTATCTTACTAGCCTACCTATCTTAATAACACACACTGATTCAATAAATCAATGATATATAATTTGATTATATATAAATTTATCTATGCAATAATAACCAACTAACATATAAGCAACACAGATTCTTAATTAAAAACATATTTACTAACTAAATAAAACATATGACAATATATCGTTATCTATCTATATATATACATGGAAGCAACTTATATAAATTTTAAGCTTGAAAATAAATTATATAAATTCATAGATCATGCTAAATTAAACTTTCTAATCATCTTAATTAAATCCAAGATAATATGTGCACAAGAATAAGGGCAAGATTAACTTGATTTAGATTGAGAGTTCCTTCTCCTCCTATTCCTTTATTTCCTTCTTCATAGTAGAAACTTATCTCTCTGTTACTCTCTCTCTCTCCCTCAACCTCTACCTCATCCATTTTGTTTCTTATTGCCATACTCTCTCTCATTTCTTCTTTCATTATATATATATAATAACATTTTTAATGAAAGAGATGACCTAAAACACACACACCACTGACACATTCTCATTTTTAATTATTCTTTCTCTCATTCTTCCTCTCTCGGCTCTTATGGACCATATTCCAACTATTGTAAAGTGGCGTAATGCCTTGATTTAAAACCCTTGTGTGATTTCAAAATTTATGTGACTTGGTGTTTAAGTCTTGTTGTTGAATTGTGATATTTATGTTGATGCTTAAGTGGCCTTCTACTTCAATTGAGCATTGTTGAACATGTATTATTTTTAAATTTTGAGTTGAGATCCCTTAAGCATATGCATTATGTAGTGTGTAGGAATGTCATGATAGCATTTCACAAGCATTGGAGGTATGATATATTGAACACAGGAATGTCATGCTTGCATTTCATATAGGTTGCGTCGAGTTGATACATAAGTTGGTTTGGGTATCTCTACTGGACATGTTGATGCTCACCTCCTTTCCACAACCATTTTTACAAATAAGACATAGGTGGTGGATGGATCTTGAGATACATTGTGATTGGAAGACTAAAGCTCAAGTTCGAGATCATTTAACTTATGTTTTCGTATGCTATGTCTTAGGCAATTATTGGTTTTGTAACTCGATTATGAGATTTGGACAACGTAAGTTTATTTTGGACTTAATCCATTTTCAATGATGTATTTAAGTTTCGATCATTATATCCATGTTATTACATATGCTTGTTATGAGATTACGATGCATCATAATGAACATTACGATGTATCGTAATTGTTAGCTGAACATGGAATTGGATAGTTGAACTCATGTACACATATGACCTAGTGAGGGACCCACATACAGGTGTTGACTTGTATACACATACGTATACTCTTAAATGTATGATTATGAATATGCTTCCGCGGTTATGAGATTTCAATGAATAAATGATTTTGAGTACGGTTTACTTATAGTGATCACACATCCCTATTTCCCGCACTCTTAATCGGGTGTTGGGAATCGAGTCGTGACAACTACGTATCAAAGTATGATATCGGTGTATGACCATTATTGAGATAGTTCATGTAATCAAATAAACAAGTTCACTCTCAAAATTTGGGTTCGAAATAGGATTTTCGGTAACTTGGATTTTGGGACGTGACAACATAATTGAAGAGTTATCATACATGTATTCATAATCCAAAACCTACATTTGTTCGAGGCATAGGCGCCACGATACGTACATCCCCAAGATGAAAGTCATTACGTTAATACAATACATCAAAGTTCACATTTTTTTAACATGCTTGTACAATGTAATAAAAAATATCATCCATACTCCAAACCTAACTCAAGGTTGGTGGGACTTCACTATTTTTTTGTCATCCCTTGAAAAAGATTTACGTAAAAGAGATTGAGCTCATTCTTACTCAATAGAAACTCCTAAAACACATCTCCTAAGGCCCATTGAATACCATCCAAGCAAATAAGATTATGTAATTGATTCATATACACATACATCCAATGCAATCTATCATACCACAAAACCATGCCATAAGAATATGCAAGTATATTATGCACTCACACATTCCTCAAACCCACATTCGTGTCCCACACACATAACTAAATCACATCCATCTAACCTTGGCTCACCACCCAAAAGATTAATGACGGCTAGTAGTCTAGATCTCAACTTTCGACTATCCAGTTTCCACAACCCTTTTATTTTACCCCCGATCCCGACTCCTGGCTATCCGGTTTCTACAAAACTTCCCACACATAAACACACAAATGTATGTGCAATGAATGAACAAATTATAATTATGCTCAGTTTTATATTTTTCTATACCAAATGTATATATAATTTTATTGAGACATTTTATCAAACACATGGCATGCATTTCAGTTTCTCATAGGAACAATTTAGCAAACACCTAGCATGAATTTCACATTCTCATATAATAAATTTATCAAACACTTGGCAAGTATTTCACATTCTCATACAATTATTTTATCAAACTCATATAACTCATATGAGTTATATGAGTTTATTTGAAGAAGATTAATGATGGAATTGATGAAGAATTAAATAATAAGAGAGACGTGCAAATTAAATCATATAGATTTTATTTGAAAAAGATTAATGATGAGATTGAATACATTTGAAAAAGATTAATGAGGGAACTCAGTACATTAATTTATGGCGAAGACAATAACGGTTGTTGCTCTCTCCTCCTCCTCTACCTGTTTGATTCTTGGGCATATAAAGATGCAACTTATGAGAGTCATGAAGAGTATAAGTAGAGCACATATAATAAGAAAGACAGTGACAATCACTTGGCCTACCAATTTAGATGGAATGTGTTGGATGACTTCGTCCCTTATGTGTCTCATGTTGTTAATCACCACTATCCAAATGATCGCACCAGTCATGCATGCAAACACCAATGCTTTAATGGTTGGAGTTACGTCTGCTTCATCATCATCATCTATACATATGTTCCTTTTCTCTTCCATCTTTACAAACCATTATAGACTTTAGAAAAATAAACCCCGTACGACTATATATATATATATATATATATATATATGATGATGATGATGATGGTGATGATGATGATTTCACTAATTCTATCCGCTTAAGATGTGAAAATCTACAATTCAAACTTAACCCAGATTCTATCTTTAATATTCAAGTGTAAATTTCAAATTCAAGTCCAATTCATACAAAGTGTGGGCCATGGGCTCATATAACATATATTCAAATATAAAATTCAAATTTAATTCCAATTCAAGTGGGTTGTAAGTGCGTGAGGCCAGGCCTTACTAGTACTATGATTGCTAGAGGTCCAAATCTAGTAATTATTCAAAGAACGAAAAATTAAAGAATATCTCATTATTCATATTTTTTAGTATCCCAATTTAATTAAAATTCTTTGTTTTCTACTATATTTCTATTATTCAAGTGATGTCTTTGGTCAGGTACTATATTTATGATATTCCGCGATAGTATACCAATACCTACTCCCAAACAATTAGTTTAATGAAACCGGATTGTAGTTTGCCTGTTAAGTGTTGCTCTATCCCTCTGCTACTCTTGTCACTGTATAAAGTCTTTGCATTAATTATTTTAGCATAATTAAGTTTATCATATTGAAATATAATTCTAGATTTTTTCATAAAATTATTTAATCTTAACCGGACCACAAAAGTTGTATGCTACCTCAAAACACACCCAAGGCGGCTACTATAATTTCAAGTCACAACACTTGTGACATTCTTAATGATTTCCCTCTTCAAATTAAGGACAAAAAATACTTAATCATAGCTAATCAAACTAATCAAAGAATTCAATTTTTACATATATTCAACATCCAATCGTAGATGATCAAACATGAAACTGTAATTTTTTTCTTAAACTATTGATATATATATATCTTAGGTGTACATAAACTCATTTAATTATCACCTATAGGAGTGATGATAAGATCTATATATACTCACCAAAACTACATTCTGTCTTGATTTAAAATCCAGTCAACTACCCTAAACAACAGATCCATGTATTATATAAGTACATATATATAATTATACTTGCTAAAAGTTATAAATATACATATATATCCTTAGATATAACATATGTATCTTACTAGCCTTCCTGTTTTATTAACACATACTGATTCAATAAATCAATGATATATAATCTGATTATATATAAATTTATCTATTCAACAATAACCAACTAACATCTAAGCAACACAGATTCTTAATTAAAAGCATATTTACTAACTAAATAAAACATATGACAATATAGCATTATCTATCAATAAATATACATGGAAGCAACCTATATAAATTTTAAGCTTGAAAATAAATTATATAAATTCATAGATCATGCTAAATTAAACTTTCTAACCATCTTAACTAAATCCAAAATAGTATGTGCACAAGAATAAGGGCAAGATTAACTTGCCTTAGATTGAGAGTTCCTTCTCCTCATCTTCCTTTATTTCCTTCTTCATAGTAGAAACTTATCTCACTGTTACTCTCTCTCTCCCTCTACCTCTACCACATCCTTTCTGTTTCTCATTGCCATACTCTCTCTCATTTCTTCTTTCACTATATATATATATGATAACATTTTTAATTAAAAAGATGACATAAAACACACACACCACTGACACATTCTCACTTTTGATTCTTCTTTCTCTCATTCTTCCTCTCTCAGCTCTTACGGACCATATTTCAACTATTGCAAAGTGGAGCAATGCCTTGATTTAAAACCCTTGTGTGATTACAAAATTTATGTGACTTGATGTTTAGGTTTTGTTGTTGAATTGTGATATTCATGTTGATGCTTGAGTGACCTTTTACTTCAATTGAGCATTGTTGAACATGTATTATTTTTAAATATTGAGTTGAGATCCCTTAAGCATGTGCATTGTCGTATGCCATGTGGTGTGTAGAAATGCCATGATAGCATTTCACAAGCATTGGAAGTATGCTATATTGAACATAGGAATGTCATGCTTGCATTTCATATAGGTTACATCGAGTCGATACATAAGTTAGTTTAGGTCTCTCTACTGGGCATGTTGATACTCACATCTTTTCCCCAACCATTTTTACAAATAAGACACATGTGGTGGATGGAGCTTGAGATACATTGGGATTAGAAGACTAAAGCTCAAGTTCAAGATCATTTAACTTATATTTTCATATGCCATGTTTTAGGCAATTATTGGTTTTGTAACTCGATTATGAGATTTGGATAACGTAAGTTTATTTTGGACTTAATCCATTTTCGATGATGTATTTAAGTTTCGATCATTATATCCATGTTATTAAACATGCTTGTTATGAGATTACGATGCCTACTAATGAACATTACGATGTATCGTAATTGTTAGCTGAGCATGGAATTGGATAGTTGAACTCATGTACACATATGACCTAGTGAGGGACCCAAATGCAGGTGTTGACTTGTATACACATATGCATACTCTTAAATGTATGATTATGAATATGCATCCGCGGTTATGAGATTTCAATGAATAAATGATTTTGAGTACGGTTCACTTATAGTGATCACTTATTCCCATTTCTCGTGCTCTTATTCGGGTGTTGGGAATCGGGACATGACAACTAGGTGTCAAAGTGTGATATCGATGTATGACCATTATTGAGATAATTCATGTAGTCAAATGAATGGGTTCACTCTCAAAATTTGGGTTCAGAATGGGATTTTCGATAACTTGGATTTTAGGGCGTGACAACATAATTGAAGAGTTATCATACATGTATTCATAATCCAAAACCTACATTCGTTCGAGGCATAGGCACCACCATACGTACATCCTCAAGATAAAAGTCATTACGTTAATACAATACATCAAAGTTCACATTTTTTTAACATGCTTGTACAATGTAATAAAAAATATCATCCATGCTCCAAACCTGACTCAAGGTTGGTGGGACTTCGCTATTTTCTTGCCATCCCTTGAAAAAGATTTATATAAAGGGGATTGAGCTACTTCTTGCTCAGTAGAAACCCTAAAACACATCTCCTAAGGCCCAGCGAATACCATCCAAGCAAATAGGATTATGCAATTGATTCATATACACATACATCCAATGCAATCTATCATACCACAAAACCATGCCATAAGAATATGTAAGTATATTATGCACTCACACATTCCTCAAAACCACATTCGTGTCCCACACACATAACTAAATCCCATCCATCTAACCTTGGCTCACCACCCAAAAGATTAATGATGGCTACTAGTCTAGATCTAAACTTTCAGCTATCCAGTTTCCACAACCCTTTATTTCACCCCCGGATCCTGACTCTTGGCTATCCAATTTTCACAAACTTTCCCACACACAAACACACAAATGTATGAGCAATGAATGACCAAATTATAATTATGCTCATTTTCATAATTTTCTATACCAAATGTATATATAATTTTATTGAGACAATTTATCAAACACATAGCATGCATTTCACTTTCTTATAGGAACAATTTAGCAAATACTTAGCATGCATTTCACATTCTCATATAATAAATTTATCAAACACTTGGCATGCATTTCAGATTCTCATAGAATCATTTTATCAAACTCATATGAGTTATATAAGTTTATTTGACGAAAATTAATGAATATGGTATTGGCGAGCATTTGAAAAGCATGATTGTGATGTGCTAAATGTTTTATATGTTCTTAATACATATATGGTGACGGAATATATATGTGGTTGTATATATGGTGAATGAAAAACATGCTAGTTACTTGTAGTAAATGCATGTCTTGAGTGGAAGCATGATTATATTTATGCTAGTATACATGCATATGTGACTATATGCAGGATGTGACATATATGTGTTTATATGTGAGAATGTGGATATGAGATGCATGCTGACTTTATATATATATCAAATTTATGCATTGGTTATAGCATGATAAAAATGTGCTGAAGTTGAAGTGTTTTGCATATGTGAGGTGTTACGCAAGTCTTGGAACATGTATGCGCTATATGTGTTAGAATGTGATGAGTAGCATGCCAAATACTTCTTTTTAGTATTCATAAGCGTGGGTTGAAGCATGAAAGTATTATGCTATGTATATATGCATCCATATTGCATATATGGGAGGGAAATGACACATACGTGGTTATATGTGGGTTTATATAGAGAGAAATGCATGCTATGTACTTATATACTAGGTGGTGCATTGGGATAGCATAAAATAAAGTGTTTGATTACGTATGCATTCACATTGCATATATGGGAGGTTGCGGAAAAATTAACGCAAAAGAGGTGCACGGGACTTCGGAGTGGTCCAACCATGTCACGAGAAGTGTTATAATTATCCACTACGTATGGCCCTCAGAGTGGACCCGCCATACAAAGGCTTTATGCCTTGAATCGGAGTGTGTCCAACATTAGTGAGCTTCGGAGTTGCCCCCTCACAATTTGGCAAACCAATATATTGCCATCGGAGTATGTCCAAGAAGTATGGCCCTCGGAGTGGACCCGCCATGCTCAGGCTTAATGCCTGGAATTGGAGTATGTCCAACGAATGTGAGCCTCGGAGTTGTCCCCTCACATAATGGTAATCCTATACATTGCCAGGGTAGAATGACCTTTCGGAGTGGTCCAGGTCATAGGATGGTTATCGGAGTTGTCCTAGGTCACATGATCCTCAGAGCGGGCCAATCATGTGGGGTATCGGATTATGACCGTGGGAGGTGAAAATACCTTTATGCTTATGTGTTTATCTGTTAAGCATGTTTTCTGTTTAAATACATCTATATTGCATTTGAGGTGAGCTACTTGATGAGTAGAAGATGTGGTTGTTGATTTACATTATTTATGTAAATGTTTTTGACATATATGTTCTGTATACGTATTGATGTTGGATGTGTATTGCTTTTGAGCATGTTCTAAATGATTTTTATAAGTCATGTGTAGTAAATTTTGTATGTTCATATGTGCTAGAGTAGCCATATACATTGTTGGTTCGTGCATGCTAGGAGGAGCATGGTCTTAAATATTGTGATATATTTAAGTGCATGTATATTTTTGAGAATATGTGAGGATCGACCTGCTGCAGCGGTGATAGTATGGTTCTACATACCTTGTTGGGCCTTTGAGCTCACCCCCTCCCAGGTTTTGCAGGTATTGCTGATTATGGAGTTAGTTAAGAGACTGACAACACCGGTTGCAGAGGTAGTGTATAGATTCCTTAGAATCTGATATATGTCCAGGATAATGGATAGATAGATGCATTACATTTGGATTAAATGTATGGAGCGATTATGTTGATTCAGTTCCTTCAGTTGTATTTTATTCATGTGATGTATGTATATAATACGGACATTCAAGGACTGAGACATGTATTTTTTGATTATATTATGCATGTTGTAGAAATGCTGGAGGGACACGTGTCCAAAAGTGTCCATTTTTATTATTAGATATAAATGCTGGGGGGACACGTGCCCAGAAGTGTCCATATGAATTTTAAAGCAGGTATAACATGCCAGGATCTGATTTATTAGAATGGGTCATGCCCAATTTTTGTGAAAATAATAGGAAATTGAGGTTATATGATCAGGTGACGATTATGTCGTGAGGGTGATCTCACGGAGTTCACACCTCGATTTTTGAGCCTCAAAAATCGGGGTGACATGCTTAAATGTAGTGTGTTCTCTCCAAAAGGCCTTTTGGAGTAAAACACAAGAGCAAAATTGTGCGAGCTTGGCCCAAAGCGGACAATATCATACTATGTGGTGGAGCGGGCTGTTACACACAAATTGTCCAAAATCGACTTTGAACAGATTAAATCAAAGCCCTTGCTGCATAGAATGATTTGTTCTTCTTCGGTACCTTCTGAATCACACTTCTAAGGTTCCAAATCTTAGTGAGAGAGAAAAGATATGAAAATAAGAGAGTGATCAGCGTTGAATGTTGCGCATTCTAGCCTCTTAATTTGCATATTTTATTCTTTTAGTGATAGATTATTTTCTAATTTCACTTCGTTTTAGTTTTTTTTGTATTTTCAGGGCTTTAATAATTATTTCAGTTAAAACCATGATTTTGGGCTTTTAAAGATGACATTCAAGAGGGTTATATGAAGTCTACATCAAATGGATCTATTCAACTCCATATTTTAACTCAAATCAGCCCAAGGAAGTGGTCCGAGAGAATTATAACTGCTTACGGAGATTATGGGCCTGAAGCCCAATTCTGCGCATTATCCAATTTTAATCCCGTTTTGGAAAGTAGCCCAAAAGTCATATTTATGAGCATCAATTTGACTTAATTTCTATATAGGTTGAAAGAAATTTGATTCTGGACACTTCTATATTTCACAAAAATTCTATGAATCAAACTTCTAGTGGGTCAAAAGTTGGGCCAAACGTCAGTAAAAAATCCACCTATTTTGTGCTGCGGGAAAACCCTAATTATTTTTTAATTGGATTAAGACTCTATGTATTCTCTTGGGGTATAAAGTGGCGAATTAGAGGATATTTTGAGAGAGATTGGACAGATTTTAGGGACCTTTTTGCAGAGCTTTGGAGTGGAGAACCATTGGACAACAAAGTCTTGTGCGTATTCTATGAAGATGATGCCTTCTTCCTTAACCGTTGAAGTTTCTTCTTCGACCATGAGCGGTTAGTTCATCCACTAGAGTTTTGATGTAGCCCTAATAAAACATTAATGGTTTGGTTGTTCTAATTATTGGGGATTTTTGTATTCATGTATAGATTGTGTAATTTAGAGGATTCTTCTTATAGAATTGAACAATAAAAGTCTTATAAATTCAGTTTCAATGATTTCTTATCTTGTCTTAGATACTTGATTATTGTTATTGAACTCAATCTCTCTTATTTTTTGTGATTATGAGAGTGATTATTACACAATGGTAATCATTGAATATATCATTAAAAGCTTTGATGGATTATGCCTAGAGAAGATGGACCATACTGCACCCTAGATTAGAGTAGTGAAGCAGATGGCCCATGCTAATCGAAGATAGTCCATAACTTAGCCTTAGTCATATGTTATCTTCTTGACGGATGAAGGTGAGCTTGTAGCATCCAAGTTGGGGAAGCAAGGGGACAAGTTACATGACATGATAGAAGTTTTTAGACAAGTGAAAATTAATTTGCCGATCCTTGATGCCATCAAGCAGATTCCTCTTTATGCCAAATTTTTGAAGGACTTGTACACTCAGAAGAGGCGGTCTAAAAGTCATGTGTCAAAGAAAGTGATGCTACCATAACAAGTGAGCTCTATTATCCAGTATTGCACTCTTCCCACGTACAAAGATCCTGGTGCTCCAACTATCTCATACATTATTGGGGAGCACCATGTGGATAAAGCTCTTCTTGATTTGGGTGCAAGTGTGAACTTGTTGCCTTATTCAGTTTACCTATAGTTAGATTTTGGGAGAATTGAAGCCTACCTCAGTGGTGTTACAATTTGCAGATAGATCAACAAAGCAACCCCATGGGATCATTAAAGATGTGCTCATTAAAGTGGACAAGTTCTACTTTCTAGTTGATTTCATTGTACTTGATACTAAGCCAGTACATAATTTGAATAGGCACATTTCAGTCATCCTTGGTCGACCTTTCTTAGCTACTGGAGATGCTTGCATAAATTGTACGTTGAGGATCATAGATATTTCATTTGGCAACATGAAGGTTAAGCTCAATATTTTTAATGATATCCAGCACCTTCCAGATCAGAGCGATGTTTTCTACATAAATGATATTGATGAATGTGTGGAGGAATTTGTTTCATCCTCTCTATCTCGAAACTCTGTGGAGGTTT
Source organism: Cornus controversa (assembly GCA_026545225.1). Classification (NCBI taxonomy): domain Eukaryota; kingdom Viridiplantae; phylum Streptophyta; class Magnoliopsida; order Cornales; family Cornaceae; genus Cornus; species Cornus controversa. The sequence continues at coordinate 26,023,531 of CM048846.1, read as the reverse complement.
ATAAGTCTCTTTTTGACTATGAGACAATGTATGAAGAAGAGTTGAGCGAATAGGTACATTCTAGGCTGGAGGTGGATGTCATTCAAAGAATTTCACCATGGAGAATTTCGGTTGAGCCACTGCCTCCCCTCTCTAGCACTCCCTTAGTACCTTCATTGGAGTCCCCTCCACAACTAGAGTTGAAGCCCTTGCCAGACAAGTTAAAGTATGTATTTTTGGGGGCACATAGAACTCTTCTGGTTATCATTGCCTCTGATCTAATAGAAACTCAAGAGACACACTTAGTGGAGGTCTTATACCAGCATCGTGAAGCAATTGGGTGGAGTGTAACAGATCTTATAGGCATTGATCCTTCGATTTGCATGCATAAAATTTAGTTGGAGGAAGGAAGCAAACCATCTAGAGAAGCACAGAGGCGATTGAATCCCAATATGAAAGAGGTGGTGAAGAAAGAGGTTGTCAAGTTACTTGATGCAGGTATCATTTATCCAATTTCTGACAGCACATGGGTGAGCCGACTCAAGTTGTTTCAAAGAAGTCTGGTCTTACTATGTTCCCAATTCTATGGGAGAGCTCATCCTCCAACGCATTGTCACAGGTTGGTGTGTTTGCATTGACTACAGAAAGCTTAACTCCATGACAAGGAAGGATCACTTCCCTCTCCCATTTACTGATCAAATACTAGAAAGGTTGGCAGGCCAGAGCTACTATTGATTTCTGGATGGTTACTCCTAGTATAATCAAGTGGCTATGGATCTAGAAGATCAAGAGAAGACTACTTTTACATGCCCTTTTGGTACTTTTGCTTATCGTCGTATGCCTGACAACATTCCAGAGGTGTATGATGGCCATCTTCTCTGACATGGTAGAAAAGTTTTTAGAGGTGTTCATAGATGACTTCTCTATTTTTGGAGCATCCTTTGAAGACTGCCTGAGCAATTTATCACTCGTACTTCAGAGGTGCCGAGACCGAAATTTGGTCCTTAGTTAGGAGAAGAGTCATTTCATGGTGAAGGAAGGAATTGTGTTGGGGCATATTGTCTTAAGGAGAGGCATTGAAGTTGATAAAGCAAAGATTGACTTGATTTCTACTCTGCCTTATCTAAATATAGTAAAACAAGTCCATTCTTTCTTGGACCATGCTCGGTTCTATAGAAGATTCATCAAAACTTCAGTAAAATTGCTCTGCCATTGTGTCATCTATTGTCTAAAGATGTTCCATTCTCCTTTGATGATGAATGTTTGCAAGCTTTCGAGGAGCTTCGGTCTTTACTATCATCCACACCAATCATGCAATCTCTGAAATGGGCTCTACCTTTTGAGATTATGTGTGATGCTTCTAACTATGCAGTAGGAGCGGTGCTGGGGCAAAGAGAAGACAAACAAGCGGCCTTATGTCATCTACTATACTAGTAAGACTCTTTCTCAAGCTTAACTTAATTATACCACCACCGAGAAAGAGCTTCTAGCTGTTGTGTTCGCCTTGGACAAGTTTTGTTCTTATCTATTGGGGTCCAAGGTAGTTGTCTACTCTGATCATACTGCATTGAGACACTTATTAGCGAAGAAAAAAATAAAACCGTGCCTTATTCGATGGATTCTATTGCTGCAAGAATTCAATTTGGAGATAAAAGACAAAAGGGGATAGAGAATGTAGTTGCAGACCATTTATCCCGGATTGTGTCTGAGTCCATGTTCGATGCATTACCTATTCGCGACTTATTTTTGAATGAGCAATTGTTTGGGCTTTCTGATGGAAAATCAATGGGCAAAGATTAAAACATTGTGTAGACGGAGTTGTGCCAACAAGAGACGTGGAGTCCGTCGATTTGACTGATCCCGTCTATCTTACTTGATTCTTTCGGGGAGTTGATCGTCACCTATGAATGTTAATTGTAGGGGTTGTATGTGTTTCTATCTTTTAATTTCTTTAGTTTTCTTTTCTTTCAATTTTTAGTTATTATTTTCTTAACTTTTATTTCAATTTTAGTTGCGTTTTTGATGAGTTTTCTTTGAGTTTTTGATGTATAAGTTACTTTCGAGGGATGCCGAGAGATGTACCGGGGTATTTGGGTTCAAAATAGGTGAAAAAGTGAGGTCTCGGTCGACCGTGGGCGATCACTAGGCCAAAAATACACGTCCCGGTCGATCCTTGGCGATAGAGGCTCCAACAGGCATCAACAAGGGGGATCGATTGCCCCCATTTATTTTCCAAGGGGGCATGCCATCAGTTGGGCGATCTATCACCCAACCCTTGGAGGGATCGATCACCCAGCTACATATATGGCTGGCCGAGACTTATATATATATAGACCCCCTTTCTTCAAGCCACTTGCTCCCACTTGAAATTTTAAGGACTTGGTGCTCTACTTTGACTCCTACATCAACTGGGATTATAATTTCTTCAATTGGTGAGTCTATTACAAGCAATTATCATTGATCATCATCATCAACAACATCAAATCCGGGTTTATCATCTCTAGTTCTCAAGAAAAACTCTCACGTTTTTAAGTTCTTCATCAAAGTAAGTAGAGTTTTAATTTCGTAAAATTGAGCCAATCTTTTTGAGGTCTTTTGAAGATCAAGTTCGGGGGACATCATTGGTGGATTGAATTATTCAAATTAGGGTAAAAATGTTGTCGAAAGAAGAGGTTGAAGGAGGTATTTTAATTGTGCACACCAAGTGTTTGTCTAAATTCCTCAACTATACTTTTTCTATTTCTATGGCACCAAAGAGAGCAATTAACCAAGGTGCATCAAGCTCATATAATCCTCGCCGAGCATGATATGATCCAACATCGGTTACCTCTAGACCTCGCTGAGAAGGGATACATGAGAGATGGCACCCAAGAGCTGTAAATTTTGAAGCGACGTTTGATATTGTAGAACTTTATACTATGTTTTCCGAGACACGGTGGGGTATTTTTGACATCCGTCATCGTCAGGCTGCTTTAATTTTTGTTCCATCCTTTACCACCATATACCCAAGGCTAGTCAAAGTCTTCTACCAGAACTTAATGCCCAAACCTGATAAGTAGGGAGTTCTTATTTCTATGGTGGATGGGACACAAGTTCAGGTTGATATGTCATCCATTGTTTTTGCCATGGGCTATCCTCATGAATGCCCAGCTGATTTAACTGAAATTTACACTCCTCTACCCGATGATCTTTCGGTGGGTAATTTGGTTGCACGGTTGTGTGCTAACCAATTCTCCGGACCAAAGCATAATGTAGCTTCCAAGTCATTTATGGTTCCTTGATGTAGTACTTTATAAGAATGTGTGTCCCATTAGGCACACGACTGAGAGACGTAAAAAGTTCCTTCGAGCCTTATGTACTATACACTTTGGGCATTAGTTGTTATTTTCACAGATCATTTGGGGCCAGATTGAGAAATTTTATTTAAAGGTCGTGGCGAAGGCACCAGACAGTGCGAGTGACTAGGAGTTCCCATTCCCTACTCTTATTCACCAGTTGCTCACTGCACAAGGCTATGCAGTTGATGAAGACAAGCTTGTTTTTCCAAGAAATATTCACTATGGTGCACATGACTAGAATATGAGCAGATCCCATATGCATTAGAGAGTCATTGTTGTGTTAGGTGAAGTATCCAGATTGGCCCAAGGAGGAGAAGCTGTAGAAGTACCACCACCAGTGGAGGATCCGGAGGAGGTGGAAGATGAGGAATGAGATGTCCATTCACAAGCTGGCGGATAGAATTATAATCATTTAGAGGAGCAGATTGCTAGGTTGACTACCCAGTTTGGCGCCTTATAGACAGAAGTCTCTGCACAGTTTGGAGCGTTGCAAACAGAGATGGCGGATCAATATCGTGAGACTCGCTAAGATCAGAGAGAGATGAGGAGGCTACTGCGTGCTCTGATACGCCAGGCGAACCTCGACCCAGATGCTTAATCACCACCATATCATTGATTTGGAGGTACTTATCTTGTGTATTTTATTTTATTTTTAGTTTCTGTTTATTTTATTTTATTTTTATTTTCTTTCTGTATTTAGTTTTTTTTATTATTTTCAATTTCTTAAAAAAAAAGGAAAAAAAAATTTATTTTATTTTTTTCATTTTTCTGTTTCATATTATTTTCACTCATGCTATTTCACTTGGTTGGTGGGGTATAGTGGTTTGTTTTGACAGGTTGTTGCATCCAAGTTTGGGGGAGTGCTTTTATTGCCTCCATGTTATTGGTTTGCTCTATTTTCTTGCCACTACTCCATGGTCCTGGTAACATCGTTCTTACTCTTTATGCTTTTATTGGGTGTATATTGGGGACAATGTACAGTTTAAGTTTGGGGGTGAGGCGATGCCTTTTTATGTGCTTATTTGCAATATGAGAGAATTTTTTTTTTATAAAATCTTCTTGTTTTAGGACTTTTTGGTTATTTTTTTTTTTTTAGTTTTTTATTTTATTTTATTTTGTTTTGTTTTGTTTTTAGATAGGATGTTTTTACATTATTCAAGGGATTAATACTTTATGTAGGTGCTTAACTTGCAATTGTTGGGTATATTTTAAATCTTTAGAAATTGTGGTTTGAATTAAGTGATTTTAATTATGGTTTGCATTGACATGCCTTGGAGTGATTGGTTTTAGTTTCCTCACATGCACGGGCACACTAACATAATCTTGTGAGGTATAAACTTTGACTCTGAGCTATTGTGTTACATATGCTTGATATTAATTAGTATCTATTGAGAATGAGTACCGATGATGTGTTTTACTTGACTTAATGAAAAAGAAAAAAAGAAAAAGAATATGTATGTTGAATAGCAAATCAATTTGATCCTTTTTCATGAGTAACAGGGCCTCTATGCCTCAGGAAGCACGGAGTGTTCGCGTCAAAAGTGAAAGGGTGAGAAAAGATGAGCATTGGTTATTTTGATTTGTAGCCTGACTGATTCGAGTTATTAGGTTTTTTGGGGTGTCTTGACACTTAGTACCCTAAAGCCGTCTAGTTTGTGAGCCACTGACTGAAAGCTTGCTACATGGATCTTTTAGACAGCTTAATAGACCAAGATATTGCACAACCAATAAAGCAATGAAAAAAAAGATAATGAAAAAAATGAAAAAGTCATGTATTCATGTTTGGAAGTATGATTTCAATATGTGGAGCTAGTAAGTTGAAGGGGTATGTGACTTAATATATTCGGAGTTGGGTTATGCCACATGAGATGATTGCTAGTTCACTTTTCACGAGGGAGTTAGAGTTGGTTGCTTTGAGATATGTTGATGTGAATTATGCATGGGGACCATTGCTTTCAATTATGGAATCTAAAAGTTTGGAATTATTCTTGAATGCAAGTTTGTAACTATATATTGTAATCTTCTTCTTGATTAATATTTAAACAGAATTTTGAATGTTTGTGGGTAACATTTTTAAAAACCCTCACGAGAGAATTATAAGGGTTATATGAAGTCTACATCAAATAGATCCATTCAACTCCATATTTTAACTCAAATCAGCCCAAGGAAGTGGTCCGAGAGAATTATAACTGCTTAAGGAGATTCTGGGCCTAAAGCCTAATTATGCACATAATCCAGTTTTAATGCTATTTTATAAAGCAACCATAAATTCATATTTTCGAATGTCAATTTGACTTAATTTTCTAAAAGTTTGAACAAAATTTGATTTTGGACACTTTTACATTTCACGAAAATTCTGTGAATCAGACTTCTAATGGGTCAAAAGTTGACTGAACGTCAGCAGAAAAATCCACCTGTTTAGTGCTGTCGGAAAACCCTAATTATTTTCTAATTGGATTAGGACTCTATGTATTCTCTTGGGCATAAAGTGACAAATTAGAGACTGTTTTGAGAGAGCTTGGACAGATTTTAGGGACCTTTTTACAAAGCTTTGGAGTGGAGAACCATTGGAGAACAAAGTCTTGTGCGTATTCTATGAAGATGATGCCTTCTTCCTTAACTGTTGAAGTTTCTTCTTCGACCATGAGCGGCTAGTTCATCCACTAGGGTTTTGATGTAGCCCTAACAAAACATTAATGGTTTGGTTGTTCTAATTATAGAATTGAACGATAAATGTCTTATAAATTTAGTTTTAATGATTTCTTATCTTATCTTAGATACTTGATTATTGTTATTAAACTCAATCTCTCTTATTTTTTGTGATTATGAGAGTGATTATTACACAATGGTAATCACTGAATATATCATTAAAAGCTTTGATAGATTATGCCTAGAGAAGATGGACCATACTACACCCTAGAGTAGAGTAGTGAGGCAGATGACCCATGCCAATTGAAGATAGTCCATGACTTAGCCTTAATCATATGTTATCTTCTTAAATGATGAAGGTGAGATTGTAGCCACCGACACCACTTATGCATGATATGATTCCCCATAGTTAGTCCAATTGACCATTGATTATGAAGTTAGTGGTGAAATTAATAACACTAGATTTATCTCATATTTTCTACACTCTCTAGTTTCTCTTGTTTTATTTTAATTGCTTCATTAGTTAATTAAAATATAAAAATCTACAACCTATTCTTTCTTAATTAATTAGAATTAGTTTCGGATATCCAACTCATTCAGATCATAATCCCTGAGGTTCGACACCCTTTTCGATAGCCCTATTTTACAAGGAATTTGTTCTTTTGCAAAGTGTGCTAATTTAATTGATACACTTACCAACGAATCAGAAAGAATAGAGAAATGGCTGGTAATCTTGGTCGCCAAACAATGACTAAAATTTAATTATATAGATATTTATAATAACTAAAGAGTTGAATAACTTAACGTGTAAAGACCTTGGTTGTGTGGAAGAAGTGTGTTTTTCCCCTCTTGTCCCCAAGCGGCTTACAATCCCACATTGCCTGGGTGTGAAAAGAGGATGTGCTATATATGTGGTATGCTCTCTCCAATTGGTATGAGGTCTTTAGGGGTAAAATCGAAGAACAAAACTGTGCGGGCTAGGCCCAAAGCGGACAATATCATACCATGTGGTGGAGCGGGTCATTACAAATGGTATCAAAGCTGGAACCAGTCAGAAGTGTGCCGATGGGGTTGTCGGGCCTCCTAGGGGGGTGGTTGTAATGACCCCTTATGAGAGGATGTGATAGGGGCAAGTGTGAGAGACACTGGGCGAGCTACCATACTGGTAGGCTACAGAGTGCTCAATCCCACATTGCTTGGGTTTGGAGAATGAGATGTGCTTATATATTGTGTGCTCTCTCCAAATGGTATGAGGCCTTTTGGGGTAAAACTCAATAATAAAAATGTGTGGGATGGGCCCAAAGTGGACAATATTATACCATGTGGTGGAGCAGGCAATTACAAATGGTATCAAAGCCTGACCCAACTGAAAGTGTGCCAATGGAGATGTCGGGCCTCCAAGGGGGTGGATTATGGTGACCTTTGTGGGCGGGTGTGAGACACTTGGCGAGCTACAACATTGGCAAGCTATAGGGTGCTCAATTCCATATTACTTAGGTGTGGAAAGATGATGTGCTATATATGTGGTGTGCTCTCTCCAAATGGTATGAGGCCTTTTGGGGTAAAATCCAAGAACAAAATCATGCGAGCTGGGCTCAAAGTGGATAATATCATACCATGTGGTGGAGAGGGTCATTACAAATGGTATTAGAGTCGGATCCAGCCAGAAGTGTGTTGAAGGGGACGTTGGGCCTCTTAGGGGGCGGATTGTGGTGACCCTTATGGGCGGGTGTGATGTGGGCATGTGCAAGAGACACTAGGCGAGCTACCACATTGGCAGGTTACAGGGTGCTCAATCCCACGTCGCTTGGGTGTGGATAAAGGGACGTGATTATATGTAGTGTGTTCTCTTCGGAGCGGACCGTTATAGATGGTATCAGAGCTAGACCCAGTTGGAAGTGTGCCAACGAGGACGTTGGGCCTCCAAGGGGGTGGATTATAGAGACCTTGGTTGTGTGGAAGATATGTGTTTGTCCTCTTTTGTCCCTAAGGGGCTTACGATCTCACATCGCCTAGGTGTGAAAAGAGGATATGCTATATATGTGGTGAGCTCTCTCCAATTGATATGAGGCCTTTTGGGGTAAAACCCAAGAACAAAATCATGCGAGCTGGGCCTAAAGCGGACAATATCATACTATATGGTGGAGCGGGTCATTACATAACGTATCCTCCTGGCTCTATTTTTTATTCCGGAAGTGGTTATGGTTCTAAAATGAACTCTATATCTCTTCCAACATTTGAATTGGCTTAAAACCAAAAATAAATATTTTTAAATTTTTTTTTAGTTTTCTAGGCCCACCCGAGTTACGTCCCGGGCTCCACTAACCCGAAAATCTCAAAATGAGTCAAATGGCTCAAAAACTTCCCTGAACCTCAAAAAAAGTTTGTACACATGTATTTCATTATTAAAACACCTGCCATATCATTTAAAATGCCCTCTTAAAAATTAAATAATAAAGGAAAAAGAAAATCAGTCAAAAATTAACCCGGTCTCTACGTCATGAGCTACACCATTCGCTTCACGATGAGCCCTAATTAAGAAAACTTTCTACAATTGGGTACACCAAAACTTAATATCCTTAACCACAGGCTTAGATGAAGCCAATAGTGTAAGAACCGTGACTATTTTGGCCGATTTTTTATTATTTTCTTTTATTATCATATTAATGCTTTAAATTATTAAATATGTGTTTTAAATGTAAACTAAAGGTTTTGGGAACTTATTTAAGTTTTGGAACAGTTTTCGGAGAATTTGATAAAAGTTGACTTTTTCGAGTTCAGTTGATATGGGCCTCGTAGGCCCATAACATCTAAAAGTGTTGGAATGACACCAAATTCGGAGGGTAGCTTAAATAAAATTTTTGATGTGCTACGAAGTCGATTTCATGTCAATCAGAGTTACAAAACTTAAAAACAGAGCTCGAGAAGGTTTAGTGAAAATATAGTGGCATTTTTATAAATAAGTGGAGGTTAAATTCTATAAATAGTAAGAGAATGACCTAGCCCTCATTTCCCATTCTCTTCAGCCGAGTGGGAGGCAATATATATATAAATATATATATATATATATATATATATTAGTTACATATTCTTCTTCACTTCTCCATTGAATTAGAGTACCTTGGAGTGAGAAATGGGCGACACCGAAGAAGAGAGAAACGGTCTACGTGTTGAGTGCTTGAAATTGATCTGTCCAGAATCGATTTCAGAGAAAGTTAGTTTTTGTGAGAATTGGGAAATCATTTGAAAGCTCTTCCAAATTGCGGTAGGGATTCCTAACCCATGAAATCTGGAGTTTTAGTGAGTATATTGGTTGTCTTGGCAACCAATTGGCTATATGGGTATAATTAGATTTTTTCATTACTAAAACATGCTAAATTATGCTATTTAATGATCTATCAATTTTAATTGATGTAATTACATGATTATAATGGTCTTAGATGATTTTGTAAGCATGTTAAATTTAAAATGTGAAAGAATTATTTGTACTCACGTATATGTGTGAATGTAACACTTCTGTGTTTGTGAAAATGTCTTAAGAGCATGTTTATGTACAAAGCATGTTTAATTGCCTATGTTAATAATGTGGAATGTGGAAAATGTGAAACATGTACAATGTGAATTATATGTGGTACTTACATGGGAAATTATGTAAGCATGATCATTAAATGCTAATTTGCTTCGAATTGCTTATTCATGGTCATCATGAGTATGTATAATACATCTTCATTCATGGGTAGGCATGTGGTGAGGGTGGTGAGCTCAATTGGGTAGTCAAGTCCTTTTGATGAGTGACGAGGTAATTCGGTAGAGGGAACCCTCGTGGGGAAATCCGGTAAAGAAACCCAACGGAGTGATCCGATAAGAGAGCTCCAGTTAGAATGAAATAGGACACTCCCTAAAATGGAGTCCTATGATGAGGTAGTTCGGTAATGGAGCCTCAGTTAGGTGGTATTGGATGATCTTGGGTAGCGGAGTCCAATGGATGTGTGGTGAGCACAAGGGAGTTATGCATTTCATTTTGCTTTATACATTGCTTATGATATAGATGTGACCTATGATATCTGCTTAACATGATTAAATGCAAATGTATGTTTTGTGGTATTCACGAAACTTGCGAAATTGTGATTTAGACATTCCTACTAAGCGTGTGGTTGCTTATCCCATGAGGATTAACATATTTTAGGAAATGGGAAAGAATGGCGGAATCTCCCCAACGGTAAAGTTGGCGTGGAGTGGTATTGGGTTCATTTAAAGACTTACATTTACTTTATTTGAATGCATGTCTAAAATGTTGACTATATGCATGAGATGAACATGTAAAGACCATTTATGTTTTGAGAACATGTATTAATTATGCTTTATGATTGTATACGTTAAATACATTTTTAAGCACGTGTTGGTTATGGCTTATGATTTCATATATTATAAACATGGTTTGAGTATGCTAAAATATTAGATGATTAAATGATGATCATTTCATTTATGTTCATTCCCACATGTATGAACTTATAAGAATGGTTTTGTTGATGAATTGGTGAGATGAGGACTATGAATGATGGTTTATAATTCCATTAATGTTCACTTATGCATGAATGATGTCTTTATGATTTGATCTTAACATATATACATGTTATGATTGTTGTTGAATATGCTTCAAAGACATATCACTTTGTGCATGCTAAAAGTTCACTTTGAGGCTGCTGAAAATGGCAGAAGGAAATATGTATTTCTAGAGTACTTCTTTAGCCAACTGAAATACTTTGAGCATGCTGAAAGTTCACTTTGAGCATGTTGAAAATTCACTTTGAGGCTATTGAAAATGGCATAATGAAATAAGTGTTTCTAGAGCACATATTTAGCAGACTGAAACATCAGTTTCAGCCTGCTGAAAGAAGCTGATTCTGAATAAAGTCCACAACTAATTTGAAAATAAGAATGAGGTTGGTTGGGTGTGTGTGTGGCCATGTGTGGGCCCATTGAGATAAGTGTTGTAGAATTGTGCATATGTAATAATGTGTACACGATAATTTTTTCGCGATGTTGAGTTGGGTTTGTGACTTAATCACCCTTGGTTTTTGAGAGTCAAAAATTGGGGCGTGACAAAGAAAGGATTGTGCATTACAATAACCCTGCAATCACTATGAACAAAACAGAGTAAAGGCCCCATTCATAAAGAAACTTTAGCCCCCGCCGAACCACCAAGGCTTCACCCATTTCAACGCTGCACACATGTTGAAAGTAAACTGACACTAAACGAATTAATTGACAATTCTTGTCTTGAAAGATGAATCCACCACCACAACAATGCTCAAATTGTGAAAAGCCGCATCCATATTTTATTTAACAAAGCTGTTTGGAGGATGACCAGTGAAGAAATTGATGCTGTGAAAAGCAAGGTAATGGGGAGAGGATTTCGATCTAGTTTAAAACTACCATAAATTCAAAGAAGCTAGCATTGGCTCAATCAGCATTATGAAATGGATCCCATTGATTATAGTTAAAAACCCAATTATTTTAACAACGCCAAATTTGGCATGCATGGAATGTATAGGTCGAAACTTAAACCTAGATTGTACCCATATTTGGACATAAATTTTGATATTAAATTATGGATATGGACTCCATATAAATATCTCCAAATCTCATATTTATGTCTAATGTTTTTATCTTTTCTTTTAAATTGTCTCATTTAATTAAAGAAGATAAGTTCATTAATCATTATACTATATGAAAAAGAAAAGAAAAGGAAGAGATGTGCTTATGCCTTGAAATTAGAATGACTTCACATGTTATTTTCGGTTTTGAATGTATCACCTTACCTTAAACATTTTTTTGTTTTTTTAATCTCACTTTGTCCTATGGAGACTTGAAACCTCAACCTTTTACTTTATAAGACGAGAAAGTATCACTAGACTACAACCATTAGTTAACATTACACATTCACATTGGATCCCCTCTATCAAACGATCGGGTCCAAATTTGGGAGTCCATCTATCCATATGTTCGGATGGTTCACTTCTCTAAATTAATTGTAGTATAAATTTTTTATATGATATTAGTGTTCGTATATATATTAAAATATAATCCAAAATAAGAGAAAAATAAAACCTAAATAAATAGAGATAAAAAAATTGATATGAGAAAGAAAATACATGGAGAAGAGAAAACTGTGAGTTACGTGATGTGAAAATGGTTCAGTTAATTTAGAGTGAGATTCTAATCTTTAGACTTAGAGGGGGGTGAATAAGCCTTCTCTTCCAATTTTTAAGATTAATTAATTACCCACAATAATTAATAATTATGCATCCAACCAATCACAAAATAAATAAAGCAAATAAGGAAAGTTAGAGATAAGCGCAGGAATTTTACGTGGAAACCCTAGGAAGGGAAAAATCATAGGGTGAGGTAGAAGCCTCCAGAGAAACTAATCCACTATCTCAAATCAAAGTACAATAGACTCCGTCTTAGACTCACACCCACTCCACTCTGATAAGAACTTGATTCAGAATACGTCAGGCTTACTTTTGCGACACCCTCATCCAATTACTATAGACTCCCGGCTAGTGTCACAATTCTTCTAGAAGGGTAACTAAAAGAACACAAATACTCCTCAAGTATTTTGTCCCCTTCGTAATGATCGTTTCTCCTCTTCTTCAGATAAAATCAAGTAGTGTCAAGGAATCACCTTTGCTACTCTGATCAAACTGTATAGACTGATGATGTCTCTTAGAATCCAGTTGATCAGATAAAGACCTCTTGGACCGGTCCAGACTTTACTTGGAGTAGTCTAGCTGTGTTGGTGACCAAGTTTGAGGTCTTGTGAGCTCTTGGACCGGTCCGGGTAAGACTTGGACTGGTCCAACCTTGAAAAATATGAAATTGTGACTTTAAAACTCTATTTTTCAAGATCGAAAAATACATTTTAAAAATCTATGTGTCTTTACCAACTTACCTAGACTAAATGAAGCTCAAATCATGATCAACGATGTTCATGCTCACTTGTAGTCACTTGAATGCTTCAATCAACCAAAGTCTTTGTTGAGACACTCTTTAGATGATGCATTAATGAAGAACACACTCCAAGCTCTCAGTCTTCAACTCCCTAATCGATTACAAGAATCAAACTTAGTTTTGACACTGAATATTGCCAATTACAAATATATATGTCACAAAAATGATAAGTTATATATAAGAAGAAAAGTGGTAAATTAAAAATATTGTTGGTTAAAAAAATATTCTTAAAAAATTAATTTTCTCCGGCAATTTTTTCAATTTATGAAAAAAAAACTGAGTATTTTGATTCTACTTTGGAAAAGATATATCATTATTACCTTGATGAAAGATTAATAAAAAAAAAAAGATACCATTTTAACTAGACAATCTCACAAGTTTTAATAAAACACAATAATTAGAAACAAAATAGAGAAGTACTTTAGAAACCTATACAAAGAATAGCTATAGAATTTTTCATTTAACAAGTGACAACTAAAAATATTAGCATATATGATATAGTTGTTGTTATTGACATATTTGTTATCTTATTATCACATATGTTACAATAGAGACTACCAAAATAAGAACTTACATTTTTGTTTCACAACATTTAGATTTAGCAAGGCTAAAAAGGTTCAACTAAAATTTCTATAAATTTCAAAAAATATAAGTTATTCTTATTTCCAGACTCATTATAATTAAGGTCAATAAATAGTGTTTCGCAAATTTTGGGGTGGCCAATTGAAATTTGATTACCACGAGTGGGGTTTATTTACAAAATACAATTTTTAAGAGGTTTTAACAAAGATTTTGACCCCATTGTTTGAACATTATCAACCAAATATTGAAAAACAATATTGTTAACGTCGCCTGAGAGATTCGAACTCTCGCGGGGAAACCCCATGTACTTAGCAGGCACACGCCTTAACCACTCGGCCAAAGCGACATTATGCTACACCCACCTTTTAATATTATATAAAATATAAGTATCTCTCTCACATGCTGTAATACCTTGAAATTTTGGACGTCTATTATTTTAAAGAATTTGAATTTCTTTATATTATTATTATTTTTATTAATTCATGTTAAATACCTTATCTTTATATTTTATCATTTTATGTGAGTTGCTTTTCCTTTATATGCATTTTATCATTTCATGTGAATTGATAAGTTTGATTGTTATCATTTTATGTTGATTATTTATGTTTTATAGATTCCAATTATTTCATGTGAATTTATCTGTTTATATTTTTATCATTTTATGTGAATTTTTTATTGATTATGTATTGTTTGATTTAAATCTTTTAAATGCTTTGGATTGGGCTAGGGAGGAATCTGGGCTGGAATGGTTGGGCTAGGGATATGCTTAAGTTGATGGGGTAGGTTTATAGTTATATTATTTTATTTTCTTTTGTTTTGGTTTTTAGTTTATTTCATTTTTTTTAGAGAAAATAAAATATAAAATAATAATATTAATTAAGACAAAAGAAAATAAGAGATTAGGGTCTCTGCCGTTTACTTTACGCACAGAAACCAAGAGAGTAAACGAAAGACAGAATGGAGTGAAGGAACGACCGGGTGAACGAGTTGTTAAATCGTCAAAGAGGCAAGTTTGATTCTTCTCTTCCTCTTTGAATCTGTATGCATAGTCTAGGTTTGAGGATTATGTTTATATTGGAAAATTGTATATAATTGTATGTTTTTTTTTCTCTATTGGTTCCTGTTGAAAAATTTCGTGAGAATTATTTATGCTAACTGTATATAGGAGTATAGATTTATTTATGTAAGAATATATGCATATATATTTCATGTATATGTATATTGTATAGAAATTTGTTCATGCATGAATTTGGGATGGAAAGAGATGTTAATTCGTAAACATTCTATGTTGTGATTGTCTATTAAATGACCATTGATCTAAAAGAAAATAGATCGTTGAAGAATTTGACTTTTAATTTTGAAAATTTTGCGAAGAACCCTAGAACTTGTGAATTGGGAGTTTCGATTTGGGCCATTGTTGATGGGGCTTTTTGTACCAATGGGTAAAGGGGGTCAAGAGGAGAAGTTTGATACAAAAATGGGACTGAACGGAGGTCGGGAAGTGCCGAAAAATGGTTGGAGATACGGCCAACGTGCTGGGGAAGAAGCCCTAGCGCAGGGGCTTCCCCACGTGCTTGGCGCCAGTGCCAAGAAAGAGCTTTTTGGGCCCCACTTGCGGGGGCCCACCTCTGGGTCCAATCCGATATATTTTGATATTTTATTTGTATTTTAAAAATTTTTGGAGAAACTTGAAATTTTGAAAAATTATTTTTTAAAAATACTTTTATAATTTCAAAACTTCTAAAAACTTTATGTTAACTTCCTGGGGGTTTAAGGAGCTTGAGTTTTTAATTTCATGTCGAAATAATTTCCCCTTGTAGTTCAATTGATTTTTAAAGTGTCTAAAATGTGGATTTTTCACTTTCTTTTATTTTAGAAAATACTTAAAATTTTTCAAAACTTTCCAAATTTTTACTGTACTTTCTAGAGGTTAAATGAACTTAGGTTTAAATTTGCATCTCGAAATGAGCTTCCCTTGGTGTTCAATTATTTTTTAAAGTGTCTAAAAGTTGGGTTTTCACCTTCTTTTATTTTTAGAAAATATTTTAAAATTCTAAAAAATTCTAAAAAAGTGCAGGTAACTTTATAGGATTAAAATACACCTAGATTTTAAATTTTGAGTGAAAAGGAGTTTCCCTTGAGGTTGTATCAGTTGTATAAGTATGCATCTGACTATGCTTTATTTGTCTCTTATTAGAAACTATTTCTTTTAAAATTTCAAGAATCTCAGAAAATTTTCAGGATGTTTAAACATGGATTTAGGAACAGAATAGGCCGAGAACTTAAATTCGAGTTAGGTTTTAACTCCCTTGAAGGTTTAGATAAATTGGAGGTTTAATTGAGTGATTGCTTCTAAAATGGATTATTGTGTTATTTGATTTACTTGAATGTATTTTCCTTTAAAGATATAAATGCCCATGAAATACTTGATTATAGTTTACTTGTGAATGATTTGTCTTATGGTGATAATTTCATATCGGATAATTTGAATTACTTTGTTTGTGCAAATTAAAATCATAATGCACCTTGTTTATTTTATGTTTTATATTGTGAATGTATCTATATGTTATATTTGGTATGTAAGGATTGCCCGGTGTGTCAGGATCGCCTATACCTAATAAGGTATCTATACATTATATTTGGCATGTAAGGATTGCCCCGCGTGTCAAGATTGCCCATACCTAATAAGGTATCTATACATTATATTTGACATGTCAGGATTGCTTAAACTTGATATTTCATGTTATGCTTATTTCTGTTGAACTTAAGGAATGTGCTCATTTTTGCATAATAAGGATTTGGGTGAAACATTATAAACAATGACTGTTGTTTTAGAAATATGAAATTGGATAAAAGAATAACTTGTATGTTAAATCGATGGATTTCTTTTGTGTCCTTTATACTGAGGGTATGTATAATGGTTCTCTGATTGGGATGTAGTAGATAGAACTTGCTCGTGAGTTTAACCCACTTTGTTGATATTTCAGGTCCCAGACAGTTTCTCTTGCGAGGATAGAGTACTAGGGTTGGTTGTGGCATATATCTACTCTTATCGGTCATAGGGTAGTTACCTATTTTATTATTCAGGAGTCAAACTATGAATTCGTTTAGTGATTTTGGTTGTTGGTTTTAAATTAGAGTCTTAAACTTTTGTTCATTCTAGTTAAGGGGTCCTTGGGTTATAGGATTTCCAAATTGTATTACCAGACATATAATTATTTATTTATCAGTTATTTCAATTCAGTAAGATTTTTTGTTCATCTTTTAGAAGTTACTTTATTATTTCTTTTGTCCTTTATGCTTGTATGAGACTGGATTTTCTTGGGGGTATTTCATATGCAAGGTCAAAACACATGAATTATGTCGAAGATCATGATGCTAATTATATGCACTCTTTATAAAAGTTACGAGCCTTTATTATGAGCTATCTAATTATTATTATTTTTTGTTGCACATCAGTTATCTCAATACATAAAGAGAGTATATTAATTATTACTCTTGTCACGAGGATATCTTTTTGCAACATTAGTTGTTGTTTGGTATAAAAAAGAGCGAGCTTGGAGTACCTCAGTTAGGAGTTATCCATAATCTAACCCAATGTCGTAGGAAAATGTCTTATGAACTACATATAATAGTCTAATGTACAAATACATATTTTCATTCCAATTTTTTTGTCCATTTTTGGAATTCCAACTCATTAAGAGCACATATAGTTGTGTTTGCTTTGAAAATTTCAAATTAAAATAACCTATTTGAAGTTCACAAGTTCATATTATTCATTGGAAAAGTTTTCTAAAGTTAAGGAAAATCTAAAGCAAGCCAAAATCTCTACAATTGCAAAGTGATTTTTTATTATTATCAAATACATCTAAAAAATATTTTTTAAATTAAAAACGCTTTTAGTCTCACCAGCACCAACGATCAAACTGGGCATATGCAAGAGTTAATGACTTCTTCAACTCAGACAAAATCTTCCAGATGTTAATGTTACGGTAAAGATTCGAGAATTCAGATCATGGTTGTACATCTTTTGAAGTTCAGTGATTGTTCTTCACCCTTCTCTTTTGTAGATGTTTTCACCCAAATTAGTCATTTGGTTGGTCAACCAAGACTAGACATTTTTTACTCAAGAAGAAAGGGTATTAAGGCAAAAAACAAGTTCACAGTCGAACACAGGCCTCAGTTGTAAAAACAATCATTCAAGACAAGCATTGGCGATGAAATTGCCCATAAAAGATTCTCAGATCAAATTTAAGGAAATAAGGCATCCATGACCGACGTTCTCGCTGGTCCACGATATTTCCTATTTCAACACATTGTTAGATATGAAGATCAGTGCATTTAATGCATTGATACAAGGAAGCTTCCCAGAAGATCACATCAGCAAATGACATTAGTTAGATGAGCTAAGCAATCAACTAGGATGAAGTCCCTTCCTGATTTTAGTTAATCTAGCTAAAAGTTTGTTGGCACCGCCATCCACCACCAAGTCAACATACTTATATTAGCCATGTTCCGATATAACTAGAAGAATCAATCATAGTCGACCACGTGGAATCCAATCCGGCAGACAACACCAGCTGAAGCCATGAAGCTCTATCTATAAATAAATGACTTCCTCCATTGGAAAAAATGCCTAACACCACAAACAAAAACAAACTTATTCCCAATGGATTTTCCTTGCTTTCTAGCAAAGCCTAAGGTCTTACCTTGCCTATCATGCATTAAATTGTATTTACTTTTAATGTCATTTATTACTTTCAACCGACCCAAGTAGCCCCTAGCATTCTTCTTTTGGCCTTGCCTAAATCCAAATAGAGTCCTTGACATTCTATTTCTGGTTGTACTTAAATCCAAGTGGCATCCATAGCGTCCCACTCCTGGCTATGCCTAAATCTAAAGTAGTCTCCATAACACCCTATTCTTAGTAGTATCACCCAAGTAGTTTCCATAACACCCTATTACTGGTTATATCGCCCAAACAATTTCTATAGCACTCTATTACTGGTTGCTTAGCCCAAGTAGTTTCCCTAGCGCCTTACTTTTGATTGATGATTTTGTTTTATGTGTAATTTTGACTAAGATCATGTAATATTGAAGAGGTTGTAATAAAATTTCATTCAGCAGTTAGTGTTGATGTTGTTATTGTTGCATATCTCTTATTAATGTTATTCGATCAACACATTTTTGTGAGTTGTGCGGTGCGGAAGTGGCTACGAAAGTTTGTTTAAAACCTAAGGGGGGTGATTAGGTTTATTCACTTTTTGTTTAATCTTTTAGATTATTCAATTTTAAGTCCAATTAAAATCTAAGCAATCCTACAAAGCAAGTAAATAAAATAAAGTGTAATAAGTAAATGAATATACTAGATATATGTGCAAAACCTAGGTCGGGAAAAAATCACGGCTAAGGCTTTGTAGCCCCAGAGAACCAAACCCACTATCATCGAAGCAAAGTATAATAGACTTTGTCCTAGACTCACACCTACTTCACCCTGATAAGAACTTAATGTGGAACACCTCACGTTTACTATTGCGACTTCTTGTCCAATTGTTGCAGACTTCCGGCTAACGTCACAATCCTTGCAGAATGGTAACTGGAAGAACACGAACATTCAGCAAGTATTTTGTCCCCTTTGTAGTGCGATATTTTTCTCCTTTCTCACCAATGAACAGTTGTAGAAAAAACTAATCCAGTAACTTGATCAATATGACAGTCTTCGAACAATTGATCAAGAAAAGAGAGTCACCCTAAATCACTCAGTGAATATATGTGTGCTCTAAAAAATATAAACAGAAAAATAAAGTTCTCTGTTGAGAAATATCTCTATACTTTCTCTCTAAAAATTCTCAGTTTGATGCGTATTAAAGGCTTCGTAAAAGCATACTCAAAGAGAAATCATATGAGGTTTTTATATATGTTAAAAATTCTAATTTTCTTTGAAAAAAAGTTAAAAATCAATAGGAAACAAGTCCTAAAGTTTAAGAAAATTGCAGAGTCAAATTCAGATCAAAATAAGACATAGCAGAGTAAAAATTTGCCACCAGAAGCCTTGGACCGGTCCAGCCTTCACTTGGACTGGTCTAGGGCTCTGCCCTGTAGGTTTTTGAAGTACTGATACTTCATGGATCGGTCCAGCTAAACCCTGGACTAGTCTAACCTTGAATATTTCAAAAAATAACTCAAAAATCCTATTTTTCAAGGTTGAAATCTCTCAATTGAAATATATGTGTTCTCACCACTTTACTTGAACTACGTGACTCTCATAGTTGATCAACGATGTCCTCATGCAATCAAAAGCATCCAAAAACTTGAATCGATCAAATCATTGTTCAGATCATTGATGCCTTCTTCTGAAGATTCAAGCTTCATACCTTTGAAGAACATTTGCATGGTTGGTCTACAACTTCATGCTCACTCTGAAACTTCAATTATATGATCAATTACAAGAATATAAATAAAATATTACAACTTGATCATGTCTAGTTTTGACATCGAAGATTGCCAATTACAAAAAGATACGTCACAATTCCAGTTCTCTTTTGATCCAAACAAGTACACACACAAACTAATACTTCGAGGAAATTTGCAGTGTCATTCGAGGCCAAATTAAGTAACCAGTGAGAGGGTCATTTCCTACTCTCCACAATCACACAAAGTTAGATTATATAAAGTCTACTAGCCACTTCGGCTGTAGCATTAGGAATATTTGCTTGGCATCTGAGCTCGCTTGGTTCATCAGTAACCAGCGAACTCGGACCTAGTGTCTTAACACACACATCTAGCAGATTTGGACTTAACAATCTTGGCCCACCCGCACATCACCAAATCGAAGGGTAGGCTAGTTCGAATCTCACGAGCGAGGGGTTCCATGAATGAACTCAGCCCGCCCCCAAAAAAACTGTCAAACAGTAGGCATACTTGAGAAAATAATTAGAAATAAGTTATACTGCCCTTTTTATACATGTAGGTGCTCTTAGTTCCTATCTTAATGGATGCAAGTTAAAGAAAACCAAGAGATATTTGTTTCATAACACGTGTGTATTTAATGTCGTTCTGAAAACCTAACATACAAGTTGATTATAATTTGGTTTAGAAGATGTTCAATTCATATTATTTCTTTGTTTTTCTTGTATATGATATGACCCATTAAATCTTTAGGTAACCACAAGGTTCAACTTACAAACATTGTTAATGAATACTACACTCATATCTAGTTCTTTTGAGTTACTTGTATAGTATATTCTCCTAGAAAATTATAGGTAAAAGTTGCACTTCGATGAGATGGTGTGTTTCTGATTCTCCAATTCTTTGTGCTTAAGTTCATAGAGGGACAGAGAGAGGGATGGGTAGAGGGGGGAGAGAGAGAGAGAGAGAGAGAGAGAGAAGGGGTAGGTGTTTTGGTTTCAATTCTATACGTGGAGTTGAGTTTCAACTAGGGGTGTTCATTTGATCTACCAATTCATGAATCCGATCCGTACGAATTGGATTAGATTTAAAATCCAACGGTTCAGTAGTGGATTCATAAATTAAGAATCCGTAAGGATAAGGTCAAATTACGAAATAAGGTCTCAAAAATCCGATTCGTTAAGAATATACCATATACAAGTATCATGTAATTTAAATTGGTTATAATGATTTTTTTTTTCATTAATTTATACTACTACTAAAAGAACCAAGAGTTTCCAATCATTTCTTATAATATTATTTATTACAATAAATAGACTTTTAATTATTGACTCTTAACAACAAAAACTTTATTTCTAAGAATTTTATATGAACTAAATAACTAATTTAAAAACTTAATAATAACATAAAATCTACTATAATCCTCACTCACTTCATGTCTAACAATTATTATTTATTTTTTAATTAAAAATTGAGACATAACCTAAACAAGCTACATGACCTTTTCACACATGACCTACTAATTCTAAATTATATAGCCTCCTAAATTTCTAAATAATACTTTTTATTTTACATGAAAAAATTAAACACAATTAGTTGTATAGAACTCCTTTCTAGGTATGTTTCCTTACTCATATCGAAATCTTAGAATTCAAACAATAATAATTACATGCTACTCTCTTCCAATTATATTTTATCTAAACAATATTTGTTATTTTACAAAAAAATAAATAAAACATAATTAGTTGTATAGAATTCCTTTCTAGGTCTGTTTCCTTACTCTATCAAAATATTAGAATTTAAATAATAATAATTATGTACTACTCTTCTCTAATTATATTTTATTTTTTATAATGTATTTTTAATATCTTAAAATTCAAATAAAAATAATTATGTATAGTTTAGTCTCCTCCACTCTACTTCTATTCCTAGAACTTCTCTACTCTTTCTTTATTCCTAAAATTCAGAAAATAAAATTAAACATAATTAGTTGTATAGAATTCCTTTCTAATTATGTTTTCTTACTCTATCAAATACAAAACATAAGAATTCTATTTAAACTTGTATTATAGTGTGAGTTTAGCAATGATGATAGGATTAATAGAAAACGATAAAATCATAGAAGGCCATTCTTGCATATCATAATTGGATTGGCTGGCATGTTACTGTGTTTATAACAATATTTGCTTAATATTATTGTTTAATGTATTATGATGATGTGAATGGTTTGACCAAATAAATACCAAATAAATTTTAAAATCTTTATTATTAGGGAAAAATGCACTCACACCTCTAAGGTTTGAGATGTGAATGCACACAACCTCCAACCATCATTTCATCAGTTAAAAAATACATTGACACTGTGCAAAATGACTTTTTTACCCATCCATCAACTGAAAAGACCACATTGCCCCCAATTCTACATTTTCACTTTTACAAAACTACCATTGCTTCACTTTTAACCTTCATTCAAAGCAGACCTTCACCTTTTACACTTGCGGGCTGCATATATTGAAACTATATCAATCGTATATACTAGTGAGCATGTGCATGTAACACTAATGTTGAATCTTTCTTTTATTTTTTACTTTTTTCTGTTAATTTTTGTAAAATGATTTGAAAATTTTGGTTATATAATTTAATCTATGTCAAATTACCCATCCATTTTTCTTTTATTTTCTTGTGCTTGTAAACAGACCATGTGATTAGAAAGGTGAAATAGTGTTTGGCAGTTAATAAATACTTATAGTTGTAATGAAGCCGTATTTCATGTTGGAGCAGTGTCATGGACAATCACTGTAAGCCCAACATGAGACATGAGAAATATATCTATATAATAAAATCAACACCATATATCTCTATTTATAAATACTTATGTATTTCATATATAACATGAGAAATATATCTATTTAATAAAATCAACACCATATATCTCCAATTTAAATAAACATTCAAATAAAGTGACATTATATTATCCAAATAAACATCCAAATAGTGACATTACATCATCCAAATAAACTGTCATAAGTGATTACATATATTCAGTATATTCATAAATAACTTGTTTAAATTAGGACCCACTGTTAGTTGTAGGTAAGGTATTGCAAACTGAGACATGTAGTCAGAAAAACTACTTCAATTAGTAGATGCACATAACAGAAGGAGAATATGAGATTGAAAAAAAGTTAAGCAAGTTATAATTACATTTGTTTGAGTGTCATTTCCTCTACTGCCCATTCCTCTTTCTCTTGCAGTTGTTCTTGTTGCTGCTTTGGCCTTTCTACTGCCCTTTCCTATTGTTGTTGTTGTTGCTCTTGGACCTGTTTTTTGACACCCCTTTTTGTTGTGTCCCATCCCCTTGCAAAAACTACATCTCACTATGCATGACCTTTTTTCTGCTACAACAGTTTCATTAACCTCTCTTCTCATTGCCCTTTTAGGTCTGCCTGAAAGCCTTCTGAGTATTGGAGGCAATAATGGTTCAATATCTACAGTAGGCCACTTGCTCTCCTGGTGCATGGGGCGAATGATGTTCTTGTAGGCTTTCACATACATATACTTGCTAAAGAATTCATCACAGTAATCCTCTATGTCCAGTCTGTTATACTTGATGGATAATGCTACATGCTTACAAGGCAAGCCACTAAGCTGCCACTCCCTGCAGTAACAAGTCATTGATTGCAGATTCACAACATAAGCCATACTCAGTTGTTGATCTGTCACCTCATACTCATTCCCCCTAGGCCAAATCATTGTGCATTTTCCATAACTTGAAATAGTACTGTTCAACTTTTGCTTAATCTTTGGTCCTATCCTAGTTTGCCAAGTAGTTGTTTTTCAAACCTTTTCTGAACTTGGATATGAGCTTAATCCTAATGCACTCTAATGCAACAATTATAGGTTTCAATCTCATTTTTCCAAGCTATGAGTTAAAAGATTCAACTCCATTATTGGTGACAAAATCACATTTGACCCTCTCATCAAACTTGTGCCTAGCCCAAGTTTCTAATAGATGATCCATTAGCTATTTAGCTGCATCCTTTGACATAAACTCAATGGCAGCCATTGTTTCTTTAAAATCATTCTCTATATAGGCTTTTGCTGCCAACTAGGAAAATCATTCTTAAAATTGTTGAAAATGTGCCTATAACACCGCCTACTTATTGCATCTGGTAGAACAAATGCTACAGCATGCAACACACCCTTTTGGCCATCAGTCATCATTGTCGAGGGCATTATTGCGCAACATTCTCACCAATGACTTTCTTTAGATTCTCAATAAACCAAATCCAAATGTCCTTACACTCACTCTCAACCACTACCACGGTAATAGAGAACGAACCATTGTTCCCATCCACACTCACAACACTCAGTAATTGCCCCCCAAAAGGACCCTTCAGGAAACACCCATCAAGTCCTATAAATGGTCTATAACCTTTCTTGAACCCATCGTAAATAGATGCAAATGATAATGAAATCCTCTAAAAACTAAGTTTCTCATTCATGTCACTAATGTCATTTATGAAAGGTTTGATGGTAACCAAGCTACCAGGGTTTGTCTTGACAACCTTAGCTGCATATTGATACAGCTTTGCATAAGAGGCAATATGAGTGCCCTCGATAACTTTTTTTCTAGCCCTACATA
Source organism: Cornus controversa (assembly GCA_026545225.1). NCBI lineage: Eukaryota > Viridiplantae > Streptophyta > Magnoliopsida > Cornales > Cornaceae > Cornus > Cornus controversa. The sequence goes on along the minus strand of CM048846.1, from coordinate 25,998,916 downwards.
ATGTCCATTCTTTGACATCAAGCCCAAAATTTTCATGCACTTCATCATGCAGAGTAGGTATACTCAAATCAGGCTAAGCTCTTATCCTATTTTTAAACTTCTTTGCTATCCAAGTTGAAGTATCATCCCTGATCCTTGACTTTCTAATGCAATCATGTTTTGGGCCAACTTTCTTAATCTTATAAGAGATTGAATCAGGCAATAATGATGCATGTATTCTCCAATTGCAGCCACAATATGCAGTCACTCTAAGCCTCTCATTTTTTTCCTTATTAATTTAAATCCCTTTTGAATCAAATAATCCTTTAACACACTCCTAAAGTGTTTGATATCATCAAACAATTAGTCCCTCTCAAGAATAATTTTACCACCCTCACCATACTTGAAAATTTTCCCCTTTATATAGCTATGCGTAATCCCACCTCCTTCGATCCTTTCATCATCACTCTTATCAGACAACTTACAATTATCACTAAAATTAGACAATGCATCATCATTAATTTCAGCAAACTCCACTTCAAAATCACTTTCACTCTCACCACTAGATTCTCCATCATCACTGTTAGAAAAACTGAAGTGTTCATCATTTTCTTGGCCTTCACCTTGATTTTCACCCTCACCTATGTCATTTTCAGAATCACCCTCATTTTCAGAATCAATATTGATGTCAACTATTTCAGATCTGGACTGAGTATTTCCCTCATCAAATTTTCCATTGTCAAATTTACAGAATGGAATTAAGTCATTAATTTATAGTCTAAACTAGACAATTCTTTCCACTTAATGATGGATTCCAGCACCTAAAAATTGAATTTAGCAGGCCTACAAGTGAAGGTTCGTCTACTGCCAGTTTGACTGAGGAGACATGGGTTTGCCATCATAATTGAGTTTCAGTTAGAGAAATAAACAATCTAACTTTAAAGATTACAATGGTTTTCGCATAGGCACATGATTAAGAATATAAAAAAAATAACAATTTGCACATAAATCAATCATAATCATTAATCAAGTTATTACATTGTAAATTTACTAGGAATTATATGTCTAGATTGAGGGATTTCTTGCTTTTGGGACTTCTCACATATTCCTAAATTTAGGTTCATTTTTCACACCATTTGGAAATTAGACACCATATAAAAGAAACTACAAGGAGTTTTTTGTTTGTTATGTTAGAAAACTCTGACGAAAATAAACTTCGAAGAAAGAAAAGAGAACTTGTTTGTAACTTTGAAGAAGACCAATTTTTTACTTTTTATATATTTTTTTATATGGAAAGAAACGTGGAAAAACAAGTGTGAAAAGAAAATGAAAATGGAGAAATTGTATTGCCTTCTTAAGAAATTATTAGAAAATCAAAATCAATTTTAAACCTTAATATATGATAGGACAATACAAAACATGTATAGATTAGGGTTTTGAGGCCATACCTATTTATGCAGACAATACACACCCACTAACCATGAACGAGATTTCAAAATATTTATGCAAATAATACACCCACCAACAATGAACAAGACTTCAAAATAGGAGGTTTGATCGATAAATCTTCTTAGGGTTTCAATGTTAGAGAACGAGAGACGTGAATGGCTAGAAGACCATGGGTTTGGCTTCTATCATCTTCGATAATGGACAGAGATGAAGAGGCGACAAGACGAAGTGAATTGATGATATGATAGGAAAAAAAAGTGATGATATGATCGAGAACAAGACTAGTGTAATGTGGATCTTTTTAAGGGTTAATTTCGTCTTTTAAGTCTATCTAAATTTTTAAATATAATATTGTTATTATATTGTTGGGTAGCTTTGTAATTTCAGATGCAAGGTGGTGGCACTGTACTGACAAAGGGTGTGAGTGCATGTTTATGCAAACTATGCATACAAGTGTCTTTGAGGCAAATCTTAGGGGGTTTGAGTGCATTTTGCCCTTATTATTATTATTATTATTATTATTATTAGTATTATTTTGTTATGGTGATTATATGTGTAATTTTTAGAATCAAATGTTTGTGAGTTTCTGAAATCTGTGAATTAAACATTGCCAATAAGTCCTATTTAAATTTAATATGAAAACCAATCCTATTAAGCCTAATTCATCCTTGAACTTGTTAACGTATCAGACTTTTTGATTATTTTCTTCCAAGCATGTATTAAGCTCACATGTTTAAGAATCAAATTCTTTAAAATTGGTTCTTTTGGTCATGTTAATTACATGAGGGTAAGGATAATGTCTAAGGCTTGTAAAAAGTCTTATCTATACTTTTTATATAAATGTACATAGAATTTTTATACAATTTTTTAAAATTATTTCATTATAATTATATAATATTATAACTAATAAAAAATGTATTAAAAGTCTTTTTTGAATTAAATAAGTAATGGTTATTGTTGTTTTAACTATATCTATTAAGAAGTAGTTTTATATTTAATAACATGGTTACTAAGTTATATTTTAAATAATAGGATAAGATGACTAATTAGTATTTCAGTCTTATTATCTGATTTACATGACTTAAAAAAAAAATCAAAGAGAAAGATATGTCTACGAGAGAGACCAGAGAGAGTTAGAGACGAGAGAGTTCCAAAAATACAAGATAAAAAAGGTGCACGGAGTAAAAATAGAGATCTTTACGAAAGAGGTGTAAGGAGAAAGTGAGATAGAGTTGTTGAATTTGAAATCAAAAGAAAAAAGGGTTGCAAGACATGAGAGATAGTTAGTCAAAGAAAGAGAGAGAGAGAGACCATTATGAGAAACAAAGTGTAGAGAAAGAAACCAAAAGGGATAAAAAATAAATAAGAGAAAGGAAAAGAAGAGAATAAAACAAGAAGTTTTCAACTAAGGCTACGTTTGGTCATTCTTTTACTAATTATGAGTATGCTCAGTTTTTTTAAAATATATATGTATATATAATAGGGAGTTGATATTGACACTCCACCAACCTCCCCAGACGCTCCCCTTTTCTTTCTTTCTTTTTTCCTTAAAATAAAATTACAAAAGAGTCTTTAAATTATAGAATACTTTATTCTTACATTTTTAATGTCATAATTGTCATTCTCTTTAATATTTAACATATTAGTAGTTAGGTAATATAGTAAGTTTACATTTTAATCATTTGTATCTGATTAGAATAAAATGTATGTGATTAAAACAAAAAGAATTTGAGTTGAAAGCAAATTTTATATCAAAGAATAAAACAAGTTATCTCATTATACAAAAAAATAAAATTGAAAGCAAACCAACTTATAACAATAATCTTTAATTGATTTTTTTTTCTAAAAGCATACTAAATCCAAAAGAAAGCTTAGTTTTACTTAAATAGAAACTCTTATATGGTTTAATAAACAAGCTAAGAAAAGCTTATTTGATTTAAAAAGAAAACTTTTAAAAATTATATTATCGTGTTATTAAATTAACTATGTTTAACTAGAATATAATATAGTGTACATAGATTTACGGTGTGAGTATATATTATATAAATTTGTGAAGGCTGAGAATTAAAACAACGAAAAAATTCTTTTCAAAAATTCCTCTTCATCCGTAGAGTAGAGAATTGTGTTGTCATGAGTTGGAAACTTTAGCACTAAGGGAGTTATATATTTTAATAAAGATTTGCTTTAGGGGGTTATCAATGTTATTCCGAATAAATTATGGCTTGCATCTTCAATATAGTATTTTTACTTACCCGGAAAAAAAAATGTAAGAGAAAACGAATGAATTGGAAGGGAAAAATCCTGACTTTAATAGGAAAGGACAATTATGGTATTAAAAATGTAAGAATTAAGTCTTTTGTGAATTTAGGACTCTTTTGTAATTTTATTTTAAATAAAAGAGAAAGTGGAGTGCCTAAGGTGACTAGTGGAGCACGAATATCAGCTGCCTATATAATATATATATTGATAAATCATAGTTGATTGAGAATTTTGTTCAATGCTTATGCAACATATTACAAATTTTCGGTAGTTTATTGAAGAATGTAATTACAATTATTTGTATTAGGATTTCAATTAAGATTATAAGTTTACTTCACGTGATTTGCACGTGTGCTTTTACTAGTATTTTTAAATATATGAACTAATGTTGATTGATTGATAATTCATCTATTAGGCCATGGTTAAAAAATATATATTGGACTATTAAAAAAATCCAATCCATAGAACCAATCCGATCCAATCCAATATTTTACGGATTGGATCAGATTATATTAAAACATTTTCATTAGATTTAATTTTCACCAATCAGTTAGAACTAGATTGGATTAGGTTTGCCTAATCCAATTCGTGGTTATGCCTAGTTACTGAAAGGGAGCTGGTATTGGCACTCCATCAATATCCTCTGGCACTCCACTTCCACCTTTTTGTAAAGTACAATTACAAAGGTGTCCCTCTACTATACAATATTTGATTTTTATATTTTTAATACCCTAATTGCCCTTATTTGATAATATTAGAATTCTTAGCTCCAAATTGCAAATTCCCTCTCACGTTCTTTTTTTGTGTGAAAATACTTCTTTGTTGATTTTAAAAATATTATTTTTTCATGTTGAATCAATTTATCAATATTTATTTTAGAAGTAAAAAAATTTAGGATTCTGATTTAGATAGTATCAATCAAATGTATGTGATTAGGATAATAAAAGTTACATCATTAGATAAGTTGGGAAGAAGTTGTTAATAATAGATTACCTAGAGAAATATTAAAAATGTATTTGAGTTGGAAACAAACATTATATCAATGAATAAAACCTATTTGAAAAAAAATTAATTATATTTAAAATCAAAAGAAAGTTTAATTTCACTTGAATAAAAATTATGATATATAGTTCTTTAAAAAAACTAAGGAAATCTTTTTTATTTTAATAGAAAACTTTTAGAAATTAAAAGATGAAAAGAGAAAAACATGACTTTATGAAATATTTTTTCAATTGTAGTTGTCTTAATTTAACTAAGGAGCCTTTGCACCAAAATTTAAAAAGATAAAAATAAAAAAATTAATATGATATTTTTCTTCGTTTGCCTTTTATTTTCTCCTCATTCCTTTCTATTTTGTTTGTTCACAAATTGATGGTATGTTTCAAAATTTTAATTTATGTTATTTTATAAATAAGACACATGAAAAATAAATTACACGTTTGGTGAGTAAAAATAAAATATTTCAAATTTTGGATTCTTTGAGTTATATAGGATAGTGACACGAACAACAAGTTTCAATTGAAAAATGTCTAAACTATAATATTTGGGTGGTAATAAATGGATTGTTATATTGTAAACCTAAAGTAAAAAAAGTTAAAAAAAGCTTTTTTTTAAGAAAAATAAAATAAAATTAAAATTGAGTCTTGAATTAGAAGGAAAATTAGGGTACTAAAAATATAAGAATCTAAAATGGTATAACATAGGATTACTTTTGTAATTTTACTTTACAAAAATATAGGAGTGGAGTGCCAGAGGATATTGGTGGAGTGCCAATATCAGCTCCCTTACTGAAATTCATGAAACCTTAATTAACAAATTGATGATCCTTACTTGTCGCGACCATTTTGTTCCCTCCAAATTCCAAGTGGATTATCTTACTTCTTCCTAAAGACCTTGTGTTATATCTAAACCTTCCTAGTTTTTAACTAATAAATACTTGTCTGAAATATAAAAAAAATGCACATGTATGTATGTATGTATGTATATACACGCACAAATAGATATAGAGATGAAAATCTGGATCTCAACATTTTTTTTAACAACAAATATCCAATAATACTCAAGTAACACTTAAAAAGAAATTACATACTTCATTAATACTAAACTTAAGGTAACACTATTAAAAAAAACTATTATGAAACCAGTAAAAAGACTCTAGCATCTAGAAGTATTGTTGATGAATGCTACACTCATATCTGGTTCTTCTCAGCTACTTGTATAGTATATTCTCTCTTTCAGAGCGGAATTTGAAATTGAGGCGGTGCATTACTGCAGTTTTTGCATAGTATATGATCTTTCAGCGTGCACGAGTATGCGTGTAGGATTAGGATATGATAGAACAAACAATATATTTTGGCAAAATAATGCTGCAATTTTTAATTTTTTTCGGTGACCGGGGTGTTCGGGACTTTGCCTTGACTAATTCTGGGACATCGTGCAAAACGCCTCCTCCATACGGGTCGAATAAAGTTCGGCTTGCGCTGCGAGCGTGACCCTCTGAGAATTATTTGCATTCTAGAAAAGTTAAACCTTATACCTGATATTTCACGAAAGTCAACTGACTTTAGTAATATAACCAACCCTTAGTTGGGTATGTCTTTAATATATCTTGGTTGAACTGGGAGCAAAGCTTTGTAATGGTCTTTTTGTTTGTCAACTCAAAACAAATACAGTAGATGATATTTTGAACTTGTTTTGCTTAACATGTTAATCTTTTAGGAAGTTTTATCATTGTATGTTATGATAAACTTTCTTGGAGTACTCTTGAATTGCATACGTTTATTAAAATGTGAATATCACATTTGTTCTTCTTAGCTTGTTTTAAATTCTTATTTTCATGAAGAAAAAAAAATCTAGATATCCAATTGAAAAAAATGTCTCCAAATTGACTTACCATCTATATTACATTTAACCTTGATATAATAAGATAAAAAATTTAAAAATTATTAAAAACTAATCATGTCAATCAAAATGTCTTTGTCTATCTACGGTTCAGAATAACCCTATCTAATGATCATGATTAAGGGTGCATGATAGGGATATACACTAGTTTATATATATAAAAGCAAAAAGAAAAAAATAAGAGTAGTGATAGAAAAATCGAAGGTAATCCCCGAATGAGCTACGAAATCTGACGTATCAAGCCACATCAGGTTCTTAAAAGATATTAGAATAAGCATTCTCATCTCATGCGAAAGGGAAAAAAAAACTGCTTTAGGTCTCCTGAAGATCACGATTCAGAAACTCCATCTTCTAATCTCGACCCTAACTTAAACCCTAGTTTCGGGGATTTCACTTCGATTTCCCTTTCATTATACAAAAAATAATTATCTCCAAATCGTCGGTGTAGTCCGGCTGATCATAATGGATTGGCGTAGTGTGGATGCGATTTTATATCAGTGTAGGCCTTCATATAATATCATATAGGCAGTGGGCATCTGGACCCTTGATGAGCCCATTATTGGCCCAAAACTTTTTTGTGCTGACATGTTGACTATTGGGCCATCACAGGGGCCATGGCCTCCCTTTTTTTTTTTTTTAAAACTCTATTAACCCCAAATTTTTAAAAATTCCCATATATATAGTTACAAATTTATGGTTATTGAAGGTGGTTTGAAAAAAAAATTACTTGCACCCCTTCAAAGTCCAATAAACCTTTTTAAAAATTCAAATATAGTAAAAAAAAGTGTTAATTATTATTGTAATCCTTGCTACAATATATTAGTAGTACTCTATTCATACATATATACATATATGTTATTAGTTATGAATTAAAGAGAGAGGAAAAATAATATTCAACACTTGATAACCTTAAATATCATTACAATTATTTTGTTTATTTAAAATTTAATTTTATATTATTAGTTTGGCCCCATATGAATATTTCTGGCTCTCAATGTCAAAGATGAACTAGATTTTACCACATGTTATATCTTTATCTCACTCTTTTCGGTTTTGTCGTGTGTGTTGTGTATACATACAAGTAACACTAAATTATTATGTAATACTATTATTTTGATCAAAACATTAAATATTAAAGTACCATTATTTTAACTTAAATAATAATATTGCATTTCCATTTATAGTGTCGCAAGGAAGGGTGCAAGACATTATTTCGAGACTCGAACATCATTATGTCGATAGTCCAAATAATTGTGTTGTTACATCATTTAATGTAACAAAATTATTATATGGTATTGGAGCACAAGTCATTTGGTAGTCCAGTTCAAGAGCGAACATAGGCTCGGGGAGCAGCTAGCCCATTATTTTTTAAAAAACTTTATGTATATAGGTATGCCACCTAAATTATGCTTTAAAAAAAAAAAAAGAAAAACTCTCTAATTCTATATTTCTTGTCCTTCTAACTCTTATTCAAATTATTATTTTTTGATTTTCTTCAAAGAAATTTGTATTTCCTTTCTTCAATCAAATTCTAATTTTTTTACTTCGAAGTTTTCTCTTTTTTTTTTTTCTTCTTAAATTTTTTTTCTTAAAATTTATCTTACCATGTGTTAGTACGCCCCCTTAATCAAATTCTTGGCTCTGCCCCTCAAGCCCCTCATTCAATCCAATTAAAATTTATTTATAATATCTTATTAAATCTTGTGAGATATATATTTTCTTAATTGAAGAGTTTTCAACTTTTGATGGACTATCAAATCTTAAGGACCAACTTAAGGAAACTTGTCCATTCTAAAATTTGAGGATTTCTTTCGAGATAAAGGAATATGAATAATTCTCTGTGTATTCTTCTCCTTGAGGAGAATTTAGTACAGAAATAATTACAAAGAGGGAAAGAAATTACATGCTAAAAATCAGCTCCTATAACTATGCTAATTATACATAATTAGCACCTAACATAATCAACACCTAATCAGCTCCTATAATTATGCCAATTATAGATAATCAGCACCTAATATAATCAGCTAATTATCTATATATGTCAACACTCCCCTTCAAGCTAGAGAACTGATGTCCCAAATTTTGAGCTTGGCAAGAGCATAATTGAACACTTTGTTAGAGACTCCCTTATTCAAAATATTAGCAAGTTGATCCTCGGTCCTCATATAGGGAATGAAAATCACACATTCTGTTAACTTCTCTTTGATAAAGTGCCTGTCAATCTCAATATGTTTAGTCTGATCATGTTGCACAGGATTATAAGTAATGTTGATGGTTGCCTTATTATCACAATATAGCTTCATGGGACTTTGACAAGCAATTCTCAATTCTCCCAATAGGATCTTCAACCATAATAATTCACACACACCGTGGGCTATAGCTCTAAATTCAGCCTCAGTGGCCATAACCAATTGCTTCTTACTTTGCTAAGTAACTAGATTGCCACCCACAAATGTGCAATATCTTGTAGTTGATCTTTGATCCGAAATAGAACCCGCTCAATCGGCATCTGTATAGGCCTCTACTCCAGAGTGATTATGTTTTGAAAATAAAAGGCTCTTACCAGGTGTTGATTTCAGGTATTTGAGTATCCTCTCTACTGCTTACATATGAACTTTATGTGGCTCGTTCATAAACTAACTGACAACACTTACTGCATAGGCTATATCAGGTCGTGTATGAGCCAAATATATTAGTTTTCCATCCAATCTTTAATATCTCTCTCTATCAGCAGGTGTATCATCAGTCTGTTCACCCAATCTATGATTCCGTTCGATAGGAGTATCCACAGGCTTGCAAGCTAAGATATTTGTCTCGGTTAAAAGATCAAGTACATACTTTCTTTGTGTAACAAAGATTTCATACTTTGAACGAGCCACTTCAATACCTACAAAATACCACAGGACACCCAAGTCTTTAATTTCAATTTCCTTGGCCAAATGTACCTTTAGTCTCCTAATCTCCTCAATATCATCCCTGGTCATGATGATATCATCCACATAGACAATAACAACAGTAATTCTACTCCCTTTAGAGTGTTGAAGGAATAACGTATGATCTGCTTGACTAGGATGATATCCATATTTCTGCATAGCTTATACAAATCTACCAAACCATGCTCTAGGAGAATGTTTCAGGCCATATAATTATTTCTTTAGTCTGCATACTTTCCCCTTATTGGCATTTTCATCATTACTTGGAAGAATATCCATGTACATTTCCTCATCTACATCACCATGGAGGAAAGCATTTTTCAGATCAGATCAAATTGTTGGAGAGTCCACTCCAGGTTAGCTGCTAAAGATGAAAGAACCCAAATAATGTTCATCTTCGTGACTGGAGCAAACCTTTCCTAATAGTCAATGCCATATGTATGAGTATAGCCTTTTGCCATCAATCTTTCCTTGTATCGGTTAATTGACCCATCTGCTTATACTTTATGGTAAACACCCATTTGCAGTCAATTGTTTTCTTCCATTTCGATAATTCCACTAACTCCTAAGTAGAGTTTTTTTAGAGAGCTCTCAATTCCTTAACCATCACCTCTTTCCACATTGGATTGTCAAGTGCATTATATAATTTTTAAGGAATACATACAGAAGACAACTGATGGAAAAATCTTTAAAGGATGGTGAGAGATGATGGGAAAACATAAAACTTGAAATATGATATTTATATTTCGACTGACAAGTACGATGTGATTTTCTTAAGGCAATTGGCAATTCTAAGTCATTAAAAACATTAGAATTATCTAAAGTATTAGGATTTACAAAACTATTATCAAGAAAATGAGAATGGAGATTCAACAGACTCTACCTCAGGATTACCTGGTCTTGGGGCAGACTGATCATTTTGCTTGAGAGGTGCATTTTCTAGATATACATGCTCAAATGAAGACATATGATGACCTTTTAGAGGGAAAGTCAAAGAACCGCCTTCTATTTTTTCATTATTTTCAATTTTTTTTCATTTCAACTATCCAATTCAAAGATAGGCACAATATAAGACTTTTTTTCACTAGTCAAGGTCTCCCCTTAAAGAGAAGTTGTAGAAGCAAAATTAGAAAAATAAGTTTGTTCCTTATGAAAAGTAACATCCATAAAGACAAAGAATTTTTTTAACGAAGGGTGATAACATTTGTAACCTTTTTGAGTAGCAGAATAATTGAGAAAAAATGCATTTGAGGGAATGAGGGTCAAGCTTACCACTGTGATGAATATGACAAAGCTTATACGACCAAAAACTTGAGGAGGAAGATGATTAACAGTAGATGGAGAGCAAGAGGTATTGAAAATCTGAAGTGGAGGTTGGTATTGAAGAACTCTAGAAGGCATCCAATTGATCAAATAGGTTGTCGTGAGAACAACCTCCCCCCAATATGACTTTGGTATTATCATGGATAGAAGTAGAGAATGGGATACTTCGAGAAGATGAAGATTTTTCTATTTGGCTACTCCATTCTGTTGAGGGGTATCAGTGTAGAAAGTTTGATGGATAATGTCATGATCAGAAAAATAGGACTTGAGACTAGAATAAATGTATTCACCCCCATTATCAGAGCGGAAGACTTTTATCTTTGAATTGTACTGTGTATGGATCATTTGATGAAAAGACTTAAAAATAGAAAAAAATTTACTCTTTTCCTTCATAAGATAAACCCAAGTAACTCGGGAGTAGTCATCAATGAATGTGACAAATCATTTAGAACCTGAAATATTAGTCACACGAGAAGGGTCCCAAACATCACTATGAATAAGAGGAAAAGTGTGATGTATATTTTTATAATTAGCAATTTTTGGTGTCAAAATCAAACATGATCGAGTTGTAATATTTAAGTTATATTCTTATCATTGATCATGTAATTGAGGTCTTAGAGTGAGCATGAAGTTCCACACCAATCATGTAAAGGTTCGTCAAATGATGAAGCTTTAATCTTCGAAAGAAGCCATCAATGGTCTGAATAAGGATTCGATCGATTGAAGTTTTGAGATGGTTTTGAATGTATGAGCACATTGTTGATCACATATGAGAGTCATGTAATTTAGGTAAAGTGGTGAGAACACATTTTTTAAACTGGGAGTTTTCGACCTCGAAAAAAGGGGTTTTTAAGAAATTTTGGACAATTTTCAAGGTTGGACTGGTCTAGGGTTTAGCTGGACCGGTCCAAGGGGTCTCGGTAACTCACGGTGAGATATCCACAGAGTTGGACTACGGGATTTTGCCTGTTTTGACTCAAAATTGACCTAGAACTTTCCTAAAATGTGGAGACTTGTTTTTTTATTGGTTTTCAACTTGTTTTCTTAAGAAAAATTAAGGTTGTTAATCTCTATAACAGTCTCATATGATTTTTCTTTCAGTGTGCTTTCATAAAGCTTTCAATATACATTAAACTGAGAATTTTCAGAGAGAGCATTGAGATATTTTCTAGCAAATGATTTTTTTCTCAAATTCTTTGTATATATTTTTGAGAGTACACACATATTCACTGAGTGATTTAGGATGTCTTTATTTGCTTGATCAACTGTTTGAAGACTGCATTGAAGATTTCTTTGTGATCAAGTTACTGGATTGACTTCTTTTACAATTGTTACATTGGTAAGGAAGGAGAAGAAGATCGAACTACGAAGTGAACAGAATACTTGCTGAGTGTTCGTTTTCTTTCAGTTACCCTTCTGAGAGGATTTTGACATTATTCGGGAATCTACAACAGTTGGATGAGATAATCACAATAGTAAGCCTGAGGTGTTGCGCATCAAAGTTCTTGTTAAAGTGGAGTGGGTGTGAGTCTGGGATAGAATCTGTTGTACTTTGCTTCGACGATAGTGAATTTGCTTCTCCGGGACTACAAAGCCTCACTTGTGATTTTTTTTCAATCTGGGTTTTTCACGTATATCTAGTGCATTCTTTACTTTACTGCACCTTATTTATTTACTTGCTTTGTGGGATTGCTTTAATTTTAAATTAGACTAAAAATTAGAAAATCTGAAAGATTAAGCAAAAAGCGAGTAAATATAATCATCCCCCTCTAGGTTTTAAATCTAACTTTTAAAATCGCTTCCACACCGTGCAACTCACAAAAAAGAATAACACTTTTAAGTCTTTTATTAATACTTAATGGAAAGGTACCCAATGATATTTAGTAAGTTCACAAGTTTCATATTGAAATTAAGAAACATCAACAGCAGAAAATAAAGAAGGAAACAATTTTTTTAAATAATAAAATGACGAATATCCTAAACGCTTGTGTCATAACCAAATGTCATGGGATGAACTAGTAGTAGAATGCACAACATGAACTGAAGTTGAAATAGCTAGTACATCTAAGAGATAAAGGCCACCTCTTTCACTACCATAACCATCCTCTACCCCGTCCTAAGATCCTGAAATATATAATGAGTTAAAAAAATATGATAAAATAGTTTAAGGTTTGAGTAAGTTAACTGATAGACAGTAGATCATTGGACAATCTAGGGATATGAAGAACATTGGAAAGGGACAAAGAATCAGAAAGTGAGATTGAACCTTCACCAGCCACAAGGGTTAGTGAACCATCAGCAGTTGTGACACAAGTTTTAGTAGGTGAGGAATAACATGGAAAAAATGAGATGTAGAGGTTATGTGGTCAGTTGCCGCTGTATCTGTAACCCAAGAGTCTGAGGAAGACTTACCTGATACACTAAAATAACGCCCAAAGTTATCTGAGGACGTGGCTAAAGAACTGGACCCTTTAGTAGAGAGCAAACGAGTACACTCCTAAATCATTTGTTCCATCTAAGTAGAAAAAAAACTTAGCAACAGATTAGTCACCATTTTGATCACTGGAAAATGTATAATGAGCCTTGGAGCTAGAACGACTCCCTTTTCTACATTTACTGCCTTCACATTTTTCACTCTTTTTTTCAGGCCACCAAGGCGGATAATCGTTGTGTTTAAAGCATTGCTCTCTCACATGTCTAGTCTGATTACAATAATTACAAACCAAAGAATCTTTGTCATCAGATTTAGTAGTTTTAGCTAATTTATTGGATGTTGCAGTTGGTGGAGGATCGGGTTGATGTACTAATGGTGCCTGAGGTGGTTGACTTATGGTAGAAACCAAAACGAATCTTTCTAGAAAAGGTGGCATGAGCATAGCATATCGTCGATAATAGTCGAGTTCTTGGCACAAAGCTTATTCAACAAAGTGGTATCAACAACATACTCTATCTCACAAGGTTGGTAATAGTTGAGTTCTTGGCACAAAGCTTGGAGGGCATTGTAATATGCCTCCAATGTCCTTCCCTGTAGAGTAGTAGCTTGAATACGACATTTCAACTTATAAATTTGTGCCACATTTTCTCCTACAAAATAAGTCTAAGATATTGCATACCAAATATCTTTAGCAGACTTGAGTCGTATATACCCAGGACTAAGATCAAAGGTCATAGTTTGGATGAGCCAAGAGTAGAGTATTGCATTTTCTGCAACCTAAGTGTGAAAGTTGAGTCATTGATCGTTGGTCAGAATTTTTCCCCAGTCAAATACCCTAACCGAACTTTCTCAGTAATATACAACTTCACAAAGTGAGACTGAGCCAAATAATTGGTGCCATCAAGTTTATGAGGCATTAACTAGACATTCATAAAAACTAGAAGCTACAAAATTTTGAGACTAGAAGCTACAAATTTTTTCCCATGATTTCTTTAACATGAGCTTGGAAATTTTTCTCTTGAATAAAAACTCTAATTTTCTCCACTATCTACATGTGAATAATTAGATTAATACAAAATATACTTAAAGCTTTTTATAATTTTATTTTGATTTGTTATTTTCGATCACAGTTGAATTTTAAAGAGAGACTCAATAAAGATGGAGAGAAGTTAAGGGAATGCAAAAGAGAGAATATATATATATATATAAGAGAAAAAAATTAGAGGGAGAAATCCAGTTTGATTACAGTTCTTACTTCTTCCTTCCATGTAATTCATTTAGTTTGATAAAATATTAAAATTTATTAAAATTGTAGTATGTATCAAAGTAGATAATATTTATGTTTTTTTTTAATATCATCATGTCATATTTGAGATACACATCTTGAATTTAATTCGAGATGTGTAGCTTTGCTCGTAATTTATCTTGGATAAATTACATAGACACCCGCCTTGAGGTTTGGATTTATGACACACGAAGACAAAATTTGCTTAAACCGACTCTATAAATTCAAACCTTTTGCACTGTCTATCAGAGAGACCCCAAATTATGTATAAACATGTCTAATCCCATCTAACACAACGCAAAAAGATGCTGATACCTTTGACCCTTTCGATCATGTAATAAATTATGTAACTACCCCATTTATTATTATTGATTTATCAATTTATTGTACCCTTCTTCATTCAGCGATTAACACACACACATATACAATTATTGCAAAGTGCAAATTCATGATTCAATCTTTAACCGAAGTTTGGACAGGAATATACATACATACATACATGATACATATGTGTATATATATATATCCATCAATAGAGAGAGAGAGAGTACCGTGTGAATTTCGAAATTAGGTATCACCAGAACTTGGGTTTCTATGTTTCTCACTCTAATATGAAATTAGTATCACCAGATGTCCAAACAAGCCGTGAACACTCCAAACGGTAATGCTGGGCAGTGGAGCTTCGATTTGACGGACATGGCTTATCATGGTGGAGTTTAATGGTTTGGGTGGAGTATGATGGTTACATGCGCGCTTGCGGTGGCCACAATGGTGGTGATGGGTCTTTGGTTATGGGTTTTCTGGCAACATGATTGTTGTAGCAATGATGATCGGTGACTGGTGGGTTTTATTGTTTGGGTGACAGTGGGTTTGGCAACGTGTTGTTGTAGTAGTGATGATTGGTGACTGTGGTGGGTTTAGGGTTTGGGTTGTGGCGGTTTTGTTTGGGTTGTGAGCTTTGTTGTTGCCGATGATGGTGATCAATGGTGATGCAGTTTTGTTGATGCTAATGCGCCGAAGGATGTGTAATAATGAGGGTAAAATGGTCATTACACATAACTGATATTTTGAAATAAAAACTAATAAAACAATGGGAATATATTGGATATTAGAAGCAAACTTTCTCACGTGTCATAGATCCAAACCTCACGGCGTCAATATATTTATCCATTTATGTTTGATGTGTTGCATACACTATCCGGTTGTTAGACGGCCCACTTCAATTTTTTCCTTGGTTATGTGACTCGTTTCCTCACCCACTCGTTTCATTTCAAATGTGACACTCTGATACATCACAGAACCAATCGTTCGACAGTTACAATTTTTCGTTATTTTGAAACCCAATCAATCGTAAACAAGTCAAATTTCATGGAAAAACAAGCTCTCACGGTCTCTTACCTCGCAAAGTCATGTGAGTTATCTTTAGAATATGCTATCTCAACTTTTAAAAAGTTCAACATTAAGAGCACAGTGAAATCGGACTCGGTTCTTATGCTCCTAAGGTCACATGGGTTAACTGAAAATCACATTTCAGGCCTAATTTCCACGTACCCAATTTTAATTTTGGCTGATTCAGAGAGAACTTTGAGACCCAAAATGGAGTATTTTGAATCTTTGGGTCTTGTCTTACCTGACATGCCTAGGATTCTTTATACAAGTACCATTATAAGTATCAGTTTGGAAAACCAAATCAAACCCACATTTGATTTCCTTAAACGATACATAAGGACTAATGGGAATTTAATTTATGCTCTTAAGCAATATTTCGGCCCAATTGTGTAGAGTTGAAAAATTAATGGTGCCAAATATCTCCCCCTTGGGACTCATGGTGGGCTTGAATCCCATATTGGAAAACTAATCATGATGCACTAGGGCTGCAACTCGCGTGGATTGGACGGGTCAGAGGTACAAGTCGGGCTCAACTCTACATATGAAATGTTCAATCTTAACTCAACTCTAACTATACTTCCAATTCTAGTCCAAACCATCCTTAAATTTTTAAATTCGGGTTGAGATTTCGAGTTAGTCAGATTAATTCGTGTTATCTATATTAACACAAAAAAATTAAGAACTTAATGCAAATTTTTAAAAAATTACGAACAATTTTTTAAGAAATTAATTATCCAAAGCGTTAGCATACAATAATTAAGATTTAAATAAAGGAAGTTGAAAAAAAAAGTTATCATAATTTAAATATTATATATAATATATTTAAAATAAAAAATATACGTAAAAATAATATTACAATTCGGATTCGAATTGGATTCGATTGATAGCACCTTAATTCATGCTCAACTTTAATTATAAAAATAATTATTCAAATTTCAAAAAAAATTAAATCGGATTCGGATGGTAAAACCCAAGTTACAGTCCAATGATGCAGTCTACGCACTACTGTCGAGAGTTGATGTGTTTAAAGAGGTTACTGATGCAGTTACGTAAATGGGTTTTGATCCCAAAAGTCGATCATACTTATCGGCTGTCCGTTCAATGTCGTTGAATAGCAAACTCAGTTGGGAAAAGAAAAAAGAAGCTTATATGAGCTTTGGTTGGTCTGAAAGCACATTTAATTCGGCATTCGCAACCGATGTGTATGCTTTGCTCAGAGAAGAAGATCAGGAAACTGATTAATTTCTTTGTGAACAGGGCGGGGTTAAGAGGATCAGAGATTGCTAAATGCCCAAATCTTTGTCTATTTAGTTTGGAAAGGAGAATCATTCCAAGATGTTCAGCTCTGCAAGTTCTGATGTCAAAGGGTTTGATTGGGAAGGATGTAGATGTGGTTTGGGTGTTAAATATTAGCATAAAGAATTTTCAGACCATGTTTCTGACCAAGTATAAGGAGGTAGCTCCTGAGGTAATCAAAGCGTATGAGGGTGAGATAGGATTTCAAGGATTCAATACTAGCTGAGGACTAACAATATGGTGTATGTGAGTTTCTATCATAATGATTTGACTGCGTATAAGCTCTGGCATCTAAGAAGTTATAGAGTTTTGGTGGCTGATAAAGTAAAAGAAGAGGTAAGATCACATTGTATGTTATGGAGATCACATTAGCTTTCTCTGTCGATTTTGTCACATCTTGGAAAATTTCATGATTATGTTTCTTATCTGTGATGTTATAACATATGCTCTAATTTTTAAATGTTGACAACAGGCAGATTTGCTTCATAGTTCTGTTTGAGTGGCTGTGATGGTTGGTGTGTGTATTTGTGTAGTATTTACACTGGTTTGGTGGATTGCCTTGTTTTACCAGTAAGAGGACTTATTATTTATGAAGGGCTAGTGGTCATTTACATGTGTGTTTGATTTCATCATGGCTAATTAGTCCTAATGTGTCCTAATCTGTCTATTCATTCATATATTATGTAAAACCTTTATCTCTAGATTTAACTTTCGGTGATTTCATTATGGCTACGAAGTCCTAGGTGTCCTAACCTGTATGTTCTTTCATATATTATGTAAAACCTTTTTCTCTGGATTTAACTTTCGCATATGAGAGATCTATTAATATGCAATTCTTCAATAGAAGAAGAGCTTAGTGCTCACATTTTCTGATTAGTGTATTTTGAAGTTATATGCAGCATGCTACCAACCAGAAATGGCTGAATTGGGTATGGGACACTTGAATTGAGGAGAAGTGGAAAACAGTCTCATGGATCATTTATGATTTGGTTTCAAAGACGTCAAAATCGTTCTTTATTATATATTCTAAAGGGCCTTATCCAGTGTATCTCCTGCTTACACATGCTTGTTGGTTTTCACTAGAATAAGATAGTTCACCATAATTAAATTTTCTTCCCTGCCAAAAATCATCATAATCAAAACTGAGGGTAGAATAATAAATTCTGAATTACAAGTGTACCCAAAGGAACTGATCATATTTAGAGATGAAAACAGATATAATGGGGGTCATTACTTGGTGAGTTGGTGTATCTATTATTTGACGATCTGATTCTGGACGAGAATACATGTCCACGAAATTTTCTCAATATCTTATTTCCAGAGGCACTGTTCATCAGAGATCTTGTGCGTATACTCCTGGAATAGTTGAAAGAAAAATTAAATTATGGAAAAGGGGCATTTTGTCCGGGAGCAGAGCGTCCAATGGTATAGAATGGTAATAAGGAGAAGATGAACAGCTTTTCTAGAAGTGCATGTGTGCATGACTAAATACATCGACATAAAAAAGGCCTTTTTCTTCATTTTTGGAGTTTTTGTTAAGGGTTGATCAGGACGAGTTATACCATAATGTTAGAGGACCAGACGAAAAACCATCCTTAGTTTTGCAATCTTCCTTGTCTTGTTCACTCGGAGTCCTTTTATTTTATATATATTTTTTTGGCGAAGACAAGTTATAGAAGGATGCTCATTCGGACATGGTGAACAAATAACATGCCTTTATTTATGTAACAGCATTCCAGAATATGTTTGAATGATGATATTCCTAGTTTACATTCCAGGATCTGAGATCATCCCTTTTATGTTGCCCATTATTCTTCTCCCACAAACTAACCCAAAATGGAAACAATGATTTTTATCCACCTGCCTTGGCCATCATGAAGTTGCTAACCATATCCAGCAACTACTGGATTTTCTTGTTTGTGCCTTTTTTCCCCTATAATTTTAATCATTATAGGTTATTATTGGTTTATGTATTTTCTTAGACAATGTTTACTGATTTCTTAGGTTATGTAGAGGTACAATTAGATTTAAATGCAGAAAAAGAGCATTGATTGATTTTGAGTAAGTTTGTTCCAGAGTTTTACTTTTGGTGTCTGTGAACCTTCTTCTTCTACTATGTTATCGCTGCTATTTCAAAGGAGACATGTAGTCCTTGGCATGAGAAAGCTGTGGCCCTTAGAGCTGTTCTGAAAAGGCTACCTTCTCAAGGAATTTTCCATTGCTTACTGAAAATGGACTCCATGCACTTCCGTCCATTTTTGGCTATTTTTGATTGTTCAAATAGTGATATTGGTCCTGTTATCATATTTTTAGATAGTCTGGAGTTGGTTACTAGGTTTGTGTGGTGTAATATTGTAACAGTTGTTAGATCCAATGTTTAGGAGGCCCATGTTAGATGTGAAATGGCCTTGAATCACAAGGTCCGTACCATCCATATTTGATTCAGTGTTAAAGGTTAATGCTGATAAGCATGAGTGACTGCAAGACCATTATGGCCAAAGTCATAGTGTGTCAACTTAGCAATACTCTCAGAGAGCAATCAGTGTGCAGATGTCCTTGCCAAGATGGGTGAAGGCCAATCTCAGGGACTCATTTGGCTCCATCAACCCTGTTGCTTCTGGCTGGCGTTGCTTCAGTTATCTTTGTTACCCGCCCTGTTGAGGCTTGTTACCAAGTTTATTTAGAGCTCATAGTTAGAAGACAATCTTTACCAAATCTATTAGAGATCATAAATTGGATGTGATCCCCATTGGCGTCCCCACAAAACTAGTCAAGTGGTGAACATACCAGAAATAGATGGAACATACACAAAAATCATGGTATGCACAAATTTATATGCCCATTGCTGTGTTTGATTCTCACGTTAATGCCTATTGGAAATGTAACACGTACTAGCTGGAGCAGGTAACTACACCATTTTAATGCTCAGCATCATATCAGACACAATTGACTTCGACAAACTTCTTTGTATTAAGGCTCCGTTTGTTTTGAAGTAAAACATTTTCTGAAAAATATTTTTAAAATTTTCCGATGTTTGGTTGCCTTAAAACCAAGGAAAATAGTTAGTCTGTAAAATCTTCTTCAAAACCATACAAAAAGACTTACCCCCAAAAATCGACCTTCGACCTCGCCCGATCGTTTTCCTCTCTCTCTCTCTCTCTCTCTCTCTCTCTCACCATAGGCGCAGAGACCACAGACGACTCTCTCTCTCTCTCTCCCCCCAATACATAGATGATTTCTCTCTCTTCCCACCTCTTCAAACCACAGATGACTCTCTCTCTTCAAAAACAGGTATGAACTGCTCTCTCTATCTAGATTTTTAATTTTTTGATTTTATTTTAAAATACTTTAGGACTTTGTTATTGAGATCCTGATTTTCATCTCTATCTATCTATCTGTGATTGTATATATATTTTTAGATTTCAGTCAAATATTTATTAATTAATTAGTATAATTTTCTTGATTTGATTTATTGATAGGTGTTATTTCAATTTGAGTTTTGAACTAGGTTTGTGTTTCTGCTAGAACTTTATAATTGTAATAAAAAAAATGATTTATTGTAGATGAAACAGAGTTGAGCAATAATGATTAGCTCAAATGTAGTACTTCTCTAACTTCGATTATTCATTTAGCTGATTTGAGAAGAATGTAATTTGTGGTACATGATAATTATTTAACAAAGAAAGTTAGTTTTATATTTGATCGAAACTACAATAAAAGGTTTTATAGTATATACTTCTTGATTCAATCATGCACTTGATCGACTCTGGCATAGAATATAGTGGTTGATTTTAACAAAATCAAGCTGAATTGACTAATATGGTGTGTGTGTTCGATGAAAAGTTTCAATTAGTACTGTATGAAACTGTGAGTGTGAAGAGAAAGCAGTAGTTGTAAGTTGAAGGATTGCAATCAACTGTAGAATATTACGGGAAGTCTGCTTACATCCTTTTTGTAGCATTTGTTAGAGTCTATATTTGTCACTCAGAGAAGTACTTCTCACATTTCATAAACAGACTGTTTTATTCATTTATTGTATTGACTGTCTCTCTTTTTTGTATTAAGACTTCACACTTTAAGGAAACTTTAAGCACATTACGACATGTGGTTTAAGTTTAACACAAAAATATATGAAGAGTTATGTTTTCACACTTGTGAGTGTGAATTCCACAGTAACATTATGACCACTTCTAAGGAGAAAAAAGATTCCTTAGAAGCTTATGAATAATTTTTTATTTATAGAAACTACTATGTCCTGTAACTGTTTTAACTTACTGCATTTGAACAATTCTTATCTACAATGAGAGGAAAAGAAATGGTTATTTTTCTTGTTTGCTTTTTGATAAGGACTTTCTTGTTTGTATCTTCTCAAGGAGAGAAAAAATGACAGGAAAGTTTGGGAAAAAATTAAGATGTAAAGGAGTAGAAGGTGTAGTGCATATGTGGTTGTGGCCAGTGCTGTGGGGCCAATCATGAAATATTATTTTCATTAATCTGTTCTCTAACATTTTCTTCGTCAATTTCCTCAATTTCAGTCTCATTTCGAAATTTTAATTAGTTTTTAAAACTCTGGTTTGCAGATAATCCGTAAAGGATTCTACCAGACCAACACATTGAGCATAAAGGCAGGTCTCTCTTTGCTTTTCCCTCTTTTGATGTCTCTTTTGGGACTAATTCTTGAATTAAATTATTAATTATTGTTATGGGTTTGATTTGTTTCTTTCTTTCTTACTTCTTCTGTTCTTAATACCAAAACCAACTCTAACATTTTAAAAGTCAAAGGAGCATGATACTAAATAAAAAGGGATATGATAGTAAATTGGTTAAAATACTTTCTTTTCTTTTCTCTCCTTTAGCTTTTCCAAACATGAATGTTATCATTTTCTTTCTTTTCTTTCATAATTTATTCAAACATGAACACAAATTATTCTCTCATAACTAATGTTATCCTCTTTTTTTTTCTCTCATGTTTATCCAAACAAAGCCTAAGGTTCTGCTTGTTTCAACGTAAAACATTTGTTTTTGTATTTGGTATACGACTCTCTCTCTCTCCCCACACCATAAACCCTCATCGTGGCTTTAAAACCCTACAAGAAAGTTTTGAATCTCATCTTCTTCCTTTTCAAAAACAGGCATGAACTGCTCTCTCTATCTAGATTTTTATTTGTAGAATAGAAGAATTAGGGCTCAAAATCTTTGTCACCCGAAGAGACGTAACCATTGCCTATCTTTTTACAACATATATATTCTGACTACATTGGTTATATTCTGACTAGATCAGAGCGTAAGGAGTTGAGAGATGCCTGAGGTGCCATATCCTCATCTTGATGAAGTTGTAGATATTAATTTGGAAGAAAGAATCTCAGATATTGCTCGTCATGACAACAAACCTGAATTTCTCTCTCTTATGGAGAAGCTAGCAGTCAAAGAAGTTAGAAAGGAGGAATTAGATTGTGATCGAGCTAAGTATTGCCCACCAGTGATTTTGGATGAGATTTGGAGCTTTGCGCAATAGATTGTGCCATGGCTCTTTTCGAAGGAGAGACCGGTTTCATGGTGGATCTTAATGTTCCCTTTAAATATGGATTATATCCATTGCATTTAGCAGCTAATTCTTTATGTTATGATATAGTTGAGTTGTTACTTTGCCATGGAGCTCATACTGATGTCAGAACCATGGAGGGTACTTTCAGGGGCAACTTGTATCCTTTCAACATATCACTTGAAACAGTAGGTTATCATCGATGCTTGATTGATTGGACTCCAAAACAATCTATCTTCAAGTTGATCATTGTTCTTTGTCTGCCTCAAATGAAAGCACCATTAGAAATTAATAGGTTGCTTGCATTGAGAATGACAACAAAGGAGGTTGATAAAGTATTCAGCCATTATGCTTTGGAGGGAGAGCTTATTGAGATGGCTACTCTGCTGATGGTTGCACGAGAAAAGATTAGTCCTAGTTTATATGGAAGCATGTCAATCCGCGAAAGCATTGAAGAGATTGTTGGACTAACTGAAGATGAAGTCAAATTGATGGGAAGTCATAAGAATGATAAGTTGGTTGAAGAGATTGTAGGATTAACTGAAGATGAATGCAAATTGCTTGGAAGTCAAAAGTCGTAAAATTGGTAAGTTGATCAGCTTACTTAAGGATATTAAGGCAGCCATGACGCGGGGGCTGCTGTTGCTCAAAGTGTTTGAGAAGGCTGGTGCTGCTCTTGAAAACTACAGGCAGTCAGTACAAAGTGAAATGCCAAAAGAAAAGGTGGGCAATGACATTAAGGCGTTGCTTGATTCGGATTTGTTTTAAAGGACAAAGACATTGATTTAAGTGACATAAACTGTGAAACTGAAAGTATCAAGGAGGCAGCAAAAGAATTAGAAAGGAGAACAGCATTTGCGACGTCTCATTCAAATGATCTATGCATGCCACTCAGAAGGGAACAATGGTGGTATGTTGTAATATTCCTCCAATATTGGCACCAACTTTTTATGCCTTCGGCCTGCTCATGTGCTACATTACCACTCATGGATAAAATAAAGGCATATTCTCTTCCTTTATGTGGTAATTATTGTTCGAGTAGACTCTCAGCAATGAGAGTATCTGAAATCTACAGGCTATCTTCTATCAAGAAATCAATTTGCCTCCTTCGCATTAGCATTCAAGAAGGGGATAACCCGCATATGATTAGCTAATAATCTTTAAAGATCACAATTCTGAGAAAGCTTTGGAGTAGCACCGACAGATATTAGACATGATGAAGAACTATATATCAACTTCTAGGTGCTAAAGTCTTTTTACTGTAGAGGGCTTTATAATAGGTTTATACTAGTGTTATCTTAAGTTTAATTTTAATGAAGTGTGTAATTTCGTTTTAAGTGTTACTTCAGTATTCTTGGATATTTGTTGTTAAAAAAATCTAGATTTTTAAATTTTTGATTTCATTTTAAAATCCCTTAGGGCTTTGTTGTTGAGATCGAGATTTACAATGCACGAGTCATCATAGGGCAATTTATCTATGACCATGATGAAGCTTGGGTGAGAAGGTTTTTTACTAATAAATTTATATTCAAAATCATTCCATTTGGATTCCTTAATTTATCAAAGCGTCGGATTTATAAATTCTCATAAGGCCCCCATCCGAGACTTATCATTAGTTATCAAATTTGTTCCTATCTAACGGAACAATATTGGATCAAATGACAAAGACATTGTTGAGAAAAAGATGGTATACACATATGTATTTTTTTTATATTTTATTGATGGGTGTTGTTGCAATTTGGGTTTTGAATTAGGTTTGTGTTTATATATATATATATATATATATATATATATATATATATGTTTTGGGGGATTATTTCTAGTTGTCAATTGTGTTCTGTTTCCGGCCTTCGAAAATGGGCTTTTGGTTGGTTGATTTTATCTTTATGGATTTTTTGGTCTATTTTTGTGCTTGCATTCACCCCGTAATCCATTCTTGCAGAAATTTTCAAAGTGAATGCATTTATTGAAGGCGTACTTATGCTTGCTTTGTTGCTCTCGTTATTGCGGAATCTGAGAAATGTCAGAAATGCAGCTATGTTGTTCCTTGTTTAGAACCTGTAATCTTTAGAACACAATGAAGCAACCTTAGTTCTGTTCCAAAATTCGCCCTCAATTGACAACAACTATATAACACTACGATTAACAGGGGTATGCAATATTCTACTTATTATTCTCACAATGATGTTTAAAATAAAGGACTTGGATTTTTCTTTATTTTCTGTCCTGGAATTTTTCGTGCACATATCCAAAAAATAGAATGTGGAATACTAAATAGATTTATTTATTATTATTCTTTTGTGTTAATAATCCACTTGGATTTTGGAGGGATCAGCTGATAAATTCTTTGAGGTTTGGGGAAGATGGGCTAAGAGAAGAAGTTTTTTAGCTTAGGAAAAAGTAGGATTATCCACTTGGATTTTGGAGGGAGCAAAATGTTCATGACAAGTAAGGATCATCAATTTGTTAATCAAGGTTTGACAAATTTCAGTAATAGAAGATTAAGAATTGATGTTGTCAAACATTTATTCACTCTCTTTTCATAATGGTCGATCTTTAAACATCAATAAGTAAAAATTCACAAACGTGTTTAATATATATATAAACAAATTGGTCGATCTTTGGAATGGTTGGCAATGTTGGATTTGGCAAAGATGGAATATGGGGGGTGCTTGGCAATGGTGGCAATGTGGGTTTTGGGCCTTTTGGCAGAGTCGTTGGTGCAGTTGGCAGTGTTGGCAGTGGTGGCAATGTGGTTTTAGGCAGTGTTGGCATGGCCGGCAATGGAGGCAGCACAGCTTTAGGCAGAAGTGGCATGTTAGGCAGCAATGTAGGTGACGCGGTTGGAGAGGTTTGCAATAGGTGACGACCAGCCATGCTCGTTGGGATATTCGACACTGGCCGATAACAATACAATCAAAGGTAGAAGAATGAAATGCCTAAAAGAGGCCATTGCTTGGTTGGAGCTAAATTACTCTAAATTCAGGGAAAACTCTACTTCCAAGTTCTGATGAGTTGAAAAACTACTTGCATTTGTGGTTAATATTTATAGAGATTATATGTTGTTATATTTGGTGCGATGGCAAGTGCTTTCGCCTAAAAGTGATAGGTTTCGGGTTTAAGATTTGAAAGTAGCCTTTCCAAAAATGGAGCTAAGGCTAACTGACGTCTACCTTTCTCAGATCCCGTTCAAGCGGAAGCTTTGTGCATTAAATACGACATTTTATATGTGGTTAGAAAAAGTGTGGAGGAATACTGTGTTGTTCACCTTCTAAACTTTTGACTCATTTTGCAAAACATATGGACTAACTCACACAAGCCAATCCCATTCAATAAGCAAGCTTGATTGCATTAGTTTCATTGTGAAACTCCACATTACTACAATTTTTTTTTTTTTGTGCATTATCTTACATCATAAACTTTTAATGGCTTCACTACATCTTATCACTTGAATCATAAGGATTGGATAGAAGCTATAAATAGATTAGAGTTTTAAAAAAATTCATATGATTTTGTAAGTGTTTGACCATTGATTTATACACTCGAATTTTAATAGTCAAGTTCATTGCTGAGGAGCTCCACTTTATGAAATTAAATAAAACTTGACAATACTAGATGTGATGTGATGAGATGAAATGGACTCGCAATAAATTTTTGTGATGGATATCACGAGGTTTTCGGGATGTCCAACATTACTCAAATTTATATGATTTGAAAAGATGAAATGGGTCCACAATAAATTTTTGTGGTGGTGGGTATCTTGAAAGAAATTCATCAATTTTAGGTGTTTGATTGCATATCTAAAAGAAAAAATGTTAAATTCGTAAAACATTTTCACACCAAAATGTTTGGGTTGATAC
Organism: Cornus controversa; assembly: GCA_026545225.1. Classification (NCBI taxonomy): domain Eukaryota; kingdom Viridiplantae; phylum Streptophyta; class Magnoliopsida; order Cornales; family Cornaceae; genus Cornus; species Cornus controversa. Next base: position 25,972,266 of record CM048846.1, on the reverse strand, counting down.
AATTAACCGAAAAATATTGAATAACAAACTTGGTTGATACAACCTGATACTAAAAATTTTTTAGAAATATTTTTCAAAAAATGTTTTACGTCGAAATATACGGAACACATGCAAATACAAGGAAGATTGAGAGATAATTGGTCATCTTCTTCTTGTTATATAACATAAACATGCTTTAATTTCATGAACTTGAGAAGATTACATTGGATCGCACATCCAAAACTCCCAATTTGGACAACGGATTTATCCATTGATTTAATAGACAAAGAAATTTATATCTTGAAGAAAATTCTAGCTGTTGGAACTGAAGCCCTTCATTATAATCTTTAGGCAAGATTTAGGGTGATTAATTTAATCACTGTTTATTCATCTCTACAGCCATAGTCATTTCCATAGAATTGAAGTTAATTCATCTCTACAACCAGACACATGCAGTTGCAATGTAATTGGAACTCTCATAAATTCCTGAAATCCGCTATAGTAAATCAAATATTCCCCAAGCACATCCATCAAGGTGCTTAAAGTGTGTGTACATTTCTAAAAAAATATACTTAATTTAGTGACTGCAACTATGATTTGTTTATCATTGTCTTTTGATCAAAATTACCACCACCATTTTCATGAATATATTGTATGTATATTACAAGTATATGCATGTTTCATGTGGCTGAAATGTGAACCTCTTGTTCTGGAACAATTATTACTTGGAGAAACACCATTACTTCATCCTATACGTACAATCTAGATCATGTTTGATCTGTCCATTTTTGATTCAGTCATTTTCTTTTCCTTTTTCCTCGTCTTTCTCGATAATTCTTTAATGGAAATGAATATTTTTCAAGATATTAGTTCAATAAACAAGACAAAAGAGAAGGAATTACGTTCATATATATTTGTATCACACAGAACAAACATTAATACACAATACGTTTATAGACAATAGAGAAAAACTAAAATGACTCCACAAATCCATGAAAATGAAACCTCACACACCTTATAACTATAAATACATAAATGGATATATATATATATATATATATCGACTCGCTCAAACTACCAAAATACACAATACTTTCAGGGGCTAGTTGTGGATGGAGGTGGTGAGAGAAATGGGATTGTTGGCATTGTTGTTGGAATGGTTGGGATAGAAGGAATTGTTGTTGGAAGGGTTGGGATTGAAGGAAATGTGGTTGGAATGGTTGGGATAGTGGGGAGTGAAGTAGCTGGCAATGGAGGCAGTGTCACCTGAGGAACTGTGGGCATGGTTGGCAATGTTGGCAGCGCGTTACTTGGCAACGGTGGCAGTGTGGTTCTAGGCAGTGTTGGCATGGCAGGCAATGGAGGCAATGTCGCTTTAGGCAGAGGTGGTATTGTTGGCATTGTAGGCAGTGTAGGTGTTGCAGTTGGAGAGGTTTGCAAAAGGTGGCGAGCTGCGAGGCTCATATGGATGCTTGAAAGTGATAATACCGCCATCAAAGACAGAACGAAGAGATTGTTAAAACAGGCCATTTTTTGATAGTAGCTGAAGGTTTTAGGAGTTGGGTAACACTTAATTTCAGAGAAAAACTATACTTCAAGGTTGTTTCTTGTTGAAGAATTTAACATGCAATGGTGGGTTTTTATAGAGAACTTAAGATGTAGGGAACTCTAAAAATTTGATATGACCAATGTGAGTTGGATGAGATGTGGTTAGAAAAAGTGTGGAGAAACACTGGTTTGTTCACCTTCCAAACTTTGACTAAAACAGATAGACTAACTCACACAAGCCATCCCATATATTCAATTAATAGGTAAGCTTGATTTGCGTTAGCTTCATGGTGGGTATATTTTCTGTGTGATGGTTTGTAATTCTAAGTGCATAAAGAAAACTAAGTAGATATGGTGACTTAAGTTCTCCTCATTGTTGGGATTATATGCTTTACAAGTCAATTTTTTATTTATAAATTCGTCATTTTATTAATAAATGTGATTATTATTAAATTAAATATTCATATGTTTGCATGAGATGCATCATAGTCCTTAAATTGCATTACAGGTGACTTAGACCTTCTTTAATTTATATTACATATTACTACCTTCCCAACCTTTAAATATAAGTACGTAAGTTCTTTATATTCTTCATTTTTAGGTTTTGATTGGTTCTTGAATTGAATTCTTGAGTAAGAAAATGGTGATTGAAAATCAAAGTTTGATTCTCAAGTAATTTTGATTTTGTTTTTGAGAATTTTGAATGTAAACTTTTATTAAACTTCATATGGTGGCATTTTGTTGTGTTTAATTTGGTTGTATTAAACCTTCTTTAATTAACTGTTAGATCAAATTTGTTACTGAGGCTTTTTGATTGTGGAATGTAGACATGTAGTATCTATAATGGGTTGCTTATTCTGAATCATTTTTGTTGAATCATACTAACAAGCTTGTAATATTTTGAATTTAAAAACGTTAGATCAAATTTGTTATTGGACTTCTAATCTCTGTAATGAGAATTTAATTGTTGGATCAAAGTACCAGGATTGTAATATTTTGAATTTAAAAAAATATTTGATGTAAAACAAATTTATGGAAACCCGCCCCGCCCCGTTTCGTCCCAAACCCGCAACGGGTTTGGTAATGCTATTAAAGACAATGGGGCGGGGACGGGTTTAGGCAAACCCACCCCGTTGCCATCCCTACACTCTTGTATAATATTAGATCTACACTACAATAGTTTATTATAATCAAAATTACTCAAGTATCCTTGAGTTGAAACCTTGGGTATATAAGATATAAGTAAGTATTAGGTGAGACAATATTTAATTTTTTTGGAGTTACTTGTATATATTCAATAGTGGAGGGGCTTATATACAATTATTTACTAAGACAACCTTCTTGTAATTTTCAAATATCCTAGAGTGATTCAAATAAAATAGGCATAGTTATTGGAATTAATTGAAGATGATAGAATTATGAGATAACTTAGTCCTACTCAATTGGAGCTATTATAAGAAGCCCTTTGGTCCTCATCCTAGTGTATATCTCTTTCTTACTTCTTTGTTCAGGTTAATGGACAAGAGGTGAAAAATAGGCTAGGCCATCTAAGGGAGTCAAGGGACATAGAGGTGAAAATATGTGGTTATCAAGGTTGGGATTAATCAATTGAGTGTTATCCTATATTTGAAGGTATAAAATTAAAATTTTGAATGTTGATGTGATGAATATAACGTGGCAAGATCCTAATTTTTTTTTTTAAAAATCATTTCTGTTTTCCAACCTTAGAATTCTACATCTTTGTCCTGTATATGGAACAATGTCTCAATGTTTTTTTTTTTTTTTTTGCTGTGTAGAGCTATAGTCAAACTCCATTCATTGAACAGACCATCTAGCCTCAGTAGTTATTAGACCATTCAACATAAAAAAAGATGGGATCAAGTAATTATTTAATTATTTTTCATGGAAGGTGTCATATATAAGTAAATGTTTATTATATAAAGAATGATAAGGGTAGATTATTTTTCTATTTTCTTTTTACCTTCGCAAGAAAATTCACACATCCATTTTGTCCCTAAGGGTGGATTTACATTGGTCATTTTTGTGACTGGATTACTGTGATATTATTGCTTTTCCAAAATATCTGTTTGTCCTTGTTATTGTAAGGCAAACATGTAATGTGCAGGAAATGAGAAACAAAAAAAGAAAATTAAGAAAAAAATCAGTAGATTGAACTAATGCCATTTGGAGCATGGTGGGCTTAATTGCAACAAGTTTCTATCGATTACCAACACTCTATTGGGCATTTAACTAGCACTTTCGAGTCCATTGTTTTTCTGATAAGACTTGAAATGAATCTATTTTCTTTGTACACCTAAAGATAATATAATGATAAATTGAATTATGGAGTGAGAAAAATTAATAAAATTTAGTGTGAGAATCTTAAGATGAAAATTTCCCCATTATCTACATGCGCATAGCTTTTTATACACTAGAAAGTATATACTAATAGCACTTGCAGTTATGGCTGTAAACGAGCCGAGCCGAGCTGAGCTTTGGGGGTTCGGGCTCAGCTCCTCAACTTCAAAGGGTGCTCGAGATTGGCTCGAGCTTGATCGAGGTTTCCCTTGTCTAGTTCGAGCTCGACTCTGTGAGGCTTGATTTTGTGCTTTTGTATATGTGGATATTGTGTTTTTGTGTGTCTATATACATATTAGCGTATTGTCCATGTCTATGACATTAAACAAAATATAATGTTATTTTAGGTGTGAGGGTATGTGGATGTGTATGTGAATTTATGTGTGAATGTCATTTTAGGTTCGTGAGGGTAGGTGGATGTGTATGCAAATTTAGATGTGAATGTAGTAGGTGAATCGTGACCATTTGATCTTAGAGATAGAGTTACTTTAGACTGTAGATATGTATAAATATTTTGAACCGTAAGATTGATTTTTTAAGTATTTTTGACTGTTAGATCATGATTTTTTTTTAAGGAGATTCAAATACCTAATATATATATATATATATATATAGTTGTAGAAATTCAAACATTTTTCACAGTAAACTTCACATTTCAAAATTGTTGTTAATCTCAATCGATTAGCAATCTTCACACCAAACTTTAGATTTCAAAACACATGCAAATATGAGAAATTATATAGATGAGAGAGAGAGAACTAATATGGCATAAGAAGTTGGACTTGCAATTGTGAAAGACCGTTGGCTGCGATCGTGATGAATCGGAAAAGCCTGAAGTCACCGATTGCTTGAATTTCTATTGCAACTAGGATTTGTGTGAGGATGGATTTCTTGGAGTTCTGCACAACTAGAATTTGTGTGAGAACTATAAGTTCAAAGAGCAACTCCATATCGTCAATTGTTTTTGTAGCAGCTAGGTCTGTTTTTGTGAATAAGACAGCGGAGGTAACTAGGGTATATAGATGGGTTAGGTGTGGAGATGGGCTAGTGGTTTGGGCTATTGTATTTGTTTGATCAATTAATTGATCAGACAAACAGACTTTCTTGTCAGCGTTTGTGCGAGCGTGCTAGAGCCTTGAAATCAGCTTGATATAGAATTAATTGGTCGAACACAAGTATTTCTTTTGAGTGTTGTGTTGGATCAGACGATTGGCTAGGGAAAGAGAATGCCAAACTCCCAATTGAGTTCTTTTTTGCCTCAATAAAGATAACTTTTAGTGTTCGCAAAGAATTGTGAGACTGAATCGTAGTAAGGAGGGAGGTATAAGGAGAGAGATAGTAATGAGGGAGATAGAAAGTGAGGGAGATATAGACAAATAGACTAATTAGAGGAGGTAGGGAGCAAAAAATTTATGAGGGAGATGTAGAGTAAGTAGAGACAAGAGTAATAAACTAATATAGCTCTTCCCCTAAGCTCCCATAGAGTCCAATTTACACTTGGACTTATCCACACGGCTAACCTTACACGTAACAACCTACTGTCATAGTCCTTAACTTTCACATAATCCATAACTTAGCAAATACCTTCCCACTAATATAATATACCCTTATAAGAGTCCATTTTCAATGTAAACTAATCAAATATATATATATATATATATATATATATATATGTGTGTGTGTGTGTGTGTGTGTGTGTGTGTGTATAAAGTTCACGCATATCCAAAGTCAACGATGAAGCTTCAAGAGTCCAAAACATCCATGATCTAAGAGTTATCATTTTTATAGACTTTGATAGAGTCCAATTCCACTAATACTCATATTTCTAAATCAAGAATTGTTTTTATCTCTTGGTTAATCTGTTTCTCTTTCCATATATATACTGATTTTTTACCCATGTCAATACCAAAGTGACAATCATGTGTCATGCCACTTTTGGGTGTCAACAGTATTTTAAAAGAGAGTACAAATATTAGTTAAGTTGGGCTGGGTTCTTGCACTATATAACTTTATATGAAATTTAAATGAGCCTAAACTTATAATATATATTATATGTACATGTATGTATATATATTTAAGCTTTAAACGAGTAGCTTGACAAGCTTGTTCACAAACATGTTCGTGAACAAACGAGCTGAGTTAGAGGTTGTTTGAGTTTGACTCGTTTAACAATCAAGCTCAAAAATTATGTTTGAGCTTAATTCGCTTACTAAACAAATCCGAGCCCAGCCCGAATAATTCACAAACGACTTGGCTCATTTACAGCCGTACTTGCTGTGCTTGTGCTTATTACTTGTACTCTCATTTTCTTCCCCCATTCTGATACGACACATCACTTCAAATATACCTTTCTTTTTTCCATCATATGGACTGCAAGGCAAATTATTGATCAAGAATTTACTGATTCTTATATAATTTTAAAGTATTTGACTATATGATTTAAGCACTTGAATTTTAATGATAAAATTAAACAACTAGAATTCAAGCTAATTGATAAAGGTTTCATTTATGAAACTGTAATGATAGGCCCTCCAAAAAAAGAGGGCCGAATAGATGTGGAAACATCCAACAATAAGCAGGACCCATGTGGATCCCACTTTGAAGCAGCCAACGGTGGTGATGCTTTGATTTCATTTTCGGTTCTCTGCATTTGGAGGACCAATTTATTTGTTTAATTTTTTTTTTTTGTGTGCATGATACATCACAAACTTTAAATGGCTTCACTTACATCTTATCACTTGAATCATAAGGATTGAAAGGAGGCTATAAATAGATAGGGTTTTAAAAAATTTCACAAATAACCTTTGATAATTTACAAATGACTGCACTAATCTAACAAAATGTTGAATTTATTTTTCTTTTAAAAAGTTGTTGGGCATATAATTGATTGACTTTTATGATAACAACAAACAACAAAATAAGAAAAAGAAATGATATACAACTAACTTGACTAATAGGCAAATTGTTCATCACAAGTTAATATTAATAGGCAAATTGTTCTTACTCAACTGATTTACTATTATTCTGTCCAATTTTAGTGTACCATAAAATCTAAAATTTTAAAAAAATATAGACTGATTTGAGAGCTTTAATATAGGAATTGGTAATATTACACCAACTACAATTTTTATTTTACATTAGGAAAAGAATTGGTGTAATATTAATATTTCAAAATTAAAACATATAGACACTGGTTTTGTGGTTTTAGTAAACAGGTAAGTGGGTTTGTTTAGTGGCCATTAGATTTAATCTAATGGTCATTAATCAAAGTGTGGATAAAATTTTTTGTTCACCGGTGAGCAAGAGATCAGTAATCTATATATGAGTTGAGTTTGTAAACTGAGAGAGAGAGAACCTGAAAAGACTAGGTTAACAAGAGCAACATTACTACTTAGCATAAATGGAATGATCATTTCATAACTCAAGAAAAAAAATAAAAAAGTTAAAATAAGCATTCCAAGAGAATGACTTAAAATGATGATTCTACTTTTAATATGACACACAAATCGAGGGAGGAAATCAAAAGATGGAATTGCCATTCCATTCCCGCCTATCAAATTAGGCCTGAGTGCACATCCAAAACTTTCAACTAGAGATATTTCCATATAATTGAAGTAATTAATTAATTCTTCTTTCCAACCAAACACATTTGCAATGTAATTGAAACTCTCATAAATTCTTGAAATTCAAACTCTCAACTAGAGATATTTTCATATAATTGAAGTAATTAATTAATTCTTCTCTCCAACCAAACACATTTGCAATGTAATTGGAACTCTCATAAATTCTTGAAATTCTCTATAGTAAATTAAATATTTTCCGAAGCACGTTCATGAAAGGGCTTACACATATTTAAAATGTTTGTACATTTCTAAAAATATACAACTTACTATATATGAGTTGAGTTTGTAAACTGAGAGAGAGAGAACCTGAAAAGACTAGGTTAACAAGAGCAACATTACTACCTAGCATAAATGGAATGATCATTTCATAACTCAAGAAAAAAAATAAAAATGTTAAAATAAGCATTCCAAGAGAATGACTTGAAATGATGATTCTACTTTTAATATGACACACAAATCGAGAGAGGAAATCAAAAGATGAAATTGTCATTCCATTTCATTCCATTCCCGCCTATCAAATTAGGCCTGAGTGCACATCCAAAACTCTCAACTAGAGATATTTCCATATAATTGAAGTAATTAATTAATTCTTCTTTTCAACCAAACACATTTGCAATGTAATTGAAACTCTCATAAATTCTTGAAATTCAAACTCTCAACTAGAGATATTTCCATATAATTGAAGAAATTAATTAATTCTTCTCTCCAACCAAACACATTTGCAATGTAATTGGAACTCTCATAAATTCTTGAAATTCTCTATAGTAAATTAAATATTTTCCGAAGCACGTTCATGAAAGGGCTTACACATATTTAAAATGTTTGTACATTTCTAAAAATATACAACTTACTACATCTATTACAACTATGATTTGTTTTTCATTTCTTTTGAGCCGTTGTCATGAATATATTCTATGTATATATTCTGTATGCATGTTTCATGTGGTTAAAAATTTTAAAATTAAATCAGCCTTGTTGGCTGAAATGTGATGAATCTCTTGTTCTAGAACAATTATTGCTTGGAAAAACACCATTACTTTATCCTATACAATCCAGACCATATTTGATCTGTCCATTTCTTCAGTCATTTTCTTTTCCTTTTCCTCCTTTTCTTTCTCGACAATTCTTTTATGGAAATGAATATTTCCTCAAGATATTAGTTCAATAAACAAAACAAAAGAGAAGGAATTACATTCATATATATCTATAAATATATATATCACAATGAACAACAATACACAATACTTTTAAAGAGAATAGAGTAATACTAAAATGACTCCACAAACCAATGAAAATGAAACCTCACACACCTTATAACTATAAATACATAAATGGATTGACTCGCTCAAACTACCAAAAAATACTTTTTTGGCATGCTCTACATTGCAGCATTTCAGGGGCTAGTTGTGGATGGAGGGGGTGTGAGGAATGGGATTGTTGGCATTGTTGTTGGAATGGTTGGGATCGAAGGAATTGTGGTTGGAAGGGTTGGGATTGAAGGAAATGTGGTTGGAATGGTTGGGATAGTGGGCAATGAAGTAGCTGGCAATGGAGGCAATGTCACCTGAGGAACTGTGGGCATGGTTGGCAATGTTGGCAGCGCGTTACTTGGCAGTGGTGGCAATGTGGTTTGAGGCAGTGTTGGCATGGCAGGCAATGGAGGCAATGTCGCTTTAGGCAGAGGTGGTATTGTTGGCATTGTAGGCAGTGTAGGTGTTGCAGTTGGAGAGGTTTGCAAGAGGTGGCGAGCTGCGACGCTCATATGGATGCTTGAAAGTGATAACACCGCGATCAAAGATAGAACGAAGAAATTGTTAAAAGAGGCCATTTTTTAACAGTAGCTGAAGGATTTGGGAGCTGGGTTACACTTAGTTTCAGAGAAAAAGCTGTACTTGAAGGTTGTTTGTGTGGAAGAATGTAAAATGCATTAGTGGGTATTTATAAAGGACAAATGTTGAGGATTTTGAAGATTTGGTAGGAGTTAGGACCAATTTGAGTTTGATGAGATGTTGTTGGCCGAAATGTGGAGAAACACTGGGTTGTTCACCTCACAAACCTTGACTAATTAGAAAAATAGAGAGAAACTCACACAATTGGACACAAACTTAGATTGTTATAACTTTTGAGGTATTAAATTATCAATAGGCCAGTGAGGAATCGAAAGAACTTTAGACTCAGAGTGATTTTGCTGGACCCAAGCTATATATAGCTTTCTTGCAGATATGTGTGAACATAATTTGAGTTAGTTTTATGATGACATATATACATTTATAAGGAAATGCTCATGCCCGATATTTATTTATTTACAAAATTCTTGTTGGTGTACAGAACACCACGTGATTGGTGACATTAGGGAATATATATATTGTCATGAACCAGCATTCTCAATAGCAATGCTGAAGCGTCATTTATGGAAGTTGCAATATATATAAGTAAATGGTTATGCCATTTATTTATTTATCTTCAAAATTCTTGCTAATTAATTAAGTATAAGGATCATCATTTAGTTGGAATATTAAGGTTTCGTTTGGATTGAGAGATTTGGAAGGATAGGGAAAAAAGAAATGAGAGGATAGGTCATGTTGTGTTTGGATAGACTTCGTTAAAAGAAAAGAATGGATAAGGAGGAATAAAAATGGATAGTTATCATTCCTTATCCCTCATATCCTATCCTCTCAAAAATGAGAAGATTATGAAAGAAATGATAGTATTTAAATAGTATTTTCATAATTTCGAAACTGCTCTTAACAATTAAAAAGAAAAATTGTTATTTCATTCATGGCCCATAAATATAAAGAGTTGTGATAGTAACTTAGTTGTTATCTTTTCTTTCCCATATCTTATTTAAATAAGGATGTTATCATCTCCTTTATTTTCTCTCGTATTTATTCAAACATGAATAAAATTTGTTGTTATCCTCTTCTCTCTTCTTCTACTTTTCTCTCATAACTAACGTAATCTTCTTAACCGACTCAAGAATACTTAAGTTAAAAGGATTCTGAACAACCAGTATTTAAATTCAAACATGTGTAAAGCTACTGTTAAAACTAGGAGCTTCATGTTTTTCTCAAGTAAAAACAAGTGGGACCCATGTGGATCCCACTTTGAACCAGCCAGAGGTGCTGGATGCCATTTTTTTTATGAAATGCAACCCTATTCTATGAATTTTCTTTCACTTTGCAATTAATTTTAATTTTTTGTGCATTCATCACAAACTTTTAGTGGATTCACTTGCATCTTATCACTTGAATCATAAGGATTGAATGGAGGTTATAAACAAATTAGAGTGTTAAAAAATTAAGGAGTATATTAGACATTTCACACTTTAATTAGCAGAGTTAGGGACGGAAATATCGGTTGAGGTCTATACAATAAATATAAGCAAATTTTGTTTTCATATGAAATAAAGTCAAACCACAGGGATGTTAACTTAATTTACTCATAAATTTTTGTGATGGATATCTTGAAAAAGTACAGAGTGTCATCGCCATACTTACCTGTATTATATGGTGTTCTTACTGATTTATCTGCTTCCATGCACTTGAGTGTCAGCTCGAAGTTGTCGACGATCGATTACATTAAATAATACGAAAATTACAACTCGACAATCATGTTTTGATTACCGAAATATGCCAATTATAATTATATATCTCATATTTTTCCCATCATATGGATTGCAAGGCGAATTATTGATCAAGAATTTACTGATTTTAATATAATTTTAAAGTATTTGACTATTTGATTTAAGCACTTGAATTTTAATGATAAAAATCAAACAACTAGAATTCAAGTTTATTGATAAAGGTTCCATTAATGAAAGAGTAAATGATCGGCCCTCCAAAAAGAGAGGGCCGAATAGATGTGGAAACATCCAGCGATGCTGGATGCTTTGATTTCATTTTCGGTTCTCTGCATTTGGAGGACCAATCATTTACCTTTATGAAATGTAACCCTACCGTTAGAAATTTTCACTGAACTAATTTTATTCGTTAATTTTTTTTTTTGGTGCATGATACATCACAAACTTTAAATAGATAGATTGAAAGGAGGCTATAAATAGATAGAGTTTTAAAAAATTACACATGATTTTGAAGTGTTTGACATTGATTTACGCACTTGACTTTCAATAACAACATTGAAGACAAGAATCCAAGTTCATTGCTGAGGGGCTCCACTTTATGAAATCAAATGAATCTTGACGACACTATTCCATGGAGTATTCTTTCAATTCATAAAACTTATGTAGTGTGATGAGGTAAAATGGGATCCCATTTTTTTTTTTTTTTTTGTGATAGATTTCCCAAAAAAGAAATTCAAGATGACCTACTCAAAATTTTGAGTTATGATAAGGTGAAATGAGTTCACAATAAATTTTTGTGGTGGGTATCTCCAAAAAAAAATTCATTATGCTTAGCATGGTCATTTTCATTCTTTTGATTGGCTCCTCATAGAAAATGACATAGGAATGGAATAGTAGTATCTTCCAACATGCAATATTTTTTCATATAAAATATAATCAATGTACAAATGTGGCATCTATCAACTTTAATCTATTTACTCATCCAAAATTTTCATATAAAATATAATCAATTTAAAAATGTGGCATTTGGCAATTTTAATTTAATTACCCTTCTAATTAAAACTTTCTAAAACAAGATTGATATAATCTGCCTTTCATTCTAGTCGAGATTAATAGAATCTTCATTACCAAAAATAAATAAATTAATATAAACTTATCTTTAATTATTTATTGTATACAGAAAGTGATTAAATATATATATATATATATATATATATATATATATAAATATAGCAATGCAAAATATATATATATATATATATATATATATAGGCACCAGTAAATATAGAAACGCGATATATATATGGCTATATATATATGGTTAATTGTAAGGTATACATATGGATGTGTAAGCTACATATATGTATATATGGGCTCCAGTAAATATGGATATATGTAAGTGGGTGTTTATGTGACATATAAATTTGTAATTGGCATATTTCGGTGATCAAAACCTGAATGATCGAGTTGTAAGTTTCATGATATTTTATGTAACCAATCATCAACATCTTCGAGCTGACAAGCCGACAAATCAGTTAGAACACCATATAGTACAGGTAAGTATGTGAGGACACTCTGCACTTTTTAGTTCCGAGCCTATTTTGAAAAACCAGGGGTTAAATGAAAAGTTTAGGGTTTTTCAAAGTAGGACCGGTCCCCAATATTTAGGACCGGTCCAACTTTTCTCGGTAAGATAGGTTCTGCAGTTTTTCAAAAAGTCCCACCGGTCCTATTTATTTGGCACCGGTCCAACTTAGCCTATTCCAAATAGGAAATAAATTTTGACGAAAATTCTGATTCCTATTGGGTTTGAAACTTCTAGGAAAGTTCTATTTTGGTATTTAACTTCTTTTCCAAGTAGAATTAGGACTTCCTTGCCTATATATATGTATCCATATTTTCTCTACAATGGTGTGAAAAAGAAGCCCTGAAATATTAGTTTTAAAGAGAGAAAGTATATACATAATAATTAGGGTTTATATATTTTTAAGAACACACATCCATACTACACGAGTGATTTTAGGATGGTGTTCTACTTCTGATTAGCTGCTCAGAGACTGCATCAAATCTATTTGCTGATCAGAACATTGGATTGAAGGTTCTTCGCTTGCTTGCTTGCTGAGGAAGAAAGGTGACCAGATTGCACTACGAAGGGAACAAAATACTTGCTGAGTATTTTGGTTCTTCCAGCAACCTTTCTGTAAGGGTGGTGACGTTAGCCGGAAGTCTGCAGCAGTTGGACGTGTTGTCGCAATCATAAGCCTGAGGTGTTCCGCATCAGATCCTTGACAGAGTGAAGAGGGGTGTGAGACTGAGACAGAGTCTGTTGTACTTTGCTTCATCATAGTGAATTGGTTCCCTGAGGCGTGCCGCCTCCCTCCGTGGTTTTTCCCGCCTTGGGTTTCCACATATATCTGGTGCATTCTTTTCTTTACTTGCACTTTACTTATTTGCTTGCTTTAATTGTTTAATTAATTGGACTTAAAATTGAATTAATTAAAAATTAAGCAAACGAGCAAGTGATCCTATTCACCCCCCCTCTAGGTTCTAAAATACTTTTCGCAACCGCTTCCGTACCGCGCAACTCACAGTTTATATATATATATATATATATATATATATTTATGGAGTTGAGTTTGTAAACTAGAGAGAGAACCTGAAAAGACTAGGTTAGCGAGAGCAACATTATTATCTAGTAGAGAGCAACATTACTAGCTAACAGAAATGGAATGACTATTTCATAACTTAAGAAAAAGAATGAAAATGTTAGAATGAGCATTTCAAGATTATGACTTGAAATGATCATTCTATTTTTAAATTGACACACTAATCGAGAGAAAAAATTAAAAGATGAAATTGTTATTCCATTTCTGCCTATCAAATTAAGCCTGAGTGCACATCCAAAACTCTCGACTAGAGATATTTTCATATAATTGAAGTAATTAATTAATTCTTCTCTCCAACGAAACACATTTGCAATGTAATTGGAACTCTCATAAATTCTTGAAATTCTCTATAGTAAATTAAATATTTTCCCAAGCACGTTCATCAAAGGGCTTACACATATTCAAATGTTTGTATATTTCTAAAAATATACAATTTACTACTCCTACTACAACTATGATTTGTTTTTCATTGTCTTTTGAGCCATTGTCATGAATATATTGTATGTATATATTCTATATGCATGTTTCATGTGGTTAAATTTTTTAAAATTAAATCAGCCTTGTTGGCTGAAATGTGATGAATCTCTTGTTCTAGAACAATTATTGCTTGGAAAAACACCATTACTTTATCCTATACAATCCAGACCATATTTAATCTGTCCATTGCTCAGTCATTTTCTTTTCCTTTTTCTCCTTTTCTTTCTCGATAATTCTTTTATGGAAATGAATATTTCCTCAAGATATTAGTTCAATAAACAAAACAAAAGAGAAGGAATTACATTCATATATATATGTATCACAATGAACAACAATACACGATACTTTTTAAGAGAATAGAGTAATACTAAAATGACTCCACAAACCAATGAAAATGAAACCTCACACACCTTATAACTATAAATACACAAATGGATATATCTACTCGCTCAAACTACCAAGATATACTCTACATTGCAGCATTTCAGGGGCTAGTGTTGGATGGAGGTGGTGAGAGGAATGGGATTGTTGGCATTGTTGTTGGGATGGTTGGGATTGAAGGAATTGTTGTTGGAATGGTTGGGATAGTGGGCAGTGTAGCTGGCAATGGAGGCAGTGTCACCATAGGAACTGTGGGCATGGTTGGCAATGTTGGCAGAGTGTTACTTGGCAACGTTGGCAATGTGGTTTTAGGCAGTGTTGGCATTGCAGGCAATGGAGGCAATGTAGCTTTAGGCAAAGGTGGTATTGTTGGCATTGTAGGCAGTGCAGGTGCTGCAGTTGGAGAGGTTTGCAAGAGGTGGCGTGCTGCAAGGCTCATATGGATGCTTGAAAGTGATAACACCGCGATCAAAGATAGAACGAAGAAATTCTTAAAACAAGCCATTTTTTGATAGCAGCTGTAGGATTAAGGAGTTGGGTTACACTTAATTTCTGAGAAAAACTATACTTGAAGGTTGTGTGTTGAAGAATGTAAAATGCATTAGTGGTATTTATAGAGGACAAATGTTGAGGATTTTGAAGATTTGGTAGGAGTTAGGACCAATTTGAGTTTGATGAGATGTTGTTGGCCGAAATGTGGAGAAACACTGGGTTGTTCACCTCACAAACCTTGACTAATTAGAAAAATAGAGAGAAACTCACACAATTTGACACAAGCTTAGATTGTTGTAACTTTTGAGGTATTAAATTATCAATAGGCCAAGTGAGGAATCGAAAGAACTTTAGACTCAGTGATTTTGCTGGGCCCAAGCTATAAATGTGTGAACATAATTTGAGTTAGTGTTATGATGACATATATACATTTATAAGTAAATGCTCATGCTAGATATTTATTTATTTACAAAATTCTTTTAAGTGTACAGAACACCACGTGATTGGTGACATTAGGGAATATATATATATATTGTCATGAACCAGCATTCTCAATAGCAATGCTGAAGCGTCATTTATGGAAGGTGCAATATATATAAGTAAATGGTTATGCCATTTATTTATTTATCTTCAAAATTCTTGCTAATTAAGTATCAGGAACATCATTTAGTTGGAATATTAAGGGTACTTAAGTTAAGGATTCTGAACAACCAGTATTTAAATTCAAACATGTGTAAACCTACTGTTAAAACTAGGAGCTTCATGTTTTTCCAAGTATGCGGAAGCATCCAACAACAAGTGGGACCCATGTGGATCTTCCAAACTCAACACTCAGATCACAGGAAATCTCCTGACAATTATTTATAGTTGTTGTAGTTGTAGGAACTAGCTGCAACTGTCTGATGTTTACTTTTCATCAACTTTTTCAACATCCTTGTGATGTCTAATGGCTACTCATTTACTTCTGAATTGATTGTTATCTGTTCCTCTGAAGGAGGTGATTTTGTACACTTTCTTAATCAATATATTACAAGTGGGACCCACGTGAATCCCACTTTGAAGCAGTCAGAGCCTCAGAGGTGCTGGAAGCTTTGGTTTCATTTTCGGTCTGCCAACCATTTTTTTTATGAAATGCAACCCTATTCTATGAATTTTCTGTCACTCTACAATTAATTTTAAGCATTCATCAGAAACTTCTAGTGGATTCACTTGTATCTTATCACTTGAATCATAAGGATTGAAAGGAGATTATAAACAAATTAGAGTATTAAAAAATTGACGAGTATATTAGATATTTCACACTTAAATTAACAGAGTTAGGAACGAAAATATCGGTTGAGATCTATAAAATAATTATAAGAAAATTTTATTTTCCTATGAAATAAAGTCAAATTACAGGAATATCATTGTAATTTGCTCATAAATTTTTGTGGTGGGTATCTTGAAAAGAATTCATCAATGTCTAGCGTGACTATGTGCAAATACAAGGAAGATTGAGAGATAATTTGTCACACCCTGAAACCCGGACCGTCGGGACTCCCTCGGACCGATCCCGAATCCCGAGTGTGAACCCGTTCACTCAACCCCGTGAACAATCTCAATTATACTCATACCATAGTATCGAGGTTTGATACCATGCTATAACGCCCCGATTTCTAACTCTCGGAGAATCGGAGGTTAAACTGTCTATTTAGTCCAATAGACCCTCATTACCCTCATTCACCGTGGAAGCTTAACTCAATTCTTGCATATAAATGCACAAAACTCTATCTTAACCAATCCCCATGGGCCCTATATCGAATCACACACCTTAGTGGAAATTTACTTGGCCACACCTTTGA
Source organism: Cornus controversa (assembly GCA_026545225.1). Lineage (NCBI taxonomy): Eukaryota > Viridiplantae > Streptophyta > Magnoliopsida > Cornales > Cornaceae > Cornus > Cornus controversa. The sequence continues at coordinate 25,955,321 of CM048846.1, read as the reverse complement.
GAATCACTCACTTTCGAGCCTCAAAACTTACTGTGTTTGGAATCTGAAAGTGATACCTACACTATTCAATAGAGGATCCAAAAATACTCAAGTTAAAAAAAAATCACACTCAATTCCGATCTAAAATGAAGAAATTACGTCAAATGAAGTTTTGAAAAATGCTCTGAATAGTAATTTCGATTGTACGAAAATGGGATTTCGATTGTGCGAAATTGACATCTCAATTGTGCAAAATATATCTCGATTGTGCGAAGATTTCACCCTCTCGGGACCTCAGACCTGCAATATTTCTCACGATTGAAATGTGGGTTTCGATTGTGCGAAATTCCTCCTGTCTGGACCTTAAAAATCATCATAAATCATTACCCCTTCGCACAATCGAAATGGGGGTTTTGATTGTGTGAAATGGGCATTTTGCACGATCGAAATGCTCTCCCAGGTCCTCCAACAACCCTATACATGGTTCATTTGGAGCCCAATCAACATTCTATCATCCTAGAACTCCTCATACATGATCTATAACATAAATGAAAGGTTCCAACATCAATCTCACACTCAAGATCACATTCATAATTGAATTATACATCAAAATGAATCATTATCCTCCACAACCACAATTCATTCACAATAAAAACATCATCAAATGAATTAAGTGTCACCATGGGCATTACATAAACTAAACCGTTGTCTTTCCACACCCAACAAGTTTATAATCCAATACATACATCAAAGTTACATTTGCTCAAAATATAACAACTCAAAAATAAGTCACATGCCACAAGCCGGCATAGATAGCCACAAAAATGCACAAAATACATAAGATAGCAAAGTGCTACTAGAATTCCACTTGGACACTCATGTCCCATCCGTCATCGGCGCTTTATTTGTAAAATATTTAGAATAAAGGGGTGAGCACCACTGCGGCTCAGTAGAGATGCCTCAACCCACCTAACTGCTGACCCGATACGACCTACATGGATGCATGTCACAACATTTCACGTATCATTCAACATACATCATGTTCACTCACAACAATGCATATATATATATAGGGATGCATTAAACACATATCATGCTTCATAATTCAAATGAAGGCAATAATCATACGCTTGTCTCTCCCTCGAACTCAACCTGATATCCCAACATGATTCTTGACCGAATCATGAAACCGAGACACTTCCCACAACATTTTAAATTTCGCCACCAAGTATTTACCTACTCCAAGGTGGATAGACCACCATCACCGAGTATTTACCTACTCCAAGGTGACTTCACCCCTTTTCCTTGAATTCTCACCAAGTATTTACTTACTCCAAGGTGAGCAAACCACAATCACCAAGTATTTACCTACTCCAAGGTGAGAAAACCACCGTCACCGAGTATTTACCTACTCCAAGGTGACGTGACCACTCTAACACCCTCACCGAGTATTGACTTACTCCAGGCAATTCAACTACACTTTCTTGTTTCCTCACAACGGCCCCAATATATGCATTTCGAACATATAAACATCAAGCATTTAATTTCATGCCTCACAATGCACATGCTAATTAATAAAACACATAGCATGCATTTCATTTCCACAACACCACACATATATTTATCTATACATGTAAAACATAGCATACTGTCCACATATGCTCACAAAACTTCACTTAAGCACATTTTAGTCATGCTTCACAAATGCACACATTTTCTATATAAAAATAGCATGCATTTAACACATTCAACAACATATAATACATACATGTTCAATATGACACATTTTCACATATGTACATAAAATGTAGCATAGAAGCATACATGCTAATATACCTCACACATTCACTCCTTTCGTCATGTATACTACATATACATATAAATTGCATTTTAGAAACTGAAGAGAGATAGAAACTCACCACATCCCACCCCTCTTACCATTCTAAAACATGTAATACACAACCTTAGCTCTTACCACTTCACCCGAAACCCTAGAATCGACAAGTAGATGAGAAAGAACACCCCTACCTCGAAAATAAAATCCTTCCAAGCACTTCTCAAAATCCCATCAATGTCAACCTTACCGAACCATGACTTTGTTCGGTTCAAAGGGAAGCCCTAGCCGTCCCCTACGTATCTCCCTCATTCGGCGGAACTTGAATCACACCCGGAGACCTCCAAAACCTAGAAAGAAGGAAGAGAGAAGAAGTGGGAGCAATATAGAGAGAGAAATAGCCGTGAGATATGAAATATCTCTGCAAATTTGACCATTTAAGGTCCCTAGGTCGCGAAAAGACCAAAATACCCCTAGGCCACTTAACGCACCTTCCCGGACTCCTTTTTCAATTTCGAAAACTCCCACGGCCTCGAAATCACTTCCTCTACTCTCTAAATATTTCATCTCAACCATTCTCAAAAATAAATATTTCTAAAAATTTTTCTAATTTTCGGGCCCACTTAAGTTGCATCTCGGGCCCCGGTTTGACCAAAAAGTCAAACTTCTCCAATTCTCTCAAAAACTTTCCAAAACCTTAAAAACACTTTCCAAACATGTTCCCCACACTCAAAACATGCTAATCACCACTCAAAATGCATTTATGGCAATTATAATGCGAAAAATACAAAACCGGCTAAAATTGGTCACGTTCTCTACATAATTAGTCATCTTCTTGTTATATAACATAAACATGCTTTAATTTCATAAACTTTGAGAAGATTACTTTGAATCCCGCAATGAAAACTTTGAATTTAGACAACAGATTTATCCATTGATTTAATAGACAAAATAATTTATATCTTGAACAAAATTCTATTGGAACCCTTTCATTATAATCTTTAGGCACTCTTTAGAATGATTAATTTAATCACTGTTTATTCATCTCAACAGCCACAGAAATTTTCATAGAATTGAAGTTAATTCATCTCTACAACCAAACACATGCATTTGCAATGTAATTGGAACTCTCATAAATTCCTGAAACCTGCTATAGTAAATCAAATATTTTCCCAAACACATCCATCATGGTGCTTAAACTTGTTTAATGTGTTTGTACATTTCTAAAAATATACAATTAATTTAGTGACTGCAACTATGATTTGTTTATCATTGTCTTTTGATCAAAATTACCACCACCATTTTCATGAATATATTGTATGTATATTACAAGTATATGCATGTTTCATGTGGCTGAAATGTGAACCTCTTGTTCTGGAACAATTATTACTTGGTGTTAACACCCAAAATGGCACCATGTGGTGGTGATGAATACGACAGCCAAAATTGGTAACATGGAAGTAATTGCAACTATATTTTACCTAATTATTTTGTAGGAGTTCAGGATAAGACACTCAAGGTTGGTTGGAGATAAGTTTAAGAGTATAAGAGTTATTAGCATTTGAGACTCTTTCAAGATTACCTAGTGCAAACTGGGAAGAAAATCGAGAATGGGACACTTGGATATATTCACACATAAAGCTATTATCTAACAAGAGCCCATAAAAATAAAGACTCTGAAGGCTAATAGGATGGAGTTTTGGATTATTTGGACTCTTGAAGCTACATGATTGACTTTGTATATATATATATATATATATATATATATATATATATATATATATAAACTTTGTTTATATATATAATGACATCCATGAATTACGTTGCACCATCAAAGACTTTGATACACCTTGAGTTCTATACAAATGGAATTAGAGCTTGGTAAGGATCATATGAGATGAGGTTGAGTGAGAGTTGACTCTAGGAAGGCTGAGGATAAAGAAGCTACATTTTAGGGACTTGAAGACATGTGCATCAACCTATATAGTTTTGATTTTTCCTCTATTGTAATTAGTTATTATCTTGTAACCTTCTTTTAGGAAGTTAGTTGTATTCAACTACTATAAATAAAAGAAAGGAGCTATGTATTAAGTGTTACACAACCACTCAACAGAACTTTGCATCACGTGCGAACTTGTCTCTCTTAATATTCTCACCTATCTCTTCTTACTCTACATCTCACTCATAATTTTCTTGCTCTCTACCTCCTGTAATCAGTCTCTGACTACATCTCCCTTAAAATCTCTGTCCCTCCTTTCTGCCTCTCCCTCATTTCCACGATTCAGTATCACAATTCTTTTTCTAATCAGTCTCTCTGTCTACATCTCCTTTAATTTCTCTGTCACTCCTTTCTACCTTTCCCTCACTTCTACGATTCAGTCTCACAATTTTTTTTAAGCACCCTAAAGTCTTTTTCATTGAGTAAAAAAAAAGAACTCAATAGGGAGTTTGACATCCTCTCTCCCTAGTCATTCTAAGATTTACTTTTACAATTCTTTTGTGCACCTTAAAGTCCTCTTCATTAAGGCCAAAAAAAAAAAAACTCAATAGAGACTTTGGTTTTCTCTCTCCCTAACCAATTGTTCTCAAAAGAGATACTTTGTTTGACCAACTCATTCTTTCTTGAGCCGATCTTACGGCTCTGGCACACCTGTATACATGTTGATAGTAATTGGCCAATCTAGTCGAATAATTAATTGATCGAATACTTTGAAAAACACCATTAATTACTTTATCCTATACAATCCAGACCATGTTTGATTTGTCCATTTCTTAATTCATGATCAGTCATTTTCTTTTCCTTTTTCCTCCTTTTATTTCTTGATAATTCTTTAATGGAAATGAATATTTCTCAAGATATTAGTTCAATAAACAAGACAAAAGAAACGAATTACATATATATATATATATAGAACAACATTAATACACAATACTTTTAAAGACAATAGAGCAATACTAAAATGGCTCCACTAATCCATGAAAATGAAACCTCATACGCCTTATAACTATAAATACATAAATGGATATATTGACTCGCTCAAACTACCAAAATACATAATAATTTCAGGGGCTAGTTGTGGATGGAGGTGGTGAGAGGAATGGGATTGTTGGCATTGTTGTTGGGATTGAAGGAATTTTTGTTGGAATGGTTAGGATCGAAGGAATTGTGATTGGAATGGTTGGCATAGTGGGTATTGAATTAGCTGGCAATGGAGGCAGTGACACCTTAGGAACTGTGGGCATGGTTGGCAGCGCGTTACTTGGCAATGGTGGCAATGTAGTTTTAGGCAATGTTGGCATGGCAGCGATGGAGGCAATGTCGCTTTAGGTAGAGGTGGTATTGTTGGCATTGTAGGCAGTGTAGGTGTTGCAGTTGGAGAGGTTTGCAAGAGGTGGCGAGCTGCAAGGCTCATATGGATGCTTGAAAGTGATAACACCGCCATCAAAGATAGAACGAAGAAATTCTTAAAATTGACCATTTTTTTTATAGTAACAGAAGGTTTTAAGAGTTAGGTTGTACTTAATTTAAGATAAAAACTATACTTCAAGGTTGTTTCTATTGAAGATTTTAACATGCATTAGTGGGTATTGATAGAGAACTTAAGTTGGAGGGAACTCTACAAATTTGATATGACCAATGTGAGTTTGATGAAATGTGGTTACAAAAAGTTTGGAGAAACACTGGTTTGTTCAGCTTCCAAACTTTGACTCATTTTGCAAGACAGATAGACTAACTAACTCACACATGCCATCCCATTAAATAGGTAAGCTTGATTTGTGTTGGCTTCATATATGGTGGGTGTATTTACTCTGAGATGGTTTGTAATTCTAAGTGTATAAAGAAAACCAAGTACTTGGTGACTTAAGTAGTTCTCATTATTGGGATTATATGCTTTACATATCAATTTTTTATTTGTAAAATTGTCATTTTATTAATAAATGTGATTATTATTAAATTAAATATTCATATGTTTGTATGAGATGCATCATAATTCTTAAGTTGGAATATAGGTGACTTAAGTGTGTAAATGAGATTTACATATAGAAGATTTAAGTTCACTAGTTTCTTGCAAATTGACATTACTTAGACACTTTTATCTATAAGACTATAACATACTTGATCTCTATAATATAGGATAGTTAATTTGTCTCGACTATTGGGGTAGTTTACTCTAAGTCAGTGTGTCAGTGTACTTGGAGTACACCGAACTAGATTAACTAAAGATCACATCATAAAACTTCTATTGTTATTTTGGTGTGATTCTTATCTACTAAATACATTAAGCTCTAAATTTTGAAACAGTTAGTATGTGGACTCAAGTTTCGGTATTGGTTACTTTGATTTTCTAATGTGTTAGATCTTTTAAGGTCAATGCACGATATCGTGGGTGGCTAATGTTGAATCTATGGGAATAAAAGCACTCAACACAGAATCCATGTTCTTTATAAGAGTAAAAGAATTTCTCCTTGATGCAATTTAATAAATTTGATCACTAGAATCTGATCAGGGCTATTTTAGTAAATTTCTTACTAAAATGTTTTTCTATTATTTATTTTAGCAAATTGCTTACAAAAGTTATTTATTTTGGAAATTCTTTTTGAAAAGAATTTTTAATTCATTAATCCTAAATTTTTAAATTGGTTACTCATGAACATAAGTGTTACTAAATATATGACACAAGAGAGGGTGAATTATATTGGATCTTTGACAAACAATGACATTAGGTGCATGGGTGGGATAGTTGGAACTAGTTGTTTTAAATTTAAATACATAATTAGTCAACTAAGTCTACAAGTTAGTCAACTAACTCATTGATGTCATTGTGACGTATATAAATTTGTAATTGGCAATATTCAGTGTCAAAAGTAAGTTTGATTGAGTTCTAATCTTTCATTCATATTCTTGTAATCGATCAAGTAGTTGAATGATGAGAGCTTAAAGTGTGTTCTTTATCAATGCATCATATAAAGAGTGCTTTAACAAATACTTTGATTGAATGAAGCATTCAAGTGGCTACAAGTGAGCATGGACGTCGTTGATCATGGTTTGAGCATCATTTAGTCCAGGTAAGTTGGTGAGGACACATAGGTTTTTAAAAATTATTTTTCAGTCTTAAAATATATAGTTTCAAAGTCACAATTTCATATTTTTCAAGGTTGGATCGGTTCAACTTAACCCTAGACCCAAGAGCTTTAAGGACCTTAAACTTGGTCACCAACACAACTGGATCGGTTTGTACTGGTCTAAGAGGTCTCAACATCTCAATATGAGATTGCTACAAGAGCTGGACTAGTCCAAGTGAAGGCTGGACGGGTCCAAGCCTTCTGGTCTGCCTATTTTGACTTTATTTGTCCTATTTTGACCTAGATTTGACTCCGAACTTTCCTTAAACACTGGGATTCATTTCATATTAACTTATTTTTGAAGGAAAATTAGGGCTTTATTATCTATATAAAACCTCAAATGTTTTCTCTCCATAAGAGAAAAAATTAATGCTTTTAAGGAGCTTTCATTACATATTAGAAAATCTTTTTAGAGAGAGAAAACAGAGGAGATTTTTTTCAACAAAGAATTTTATTCTGCTGTTTATATTTTTGAGAGCACACATACATGGAGTTTTTAGGTTGTGATGCTCTTCTTCATATAATCAACCAGATTTTTAAAGATATTATCAGTTTGTACAGTTTGATCAATACAGCAGATGTGGTTCTTTGACACTATTTCATTTTATCAGAAGAGGATGAGAAATAATCACTATGAAGATGACAAAATACTTGAGGAGTATTTGTATTCTTTCAGCTACCCTTCTAGAAGAATTGTGATGTTAGCCGAGAGTCTACAATAAATGGATGATGAGTCACAAGAGTACGCTTGAGGAGTTTTGCATCAAGTTATTGTCAGAGTAGATTGGGTGTGAGTCTGGGATAGAGTCTGTTGTAATTTGCTTCGAGAGAGTAAATTGGCTTCTCTAGAGACTTCTGCCTCACCTCCATAGTTTTTCCCTTCCTGGGGTTTTCACATAAAATTTCAGGTGTCATCTCTAACTTTCCTTACTTACTTTATTTATTTTGTAATTGGTTTGAATGATTAATTGATAATCATTATGTGTAATTAATCAATCATAAAAATTGGACAAGAAGACCTATTCACCCCCCGTCTAGGTCTAAGGATTAGCATCTCACACTAAATTAACTAAACCGTTTCTGCACCGCGTAACTCACATTTGGTATCAGAGCGGGTTGCTCATTCTAGAGTTAGTTTTTGTTTGATTGATTTAGTTGTGAATTCCAGGATGTCTCATATTGTGTCTTTTGATAATGATAGTGTTATACCTCAATTTTCTGAGTCTGTCACTGGAATGTATCTTGAATGGTTTAAGTTAAAAAGAGATTATGAAAATTTGTTGGAGAAATTAAAACTTGCTAAAGTTGATAGAGATATATATAAATTAGAAGTTTCTATCACCAATAAAAATTTAGAAGAACTTAGATGTGATAAGATAAATCTTCTTGGTAAAGTTGAAATTTTAAAATGGAAAGTTAAATAGATTAAAGGGTTTAATAATTCACTTGAGCATAAGATTAATAATTTGAATAGTGAACTTGTTAAATCTAATCAGTCTTTCTAGAAATTTAACTCTGACACTTATAAATTTGGTAAGTTGGATTTTTCTAAAAACTTGAGTAATAAAAAAGCCTTGAATTGAACTTCAAAGGATTTTTCACTTCTAAAATCAAAAGATATTTTTTGTTAAAGTTGAGACTAAGTCTTCTATTGTTACTCATGCTCGAAAATTTGTTTCAACATGGAATTTTTGCGGAGAAAAATATCACATCTAGTATAAGTGTCAGAAGAGAAAAATTGAACTAAAAAAGCAGAAGACCGTAGACATTTCAAGAGCTTTGCTTAGTGAGATGAAAGAACTTGAAAAGAAGCAGCAGGAATTAAAAAGAAAAATTGATAAATAGAATTATTTTAATTTTATCCTAGATTCTCATAAAGGTAAAGAGAAGATCAACAAAAAGGATCCCTTGGAGACTAATAATTCTAATTCTAAAATAGTTAGGAAATCACTTGATCATAAATCTGAAACTGTTTGGGTGAAGAAGGATAGTCTAATATGTCTGGTCATCCACATTGCACTTAGAGCACCTGGTCCTATAGGTTGGTATTTTGATAGTGGTTGTTCTAAGCATATGATTGGAGAGAAAAATATTGTTTATCACTTTTAAGAATTTTTCTGGTGGGTCTTTTAGTTTTGGTGATTATAATGCATCTAAAGTAAGTAGTAAATGTAAAATTGATTTTTTTGCTTTTGGTGAATTGAAAAGTGTTCTGTATATTAAAGGTTTAGCTGCAAACTTATTGAGTATTAGTCAGATATGTAATAATAGTTTTCAAGTTAATTTTAGTCAGCATGGATGTTTTGAAACTAATGAGCAGGGTGATTGTGTTTTGAAAGGATCTAGAACTTCTGATAATTGTTTGTAACTAATGAGCAAAGTGATTGTGTTCTGAAAGGATCTAGAATTTCTGATAATTGTTATATGATATTTTCGGATCTTTCATATGTTTGTATTTTTGTAGTTATTGATGAAGGTATTTTATGGCATAGGAGACTTGGTCATATGAATTACAATGATTTGGTAAGTCTGTCTAATCATGAACAAATTTGAGGTTTGCTTAAGTTAAAAAGGCCAACAGATGAGGTATGTGGACTATGTCAATTAGGTAAGCAATCTAGAGTGTCACATAAGAGACTTAGGGCTTGAAATACCCCCCACAAAATTTCACGCATGAGGTGGCCAGTCTCATACACAAAATCTGGGAGATACATACAACTGGTAGCAACAAGCATAGAATAAAATAATTTCTAAAAGCTGAACAGAAAATTTCACTGAATTGAAATAACTGATAAATAAATAATTATATGCGTGGTAATACAATTTGGAAGTCCTGTAACCCAATGATCCCTTAACCAGAATGAACAAAAGTTTAAGACTCTAATTTAAAACCAACAACCAAAATCTCCAAAAGAGTTCATAGTCTGACCCTTGAATAAGAGGATAAGTTTTTACCCTGTGACCGATGAGAAGAGATGTTTGCCACAACTAGCCCTAAAACTCTATCCTCGCAGTGGAACCTGTCTGAAACCTGAAATATCAACAAAGTAGGTTAAACACACGAGCAAGTTCTATCTACTACATCCCAATTGAAAAACTAATATACATACCCTCAATATAAGGGACACAAAAGAAAACCATAAATTTAACATACAAGTTATTCTTTTATCCAGTTTCATATTTCCAAAACAACATTCATTATTTAATGTTCCACCCAAATCCTTATTATGCAAAAGTGAACACATTTCTTAAGTTCAACAGAAATAAACATAACATAAAATAATATCAAGTTTAAGCAATCCTAACATGTCACCACTTTATCCTTTGATACCTTAATAGGTATAGGTATAAACATACTGGTCATTCCCTACCTAGTTCATGTTTTCAGAAATCAAAATCATCTTATACATTATCCCAACAAACCCTTATCATTCAACAATGAACACATTTTTTAAGTTCAAAAATAAAGAAATATATGCATGCATTTTATTAAATCTAGACAATCTTGACATGCCAAATATAAAGTATAGATACCTTATTAGGTATGGGCGATCCTGACACGCCGGGTAATCCTTACATGCCAAATAAAATATATAAATACCTTATTAGGTATGGGCGATCCTAACACGCCGGGCAATCCTTACATGCCAAATAAAATATATAAATACCTTATTAGGTATGGGCGATTCTGACACGCCTGACAATCCTTACATGCCAAATAAAATATATAGATACCTTATTAGGTATGGGCGATCCTGACATGCCGGACAATCCTTACATGCCAAATAAAATGTATAGATGCCTTATTAGGTATGGGCGATCCTGACATGCCTGGCAATCTGACATGCCAAATATAATAAATAGATACATTCCCAATATGAAAACATAAAATAAATAAGGTGCATTATGATTTTTAATTTGCACAAACAAAGTAATTCAAATTATCCAATATGAAATTTTCACCCTAAGACAAATCATTCACAAGTAAACTATAATCAAGTATTTTATGGGCATTTATATCTTTAAAAGAAAATACATTCAAGTAAATCAAATAATACAATAAACCATTTTAGAAGCAACCACCCAATTAAACCTCTAGTTTATCTAAACCTTCAAGGGAGTTAAAACTTAACTTGAATTTAAGTTCTCGGCCTATTTTATTCCTAAAACCACGTTTAAATATCCAAATTTTTTTTTAATATTCTCGGGAATTTAAAAGAAATACTTTCCAATTGGAGACAAAATAAAGCATAGTCAGAGGCATACTTATACAACCGATACAACCTCAAGAGAAACTCCTTTTCACTCAAAATTTAAAACCCAGGTGAATTTTAATCCTATAAAGTTACCTGCATTTTTTTAGAATTTTCTGAAATTTTAAAATATTTTTTCTAAAAAATAAAAGAAGGTGAAAATCCAACTTTTAGACACTTTAAAAATTAATTGAACATCAAGGGAAGTTCATTTCAAAATAAAAATTTAAACCCAAGTGTATTTAACCTCCAGGATGTTATAGTAAAAATTTGGAAATTTTTGGAATCATAAAGGTATTTTCTAAAATAAAAGAAAATGAAAAACCCACTATTTAGACACTTTAAAAATCAATTGGACTATAAGAGGAAATCATTTCAACATGAAATTTAAAACCCAAGCTCCTTAAACCCCCAAAAAGTTGACATAAAAGTTTTAGAATTTTTGAAGTTATAAAAGTATTTTTAAAAATAAAAGAAGATGAAAAATCCAACTTTTGGACACTTTAAAAATCAATTGAACTACAAGGGGAGCTCATTTCAATATGAAAATTTAAACCCAAGTTCATTGAACATCCAGGAAGTTACAATAAAAATTTGGAAATTTTTGGAAGAATAAAAGTACTTAAAATTTTTTTTTCAAAATTTCAAGTTTTTTCCAAAAGTTTCAAAAATTCAAAACAAATAGCAAAATAATTCGGAATAGGCCCATATCGGACACAGAGGTGGGCCCCCGCGATTGGGGCCGAAAAATACTTTTCTGGCCACCTACTGGCGCTAGAGTTGTTGGCACACGCACCCACACGCTGGCGGCGCACGTGGGAGTTTCTTTTTATTTTTCTTTTCTTTTCTTCTTCTCTCACTTGAAGCTCCCACATTCAACAATGGTGGTCGAACTTTCCGACCATTTTTCGGTCACTTTCGGGCACCGAATTGCACTTATGAATATACCATTGAACTCGTCTCGATCTAAGCTACGCATTGGTACCAAATTCACGCCCTCTCGTAGCCTAAATCAAAAACACCCAATTTCAAGTTTCGAAAATCTAAAATTTCAAAGTCAGAAACCCGTCAATCTATCCAACGGTTCGCAACTAAATTTTCAAGGATTGTTTGAGGAAGCAAGATCTACCTATTGACTAGAACAAAATCCCTCAAAAATGATAAACACAGTAGATCCAAATTTTATGTTCGTACACACACACACAAACACACACATATATATATATACACCCGCTTATACAATCATTTTTACATGTATATACATATGCAAAAATACCCTAAAATAGTACCAAAACTCCAAAATCTTCATGTTTAATTCATAGAATTATTCTTAGCATGCAAAATCATTTAATTTCCTAATTAAAAGCATACAAATTTCTAACAACATGTCTATACAATTAATATATATATTATACATATATTCCAATAACATGTATATACAAATAATATATATGTATACAGATTCAAAGGGGAAGAGAAGAGTTCGAACTTGCCTCTTTGACGATTCAACAACTCGTTCACCTGATCGTTACTTCACTCCCTTCTCTTTTTCATTTACTCTCTTGGTTTCTGTGCGTAAAGCAAACGACAGAAACCCTAGTCTCTTATTTTATTTTTGTCTTAATTATTTTTATTCTATTATTGTTTTTTCCAAAACTAAATAAAATAAAAATAATAATACTATAACCATAACCCTGACCCATCAACTTAAGCATATCTCTAGCCCAATCATTCCAGCACAGATTTCTCCCTAACCTAATCCAAAGCATTTAAAAGATTTAAACCAAACAATACATAATCAATAAATAATTCACATAAAATTATAAAATATAAACACAGAAATTTACATGAAATAATTGGAATCTATAAAACATAATCAGTCAACATAAAATGAGAAAATGCATGAAATAATTAGAATCTATTAAACATAAACAATCCACATAAAATATGAAATGCATATGAAGAAAAAGAAACTCACATAAAATGATAAAATATAGAGATAAGTCATTTCACATGAATTAATAAAAAAAAAATTCATTATACTCTCGTTTGTTATGCGACATTAGAAATGGAATGGTCATTCCAAGTCATTTCCTTGGAATGCTCATTCCAACAAATTCATTCCACTTCTTGAATCATGGAATGGAATGGACCATTCCATTCCCACTTATTATTAAAATCATTCTCTCTCTCTTCATTAATGCATCTCTCTCTTTTACAACTCACTCTAGAATATATATATATATATATATATATATATATACCTATTAAAATATTTAATAAAATATTAATTTTTTTATATATAAAAGAATATATTAATCTTGACTAGAAGAAAAAGACGAATTGTATCTTGATTTATAAAGGTTTAACTAAATGAGTAATTAATTTTTTTTTCACATGATAATTAAATTAAATTGGCCAAATGTCTACTTTTAAAACTGATTCTATTTTATATAGAAAAATATAACATGTTGAAAGGTAATACCATTTCATTCCTACATTATTCTCTATCTGTAGTCAAACATTGGAATGAGAATGGTTATTTCATTCTATTCTCATTATCATTCCATTCCTGACTTCATTCCATTCCCACTTCATTTCATTCCAGCGTACCAAATTAGCCCTTAAGTATCAAGTGACTTCTAGACCCTTAGAGTTGATTCATATGGATTTGATGGGTCCAATCAGAACTCAAAGCATAAGTGGTAAAAATTATATGCTTGTAGTGGTTGATAATTTTTCACAATTTCTGTTATTACTTTCTTGAGAGAAAAGTCTGATATTTTTGTATTTTTTTGGTCGATTTACCAAAGGATCCAGAATGAGAAAGGATATGCACTAACTCATGTTAAGAGTGATAGAAGAGGTGAATTTGAACCTAAATCTTACATTGAATATTGTAATAATCTTGACATAAGTCATGAATTTTCTGTTCCCAAAACACCTCAACAAAATGGTGTAGTAGAAAAAAAGAAGAGGACAATTGCAGAGATGACACGTACTATGCTTCATGAGAGTAAGTTAGCTAAATAATTTTGGGTTGAAGCTGTTAGTACTGCTTGTCTTGTTTTGAATAGGGTGTGCCTTAGGCCTAGAACTGAAAAGACCTTATATGAACTGTAGTATGGTGAGACGCCCAACATCAAACACTTTAGAATTTTTTGAAGTAAATGTTATATTCTTATAGATAGGGAGAATTTAGAAAATTTTGACTCTAGAAGTGATGAATGATACTTTTTGGGATATGCATTGAATAGTTAGGCTTATAAGATTTTTAATCATCGCACTAAAGTTGTGATGGAGTCTGGTAATGTTGTGATTGATGATTCAAGACCTAGGGAGATACATGATCAACTTGAGGAAGAAGAAAGGATAAATACCTTAGGGTTACCTGACAGTGAACCTAGTGACAGAGTGGTTGAGAAATAAATTGAAGATGAGGTTGAGAATGTAAGTGAAGATGAAATTATGGAAGTAGTTGATGATACACATGTACCTATAAAAAATCATGCACCACAAGAGGAAGTCCCAATATCTGGCAGTTCTAGGATTCGAAGTAGTCACTTTTGACTAATGTGAGAGGGCTATGGGAGGAATGAAATACTAGGAGTAGAGTCCAGGATAACGTGGGACACTCATGTCATATAGCTCAGTTTGAACATAAGAATATTGATGAGGCTTTAAAAGTTCTGATTGACTTGTAGTTATCCAAGAAGAGTTGAATCAATTTGTGAAAAGTAATGTTTGAAAGTTAATGCCTCAACCTAGAGATGTGAACATCATAGGAACCAAATGGATCTTTAAAAATAAATTTGATGAGAATGGTCTTGTAATGAGAAATAAAGTTAGGTTAGTTGCACAAAAATATGCTTAAGTTGAAGGAATTGATTTTGATAAAACTTTTACACCGGTTGCTAACTTAAGTCTATTCATCTTCTTCTTGCTCTTGTATGTAACTTTAATTTAAATTATTTCAAATAGATATTAAAAGTGCTTTTCTAAATGGTATTTTGTAAGAAGAATTGTATGCAACTCAACCAAAAGGCTTTGTTGATCCACATAATCCTAATCATGTTTTTCACTTAAAAAAGACTTTTTATGATTTGAAACAAGCTCCTAGAGTATGATATGAAAAGTTAACTTCTTATTTGATCCATAAGGGCTTTAGGAGAGGGGGAGTTAATAAATCATTGTTCTTAATCAGTAAAAATATTCTTGTTGCTCAAATTTATGTGGACAATATTATTTTTGCTTCTACGTCTGATAACCTTGTTCATAAATTTGCTAGAGATATGATTAATACTTTTGATATGAGCATGACTGGTGAACTAATATTTTTTCTTGGACTCCAGGTGAAGCAATTTGATGATGGAATTTTTATATCTCAAACTAAGTATGCAAATGAGTTAGTCAAGAAGTTTGGTTTGAAAGGTTTCAAGCACGTGCAAACTCCTATGAGTACTTCTTCTAAGTTGGAGAGGAACTTAGATTCTAATAGAATTGATCCATCTTTGGAAAGGAGTACGATTTGCAGCTTGCTGTATTCGACAGCTAATAGGTCTGGCATTGCATTTAGTGTAGGAGTGTGTGCTGCTAGGTATCAAGCTGATCTTCGGGAACAACATCTCATTGTAGTCAAGCGCATTATTCGTTATGTCAATAGTACTGTGAATTATGGATTACGTTATTCTATAGAGTCTAACTTTGAGACTACAAGTTATACTAATGTTGATTGGGCTGGTAACAAGGATGATAAGAAAAGTACTTCAGGTGGTTGTTTCTATGTTGGTATTAATCTTGTTTCATGGTACAGAAAGAAGCAAAATTATGTTTCTTTATTATCTTGTGAGGCTAAGTATATTACTGCTAGAAGTCGTTGCACACAATTGCTTTGGATGAAGCAGATATGAAATTGATCAAGGTATGCTGTTTATCTTTTGTGATAACAATAGTATAATGAATATTTTAAAGAATCCAGTTGCATAGTGTACCCTTCCGTCAATGTGACATTTAAAATAGTCGTTAGAAAGCTCATGTGTGAGTCACATGACCTAAAACCCCCTACTAATTCCAATCTTACCTTTCTCTCTGTCTTCTCTCTCCCTATTTTTGTTGTGTTCTATCTCACACAGTCGTGTTCTCTCTCTGTCTTCTCTCTCTCTATGATCTCTTTCTATTTTCTCTCTCACACATAGAGTCCCATTCTCTCTCTCTCTAAAACTACTTGCTTTCTTATCTTTCAACTTTTTTTCTCTAATCTCGTTATCTCTTTTTCTTTGTGGATATAACTGTTAAATTAATGCACACATGAAACTAAAATTTCAGAAAAATATTATCTTCCCAAACATACCATAATCATAAAACTAATTTAATGCAGTAAACCAAATAAACCCAAATCTATGTAAATAAACCAAAGAAAGATCTGTAACTTATCTATAAAAAAAAACCCAAAACTTATGCAAATAAACCAAAAAAAGATCTATAACTTACCCAAATAAATCCAAATCTTTGTAAACCAAAAAGGTTTAAAATGTAAATTAAACCAAATAGATATGGTAATATATTCCAATTGCCAACATACCAACCAAATCGAGAATTTCGGCGAGGCCATCGGATTCTACAGGTCACTGCAAATTTTTTTCTTACATACATATATGTATGTGTTTAATAAATTAATCTACCAGGCTGATTGATTATATTACCAGCGTGTGTGCAGGCGTGTTAGAGCCATGTAGTCAACTTAAGAAAGAATGAGTTGGTTAAACAAAATATATCTTTTGAGAAAATTATAAGATCAGGCGACTGGTTAGGGAGAGGGAATACCAAATTCCCTATTGAGTTCTTTTTTGCCTCAATGAAGATGACTTTAGTTTTGCACAAAATAATTACGAGATTGAATCATATAAAAGAGGGAGATAGAATGAGGGAGATAGCAAGGAGTGAGATATAAAGTGAGGGAGATGTAGACAGATAGACTGATTAGAGTAAGGAGCAAGCAAGTATGAGGGATATGTAGAGTAAGGAGAGATAAGACAATATTTTGTGAGAATATTGGAAGAAATAGATTTGCACACGATGCAAAGTTATTTGTAAAGTAATTGTGGAAACCTGAACACAGAGTTCTATACATTTATTTATAGAAAAGATCCTATAACTAACTTCATAAATTTAGGTTACAAGATATATATAATAATAGAAATAAAATAAATACAAAAATAAATAAATAATGCATATACACATGCAACGTGTCTTCAAGTCTCCTTGTTTGTAGTGTATTATTCCAAGCTTTCACAGAGTTGTCGTCATATTCAAACTCATCCACATGTCTTCTGTATAACTGATCTTGTATGTAACAAACTAATATAGCTTTTCTCCTAAGCTCATATAGACTTATACATAACAGTCTGTAGAAAATAGCTTCCGCCTTATACATATGTATGTACATATATATATGTATATACATTCAAAGTTGCTGATTTTAATGAGCCCCTTTTCTGATTTTTAAATTAATTACCATCGCTCTAACGAGTTCGCACTTTTGCAGCTTATTTGTATGTGTTTCTCAGCCACTGTTGGTAACATCACTAGCTTGCTTTCATGACCCGTAATATCTGTGTGTCAAAGTCACTGATTTCAATGAGCTCCTTTACTGATTTTCAAGTCAGTTTCGCTCCAACGAGTCACTTTCAGTCTTTCCGGCTCTTTTGCAGCTTCTCTATATGTGTTCGCGACCACAGTTGGTTACATCATCAGATTGCTTTCGCGAGCCACATTCTACCTCGTGCTCAGCTCTGTTGTTTTCTTGGGTATGAACTTGAATAAAAGATATATAGGTGTTATGATCCAGTTACGAGACGCCTTAGAGTCTCTTGTCATGTTATTTTTTTGGGAACATAAAATATTTTATACCTTATCTAAATTTACTGGTATTTCTAATCACCAATTTTCTATTCCTTCTTTAGATACACCTGCAAATCTTTTTTAGATTCTCCTTCTGCTAGCTCATCAGGTACATTTGACCTTTTGGCTTATCACATGTGGTTGACCCTCCTGCAGTTGAGTTCCAATCATCTGTCCCGCTTGAGGCTCCTAATGCTGCCATTGCTCCTCCTATGCATATATTCATGACTATCATTGTTTTCATGTTCTTGCAACCCTTCATGAACTTCACACTTTTTGCGAGGCCTTTTTTAACCCTTTATGGTAGCAAACAATGAAAGAAGAGTTAGATGCACTTGCCCAAACTCATACATGGGATCTAGTTGAATTGACTCCAGGAAAGTCTGTCATTGCAAGTAAATGGGTTTACAAAATCAAGACTCGTTCAGAAAAGCCCGACTTGTGGTAAGGGGGTTCACACAGGAGTATGGTATCGATTATGAGGAGACTTTTGCTCATGTTGCTCATTTTCCTTTTGTTCGTAGTCTTATTGCTTTGGCTGCTTCCCATCATTGGGAACTTTTTTAGATGGATGTCAAAAATGTCTTCCTCAATGGTGATTTGCTTGAGGTAGTTTATATGAAGCCTCCTCCAGGATTTGATCATTCACCTCATCAGGTTTGTCGGCTTAGGCATGATCTGTATGGTCTTAAGCAAGCACCTCAAGCTTGGTTTGCCAAGTTTAGTTCTACTATTTCTCACCTTGGCTATTCTATCAGTACATATGATTAGCTTTATTTATCCGGCGTACTGCAAGTGGTGTTATTCTTCTCTTACTTTATGTTGATGATATGATCATCACCGGGGATGATACTTAGGGTATTCAGGAACTTAAGCAGTTTGTCAATCATCAGTTTGAAATGAAAGATCTTAGACCTCTCAGTTATTTTCTTGATCTGAAAATTACTAGAGCTACTGATGGCTACTATTTTACTCAAGCAAAGTACTGTTCCAATCTTTTTTCTAAAGTTGGCATCACAAACAACAAGATTCCTGATACTCCACTTGAGCATATTGTGAGACTCACTCCACATAATGGTGAACTTCTTCAAGATAGTACTTTGTATCGTCAGTTGATTGGTAGTCTGATATATCTTACTGTCATTCATAGATTTCTCATGTTGTTCATATCGTCAATTAGTTCATGGCTTCGCCGAGATCAGTTCACTTTGTTGTTGTTCTTCGTATTCTCTGCTATGTTAAGAGTATTGTATTTCGTGGACTCTTTTTCTCTCATCAGTTTTCACTGCTGCTTTGTGCTTATTCTGATGTAGATTGGGCTAGGGACCCAACAGATCGTTGTTCCACTACAGGATATTGTTTCTTTCTTGGTGACTCACTGATCTCTTGGCGTAGTAAGAAGCAGTATGTTGTTGCTTGATCTAGTACTGAGGCTGAGTATAAAGCACTTGCAGATGCTACTTCTGAGTTTTTATGGTTATAATGGCTTCTTCGGGATATGGGTGTTTCTTCATCCATTGCTACTCCTATTTATTGTGATAACAAGAGTGCTATTCAAATTGCACACAATGATGTTTTTCATTAGTGAACCAAACACATTGTTATAGATTTTCATTTTCTTCGTCATCAACTACTTCAGAATAGCTTACAGTTACGGTCAGTCACTTCACATGATTAGATATCAGATATTTTCACCAAATCTCTTCCACCCGCGTAGTTTCGAGAGCTTGTTTTCAAACTCCAGATGGCGTCGAAGTCACGGTGCAGACAACACTACGAAGTTTTGGTTTGTTTTCATTTTTTTCATTTAGTTTAAGGGACATAAAAGTCATTTTACATCTCAGCAATGTGACAAAGCCCTTATATGAACACTTTCTATACTAGGGGAGTAATTTTTGAACGTGAGTGTTATATGCACTATATACATATCACAGAAATTTTTCGCACTTAACCCAAACCAGGAGCTTCATGTTTTTCTCAAACAACACTACATTATACTGAGTATTCTTTCCGTTCATAAAAAATATGTGATGTGATAGAGATTAAATGGACTCACAATAAATTTTCGTAATTGATATCTTAATTTGTTTTTCCGATATGTCCAACATTACTAAATTTTATATGATGTGAAATGGTGAAATGGGTCCACAATAAATTTTTGCGGTGGGTATCTTAAAAAAAGTTCTTCATGTCTAGTATTACTACATGCAAATACAAGGAAGATTGAGAGATAATTGGTCATCTTTTGTTTTATAACATGCTTTAATTTCATGAACTTTAGAAGATTACTTTGAATCAAACATCCAAAACTTAGCATTGACAACGGATTTATCCATTCATTTAATAGACAAAATAATTTATATCTTGAAGAAAATTTTGTTGGAATTGAAACACTTCATGATAAGCTTTAGGATGATTAATCACTGTTTATTCATCATTTCCATATAAAACCATACACTTTTTCAATGTAATTGAAACTCTCATTAAATATTTTAAAATATTTTCCCAAGCATGTTCATCAAAGGGCTTAAACATGTCTAAAGTGTTTGTAAATTTCTAAAAATATATAATTTACTGACTGCAACTATGATTTGTTTATCATTGTCTTATGATGAAAATTACCACCACCATTGTCATGAATATATTGTA
The DNA here is from genome assembly GCA_026545225.1 of Cornus controversa. Classification (NCBI taxonomy): domain Eukaryota; kingdom Viridiplantae; phylum Streptophyta; class Magnoliopsida; order Cornales; family Cornaceae; genus Cornus; species Cornus controversa. The sequence continues at coordinate 25,934,582 of CM048846.1, read as the reverse complement.
TGTATATTAGAAGTATATGCATGTTTCATGTGGTTAAACATTTATAATTAAAAAATAAACCAACCTTCTTGGTTGAAATGTGAACCTCTTGTTCTGGAACAATTATTGCTTGGAAAAACAGCATTAATTATTTTATTCTATGTATTCCATTTAGGACCATGCTTGGTCTGCCCATTAATTCAGTCATTTTCTTTTCCTTTTTCCTCCTCTTCTTTCTCAAGAGATGATTAGTTCAATAAATAAACAACACAAAAGAGAAGGAATTACATTCATATATATATCACAGAACAACAATACACAATACTTTTAAAGAGAATAGAGTAATACGAAAATGACTCCACAAACCAATGAAAATGAAACCAATACATAAATGGACTGACTCGCTCAAACTACCAAAATATAAGTTTTTGGCATGCTCTCCATTGCAACATTTCAGGGGCTAGTTGTGGATGGAGGTGGTGAGAGAAATGGGATTGTTGGCATTGTTGTTGGAATGGTTGGGATCGAAGGAATTGTGGTTGGAATGGATGGGATTGAAGGAAATGTGGTTGGAATGGTTGGGATCGAAGGAATTGTGGTTGGAATGGATGGGATTGAAGGAAATGTGGTTGGAATGGTTGGGATAGTGGGCAATGAAGTAGCTGGCAATGGAGGCAATGTCACCTGAGGAACTGTGGGCATGGTTGGCAATGTTGGCAGCGTGTTACTTGGCAGCGGTGGCAATGTGGTTTGAGGCAATGTTGGCATTGCAGGCAGTGGAGGCAATGTAGCTTTAGGCAGAGGTGGTATTGTTGGCATTGTAGGCAGTGTTGGTGCTGCAGGTGCAGGTGGAGAGGTTTGCAAGAGGTGGCGAGCTGCGAGGCTCATATGGATGCTTGAAAGTGATAACACCGCGATCAAAGATAGAACGAAGAAATTGTTAAAAGAAGCCATTTTTTGATAGTAGCTGAAGGATTTGGGAGTTGGGTTACACTTTGTTTCGGAGAAAAATCTATACTTGAAGGTTGTTTGTGTTGAAGAATGTAAAATGCATTAGTGGGTATTTATAAAGGACAAATGTTGAGGATTTTGAAGATTTGGTAGGACCAATTTGAGTTTGATGAGATGTGGTTGGCCGAAGTGTGGAGAAACACTGGGTTGTTCACCTCCCAAACCCTGACTGATTAGAAAAAACAGAGAGACTAATTCACACAAAAGCCACCTTGCACACAAACTTAGATTGTTATGACTTGTGAGGTATTAATTTATCAATATATTAAAAAACAGAGGGATTTTGCTGGATCCAAGCAATATATAGCTCTCTTGCAGATATGGCATGGATGCCCATTTGCTGAGTGAATATTAAGGTTTTAGTGTTTTACTGGCTTTTATATGATTTTGAAGTGTTTGGCTATTTAATTTACGCACTCGAATTTTAACGATAATATTAGACAACAAGAATTCAAGTCTACTGATAAAGGGTTACTTTTACGAAAACTTTATAGGGAACTGATCCTCATCATTAATTTTTTTTTATCCTTTTTTTGTGCATGATACATAACAAACTTCTAATGGCTTTATTTACAAATTATCACGTGAATAATAAGGACTGAATGGAGGCTAAATAGATTAGATTTTTTTTTTTTTTTAATTTTCACATGATTTGGAAGTTTTTGACCTTTTATTTACACACTTGAATTTCAATAGTAACATGAACAACAAGAATTCCAGTTCAGGGGCACCACTATATGAAATCAAATGAAACTTTATGAAACTCTATTTTATGGAGTATTCTTTCAATTCCAGGGCCGGGCTCAATCACCAGGTGATTGACGCGGTTGTCTTAGGCCTCACGTAGATACCCTTTGATAAAAAGGCCTCGTTTAAGTCAAATTTAATAGAAAGACTATCCTTTAATAAAAATGCACCATTTAGGTAAGGTTTAATAGAGAGACTATATAAATATGGTTAATTAGATTCTAACTTAATTTAATTTTTGTTAATGATTTCCTTTCTTAGTGATATAAATAGTGTATATTCAAGGTATACATTATATTCTAATTTTTAGATTGAATGGAAGTACTAGATAATTTATCTCTAAAACTTATAATTCAATTATATTTCTTTTCCAAATCTTTTCTTGTTTTTCTATAATTATTCTCACTGTTTATAATCTATTTCTTCTTTTTCTAGACTATTTTCAATTGGTTATTAATTAGTAGAGTTTCTAAAAAATAAGCCTAATTAATATTATTTATAGTAATATATTTAAAATAAAAACAAAAATATTTCTTTAAAGTTTTCGCCTTAGGCCTCAATATGCATCGAGCCAGCCCTATTCAATTCATAGAACTTATATGGTGTGATGAGGTGAAATTGGCTCAAAATAAATTTTTGTGATCGACATCTCATTATTTTTTTTATTTTATAAAATGTCCATACTCAAATTTATATAATATGATAAGGTGAAGCGAATCCACAACAAAATTTTATGATGAGTATCTTGAAAAAAAATTCACGTGTAGCATTACTCCATGCAATTATACAGAAGATTGAGAGATAATTGATCATTTTCTTGTTAAATAAAAATGCCTGAATTTCATGAACTTTTTTTTTCCTTGACAAAATAAAAAAAAATTAAAAAACAGAGAAGACGACAAAGAGTCCCTACAAACAAGAGAGATGAGCCAAGTGTGCCAAACATCACCCCTTTTACACTATAAAGCTTATTGGGCAAGTTTGTGGGCATAGGGATGGCAAATTGCCCCACCTCGCTTGCCTAGCCCCATTCCGTTTGAGATGGTTTTGGGGTGGTTATGGGAGTGAGAGGGGAAACACATGCGGTTGCGGGGCGGGGATGGGGATAGGCACCTCTACCCCGCCTCATTTATATTTTATATTTTTGATATTACCCTTATATATATTATATATATAAAAAATTAACCTCATATATATATATATATATAACATTTACTTGGTCAAATCTTATTGGTGGTGTATATGTAAATTACCATGGACCTTATCGTATAATATTCCTCATCTGATGTTTTCTTATCCTGACTTGGTTTCATACAAAGTGAGAAAGAAAATGCTTGTCTTCGATATGGCAAATTGACAAAAACACAACATTTTGGCATATATTGTTATCTTGATTTAATACTGAGAGTGTAAAGAAAATAATAAAAAAGAAAAAGTACTTTTCTAATCCTATTCTTGCCCCACCCCATCCCGTTAATAAATGGTTTTGGGCAGGGATAGAGGGAACTTTGCTAAACGGGGGCAGGGATGGAGTTGGGGTTTCGGCCCAAACCCGCCCTCGTTATCATTCTTATGTGGGCAATAACATTAAATTGACAAGGAATCCACTTGAGCAGAGAGAGTCATTGCATTGTAATGTTGAATAATCCCTACATACTCCACGGGTGGAACTTATATCCTTGAAAAAATTGACTTACAAGAAGAGGGTGCTCATGTTTATATAAATCGCACATTTCAAAGATATTCGGGTGATGAGGGAATATACTAATAGAAACCTTCTCTCAACACAAAAGCCTTTGCAGCTTGGGCACTATGGATATTGTTTGCACTCACATTGGGCATTTGGCTGATCAACCAAGATTAAGCTTTGCCACGTAAGAAAATAGAGCAGGAGTACAAAAGTCGAGGTCACGATCGATCCCATCTTGCTTCAAAACCATGTCATGAGTGAATCATATTATTTTCGTTCGAGAAAGATATCGCTCCCATATTTTTATAAGTAACAGTGACAACAATATTGTTCAAAAATAAGCAAAACCAAGGAGGAAAGGGAGTGAGCTATGAACGAGTCCATCACTGAATCCTTGATATTTTCTTATTTATCACGTAGCTAGATATGAAGATCAGTGCATTTAATGTTGATACATCAAATGTACCCTAAAAAGCATTTCGAATATTGATGTCAAACAAATGAGCTAAGGTTGCTAGTCACGAAAACGTGCTTTCTTCACCAAGTCTTGTTACCTGGACTAGATCAGTTCGCCAGAGTTCATTGCTACGAGCGACTCAACATAATTATATTAGCCACATGCTGATATAATTAAAAGAATCAATTACAGTCGGCCACGTAAGGAACCATCCAATGAGCGAAAATCCTCAAGATCAAGAAGACATAACAAACATCTGTTATAAATAAAGGACTTCATCCATTGGAAAAGATGTCCAACACCACAAACAAAACCAAATTCATCCCCAGTAGATTCTTTTTGCTTTCGAGTAACCATAGCCCAAGGTCTTACCTTGCTTATCATGCATTAAATTACATTTACTTTTAATGTCATTTACTGCTTTAATTTTGACCCAAGTAGCCTCCTATAACTCTGCTTTTGCCCTTACCTAAATCCAAGTGGCATTTATAGCACTCTATTTCTGGCTTCTCCTAAATTCAAGTGGTATCCATAGCACTCTGTTTCCGGTTTTCCCTAAATCTAAGTAAAATCCATAACACCACACTACTGGTTGCATCTAAATTCACACGATTGGTTGCGCCTAAATCCAAGTGTCGTCCATAGCATTCTACTACTGGTTGTGTTACCCAAACAATTTTCCTAGCTTTCCACTATTGGTTGCGTTGCCCAAACAGTTTTCCTAACATCCCACTACTAGTTGTATCGCCCAAACAATTTCCCTAGCACATACTTCTACTTGATAATCTACGTTTCAAGAGTAATTTAGGACCAAGATTGTGTAAAATTGTAGAAGTTGTAATAAAATCTCACTCGACAGTTAAATGTCGGTGATGCTATTGTTACACACTTTTTATTAATGTTATTCAATCGACATATTGCAGTTCTCGTTTAATCCAAACACACACACACACACACACACACAGATACTTCGAGAAAATCTGCAGTCCCATTCGTGAAAATCGTACAAATTCATATTACATAAAAGTCTACTAGCCATCTTGGTAGTAGCATTAGGAATATTTGTATGGCATCTGAGCTCACTCAGTTCGTATGTAATAAGCGAGCTTAGAGAATAATATTTTAGCACACATTTCTAGCGAACCTAAGAACTTGAATTTGTCTACACCCAAACCTAATCTTCAATTTGAGTCTATCCATGCTAATGTTGTGTCCAATGTGCTTCATTGTACTTTTTATGATAAGAATGGACATAATCAACACTATTTCTATAAGAAGAGAAAACATTCTAATTTTGATTTTTATGTGCATAATTCTTTTGCTAAGAATAGGGTTCATGTTAGAAGGCCATATTATTGGAACAAACTCAAAAATTCTCAAACTAAAAAGAAGAATATTTCTGTTTCTCCATAATATTTTTCTGATAGATTGCATGTTAAAACAATTTGGTTGAGAAAGAAATATTTGGAGAAGTTTATACCTGTTGATACTATGAAATTTATTCCTAATAGGTCTTTGGGTGTAAAACCCCTTAACTGAGGTTATTAGGACTTTTATGGTCATGGACTGAACTTATGTTCATTATTTATTTTTTATTAGACCATATCTTTTAGATTAGGTTATGTTGTGTTTATTTTTATGATAATCATATGATTGTGGAAATCATATTTTTCTATGAAATAATGTGAATTATCTATATTTCTGTTTAAGTTCATTTTGATTTGTGAATACATGATTGGGACACTTAGTTTATCAATGGATGAAGTACTTGAGTTTATGATCTAGGCATTGATGACTAATGTACTATATTTATTTCTTTTTAATGTGAATCTTTTAAGTCCATACAATTTGTGCACTAGTCCAACTCTGAGAGAATTGATTGAAAACTAATGTGAAGTTGACTAAAATATATTGTATGAGTAGCATTGAAGGCTTAAATGATCAATGAAAAAATTGAAACGAAAAGATTTTATTTTTATTCAGCATGAAAAGAAAAGGAAAAAATGAATTGATGAAAATCTAAGACAAAAGGAAAAGGTTACCTTCGGGATGTGTTCGAATCTACCACTATGACATAAATCTCCAAATGAGATATCTTTTACAGAAATTATTTTGAGAAAATAGCTGGATGCCCGTAAGCGTTAAAGCCACCGACTTAGAAAAATAAAAATATATGAAATTTAATGAAAATTAATTTGATCATGTGTAGTTTAATTTGCTTAGCATCCAATGTGTTTTAGAAGATGAATCAAAGTAATTTGATTAATTTTTGATGATGTTGGATTGCACACACACACGTGGATTAATTAGATGAGTTTCTAAATTTTATAAATATTTGTGTATTAGAAATTGTGCCATGATTATGAATTTAATGATGAATTTTGTTGGCAAATTTATGGGTTTTAAAATTGTGCAATTGTGAATTTTCTTAAATTTTTTCAAAAAATTTAGAGCTCATTGTTATTTTATGTGAAAAATTAATTTTAACGATTATATGATTGTTATATTTTTTATTTTCACATAAATGAAATCTCAAAAATATTTTCCTATTTTTTTTAGATATTTAGGAAATTTTAGGCATTTATTTCAGAAAATTGCAAAACTGGTCAAAGTTGGTCAACAGACCAAGCTAGCCAGCTGAACTGGTCCAAGGTGAAGGTTGGATTGGTTCAGCAAGGCTCGGCCAGCACATTAAAATTGTGCATGTGTGCTATGTGTTCATTTTGTGCTCACTTGCTCCTTATGTGCCTTTTCTCCCTATTTCCCTCACTTTGTCTCAACTCTCATTATACCCTGTGCTTGATATATTGCATCTTTTGGATTAATATTTGTGACTGTTTTTGAGTTGAATTGGTGGAAGGGATTAATCATTGAAGTATTTGGGTTGATTGTGGAAGATTAAACTAACAAAGTTTCATTGAAGCTTGTGTTTTTAGAAGGTCCACTCCAAGCGTTTGTGAAAATTCTTCAAATGCTCTTACATTTCTATTTTGCATTCCTCTCATTGTGGCAATGCCCGGTGGCTCTAGGCGAAAAAGATTTAATGTTTCTTTGACACCGAAAGGCAATATAATTTTCACGGAGGATCATTTTTGTGACGTATATTTTTGTAATTGGCAATCTTCGGTGTCAAAATCAAATATGATCGAGCTATATTATTTGAGTTATATTTCTATCATTGATCATGTAATGGAAGTCTTAGAGTGAGCATGAAGTTCTACACCAAACATGCAAAGGTTCGTCTAAGTATGAAGCTTAAATCTTTGAAAAAAGTTGTTAATGGTTTGAACAAAGATTCGATCGATTGAAGTTTCAATATGGATCCAAATGCATGAGGACATTGTTAATCACATGTGAGAGTCACATAATCCAGGTAAAGTAGTGAGAACACATATATTTCAAATTGGGAAGTTCTAACCTTGAAAAGCGGGGCTTTTAAGCAAATTTGTGAAGATTTCAAGGTTGGACCGGTCCAAGTGAAGAATGGACTGGTCCATGAGGTGTCAGTAACTCTTGCAGAGTATGCTACAAGAGTTGGACTGGTCCAAGTGAAGGCTGGACTGATCCAACTTTTTTGGTCTGCGAAATTTGACTAGATTCATCCTGTTTTGACCTTAAATGAACCCAGAACTTTCTAAAAATATGGGGACTTGTTTCCAACTTGATTTTAACTTATTTTATAAGAAAAATTAGGGTTTTTAATCTCTATAAAAATCTCATATGATTTCTCTCTCAATGTGCTTTCATAGAGCTTCCATAATACATCAAACAGAGATTTTCTAGAGAGAGAAAGTATTGAGATATTTTTTTGAGCATAGAATTTTTTTCTCAAATTATTTTTTTATATTTTTGAGAGCACACACATATTCACTAAGTGATTTAAGGTGATCTCTATTTGCTTGATCAATTGTTCGAAGACTGCATTGAAGATTTCTTTGTGATTAAGTTACTAGATTGGTGTTTTCTACAACTGTTTGTTGGTGAGGATGGAGAAGAAGATCATGCTATGAAGGGAACATAATACTTGCTAAGTGGTCATTTTCTTCTAGTTACCCTTCTGAAAGGATTTCAACGTTAGCCGAAAATTTGCAATAGTTGGACGAGGTAGTCACAATTGTAAGACATACTTGCTAAGTGTTCGTTTTTTTCTAATTACCCTTCTGAAAGGATTTTGACGTTAGTCGAAAATTTGTAGCAGTTGGATAAGGTAGTCGCAATTGTAAGACATGAGGTGTTCTGCATCAGAGTTCTTGTATGAGTGGAGTAGGTGTGAACTTGAGACAAAGTCTGTTATACTTTGCTTCGACGATAGTGGATTTGCTTATTTTGGGCTACAAAGCCTCACTCATGGTTTTTTTTTTATTTGGGTTTTTCACGTATATCTGGTGCATTCGTTTACTTTACTGCACTTTATTTATTTACTTGCTTTGTGGGATTGCTTTAACTATTAATTGGACTTAAAATTGGATAATCTGAATAATTAAGCAAAAAGTGAGTAAACCTAATCACCCCCCTCTAGGTTTTAAATCTAACTTTCGCAGCTATTTCTGCACCGCACAACTCACAATTTTAATGATGAAGGGATTTTTTATCACTATAGGAAAGTGGTTGGTTTTAGGCCAATGAGGTATGAAAGGAGTTTTGATTTGGAGAGCATATGGCAAGGATATCATTTGGAGTTTGTGCACTACTTCAGAGACAATGGTTGGAGTTCACTAGCTAAACTAGGTAAGGATTTCATTCCTAACATAGTTTGCTACTTCTATAGCAATGTGCTTTCTTATTATGACAATGAGCTATGGATGATGGTGAAATGTTTTGGGACAGAAATTAAAGTGACTACCCAATTAATTTATCAGGTTATTGGAATTCCAGAGGCACATAATGGTATAATTTTTTCTTATCTAGGTACTAAAGAGAACCGACCAAGCATAGAAGACATCATTTGAATGTTGTGTGATCCAAATGCTCTATTGCTTGCAAATAAAGTTCCAAGTGCCCATATCACTGATAATGTTGGTATCAGAGGTACGAATACTTTTCCTTTCTCTTTGATTGTGATGAAAATTTCCAACGCAAAGAACGTTTACATTCCTTTAAATGCTCTAGTAATGAAGCCCAAAGGGAAGTTCACGATTTCAAATGTTAAGTCTTCAATTACTAACAAAATGAAGGAAAAAGCTCAAAAGGAAGCTACAAGACATCATGTTGAGGAGGAGATTGTGGATGAGAGTGATGACAATGCTCCTATTGCCTAACTCTATGTTCTAGATTCTAATCTTGCTTTAACTGCTAGATAGTACAATCAATCTATGAAGGGGTTGAAAAAGTACTTAAAGAGGAAGTTTTCAAGCTTGAAACATTGATTAGGAGAGCCCTTCCTGTAATTCTGGAGCTCATGATGATGATGAGGATTAGGTCTTGGTGGTTTAGACCTAGATTATGTGTTTTTAAACTTTGAGTAGTTAGTTCGATTTGTGTCTAGATTTTGTACTTGAACTTAGTATGCTCTATGTTTTGATTTTCTTAGACTTGTTATGTTCTATACTGTCTATGATTTGTTTATGTGTAACACTCCATAATTTTGAGACTTATGTGATATATTTGATTGGAGGTTATGTTGTATCTCACTTAATCATGTCGTGATTTGTTTTCTCTTTTCTTGATTAAGGTTTCACAGGTAGTGTTGTTTACATTATGTGCATATTTTACAAGTTTGGTAGACACTACACATGAAATTTGAAAGCTTGCTCATGATACTCTGAGTTCTTAATTTTATTTTTTCAGTGGTTAGGTTATAATTGTCTAGGTTTACTTTGTCAAGAAATTGCCAAAGAGGGAGATTGTGACGTATATTTTTGTAATTCGCAATCTTCGTTGTCAAAACCAAACATGATTGAGTTGTATTCTTTGAGTTATATTCTTATTATTGATCATGTAATTGAAGTCTTAGAGTGAGCATGAAGTTCTATACCAACCATTCAAATGTTCGTCAAAGGATGAAGCTTAAATCTTCGAAAAAAGCCATCAAGGGTCTGAACAAGGATTCGATCGATTGAAGCTTTGAGATGATTACGTATGCATGAGGACATCGTTGATAACATATGAGAGTCACATAGTCAAGGTTAAATGGTGAGAACACATATATTTCAAACCGTGAGGATCCGACCTTGAAAAAAGGGGCTTTTGAACAACACTTTCAATATACATCAAACTGAGAATTTAGAGAGAGAAAGCATTGAGATATTTTTTTATCAAATGATTTTTTCTCTACAATTCTTTGTTTATATTTATGAGAGCACACACATATTCACTTAGTGATTTAGGGTGTTCTCTATTTGCTTGATCAACTGTCTGAAGACTGCATTAAAGATTTTTCATCATTAAGTTACTAGATTGGTTTCTTCTACAACTATTCGTTGGTGAGGAAGGAGAAGAAGATCAAGCTACTTAGGGGACAAAATACTTGCTGAGTGTTCGTGTTCTTCTATCCAACTTTATTTTCTTTTGTTCACATACTCTGTTTTCTCTTGTTTACATGGTATCAGAGTCAAGTTACTTAAAGAATTGTATTTTCATTCTTTGATTACACAGTGCTTTAGATATTTGTTTAATTCTCTATCCGGATCTAGTTGACAACATCATCAACCTTTCAGAAATCTCTCCTTAGAGATGATCTTTGTTGATTAGTCTCCTTGCATCATTATGACTAACAACTCCGTTGACATCTATTCAGATTCGTCTTTCCCTTGGCATATCAATTATGTGGGATGGTCTTTTCATCTCAAACACTATGTCCAAGGAAAAGGATTGGTTTGATTTTTAGATGGAACTTTTGATGAACCTATTAATGACAAAACCAAAGTCACATGGATTCAAAACAATTCAAATGTGGTTAATTAGATCTTGAATTCTAATGATCCATCAATCACTTTATCCCTTTAGTCCTTTAGAAAAGCCTCAGAGATGTGGAAACATTTGAAGAAATTTTATCACCATACCAACAAATAAATAAAGTACTATATTGACATAGAATTGGCTAAATATAGTCAAGGCAATAAGACTATACGAGAATACTACAATGGCTTCCTCACACTCTATTATGAGAAGGATACATGATCATGGATAGTGTTGACCCTACTGCACATCCACAAGTTTTTAAATTACAAGAGGAATCTCATGTTAATCAATTTCTGATGACATTACATCTAGAATTTGAGAAACTATTACAGATTTAGATACCTATTTCCAAGATGTTTTAAGAGAGGAACTTCGCCTTCAGTTTTAGCATGTCATCATAGAAGCCTCAAAAGCCTTCCATGCATCAGCTTCAAGTGAGATAGCTTTTCTTTCTACAAATAGCTAACCGGTACAATACTTTTTTTTTCCTAAATAGGGTTTTTTTTAATATAAACATAAAATAATAAAGTACAATTAGAGAGAGTAAGAGCATAACCTTACAATATACCATCTACTGGAATGGAACCAGTACAATATTTTGAATGTAAGGATTTTGGCCATATTTCTCACTATTGCAAAAAGAAGAACTTTTACAATTACTGCAAGAAATCTAAGTGTCAAAATCCAGATGCCTTTTATGCCCAAATTGATCCTGCCACTACTAATGGGTCTTCCTCCCAAGCCATTCTTTTAACACTAGTCAGATTCGAGAGATGATTAATGATTCTGTTGCATCTGCCTTTACGTCTATGGGTATTAATGGTCAGTACAACTCAACTTCCTCTTCTACATCTACTTCTCCATCCTTTTGGGTTATTGACTCAAGAGGGTCTAACCATAGGACTTCTATAGAACATAGCCTTGATAAACCTCAACCTTATATTGGAAATGAACATATTTAGATTGTAAATGGCCAGAATATACTTATTTTTGGTGTCGGTTAGATCACTCTCTCTACTCCCTAGAACCAACTTCTTAACTTGTCTAATGTTTACTTTGTTCCTAATTTGTCTACTAATTTATTATTTGTGGTACAATTGGATGATCATGGTTACACTGTTCAATTTACATCTTTTGGTTGTATAATACAGGACTGAAAAATAGAGAAGGTGATCGGGACAGGAAGTAAATATGGGAGAACATTTATGTTAGATGTAGGACTTAGAGCATTTCTTGCATCTTCTGTTATCTATAAAAATAATTGTTGACCATTTGGCATCATCGCTTTGGTCACTTGCATAATGATAAACTTGATTTTTTATTTAAGCACGGTTATTGAATTACTCCTTGAATAACAAAAATTTTACAACCTTATTACAGTCCAAATGTATTTCCTGTTGTTTAAGTAAAAGTCATGTTTTACCATTTCTAATTCATTCTTCCCAAACTATTGGTCTTTTTGACATTATTCACACATGTTTGGGGAATTGCACCTCAATCCAGTAGGCTTGGTTATAAATACTATGTCACAATCGTGGATGATCACTCACGGTTTATTTGGATTTATTTTCTTCGTCATAAATCATAGGTTTTGTCTCCATTCAAAACTTTTAGTAATCTTGTGGAGACTTAATTCAACAAAAAAAATCAAGGTCCTATAGTTTGACTCAGGTGGAGAATACCTTCTTAAAGAGTTATATTCATTTTTCTCTGATAAATGGATCATTCCTTAGAAAACCTGCCCACACACTCAACAAAAAAGAATTGTTGAACGCAAACATCGGCATATTTTGGACATAGCCAGGGCCTTGCTTTTTGAATTAGTAGTCCCTTCCATTTTTTGTTGAGAGGTAGTGCACACTGCTGTGTATTTGATTAATAAACTACCCACTCATGTGCTTGAGAACATTTGGATGTCTTTGATTTGTTCATGTTCCTTCCTTGGAAAGACATAAACTATCCCACCAAGCAGCTAAGTGCGTGTTCTTGGGGTACAGTGATTAACATAAGGAATTTTTATGTTATGATCCTGAGGCTTGACGAACACGTATATCCCGTAATTTTGTCTTCCTTGAGCATATTCCTTTCTAATCTCTTCAAAAGGAGTCTCACATATCATATGTTTCTTATCTTCTTCATTTTTCTAGCTCTACTCTTTTAAATTCTACTAAAGAATTGTAGGTTTACAGTCAAAGGCTACAACCTCCTCCTACAATTGCTCCTACTCCTGATCACTCATTTGTGCCACATCCACCTCCATGTAACATCACTCCTGAACTTTCCCTACCTCCACGTCGTTTATCTCGTGTTTCTAAACCTTCTGATCGCATTGGATTTTCTACCCTCCTTCCCAATGTAGATTTTATTTTTGTTCTTTCATCTTATTCACAGGTCAAATACCTTTCATGTTGGCAAGTTGCTATGACAGAGGAGTGAATTGCTCCTGAATCAAATCACACTTGGGATTTAATTCCTCGACCTTCTGGAGTTTAAGTAATCGACAGTAAATAGGTTTACTCTCTAAAGTTGAAACTTGATGGTAGTTTGGAATGATACAAGGCTTGCCTTGCTTTTCAAGGGTATAAACAAGAGTATGGTATAGATTATGAAGAAACATTTGCTCCAATTGCCAAGATGCTTACAGTTCAAACTTTACTAGCCGTTGATGCCACTCAAGAATGGCTACTTTGGCAAATGGATGTTAAAAATGCATTTTTGCATGAGAATTTTAATGAGACAGTTTTTATGAAACCACCACCAACATATATCTTTCCTCCTAACCATGTTTTTCACTTGCACAAATCCCTAGCTTTATAGTCTTATGCAAGCTTCTTGTGCATGGTTTAAAAATGTTCGTAGTGCCATCATCAAAGTTGACTTTCACCAGAGTCCTAATGATTAAGTGCACAACTCAAGGTTCTACATGGTTATTGTTATATGTTAACTTGATCATTATGGGAAATGATGAATCTAGAATTACATCTCTGAAGACCTACTTAATGCAATCCTTTAAAATGAAAGATCTGGGATCTCTCACATACTTCCTCAGATTGGAAATTTCTCTTTCCAAAGATGGTATTTGTATTTGACAAAAGAAATATACAAAAGACTTATTATCCTTGGCTCATTTGACAGATTCAAAAATGTGCAATATACAGTTGGAGTTGAATGCTAAGTTGCAAAGATAATGACCTCATCTTCCTGATCCTACAATATATCGTCGTCTTGTGGGAAGTTTGATCTATCTCACTATGACTCGTCTAGATATATCTCACATCATTCAAATTGCCATTCAATTTGTCAGTAATCCTCATAAGTCCCATCTAGCTATTGTTCATCATATTCTTCGTTATGTCCGGGGAATTCTTGATCGAGGGCTCTTTTACTCTACAACCTCTTCCTTGGAACTTCACAACTATGCTGATGCTGATTGGACTGGCTGCCAAGATACACGACATTCTACAACTAGTTGGTGTATATTTTTAGGTTCCTCTCTAATATATTGGAAGTGCAAAAAATAACTAATAGTTTCTAAATCCTCAATCGAGGCTGAATACAAGTCTATGGCATTTGCTAGTAGCAAGGTGATATGGTTACATAGACTTCTTTTGGAACTTAAAATTCTAATTTTGCTTGGTCCTACTCCACTCTACGTTGATAACACTAGTGAACAATTTGCTAATAATCATGTGTTCATGAAAGGACCAAGCATATAGAAATTGACTGTCGTTTTGTTCGACACCATGTTCTCACATATTCTATACAGCTTCCTCGTATTTCTTCTAAGAACCAATTTGCAAATTTATTCACAAAAGCCATGTCTCGTCCACGTCATGAATTTCTAATGACCAAATTGTTGCTTGATAAGAATCTGCATTAATTTGCACCGGGGGGGGGGGAGATGTGTAAATAGTGACCAAAATTATGCCTTACAATTAGAATTATATTACCTAGCATTGACTTATCTTAACTAGAGTTGCTGCAATTATGGAATTAGATAGCTAACTTACTTTTTACATAGTTATTGTAATTGTGGGATTAGATAGATGACTAGCTGCTGTAGTTATTCATCCTTGATTGCAGCCTCTTTGTTTGCAAAAACTTGTATTACAAATAGAAATGAGAACCAAAGGGATACGTATCTCTTCCATATCTTAAATTATATCCAACTTTGTTTTCTCTTATTCAGATACTATGTTTTCTCTTATTTACAAATTCATATCTATAACCAAACATTTGCAATGTAATTGGAACTCTAACAAATTCCTAAAATCCACTACAGGAAATCAAATATTTTCCCAAGCAAATTCATCGAAGTGCTTAAACTTGTTTATAAGTGTTTGTACATTTCTAAAAATATACAATTAATTTACTAACTACAACTATGATTTGTTTATCATTGTCTTTTAATTAGAATTACCACCGCCATTATCACATATATAATGTATTTATATGTTCAATCAATTAATCAACCGAGTAGGCAGATTATATTGTCAGCTTGTGTGCGGGCGTGCCAGAGTCGTGTATTCGGCTTGAGAGAGAATGAGTTGATCAACAAAGTATCTCTTTTGAGAATAATGTAACACCAGGCGATTGGTTAGGGAGAAAGAATACCAAACTCCTTATTGAGTTCTTTTTTACCTCAATAAAAAGGACTTTAGTTTTGTATAAAAGAATTGCGAGATTGAATCATAGAATGGAGGGAGATAGCAAATGAGGAAATGTAGATAGACAAACTGATTAGAGGAGGTAAGAGTAAGGAAAGGTAGAACAATATTCTGTGAGAATATTAGGAGAGATAGATTTGCACGAGATGCAAAGTTTTGTTGAGTGGTTGTGAAACCCTAAACTATAAGTTCCTTTCATTTATTTATAGTAGTTGAATACAACTAATGTCCTACACTACAAGAAAACAGCTTTTTTTCCATAGACCATTTACTACGGTTTCAATTTCATAGTAAATAGTCAGGTATTTGCTACAGAAAATAAAGTCCATGGAAAATACTCTTCGTATTTACCATGAAAAAATTTTCATAGTAAATACTAGGGTATCCACGGAAACTTGATTTCGTAGTAAATACCCTTTTTCGACGAAATTTATTTCGTGGCAAATAATATATTATTTACTATGAAAACTAAATGCGTAGAAAATATTAAATTATTTATTACGGAAAATTAATTTCGTAGTAAATACCCTTTTTCGACAAAATTTATGTCATAGCAAATAATATGTTATTTACTACGGAGCTAATTTCGTAGTAAATAGTAAGGTATTTACTACGAAAAATTAAATCCGTAGTAAAATACCTATTACTACGGGTTCAATTTCATAGTAAATAGTAAGATATTTGCTACGGAAAATAAAATTCGTGAAAAATACCCTTCATATTTACCACAAAAAAAAATTGTAGTAAATACTAGGGTATTTGCTACAAAACAATGAATCCGTAGTAAATGCTCTATCTTTTTCTATTTAAATATACAGGATTATATATATATATATATATAGTGTGCTTATATGTATATAGGTTGTATTTTTTTTATATACATATATGTGTTATATTATATATATACAAGAAATGAGTGGTGTACAAGAAAAAGAGATTAGATTCAAAATTTAAAAGAGATGATGTGATGGTCGGTTGAAGAAGAGATAAGAGAAAAGAAAGAAAAGGGAGAGAAAAAGGAAGAAAGAAAAGAGGAGAGGAAAATTGGGAGTTTTTGAGAGAGAGTGAAGCCGAGAGAGAGAAATCGGCTGTGGTGATTTTCCGGCGGTGGAGCTGAGACTTCTCTATGTCCAACGGTTGATGGGTGTGCAGGTGGTGAAGGTGGTAGTGGTCACAGTGGTGCACAGCTTGGGGTGAAGAGGAAGGCTTCGGCTAGCAGTGTGGAGGACCACTACCCACCCATGATCAGCACTTGCTGTTGCTGCCATCATCATTCTACGATTAGTCTCCGTCTCTATCATCATCATACTCTAGCCACCGATAAGAACTTCTGATGTTTCTTCTTTAGTTATGGATTTTCTTACTAAATCTCTCTCTCTCTCTCTCTTGGATTTTTGTTTTTGTTTAGTTGTTTCATAGAAATCTGCAAATTTTGATCTCTACCTACTATAGCCTCCTTAAATATTCAACTATTCAATCAAAAATGATGCACAAAAACTTAAGCTACTCTCTTCAAATTATTGCTCACCATTATTGGACAAAATAGTGATCCATTTTTCTTTTCTTCTCTTTTCTTTTCTTTTTTAATCTCTCTCTATGCTATTGCAAAAACCCATTTTTTTTGTTACCTCTCTTATACTGTAACCCTAATTTTCCACACTTGAAACAATTCATTTGTCAATGCCATGTTTGGACTATTCATATGAATTGAGTGGCTCCTTTGATTTTTCAAAATGTACATTTCAAACCTAGAATAACTTATACTATTAGATGTGATTATGATCTCATTGGTAATTTTTATTTTTATTTTTAACAGTATTGGAGATTGTGCAAGCTCTATAACTTATATGATCACTAGTTTATTCAATTCGTTGATTTTTTAGTACTTTATGCAGGTTGGACCAGAATGAGGTTACTTTTTGAAATGCCATATACATAAGGAATTTTTGATCACGCACAAATGCCTCCAATTGCTTCATCACCATCTTATGTTGCTCTAATCAAGGATGTTAGTGATATGCATATGCCATGGGTATTTGTAATGAAGTTGTTTTGGTGGTAATTAACAGTCTTTCTTTTGTTAGGGAATGTATGTATATGTATGTAATTAACATTTTTTGGGTATATATATGTAATGGTGCATAGGCAGAACTTGTAGCATGCTTGTTAGGAATATGGCATCAACATTATTTTTTTTTGTTAATTTTGACTCTTGTTATGGTCATGCTTTGGGTATATATGCAATGGTGCATAAGCAGGACTTGTAGCAGTTTGTTAGGAATTTGGTAGGATTACTGATTAAACAATATAAGATATGTTTTTGCATTTCTGTGTAATTTATTTAAAATTTAACCAACATTGAAAAACTAGCACTTTTATTTCAGTTGTTGCAATTATCAAGGATATTTTTGAAGTATGTCTAGTTTGATACCCTACATTGAAGTATATATGGTTAGTCTATTTGGAGGTTGTTTGTTGATGTCATAGGCAAGAGAAATGGGCATTACTTGTGTGTTTATCTGTTGCTTGTGACCTTGATTATTTATTTTCTTAGACTATGTTGTCTGCACAAATATATATATATATATATATATATATATATATAAAAGCTTTGCTATATTTAGCTCACTAAAGAATGTTAATGTGTTTCTTCATTAGTGTATTCTTATTAGCAAGAATTTGTACACACTTGTACCTTATATTTGAAAATTAAATAATAGGAAATGTTATATATATATATATATATATATATATATATATATATATATATAATGAGCTTTCTTGATATTAGTGTTACCTGAAAAAAAAAGGAAAAATATATAAAATAGTGATTATATAAATTTGTATAATCACTGTTTTATATATTTTTAAAAAAAATAATTATAATTTGCTACGGTTTTTTTTACTAATTTTCGACGCTTTAATTCGTAGTAATTACTAATTTGCAATAAAATAAACTTTGTAGAAAATATATTTATTTTCAACGGAATACTATTTTGTGAGAAATAATAAGAATTAGCGACGGAATATTATCGTAGCAAATAATAATATTACCTACGAAATTTTACCGTAGTAAATAATAGGTATTGCGACGAAATATTTCCGTCGCTATTATCACATAACTTGCCACGAAACATGATTTCATCGAAATTTACAATTAGAGACGCCACATATTGCAACGGTTGGTGTTACGAAAATATTTCGTGGCAAAAGAGTTTTTGCTACAAAATTTTGACTTTTTACTACGAAATATTCTGTGAGAAAAAATCAAATTTCTTGTAGTGCTAAAAGAGGGTTACATGATAAAAGTAAAACAAGATAATTACATAAAAAGGAAATATATAAAATATAATATAAATCAATGCATATAATGTGTCTTCGAAATCTCATCATTGTAGTTTCTTCATTTTAGCCTTTAAGAGTCCAAGTCATACTCAACCTCATCCACATGTCTTTTGTATAACTGATCCGAATGTAACAAATTAATATAGCTTTTTTCCCTAAGCTCCTATAGAGTCCAATTCAGACTTGGACTTATCCACACAATCAGCCTTACACGTAACTGTCTGTCATAACCGTAAGTGTTCACAAATTTCATAGCTCACAAAATACTTTCAATTAATATAGCACACCCCAGTCTTGTAAGAGTCTATCTTCAATGTAAACTGATCAAATATATATATATATATATATATATACACACACGTAACTGTCTGTCATAGCCGTAAGTGTTCACAAATTTCACAGCTCACAAAATACTTTCAATTAATATAGCACACCCCAGTCTTGTAAGAGTCTATCTTCAATGTAAACTGATCAAATATATATATATATATATAGATCAACAGACTCACTGCATATTCAAAGTCCACACTCATTTATCTTCCGAATTTAGCTAGAGTCCCGAGTGACAGTGACTTCATGTTACAAAACTTATCCTCAATCAGCATTAAAAATCACAGCCTTTATGGACTCTGTAGTGGGAAAAAGAGCCGTTATGTGACACGTGTAACCTACCTAATACGTGGCATCCACGTCACCATTACCCAATACGTGGCATCCACGTCACCATCCGGGTCACCTAATTTCGGAAACGCGAATATCGAAAAGAATCCCAGAATTTCCTCTAACTGCACCTACGATCAAGCAATGAAACGGAGGAAGAAAGAAAGATGATATTCCTTAGATTGAGATAAAGAGAGAAATTAACGGCATGAGGATTGTATTGAAAAAGATATAAAAAGACCAGGAGGAGGGGGGTGAGAGAGAGCAAATTTTTTTAGACTTACACATGTAAATCCTGTTTGTCTCCTTAAATTTCTTTGATTATTAAGTGTTATGCACTTATTAATTGCTTGATTTTACGTTGGGCAATTTTGTGTACCTACACTTTGGCGCCGTCTGTGGGAAGTAGCAATCCATAGATTCCTTGGGAGTTTATGCCTATACAGCTACGTTCCGGAACTATAACGGGGCAGCAACCATCCACCCTGAGCCACTCAATGGATCAAAATCAGACACAGGAACTACTATTGCAAGAACTGCGAAGGCAGTTGGAGGAGTCCAATCGAAGGAACGACCTACTACAAGAGAAGATCGCGCGGCTCACTGAAAAACAGCCGGAGGCTGCCCCACCCGAGAGGGAAGCATCCGTGGAATACAATTCCACTCGAAACGAAGGACAAATCGCGGAACCTCCAGAATCCCGTACCACCAGACCCGAAGCCAGCTTCGATGCACTGACCCGACGTCTGGAGGAAGTTAATGCCGACATTAAAGACTTGAAGAACCTGACCCTAGCAGATCTAGCAACACAAGTTGCCAGCAAGGTGATACAATCTCCTTTTTCAGACGAGATAAGGAGGTCACCGAACCCGAGGAAATTCGCACTCCCGAGTTTCATCACCTTCGACGGAACGACAGACCCTGTTGACCATCTCTTTCATGTGCAGCAGAGGATGACTTTGCACGCAGAAGATGAAAACCTCATGTGCAAGATTTTCCCAACTAGTCTGTCCGGGGCTGCCCTGACATGGTTCAAACAGCAACCTTCGGGTAGCATCCCCAGCTTTACGAAACTATGCGAGCTTTTCATCGCACAATACATCGGCAACCGAAGACAGAAAAAGACAATTTCCTCTCTTTTCACCATGAGGCAAGCAAAAGGAGAACCATTGAAGTCCTTTATGACCAGATTCAATCTAGAGATGTCCCTGATTGATGGATGCGACCAAGCGGCGGCGGTGGAAGCGTTCAAAATAGCCATGATCCCTGGTTCGAAGTTCCATTCATCCCTGGTCAGGAAAACCCCCAAAACCATGGGGGACCTGAACGTAAAGGCACAGGGATACCTCAGTTTCGAGGAAGACGAAGTTTTGCGCCAGCAAAGGACAGCTCTGATAAGCGTCGGCCCATTACCTAAGGAGAAAGGTGAAAAGCATAAAAGCAAAAGCAGAGTCCCGCTTCCAACCCCCACATCAGGGAAGCGTCCCAAATTCGAGGAGAAGAACACACCTCTGAAATGCACACTGTCGAGGCTGTACCAGGAAAACAAGAATAGGGGCATATTTCGAACACCCCCACCCATCCGGATCCCAGTCGAGCTCAGAGATAAGAGCAAGCATTGCGCTCTGCATCAGGATTATGGGCACACCACCAACGAGTGCCGCAATCTCAAAGGACAAGTAGAGGCAATCATTGCAAAAGGGGGACTGACAGAATACGTGGTGAAAGATCAATCAAGACAGAATGAACGCATAGGGCCCGAACGAAGAGAAAACCCAAATCCCAACACGGTCAGGACGATCAACACTATACATGGTTACGCTACCCGAGGAGACCATGGATCGTCCAGATCGGTCGTACGCCAAGCAAAGAAATTACAGAAGATGACGGAGATCAATTCTGTTCAAGACATGGGGACCGGTGCTCAGATCACGTTCGGAGATCCGGACCTACTGAGAGTGCAGCTCCCCCATGAAGATCCATTAGTAGTCAGCCTACTAGTTGCAAACTGTTGGATAAAAAGGGTGCTCATTGATGCCGGATCAAGTGCGAATATAATGACATTGGAGGTTTTCAAGCAAGTGGGGATCGGGACCAACCAGATCAAACGAGCCGACGGGCCGCTCGTGGGTTTTGATGGAAACAAGGTACTACCGTGCGGAATAATCGCGTTGTCAATAACGGCCGCGCAGAGAACACTCAGGGAAACGTTCGTAATAGCAGACGTTCGTTCGTCCTATAACCTAATAATGGGAAGAGGTTGGATACACAGGATGCAAGGGGTACCGTCAACCCTGCACCAAGTGATGAGATGTCTTACCCCTAACGGAAGGGGAACGGTAGATCTTCGGGGAGATCAGGTAGCAGCAAAAGAATGCTATTCGCTCACTATCCGAAGCACTTCGAAAGGTACAGAAGCTGCAGGGGATAACGTCCAATAGCAACTACAGAGAGCGGGCACGCCGGAACTGTCGGAGGCCGAAAGTATAGCCCAACCCATAGAGCCGCTCCAAACAGTTCAACTAGGCAGCTCGGGTGAAAACAAATATACGCAGATCGGGACGATGTTGCAGAACAAAGAAAAGGAAGAGCTGGTAGAAGTGTTAAGAAGGAACAGAGACGTGTTCGCCTGGACTCACCTTGACATGCCAGGAATGGATCCCAACCTGGTGAAACATACCCTGAACGTGGACCCCAACAGTACCCCAATTAAGCAAAAGCAGAGAAGATTTGCCCCGGAAAGAAACCAAATAATAGCCGAGGAGATCCGTCGCCTGCTCCAAGCTAATCTTATCAGGGAAGTAAAGTACCCAGAATGGTTATCCAATGCTGTGGTGGTACGAAAGAAAAATGGAAAATGGAGAGTTTGCATCGACTTCACTAACCTGAACAAAGCCTGCCCGAAGGATAGCTTCCCATTACCAAAAATAGACCAGATGGTAGACGCCACTACAGGTTATGAGTTGCTGACCTTCCTGGACGCCTATTCGGGGTACAACCAGATTCCGTTGGAACAAAAGGACGAGGAAAAAACTTCGTTCATTACCGAACAAGGGACCTTCTGTTACAAAGTAATGCCCTTTGGTTTAAAGAATGCAGGGGCAACATATCAGAGAATGGTCAGTCGCATCTTCAGAGATCAGATCGGCGAGACCGTGGAAGCCTACATAGACGACATGGTTGTCAAAAGTAAAAGAAGGGAAGACCACGGGCAACATTTACAAGATGTGTTCGACACCCTCAGGAAACATCGGCTAAGGCTAAATCCATCGAAATGTTCGTTCGGAGTGCAATCGGGACAATTCCTCGGTCACATGGTCAGCAGAACGGGGGTAGAAATGAGTTCATCCCAATCTTCGACGCTGATTCATACGTCAGAACCAAAAACCCAGAGGGACGTCCAGGTCCTCACTGGACGGATCGCCGCCCTTAACAGATTCATATCACGACTCTCGGACAAATGCAAGCCATTCTTCGACGCTATCCGTAAGAAGAAGGGCGAACTTTGGGGAACCGAACAGACGGAAGCCCTAAAAAGATTAAAGCAATATATGGCCTCAGCACCGATACTCTCGGTACCTAAGCCCAGAGAAAAATTACTTTTGTACTTAGCCGTATCAAAGATATCGACAAGCGCAGCGCTGGTCAAGGAAAAGGATGGGAAGCAGCGCCCGGTGTACTATTCTAGCAAGACGATGACTGACGCCGAGAAAAGATACTCAAAAGCTGAGAAGCTGATTTTAGCCTTAGTACACGCAAAGAAGAAGCTGAGGCACTATTTCGAATCACATCAGATAGTTGTCCCCACAAATTTGCCACTCAAGGCCATCCTAAGCAAGCCGGACATGACAGGGAGGATGATGAAGTGGGCTATGGACCTCAGCGCCTATGACATCCTCTTCATACCCCGAACAGCCCGCAAGGGGCAGGTATTGGCCGAATTCCTATTAGAATACGATGAACCGATGGAAGAGAAAGAAGAAACACCTCAGTGGAAAGTTTATGTAGACGGCTCGTCATGTCACACCGGAGCAGGGGCAGGCATAGAGGTGAGAACTCCCGATGGGATTACGCTCCACCATGCCATCCGACTTGGTTTCGATGCCACAAACAATGTAGCAGAGTATGAGGCTCTGCTTGCGGGTCTCCGACTAGCTAAATCTTTACAGATCAGAAAGCTAATATTGTTCAGTGACTCGCAGCTGGTGGTGAGTCAAGTTAGGGGAGAATTCCAGGCCAAGGAAGATAAAATGAATTCTTACCGAGAAGCAGTACTTGAAGACATGAAAAACTTTGACGAAGTGATCATCAAGCACGTACCACGTGATGAAAACGAGGCGGCTGACAGGTTAGCATGCTCAGCCTCCAACGCAGACGAATCTATGACCAGGATATCCTCTATAGAAGAGCTGAGAGAACCAAGCATCGGAAAACCAATAGAGATACTGGCCATCCCACGGGAGCCAAGCTGGATTGACCCGATAGAGGCATACCTTGTGAATGGAACCCTCCCAGAACAGAAATCAGAGGCAAAGAAGATAAGAATGAGGGCCTCAAGATATTCGATCGTCAATAATAACCTCTACAGAAGGTCATTTTCGGGACCGTTATTAAAATGCTTAACGCCTTCGGAGGCCAACACAGTATTGAAGGAAATCCATGAAGGGGATTGCGGCAATCATTCCGGGGGACGATCGCTCGCCCATAAAGCTCTGACGCTAGGGTACTTCTGGCCGTACATGTCCCGTGACGCTGCAGAATATTCCAGAAACTGCGACAAGTGCCAAAAACACGCCCAGTTGCTGCACCAACCACCAGGGAACTTGAATACAATGACCAGCCCTTGGCCCTTCGCCCAATGGGGGATAGACATGGTGGGACCCTTGCCGATCGCGGCTCAAAAGAAGAAATACGTTCTCCTGGCGACAGACTATTTCACCAAGTGGGTCGAAGCAGAAGCTTACGCCTCAGTAACCCACACTCAAGTCGAAAAGTTCATCTGGAATAATTTGATATGCCGCTTTGGCATACCATCGGCAATAATTATGGACAATGGTAAAAATCTAGACAATCAGTTCGTCCAGAGATTCTTCGCCAAGTATGGAATCAACCAACGGCTCGCTTCAAGGTCCTACCCACAAGGAAACGGGCAAGCCGAGATCACCAATAAAACCATCTTCGAGAATATCAAGAAAAAGTTAGAAGAGAGGAAAGGGCGCTGGTTAGAAGAAATGCCGAAAGTTCTCTGGGCCTACAGGACAACCCCCAAAAGGTCTACGGGGAGTAGTCCCTTCAATATGACATTTGGTATGGAAGCCGTAATCCCGATCGAACTACATGTCCCGACCGAACGAATCGAATCGTTCGATGAGCAGGAGAATAATCGCCTGATCGAACACGACGTCGAGCTACTTGACGAAAAGAGAGAAGCAGCACAGATAAGGGTAGCAGCCTACCAACAAAGACTTTGCAAGGCCTACAACAAGAAGGTCAAACCTCGTTCGTTCGAGCGAGGGGACTGGGTCTTACGCAAGGTCACCAGCAACACCAAGGAACCTAACGCAGGAAAATTCGCAGCTAAATGGGAAGGTCCATTTGAAATAGTCGAAGCCATTAGAAACGGGGCATACAGACTACGAAGAATGCACGGCAATGGAGCCATGGTCGAAAAACCTTGGAACGCAATGCACCTGAAAAGGTACTATATGTAAGCCCTAGTGCACTTTTGAATAAAGAACTGAAAGTATGTTACTCGAATTTATCCCACATCGGGTGGTTGCCAGGCATCTTTCCGTTTTATATAATAAATCCGGCACATCCCAGACAAAGGCGGTGGCCTTGCACAGCAGCGAAAAGTCGCGCAATGCCACTGTCTTAAACGTTTTATTTAAAAAAAAAAAAAAAAAAAAAAAAAAAAACGGCCAAGGCATGAACAGCCGAACACCATAAGAAACCAAGCGACACTTCAGCATGACCAGCCGAAGGTCCTCGATGAGAAAGAACGGCCAAGGCATGAACAGCCGAACGCCATAAGAAACCGAGCGACACTTCAGCATGACCAGCCGAAGGTCCTCGATGGGAAAGAACGGCCAAGGCATGAACAGCCGAACGCCATAAGAAACCGACCGACACTTCAGCATGACCAGCCGAAGGTCCTCGATGAGAAAGAACGGCTAAGGCATGAACAGCCGAACGCCATAAGAAACCGAGCGACACTTCAGCATGACCAGCCGAAGGTCCTCGATGGGAAAGAACGGCCAAGGCATGAACAGCCGAACGCCATAAGAAACCGAGCGACACTTCAGCATGACCAGCCGAAGGTCCTCGATGAGAAAGAACGGCCAAGGCATGAACAACCGAACGCCATAAGAAACCGAGCGACACTTCAGCATGACCAGCCGAAGGTCCACGATGAGAAAGAACGGCCAAGGCATGAACAGTCGAACGCCATAAGAAACCGAGCGACACTTCAGCATGACCAGCCGAAGGTCCACGATGAGAAAGAACGGCCAAGGCATGAACAGCCGAACGCCATAAGAAACTGAGCGACCCTTCAGCATGACCAGCCGAAGGTCCTCGATGAGAAATAACGGTTAAGGCATGATCTGCCGAACGCCGTAAAGAAATGAACGAGATCTTAGCATGATCAGCTAAGTGTCTCAAATAAAAGGAGGCATGAACAGCCGAACTATATATAAATTGGGGCAACGAAAAACTGGTCATCCCCAAAGGCCAAAAGCTGCATACATCACAAAATACAAACAGCGTACAATCATGTGGATTCTTGACAGATCAGAAAAGCGTCCTCTATTAATATCAAAAGTTTGTTACAAGTTAAAACTATTCTAAAGAGCATTACAAAATAAGATGAGACTATGTCCACAAAATCAAGGACCCGTAGTAAAATCCGATGTATTGGCGAGATCCCCACCGGGTGGCACCACGTCCTGTTGAGAAGCGTGGTCATCCTCAAAGATACTGGCGATCTCTTTCCGCTTCTCCTTCCTCTGGATCCTGATAAGGGGGTCCCTTTAATCCCATCTCTCGATCGTACTCATCAGGTCCACCGGGGTAGGATCTATCAGCTTCGAGCGCCACAGCATCCTCAAAGCCTTGGCGATAAGCCTCCGCATTTCGGATCTGAACGGTAAGTGACAGGCGGTCGAACAGAGCTTTGGCACCCTTCTCCAGTTTAACCGACCTCTCCTGTAAAGAGCTGACGTTCTGTTCGGATTCGGCCGTTCGGGACTCCGCCAATGCTCTCTGGAATTCAGCCTCCTCGGCCTTTTTAGAGAGATCCTCCACTTGGGACTTGAGTTGCTCGTTCTCTAGCAACAAAGCCTGGGACTTAGCCTTCTCATTGCTAACTTCGCGCATGACAGCCCCGAAGTCTGCCTCTGCCCTCCTAACTCGGGAATCTGCCTTCTTAACCTTAATGGTTGCCTGCTCGACCAGTTTGCACATGGTCACTACACCAAACAGGCTCTGCAAAAGAACACAAAATTATCATAAGCGAGTCACAGAAGAACACTTGACGAAGCTGAAGGCACGTCTTTTACCTTGAGGGCGGCATCAGGACATGACTCCAAAAGGTTGCCAACGGAGAGCTCCATCATCATCTTCGCATCTCGCGGAGGCCACATCTCTTTCAGAAATGCCTTCATCGATTCCCTGCTTTCGAGAATGGAATCTTCAACTGATAAAGGCATGCCATTCTCTTTTACCATCCGATGAATCCACGGATCCACCGCTGAAGAGCTTGGGACGTCAGAGCCCAATCCAGCCGCCCTAACGGCTGGAGATCCCCTAGGTTCTGGAGCCGAAGGAGAAGCTGAGGCACTTGCCTTCTGGGACTTCAAAGGAGGGGCAGACTCCTCTATTTCTATCACTTCAGCGTGAAGTGACTTTTCAGCCGCCATCTCCTCAGCATGTCTTTTGCGCAAGGCTGAGGCCACTTCCGCTTCTCAGTCGGTCGGAGGACCGGCAAGGCTGTTCCCTTCAGACAGCTTCTTCGTCTTGGTGCGAGTGGTTTTGGGAAGCTTCATTGTCGCACCTTCTGCGCTTTCAGAAATAGCTTTAAGCACCGGAGAACACAGAAGAAGGGAGGATTTAGGTACTTTCTTCCACACCTGTTCGGCAAGGGTCGTCAGCCGTGCCGCTAGCTCCGAACGAGGAAGGATGTCCCTAACTGCGCCAACAAAAGACCGAATTTCATTAAAAAGCATAACATCACATATATTACATCCACAATGCGGTTCAGATAGAAAACCAGAGGGCGGGATACCTAATCCACCAAACTTCCGAGGGATGGGAAATGACTTAGAAGAAGAGACCTTCCAGTTCCCCCCAACCACCACGAGTTGGGCCTTCCAGCCCTTGTCAGAAGAGGGATGACCGGTGCAGAGCGATCTGCCCGGACGTGGGAAAAAATGGAACCGATTCCTCTCATTCTTTGTGGCGCAAATCTGATAACAAAGAAGGAGATCGTCCAGTCCCAACTCCAAATCACGAGTGTGATTAAGTGCAAGAATGCTTGATATAACCCTAAAAAAGTTAGGGTTCACTTGCAGAGGAGCCAAATTCAATTTGTTAAGCACAAGATGATAGAAAGGGTGAAGGGGGAGACGAAAGGCGGGAAAATGCCTGGCTGAGAAGAGCATATCGTCATCACCCAGACCATATCCAGAGCGAAAGTCGAAATCAAGAGGATAATTCCTAAGGGTAACATCGGATGGGATTTCACAATCAAGCCTAAGTTTTCCCAAATTCACATGAGTCCTAATTAGGTCTTGATCAGCGTCTCCCAAATCAGAATCCGAAGAGCTCTGATCTCCCGAAGAAGAGGGATTTGCTGATGTCGGAGGAACAGAAGGAACCTCGGGGAGACTCAGGTCACACTCATCCTCCCCAAGGAATTTGTCGATAGATTGGAAGCGGTTCAGTGGCCCAAATTCATCGACAATCTCCACACCTCTCGCCTTACCCATAGCTTCAAAGAAAAGAAAATAGGAGAGCAGTAGAAGGAGGAGAATAAATCACTAACCTCTGCAGACGAGAAGATATTCCCAGAAATCGCCCAAAATCTACAACAATCTGAAAAATACAAGAGCAAAAACGGGCATTTATGTGGAAGTGACATTACGGCGGCCATCAAGAGCGCGAAAACCGAACTCAACTTGGCGGAACAAACGAAGCGACATCCAAAGCAAAAAAAAAAAAAAAAAAACCCTTTCAAATTCTAACTAAATTTGGAAGGAGTTTTTGGGGCAAAGTGTAGTGGGAAAAAGAGCCGTTATGTGACACGTGTAACCTACCTAATACGTGGCATCCACGTCACCATTACCCAATACGTGGCATCCACGTCACCATCCGGGTCACCTAATTTCGGAAACGCGAATATCGAAAAGAATCCCAGAATTTCCTCTAACTGCACCTACGATCAAGCAATGAAACGGAGGAAGAAAGAAAGATGATATTCCTTAGATTGAGATAAAGAGAGAAATTAACGGCATGAGGATTGTATTGAAAAATATATAAAAAGACCAGGAGGAGGGGGGTGAGAGAGAGCAAATTTTTTTAGACTTACACATGTAAATCCTGTTTGTCTCCTTAAATTTCTTTGATTATTGAGTGTTATGCACTTATTAATTGCTTGATTTTACGTTGGGCAATTTTGTGTACCTACAGACTCCTTAATAGAAATATCACGTAAATATTAATATGTATATATCCATGTGTCCAATAATTGACCATCCAAATCATAACCACAATGACTGCCACATGGTGCCATTTTAGGTGCCAACAGTGTATATTAGTAGTATATGCATGTTTCATGTGGTTAAACATTTTAAAAATTAAATCTGCCTTCTTGGCTGAAATGTGAACCTCTTGTTCTGGAACAATTAATGCTTGGAAAAATACCATTACTTTATTCTATATATTCCATTTTGGACCATGTTTGATCTGTCCATTTCTTAATTCAGTCATTTTCTTTTCCTTTTTCCTTCTTTCTTTCTCGATAATTCTTTAATGGAAATGAATATGTCTCAAGATATTAGTTCAATAAACAAGACAAAAGAGAAGGAATTACAGTCATATATATCACACCGAACAACACTAATACACAATACTTAAAAGACGAGAGTAATACTAAAATTACTCCGCAAACCAATGAAAATGAAACCTCACACACCGGCCTTATAACTATTATAAATATATAAATGGATATATCGACTCGCTCAAACTACCAAAATATACTATTTGGCATGCTCTACATTAGTGCAGCATTAATTTCAGGGGCTAGTTGTGGATGGAGGTGGTGAGAGGAATGGGATTGTTGGCATTGTTGTTGGAATGGTTGGGATTGAAGGAATTGTTGCTGGGAGGGTTGGGATTGAAGGAAATGTGGCTGGAATGGTTGGGATAGTGGGCAGTGAAGTAGCTGGCAATGGAGGCAGTGTCACCTGAGGAACTGTGGGCATGGTTGGCAATGTTGGCAGCGCGTTACTTGGCAACGGTGGCAATGTGGTTTGAGGCAGTGTTGGCATGGCAGGCAATGGAGGCAATGTCGCTTTAGGCAGAGGTGGTATTGTTGGCATTGTAGGCAGTGTAGGTGTTGCAGTTGGAGAGGTTTGCAAAAGGTAGCGAGCTGCGAGGCTCACATGGATGCTTGAAAGTGATAATACCGCCATCAAAGATAGAACGAAGAGATTGTTAAAACAGGCCATTTTTTTATAGTAGCTGAAGGTTTTAGGAGTTGGGTTACACTTGGTTTCCGAGAAAAAAACTATACTCGAAGGTTGTTTGTGTTGAAGAATGTAACATGAATTAGTGGGTATTTATAGAGGACAAATGTTGAGGATTTTGAAGATTTGGTAGGACCAATTTGAGTTTGATGAGATATTGTTGGCGGAACTGCGGAGAAACAGAGTTGTTCACCTCCCAAACCTTGACTGATTATAAAAAACAGAGAGACTAATTCACACAAAAGCCACCCTGCACACAAACTTAGAAGATTGTTATGACTTGTGAGGTATTAATTTATCAATATATAGGCCAGTGAGGAATCAAAAGAACTTTAGACTCCGGGATTTTGCGGGACCCAGGCTATCTATATATATATATATATATATATATATAGATATATATATATAATGTGATGGTTTGTAATTAGAAGTGCACTAAGAACAACATGTAGTTGGTTATATTAGGTGATTCTCACAAATCCTACTCCTATGTCCTGCAAAAAGAACAAGCAATCTAAATCTTTTTGCATTGTAGAGGAACAATCAAACTAGATTTTTTTTAACATATCCATCCTAAGTAGCCATTAAATCATCCAATCTAGATTCGAATAATGTCATTTAGTTATTTATTTTCTTTTCACTAAATTAACCAATTATAATTAAATGTGCATGTCTTATATTTATTTATTTTTTAAATTCTTGAATTAGGGAAGTAAGGTGGGCTTGACACAAGACAAAATTTTCAAATGACATCTCCAACACGTGTAGATATTCGGTACATTAGGGTGCATTCTCGCCGTTTGTGCGCTACACGCGCGATGACCACCATCGAACGTGTAGTGCGCACACACTTTCGATGCGCCGGGCACAACCAATAGTTACTCCTCCAACACCAACACCATGTGCAACCTTCGTTATCATTTTTACCACCACTTTTTCTTTTTTCTTTTTTCGTTTCATAAGTTCACATTTACCACCATACCCAAGTAGTTTCTTGTAGTTCAAAGACTCCCACGTCAGTTGCTTTCATCACACCACAAACACATTATATACGCCTCTACCTTAGTAACACATTTTCCATCATTCTCTCCACATGTTTGCACACAGGGACACATAAAAGCCCCCGCTCTCGTCTAGGCAAACACCACACCCTGTGAAAAATAGTTGTAGACATTGAAAACGAGAAGTGTCTTAAATTATCTTAACAACCAGTAGTAAAATATTTTTCTTTTTTTCTTCTTCCTAAAGAATTTCAATAATAAAAAAAGTAAAATAGAGCTGTTATGATTTTCTGTATTTTATTCATAATTTGAAAAAAATGGATTTCATTTTGTGTTCTTCTTTCTATTTTTTGATATAATATAATTAAAAGTAGTGTATACACATACACACTCACTCATTCATATTAATATGTATATCTAAATGATTTGAAAAAGAACAAAAAAAAAATCTGCATCAAACTATAAATGGGGTGGGACGGGATTACTTTCCTTCTGATGGGGCGAGGATGTTCAGGAAAAGTATGAAAGGACTTTTAATTAAAAGAAATGAGTATGAATTTAGACAAATCTATCCCATACCCACCTAGTTCCCTAGTGAGACTTGAACTTACAACCTCTCCTTTGAGTGTCTAGAATAAAAGCCACTGACCAAACCTATATATGCATTAGCTTTATAATATATAAGTTATGTAACATATACGTCATAGATATATATATAGGTGGGGATGTTAGCTTTTGTCCCTGTATTTTTTTGTACAAAAGATGCCCCCACATTAATTTTTTTAACGCATTAATTTTAGGGTATTAATGTAATTTGATAAAACACTATTTTCAACAATCAATCCATCCTAAAACGTCTCTCCCTCTAAATCTCCATCACATGAAACCCTCTGTCACCTCCACAATCCATGGTGCAACCACCATAATAGCGCCACAATAGACCCATTACTTACAATCAAAACCCAAAAAGAAAAAAAAAACCACAACCACCATATATATATATATATATATGAGAGAACTTATGGGTTGAGTTGAGATGAGAGGGGGGGGGGGGGGGGAGAAAGAGCTGGTAACCCACTGTAATAAGAGAGATGATTGTGAGAGCTTCACGTGGGTAAAGAGAGAAAATGGGAGTTGTTGATGTCATCTTATTTTCAAAGAGACACTATTGGAGTTATTTTTGTCCATAAAATATGGAAACAAAAGTTAACCTTCCCACCTTAGAGGGAATGTCAGCTTTCCCATGCATAAATTATGTATATGTCAATAATACATAAGTTATTATATTATATTCAAATAATTTAAATTATTCAATTAATATATAACTTATATTTTATAATATAATAAATTAATTAATTATATGTAACCTTTTAAATAAGGGTTAAATACAATGACCTCTTCTGGATTTGACTTAATTACACCCGTCGAAAATTTTTTAAAAATCTTGCACTTACCTCCCCTCTAACAATTTTTAGACTCACAAACGTCAAAAATGGGAATGAAATTACTCTTTTAGCCTAATTGTTTTATAATAAAATAGATAAAAAAAAAAAACTCTAAACTTGTGAATTGACATTTTTGCCCATTAAATTATTAAAATTATTTAATCTCTCCTCTTTCCCTCCTCTACTGCATGATACCACCGCCATCTCCACCCACAGCCAATTTGTTTCTGACTTATGTATCTGTAATCACATACATACCCAATGGATTTATAGTTATATTTCTCTCAAGTTTTGTTCTAAATTTGAATTAAATGTTGTTTTTCACCCATTTTTTGTTATATTTTATGTGTATATATACACACACACCCAATGGATCTACAAAGTCAGAATCCAAAAGCCGAATTGCTATACATACAGACACCCAATGGATCTACAAAGTCGAATCCAAAAGCTGAATTGCAATCTATTCCCAGACAAATATATATATATAGATATATATATATACACACAGACACACATGTACACATACATCCAATTGTAATTTGTTCCCTTCATACACTGCCTAACATTTGCAAATCTATACAAAAACACCCAGCAGCAACGAGACCGCTTGATGGGTTTGGCTTCAATAGACACACATATACATGCAATACAGCCCTTGAAGCACCCACATTCGAACCCATAACGAACCCAATCAAACCCACAACGAACCTTACGAAACCACCCAATCGAATTCATTGAACCTTACAAAACCTAACATCCATATGAATTCTGTCTTAATCAAACCATAATGAACTCAACCGGCGAGCTCAGATCGGAGTAGGACGCAGCGAAAGAGGGTAAATAGTCGAGTTATAAAATAGCACCTTAAGACTCATCACTCACCGAGCCTGGTCCATTCAAAAAATTGGTGTGCAAAATGGCAGACCTGGTTAACAGGCTCAACCAGGCCTTTCGGGTCAAGCCCATTGGGCTTTGCTAGCCAAGATCCATAATCAGGTAGTAGGCTCAGACTGGGCTGCAGGCCCAATTAGAAGTTAGTGGGTCTATTCTCCGAGACGGGCCTTAGCACCGGTCTTTTTGCTTCGAGTCTTCAACATGTGTAAGGACGGTGTTGAAGCAAAAAACAGAGAGAAGTGGACTTTAGCTCTATATTGTGCTTCAATACCATTTTTGAGTCCATTGTGCTTCTAACAGGACTTGAACATGAATCCATTTTCATTACACACCAAAGATCACAAAATGATAGTTTGCGTACTGAAGTCAGACAACCCTTTTTTTTTTTTTCTTTTTTTCTCCCTTGTCTACTTGTATTAAGCTTTATATATACCAGAGGACATGCATATTATTATTATTTAATTATATATTATTCATAATTCACACAATTACATTGCCCTGTGAAGACTTAACGGTCGACCTTTACTTGAAATGTGAGAAAGTAGTATTGGTACAGAAAAGAATCGAAGCAAAATTTGAACCATCCATATATATATATTCCATCATGCCAGATGTAAGTATGATTGAGAGATGGTTGTTAATTTTTTTTTACATAAACATGCTTTCATTTCATCAAATTGAGAAGATTAATTTGAACCGCGTCACCTCTCAATTTTGACAAAACATTTATTTATTTTTTGTGTTGAAGAAAATTCTGCTGCAAAACAAACACAAACGGATGACAACCATCCCTATGAAATGGCAACCGTTGCTTTGAAATGGCTGTCCCAAACTATATTCCTATATTGTTTGATCTGTCATTTTCTTTTCCTTTTTCCTCCTTTTCTTTCTCGGTAATGCTTTAATCGAATTGGATATTTCTCAAGAGATTAGTTCAATAAACAAGACAAAAGAGAAGGAATTACATTCATATATATATATATATATATATATATATATATATATATATATATATCAAAATGAACAACAATACACAATACTTTTAAAGAGAATAGAGTAATACTAAAATAACTCCACAAACCAATGAAAATGAAACCCCACACACCTTATAACTATAAATACATAAATGGATATATCGACTCGCTCAAACTACCAAAATACACAATACTAGCTTTCAGGGTCTAGTTGTGGATGGTGGTGGTGAGAGGAATGGGATTGTTGGCATTGTTGTTGGAATTGTTGGGATAGAAGGAATTGTGGTTGGAAGGGTTGGGATTGAAGGAAATGTGGTTGGAATGGTTGGGATAGTGGGCAGTGAAGTAGCTGGCAATGGAGGCAGTGTCACCTGAGGAACTGTGGGCATGGTTGGCAATGTTGGCAGCGCGTTACTTGGCAACGGTGGCAATGCTGTTTGAGGCAGTGTTGGTATTGCAGGCAATGGAGGTAATGTAGCTTTAGGCATAGGTGGTATTGCTGGCATTGTAGGCAGTGTTGGTGCTGCAGAGGTTTGCAATAGGTGGCGAGCTGCGAGACTCATATGCATGCTTGAAAGTGACAATACCGCAATGAGAGATAGAACGAACAAATTGTTAAAACAGGCCATTTTTTTTTTATAGTAGCTGAAGGTTTTAGGAGTTGGGTTACACTTGGTTTCAGAGAAAAAGACTATACTCGAAGGTTGTTTGTGTTGAAGAATGTAACATGAATTAGTGGGTATTTATAGAGGACAAATGTTGATGATTTTGAAGATTTGGTAGGATCAATTTGAGTTTGATGAGATATTGTTGGCCGAAGTGTGGAGAAACAGAGTTGTTCACCTTCCAAACCTTGACTGATTTTAAAAAACAGAGAGACTAATTCACATAAAAGCCGCCCTGCACACAAACTTAGAAGATTGTTATGACTTATGAGGTATTAATTTATCCATATATAGGCCAGTGAGGAATCAAAAGAACTTTAGACTCCAGGATTTTGCGGGACCCAAGCTATATATATATATATATAGAAGTTCTCAAGAAGTGTCATCGAGCTACGATACATATGGAGGTCTGAGACAAAAAAAATTGAGTAGCAGGTTTTGGCAAAATCAATACATTGTAGATGGCAGAGGAAATTTGAGTAACCTTTCAGCAGGTGCAGTCCATGGCTTATAGCATGTGATTGTATATTTACCAACAAACGTAGGTAAAGTTAAATACATGCGACATGTTAGTACTCTTAAATTTTGCAATAAATTTTGACTGAATGTATCACATGACACTGGGCAGCAGCGACCTGACTTATACCATTAAATTGGGCAGAAGTTCACAATCAAAGTTAAATCCTTGCAACATGTTGGTACTCTTAAATTTGGCAATAAATTCTGGCTGAATGTATCACATGACACTGGACTGTAGCGACCTGACATTTTAAGTGTGTACCACTAAATTGAGTAGAAGTTCTCAAGAGGTGTCATCGAGCTGCGATACATATGGAGGCCTGAAGATATTCGGTGCGTCCGATGCACATGCACCGGACATATTCTCGTCGTTCGTGCGCTAAACCCCACCGCGCATCTAGTGCACGAACGACTTGAATGTGCCCGGTGCACTGGGCGGAACCAATACTTACTTCTCCAACTATCATTTTTACCACCACTTTTTCTTTTTTCGTTTTTTCTTTCATAAGTTCACATTTACCACCATACCTAAGTAGTTTCTTGTAGTTCAAAGACTTCCACGTCAGTTGCTTTCATGACACCACAAACACATTATACACACCTCTATCATAGTGACACTCATTTTCCATCATTCTCTCCACATATTTCCACACAGGGACACATAAAGCCCTCACTCTCATCTAGGCAAACACCGCACACTGTGAAAAATAGTAGTAAACATTGATAACGAGAAGTGTCTTAAATTATCTTAACAACCAGTTCTAAAATATTTTTCTTTTTTTCTTCTTCCTAAAGAATTTCAATAATAAAAAAAAGTAAAATAGAGCTGTTATGATTTTCTGTATTTTATTCATAATTTGAAATTTTTCATTTTGTATTCTTCTTTCTGTTTTTAATATAATATAATTGAAAGTAGTGTATACACATACACACTCACTCATACATATTAATATGTATATCTAAATGATTACAAAAAAGAACAAAAAAAAATTATGCATCGAACTATAAATGGGGCGGGACGGGGTTACTTTCCTTCCGATGGGGCGAGGATGTTCGGAAAAAATATGGAAGGACTTTTAATTAAACGGAACGAGTACGAATTTAGGCAAATCTATCCCATATCCACCGAGACTTGAATTTACAACCTCTCCTTTGAGTGTCTAGAATAAAAGCCACTAACCAAAGCTATATATGCATTAGCTTTATAATATATAAGTTATGTATCATATATGTCATATATATAGGTGGGGATGTTAGCTTTTGTCCCTATATTTTGTGGACAAAAGATGCCCCCACATTAATTTTTTTAATGGCATTAATTTTAGGGTATTAGTGTAATTTGATAAAACACTATTTCAACCCTCAATCCATCCTAAAACTGCCTCTCTCCCTCTAAATCTCCATCTCATGAAACTCTCTCTCTCTCTCCTCCACAATCCATGGTGCAACTACCTTCATAACCGGCACCACCACCACCATAACAGATGGCGCTGCCACCACCACAATAGACCCATTACTTACAATCAAAACCCACAAAAAAAAATACAAAATAAAAAATCACCATATATGAGAGAACTGTTGGATTGAGATGAGAGAGATGAGAGAGTTGTTTACTGAGAGAGAGAGAGTGATAGAGATAGAGAGTCATGGAGAGAAAGAGGGGGGAAATGTGAGGGAGGGAGGGAGAAAGAGGTGGTAACCCACTATGATAAGAGGGATGATTGTGAAAGCTTCACGTGAGTAGAGAGAGAAAATGGGAGCTACTGATGTCATATTGTTTTCCAGCAGACACTATTGGAGTTATTTTTGTCCACAAAATATGGGAACAATTTAAAGTATTTCCCACCTTAGAGGGGATGCTTGCTTTCCCTATATATAAATTATGGATATGTCATTAATACATGAATTATATTATATTCAAATAATAGAAGTTATATTATTCAATTAATATATAACTTATATTTTAATAAATAAATTAATTATATGCAACCTTTTAAACAAGGGTTAAATATAATGACTTTTCTTGAAGTTTGGTCTAATTACACCCAATTGAAAGTTTTTTAAAACTCTTGCACTCACCTCCCCTCTAACAATTTTAGACTCACGGACGTCAAAAATGGGAATGAAATACTCTTTTACCCTGATTATTTTATAATAAAATAGATTAAAAAAAAACTCTAAACTTGTGAATTGACATTTTTGCCCATTAAATTATTAAAATTATTGTATC
The DNA here is from genome assembly GCA_026545225.1 of Cornus controversa. NCBI lineage: Eukaryota > Viridiplantae > Streptophyta > Magnoliopsida > Cornales > Cornaceae > Cornus > Cornus controversa. The sequence continues at coordinate 25,896,650 of CM048846.1, read as the reverse complement.
TCTTTCTCCTCTCTTCTTCCTCTCTCCCTCCTCTACTGCAGGATACCACTGCCATCCCCATCCACATGCAAATTTTTTCTAATTTATTTATCTGTAATCATAGACATACCCAATGGATTTATAGTTATCTTTCTCTCAAGTTTTGTTCTAATTTGAATTAAATGTTGTTTTTCACTCATTTTTTGTTCTGTTTTATGTATATGTGCATATATATAAATATACAAAGTCGAATCCAAAAGCCGAATTGCTATATATACACACACCCAATGGATCTACAAAGTTGAATCCAAAAGCCAAATTGCAATCTATTCCCAGACACAAATATATATATACATATATACACAGACACACATGTACGCATACATCCAATTGTAATTTGTTCCCTTCATACAGTGCCAAACACCCAGCAGCAACGAGACCGCTTGATGGGTTTGGCTTCAATAGACACACATATACATGCAATATAGCTCTTGAAGCACCCACTTTCGAACCCAATCAAATCCACAATGAACCTGGATTAAGGGATTTGGAAGGATAAGGAGAGAAAAAAAATGAGATGATAAATCATGTTATGTTTGGATAAACTTCATTAAAAAGAAAATAAAAGATGAGGGATAAGAAGGGATAATTATCCCACATATCCTATCCTCTCAAAAATGAGAAGATTAGGAAGAAAAAGATAGTGTTTAAGTAGTACTTTTCTAATTTTGAAACTGCTCTCAACAATTAAAAAGAAAAAAATTATTATTCTACCCATGTCTTATAAATATAAAAGGATATGATAGTAATTTAGTCGTCATTCTTTCTCTTCCTTATCTTATCGAAATAAGAATGTTATCATCTCTTTTCTTTTCTCTTATATTTATCCAAACATGAATAGAGTTTGTTACTATCCTCTCATCTCCTCTCCTTTCCTTTCCTTTCTTTTCTTTTCTCTCATAATTAATGTTATTCTCTCATTTCTTTTCTCTTCTGTCTATCCAAACGGAGCCTTAAGAAACCACTCAATCAAACTCATTGAACCTTACAAAACCTAACATCCATATGAATTTTGGTCTTAATCAAACCTATAATGAACTCAACCGGCGAGCTCAGATCGGAGTAGGATGCAGCAAAATAGGGAAAATCGTAAGGTAAGAAAAACCCTCCTTTTGTTTAGGCATCCCAGATTGTGTATAAGTTTGACTCAATTGAATCTGTTTTCTTCAAATATTTAGAGAATTGGGGATTGTCTGGTGTTTGGGCATCCCATATTGTATATATGCGCATGCGCGCGCGCGCGCACACACACACATATATATATATATTCAATTCCAACTCTATGGTTGTTCTCACTGAATGCATGGGACTGAAATTGAGGAATAGAAGTGTTATGCTGGATGGGAACTCACGAGTCTGGACCCTTCATTTGTGATTCAAAGCGATGAGAATGGTGTGTCGATTGGTTTAAAGAATGGGCAATTGAGCTTGAAGTCGTGGATTTACCTTAAATATTGATTTCTGTAACAATATAGGATCTGTTCACCCAATTCTTCCTCTATAAGTATATATGATATGGTGTGTATATATAAACACAATCAATAAATGGAGGTTGTGGGTGAAGGGGGTGGCAGTGGTGGATGGAAGGAGAAAAAAAGGGAAGGGGTATTATTGTCTATGAAAATAAGAATTTTTTTTGTAATTTAATGGTATTCCAGGGGCGATAACGTCATTTTGGATGGATTAAGGGCATTTTGGTCACACCATACAATCTTTTGGACAGAATTAACAATTTGGACAGAGAGAGGTATATGTAATAAATGATCAAACTTTAAGAAAATACAGTGCAAAATTTTAAAAATATTTTTAAAATTTTTTAGTAATTAGGCCAATGCCTTGGTTTGGTGGTCACTCTTTCTTTACACGATCAAAAGTATTAATTTAAAGAATTTATATAAAAAGTTGCAAAAAAAAAAAAAAAAAGAAGTAAAAATAAAAATTGTGCTGGACCGCAGACCAGGTTAACAGACTCAAGCAGGCCTTTTGGTCCAGGCCTATTGGGCTTTGCGATCCGAGACCCATGCTCAGGTAGCAGGCTGGGCTTTAGGCCCAATGAGACTCAAATTAGACTCTAGATCACATAAGAAGTTAGTGGGTCTATTCTCCGAGCCAGGCCTTAGCAAGGCTTGAGCCGTCTATGCAGAGAAGTTGGCACTTTCTTTTTGCTTCGAGTCTTCGACATGTGAACGATGGGGTTACATGTAAGGAGGGTGTTGAAGAAAAAAAAAAAACAAATTACTCTTTTATTGCTGGTAATTTTAACTTCATTTTTGGTGATTGTAACAGTAATTTTTATATCTTTAGACAAAGTTAAATTCTAGAATTTACTTTTTTTTTTCGAATCAAATGAGTTGGACAGATTCATAACTCTATTATCAAGAGTCCTGCATGAACAAAAAAAAAAAGAAGGTAATAAACAGTCTTTATATTGTTAAAATTCTATTATAGATATAGCTCAATGTATTTTTACAATACTTATTTAAAATGATTTAAATAAAAAATTGAAGGGCGTATAAGTAAAAAAACCTATACATCAAGGTGATATTTGATAACACTGAAAATTAAGTATTAAAGATTTTAAGAGCTGAAATTTTTAAGTGGTAATTAAAAAATAATTATCTTCTAATATCTTTTTAAATTTTCAGCATTCAGTATTTAGTAATAAGTGATATTTCCATCACTTAAATTTTTTACTCTATTTTTTAAGTAGTTCGTGATATTCAAATTACGTTATCAAACGTACTTAATTGAAAAATGTTTAATATATTCAGAATTAAGAGTTGAATTGAATTATCAAATAGCACGTACGACTCATCATTCACTGAGCCCGGTCCATCCAAAAAATTGGTTTGAAAAATGGCAGACCTGGTTAAAAGGCTCAACCAGGCCTTTCGGGCCAAGACCATTGGGCTTTGCGAGTCAAGATCCATGATCAGGTAGCAGGCTCGGACTGGGCTGCAGGCCCAATTAGAAGTTAGTGGGTGTATTCTCCGATCCGGGCCTTAGCAAGGCTTGTGCAGTCTGTGTAGAGAAGTTGGCACTTTCTTCTGGTCCTTTTGCTTCGAGTCTTCAACATGTGCAATATGGGATTACATGTAAGGACGGTGTTGCAGCAAAAACCAGAGAGAAGTGGACTTTAGCTCCATATTGTGGTTCAATACCATTTTTTAGTTCATCGTGCTTCTAACAGGACTTGAACATGATTCCATTTTCATTACACACCAAAGATCACAAAAATGATAGTTTGCGTACTGAAGTGAGACAACCCTTTTTTTTTCTTTTTTTTTTTCCTCCCTTGTCTACTTGTATTAAGCTTTATATATACCAGAGGACATGCATATTATTATAATTTAATTTTATATTATTCAAAATTCACACAATCACATTGCCCTGTGAAGACTTAACGGTCGACCTTTACTTGAAATGTGAGAAAGTAGTACTGGTACAGAAAAGAATCGAAGCAAAATTTGAACCATCCATATATATATATATATATATAGATAGATATTCCATCATGCCAGATATGAGTATGATTGAGAGATGGTTGTTAATTTTTTGTTACATAAACATGCTTTCATTTCATCAACTTGAGAAGATTAATCTGAACCGCGTCAGCTCTCAATTTTGACAAAAGATTAATTTATTTTTTGTGTTGAAGAAAAAATTCTGCTGCAAAACAAACACAAACGGATGACAACCATCCCTATGAAATGGCAACCGTTGCTTTGAAATGGCTGTCCCAAACTATATTCCTATATTGTTTGATCTGTCATTTTCTTTTCCTTTTTCCTCCTTTTCTTTCTCGGTAATGCTTTAATCTAATTGGATATATCTCAAGAGATTAGTTCAATAAACAAGACAAAAGAGAAGGAATTACATATATATATATATATATATATAACAATGAACAACAATACACAATATATTTTGTAAGACAATAGAGTAGTACTAAAATGACTCCACAAACCAATGAAAATGAAACCTCACACACCTTATAACTATAAATACATAAATGGATATATCAACTCGCTCTAACTACCAAAATACACAATACTAGCTTTCAGGGGCTAGTTGTGGATGGAGGTGGTGAGAGAAATGGGATTGTTGGCATTGTTGTTGGAATGGTTGGGATAGAAGGAATTGTTGTTGGAAGGGTTGGGATTGAAGGAAATGTGGTTGGAATGGTTGGGATAGTGGGCAGTGAAGTAGCTGGCAATGGAGGCAGTGTCACCTGAGGAACTGTGGACATGGTTGGCAACGTTGGCAGCGCGTTACTTGGCAACGGTGGCAATGTGGTTTTAGGCAGTGTTGGCATGGCAGGCAATGGAGGCAATGTCGCTTTAGGCAGAGGTGGTATTGTTGGCATTGTAGGCAGTGTAGGTGTTGCAGTTGGAGAGGTTTGCAAAAGGTGGCGAGCTGCGAGGCTCATATGGATGGTTGAAAGTGATAATATCGCCATCAAAGATAGAACGAAGTGATTGTTAAAATACGCCATTTTTTGATAGTAGCTGAAGGTTTTAGGAGTTGGGTTACACTTGGTTTCAGAGAAAAAAACTATACTCGAAGGTTGTTTGTGTTGAAGAATGTAACATGAATTAGTGGCTATTTATAGAGGACAAATGTTGAGGATTTTGAAGATTTGGTAGGACCAATTTTAGTTTGATGAGATATTGTTGGCCGAAGTGTGGAGAAACTGAGTTGTTCACCTCCCAAACCTTGACTGATTATAAAAAACAGAGGAATCAAAAGAACTTTAGACTCAAGGATCTTGCGGGACCCAAGCTATATATATATATATATATATATATATATATATACGGCATGGATGACCATTTGATAAGTGAACACAATTTGAGTTAGTTTTCTGATGAGATACATTTATAATGTGATGGTTGGTAATTAGAACAAGCAATCTAAATCTTTTTGGCATTGTAGAGCTACAATCAAACTAGATTTTTTTTAACATATCCATCCTAAGTAGCCATTAAATCATCCAACCTAGATTCGAATAATCTCATTTAGTTATTTATTTTTCTTTTCACTAAATTAACCAATTATAATTAAATGTGCATGTCATTCCAAAACAACCTTCCCTCTTTAGTTCTCTAATTGCAGATATATTGTGTGTATATATGTGCTTAAGTTGCTACCGACAAGAGCCATGGGTGAGTTTTTCTCCAAGTAAAAAACTCAGGTATAATCGCACTCCTGATTAAGAGGATCAAAATGTTCAAAACACGAAAATCGTTGATGCTCGAACACATAGTACCTCCAACAAACACACAAAAACCTATTCTTGTAATTTGAAGCAAAAGCATGTCTTACACAACATTTTTTTTTTATGGATCATAAATCATGTTCAAGTACTGCTCTGATTACGGAAGAATATGTGTCACTATAGTTATTATCAACAGATGGACCAATTTATACTGATTGTTTAGGTTGTTTTAGGTTTGTCTTGCTGATTATTGAATTTTAAAAAAATTATCTGTGATTCAATCCATGGGCGACCAAATTTGGAATAAAAAATGAGAATGAACTATTATAGTAGTTTTATTTTTCATAAACAAACGGTTAAGTATGGTTAAGAGGATTTCTTTCCTTGCTAATGTTTGCTTTTATTTATTAGTTCATCTGTCTTTCAGATTTAACTATTTCTCTGTTTGTCTTTCAGGTTCTAAATACATGATGTATTGATTTTCTTTAAGTGGTTGAAGTTTTGATAATGGAGATCAGCAAATATTAGCAATCAAGAAATCTCAAGAAAAAGACCATAACCAGTGTTTCATTTAATTTTTTCATGTTCTTCACTGCGCCTTTAGGTGGATGGATTTGGGATGGTTGTTTAATAACACTAAACGCCCCATGTAATACCCCGGAATTTTGACGTCATTTATTTTAAATTTGAATTGTTTTATATTACTTTTATTATTTCATGTGAATTGCTTTGTCTTTATTTTTGTCATTTTATGTGAATTGTTTTGTCTTTATGGATTCTTATTATTTCATGTAAATTGATTTGCCTTTATATTTTTATCATTTTATATGAATTTTTTTATTGATTGTGTATTGTCTAATTTAATTTTTAAAATACTTTGGATTAGGTTAAGGAGGAATCTAGGCTGGAATGGTAGGGCTAAGGGTATGATTAAGTTGATGGGCTAGGGTTTAATTATGATTATAATATTTTATTTTCTTTTATTTTATTTTTTAGTTTATTTAGTTTTCCAGAGAAAAAATAATAATAATAATAATAATAAGACAAAAGAAAATAGGAAACTAGGGTTTCTACCATTCGCTTTACGCACAGAAACCAAGAGTGCAAATGAAAGAGAGAAGGGAGAGAATGAGCAATTGGGTGAACGGGTTTCGAATCGTCAAATAGACAAGTTTGATTCTTCTCTTCCCATTTGAATCAATATGCATAGTCTAGGTTTGAGGATTATGTTTACATTGAAAATTTTTATATAATTTTATGTTTTTTTTTTCTGTTGCTTGCTGTTGATGAGTTTCGTGAGATTGATTATGCTAACTGTATATAGGAATATAGATTTATATATGTATGAATATATGCATAAATATTTAATGTATGTGTATAATGTATGGAAATCGTACATGCGTGAATTTGGGATGGAAAGAGATGTTAATTTGTAAACCTTTTGTGTTGTTATTGTCCAATAAACGACCCTTATGGGCTTTTTGTACCAATGGGTAGAGGGGATCAAGTGGAGAAGATTGGTACAAAAATCAGAGTGAACAGAGGTCGGGAGTCGCCGAAAAAAGGCCGAAAAACCCCCCAATGCGCTGGGGAAGATGATCCAACAGTCGTGTGTCCCCTACGCGCGCCGCCGGGGTGTGGCGGTTCGTCCAGCCTACGCTGGTGCCAAAAAATGAGTTTTGGGCCCCACTTGCGGGGGCCCACTCTGGGTCTAATTTGGGCCCGTTTCGAATTATTTTGATATTTTTTTTTATATTTTTGAAATTTTTGGAAAAACTTGAAAATTCAAAAAATCAATTTTTAAAAATACTTTTATATTTCCAAAAATTTCCAAATTTTTATTTCAACTTCCTGGGGGTTAAATGAACTTGGATTTTAATTTTCATGTCGAAATTAGCTCCCCTTGTGGTTAAATTGATTTTTAAATTGTCTCAAAATGGGGGTTTTCACCTTCTTTTATTTTAAAAATATTTTAAAAATTCCAAAAAATTCTAAAAATATTTGGGTAACCTTATAGGGATAAAATACACTTGGGTTTTAAAATTTATGTGGAAATGAGTTTTCCTCGTGGTTTTATCAATTTAAAAGGTATGCCTCAAAACTATGTTTTATTTTCTTTTATTTGAAAAATAGTTTAAAATTTCTGAAAATTTTCAAAAAATTTCAGAATAATTAAAAATGGTTTTAGGAATAGAATAGACCCAAAAACTTAGATTAGAGTTAGGTTTTGACTCCCTTGAAGGTTTAGATTCATTGGAGGTTTGGTTGGGTGTTTGCTCCTAAAATGGATAATTGTATTATTTTAGTTTCTTTGATTGTATTTTCCTTTGACATTATAAATGTCCACGAAATACTTAGTTTTTAATTTATTTGTGAATGAGTTGTCTTATGGTGATGATTGCATATCGGATAATTTAAATCATTTTGTTTTGTGCAAATTATATCATGATGCACTTAATTTTATTTTCATGTTGTAAGTTGGCTTGGGAGGTATGTAAGGATTGTCGGGGCATATTAGGTTACCAATACCTATTAAGGTATCTAAAGTTAAATGAGGCATATAAGAATTGTCATGGGCATGTCAGGATTGCCAATACCTATTAAGGTATGTAAGGATAAAAATGGTGGCATGTCAGGATTGCTTAAACTTGATATTATATATGTTTATGTTTATTTCTTCTGAACTTAAATAATGTGTTCACTTTTGTATGATAAAGGTTTTGATGAAACATTGTAAAGGATGACTGTTATTTCGAAAATATGAACTGGATAAAGAATGACTTGTATGTTATATACCTATATATTTCCTCTTGTGTCCCTCATCTGAGGGTATGTATATTGGTTCTCTGATTGGGATGCAGTAGATAGGACTTGCTCATGGGTTTAACCCACTTTGTTGATATTTCAGGGCTCATGTAGGTTCCCCTGCAAGGATAGATTTTTAGTGTTTGGTGGTGGCAGACATCTTCTCTCTCATCAGTTTTAGGGTAAGAACTTATTCTCTTCTTCAGGAATCAAACTGTGAACTCTTGTTGAGACTTTGACTGCTGGGTTTTAATTTAGAGTTATAAACTTTTATTTTTTCCAGTTAAGGGGTCCTTGGGTTACGGGACTTCCAAATTGTATTACCAGACCCGTACTTATTTTATTAGTGATTATTTAAATCTAGAGGGTATTCATTTAATGTTTATTTTAATTCAGATGTACTTTCTTTTCTGCTTTAGAGTTTATTTCATTCTATCTTTTGTCCTCTATGCTTGTTGTTATCAGTTGTTAGTATCTCTTAGGTTTTGTGTATGAGACTGGCCACCCCATGCGAAAAATTTTATGGGAGTATTTCACCCCAATTGGACATCTTGTCTTTTTTTAAAAAAATAATTTTGTATTTGGTATGTTGCAATAGAGGCTTCATTTATTAATGTATGTACTACTACAAGTACATACATGGCGAAGACCTTATCCAACAACATTACCCCTTGAAGAGTTGATCTTTGTTGTAAAAATTGAATATCAAAAACATCTCCCTATCACTTTTCATGAGTTATATGAAATAACTATCAATACCTTAATTTTAATTACAAGTACAACTTTAATCTCACAGAGTTTAGATGGGAGAGATGAATTTCTAATTATTAAGTTGTATAGCATGCATGTTATGGGATTTTGTATCGTGAGTTGTCTTAAGCCAACTCTGGGTTTGACTGACTTACAAGAGTAATGCTACTATGAGGTTGATATCATGATAGTTGTCATGAACTCTCTTTTAATTTAGCATTGATAAAAAAAATATTATGTGTATTCAAACTACAAATGTCGCAAGGACTCAGAAGTAAACCATCAGGCATTAAAAATTTGCTTAAGACATGGATATTCTTTGGTTGAGCTAAAATTGCTTCCTTTTGTGGTGGTGATGGAAACCATCAGGCATTATAATTCACCAGTTCCTTGAATAAACTTTTGATTTTTATTTAAGTAACTATTATTCAAGTCTTGTATTGGTCTGCAGAAAAGCAAGTGTGGTGATACCACAATGATAAGGAACAACAAGATAGAAATCAATTCAAAGCACCTGGTAAACAAGAGCATGATCAAAGCACAACCATATTACCTATAATTTACAAGATACACTACCACAACATGCATTGTCTCCCGCATCCTTGCCTCTCAGTTACTTTCTTTGGCGGCTCTCAGATAAAGAGTCTCACCACCGTGGCCTCCTCACCCATCGACAAATCCCGCACTCCCAATATCATGTTTGGTCCCAACCACCATTCCCCTTCCACTATGAAATCCTTCACCAGAGGTGCTGAGCCAAAATCAGGAAACCCCCCAGCTTTAACTGGCCCACTGCCTTTGCTGTTGTTAGCCTTGCTTTGCAACATATGAATTCCACTACTTCCACTAGAGCTCATGCCAAACTGGCTGTGCATTGCTTGCTACTGTTACAGTGTTAAAAGTAGCAGTTGATTGTACATCATAGAGGAACGTGCAGCCATGAATGATTGTGATAAAGTTCTTGGGTCACGTAGTATTTGAGAAGGGGATAGCAGTTGATCCAAATAAAGTGTCAGCAGTTTTCGAGTGGGGAAAACCGACCTCACCCTCAGAGATTTTTAGTTTTCTGGGGTTAGGTGGTTATTACTGTAGGTTCATTCAGGATTTTTTCAAGATTACTAGTCCGCTCACCTATTTAACCAAAAAGGGTGTGCCTTTTGTTTAGGATAATTTTTGTCAAGCGGCGTTTGATTAGTTGAAGTGCAAGTTGACAACTGCACTTGTCCTAACTACTCCCCATAGCAGAATTGAGTACTTGGTATAAATCGACGCATCATTGCAGGGCTTGGGTTGTGTATTGATGCACGAGGAGAGGCCGATATCTTATGCTTCACGTAAGCTTAAACCTCACGAGCTTAATTACCCGACCCACGATCTAGAGTTAGCAGCTGTGGTTTTTGCCTTGAGAATTTGGAGGCATTACATCTTGGGTGAGACTTTCAGGTTGTTCAGTGACCATAAGAGTTTGTAGTATCTATTTTCACAGAATGAGCTGAATATAAGGCAACGCAAGTGGTTGGAGTTTGTGAAAGATCATCACTTTTTCATGCAGTACCACATAGGAAAAGTGAATGTAGTAGCTGATGCACTTAGTAACTGACCCTATGGTTGGAGTTTGAGACAACGCTGATGCTTTTGTAGCATGTGTAGTGGTTACATCTGCTATCATTTGGAAAGTAATTATAGAGAAGCTTACTGACCCATAGTGCATAGAGAAAGTGACCGACTTAAAATCTAGAGAGGTATCGTTCTATACAATGGGTACGGATGGAAGATTACGATCCAAGGGGCAGTTAGTGGTTCCTCCCAAGGATGAATTGAGGAGGGCAATGATGAGTGAGGCTTATAGTTCACAGTTTTCGGTACACCCAGGAGGGGATAAAATGTACCAAGACATGATATGCCAATTTTGGTGGGTAGGCATGAAGAGGGACATTACTATATTTGTTTCAAAGTGTAGCACTTGCCAAATGATCAAGATTGCTCACCAGAGACCGATGGGACCTTTACAACCACTACCTATATCGAAGAGGAAATGGGAGAGCATTTTTATGGATCTTATTGTGGGACTTCCCACCTCACAGCGGAATCATGATGCGATTTGGGTGATAGTGGTCAGGTTGACAAAATCAGCCCATTTCTTGCCGGTTCGCTCGAATTACACCTCATAGCAATATGTGAAGCTTTACATTGCAAAGATAGTGAAGCTCCATGGCGTACTTTTGTCCATTATATCATATAGAGATTCAAACTTTAATTCAAAATTTTAGAAGAGATTTCAACAGGCTATGGGTACAGCTCTGCATCTCAGTACAACCTATCACCCTCAGATCAATGGTCAGACTGAGAGAGTTAATCAAATTCTGGAGGATATGTTGCGAGCATGTGTACTCAACTTCAAAGGTAATTGAGAGACTTATTTGTCACTCATTGAGTTTGCTTATAACAATTGTTATCAAAAGATTATGGGTAAGGCACCATTCAAGGCTTAATTTGTATAGGCGCCCATGTAGGTCGTCTGCATGCTGGTTGGAGATTGGAGAGAATAGATTCTTGATTTTTGAATTCATTAAGGACACATCTAAGAAAGTCACACTTATTAGGGACCGTATGCGGACTGCTCAGAGTAGACAGGAGATTTATGTTGATCGGAGGACTCGAGCATTAGTGTTTAAGATAGGGGATCAGGTTTTACTCAAGATTTCTCCATTGAACGGAGTAATACAATTTGGGAAAAAGGAAAAGTTATCACCTCATTTTGTGGGTCCTTTCATGATTACTGACAAAATCAAAGTAGTAGCGTATAAATTGGCATTACCAGACACAATGCACAGGGTGCATAATGTCTTTTATGTATCTATGTTATGAAAATTCCTTAGGGATGATGATGCTTATCAGCATATTAAGGTTGGAGAGATTGAGTTCCAACCAGATGCAATATGTGTGAAGCAACCTTACTATATTCTTGACCATAGGAAGTAGGTACTTTGTTCCAAGACTATTCCTTTAGTTCGTGTTTAGTGGAGCCACCACAATGAGGCAGAGTCCACTTGGGAAAGGGAGGATAAGATAAAGGCAAAATATCCATAACTTTTTATTTCATGTATGAGGTGAATTTCAAGTACAGAATTCTTCTTTTTAGGGGGGAAGAATGTAATATCCCGTAAATTTTGAGACTATATAAATTGGGTGTTTCAGTTATTTAATTATTTATTTTGGTGAATGTCTTAGATGCTAAATGCTCTATGTGTTTAAATTGCCTTAATTGTTTTAATAGTTTATATAGTGTTTTAAAGGCCAAGTGTTTATTTGTCTAAAATGTGTTTTGGGGGTTTTAAAATGTTAAATTCTTTAAGTTTTATTTTATTTTTTTCGGTTGGAACAAACTTTTGGATATTTTTTTATTTTTATTATTTTAGTCTAGGCTAGGGAGAGTTGGGCTAGACTTTTGAGTTGGGCTATATATATATATATATATATATATATAGTCTAATTACATTTATATTTATTATCTTAATTATTTAGGATTTATTTGAGTTTTATAGAAAGAAAATCAAATAAAGAGAAAATAAAAATTAGGGTTCAGTAGTTTCTACGCACAGAGAGTTTCTATGCACAGACCGGGAGAGAACGGTAGACGCCAGAAAAAAGAAAAAAATGTGATTTTGCTCAAAATCATAAGGCAAGTTCAATCTCTTCACTTCCCCTTTAAACTTGTAACTATATGTAAATATTTGTATTGTTCGATTTCATGAATAAACATGTATATGCATATAGGTTTATGTATGATTAGGTTTAACAATTTGGAATTTTTGCTTAGTTGTAAGTTAAAGGAATTTTCGTTTGATTAAGCATGAATGTATTGTGTTAAACTAGGGTTTCATTTCTAATATATAGATTGATAGAAACTAGGGTTTTGTTTTTGGATATATGTATGTTGACCAAAATATAGGATTTCGTTTATGTAATTTATATGTAGTGAATTAAATCGTGTTGTATGTATTTACATTTAATTCTTATGAACAGTGTCGATGTCTAGAATTTTTCAACGAACGTATTTTGACCACACGAGACTCATTCTCGATCAAAAACGACCCAATAAGCATAACCCAATAGATATAGCTATTGGGCCATGTCATTTTTTAGTCGAAAAACCATCTAGGTCTCCAAACTTACGTTTTTTCATCCAATAGGAAGACTACTGAATATTTTAGGAATTTTGTTCGTGGACCAAACGAATTCAGAATTGGCTGAAATTTAATATTTAGTAGTTTTTAATTATTAGGATTCTTATTTGTTTTTTTTAGAATTTTTGGAGAAAGTTTATTTTTTTAGCGATTTTCTTGTGCTGCTAGTTTCCTTTTGTTTTTAGGTTTTCTTGTACTGTTAGGATTAGGATTTCTTTATAATAAATACATGTATTATGGAGAGCAGATCATACAACCCATTAAATTATCAAGTATTCGTGAACATTCTGAGATATTTAAATATATATATTTTTAATTTTAAATTATTTTTAAATATAAAAAATTAGAAAAAAAATTTAAAATTACCAAAAAATTTCTAAAAATTTTAATAGGACTTTTAGAGATAGATTATATACAAAAACCTAGGCTAGAGCCTGGTTTAGATTTACTTGATGTTTAAATGGAGGTGTGGGCTTTAGTGTGGGGTTTCTTTTTAATTAATTATTTGTTTTCCTTTAATTATTTCTTTGCTTTCATAAATGTTTGTGATTAATTATATGATGTTTAGATCAAGTTTATGGGACTATTTTAAACTGCGATTACTTTTAAGGTATGTTGGGTCATATTTAACTATTTTTAATAAATGCGACGTTAGAATTTTTCTGATTTTAATTAGCATGCTTTTAAGTGTGTCAGATTACTATTTAAAAGTAATATCTAGACATGTTAGAATTTTTTTGATTTTAATCATTGTATTTTCGGCATATCAAGATTGCCAGGCATGTTAGAATTGCCTAATACCTAATAAGGTATCTATATATTATATTTGTCATGTCAGGATTGCCAAGCATGCCGGGATTGCCTAATACCTAATAAGGTATCTATATATTATATTTGACATGTTCGGATTGTCTACTACCTAATAAGGTATCTATATATTATATTTGGATTTCCAGGCATGTCGGAATTGTCGAGATTACCTAATACCTAATAAGGTATCTATATATTATATTTGGCATGTCAGGATTGCCAGGCATGTCGAGATTGCCTAATACCTAAAAAGGTATCTATACATTATATTTGGCATGTCAGGATTGCTAGGCATGTCGGGATTACCTAATACCTAATAAGTTATCTATATATTATATTTGGCATGTCTGGATTGCCAGGTATGTCGAGATTGCCTAATACCTAATAAGATATCTATACATTATAATTGGCATGTTAGGATTGCCAAGCATGTAAGGATTTCGTATTACTTAAGAAGGTATATGTACATTATATTTGGGCATGTCACGATTGTGCTCACTATAAGAATTGAAGTCTTTAGAGACGATTTTTTAAGGGATCACACAAAAACTGTCGCTAAAGATATGACCTTTTGTGATGGTAGTTTTCTGCTGTCACTAATGTTATACCTGTTGCAACAGTTTATAACCTATCATCACTAAAGGCAAAAAGATTTCACACGAGGCATCTTTTGGCGCCACTGCCATTTAGGGAGTGCTCTCTCTTCCCACCTTGATTAGAAAATGAGACGCATGTCAATATTTGGATTTTTTAGAAAAAATAAAAATATTAAATGACTTTTAAGGACATCCTTTCACAAAAATATTTTAATTACTCCTTCTAAAACGATGTCATTTTTCTCCTTGGGTACATCTTTCGTCCACAATAACCCACCTCGAAAAAAATTCTAAACTCATTTTTATGATTGCAACTTAGAGAGAGACTCTGCTTGAAGCCTTGAAAGTTGTAAACGATTGAAGACAGAACCCTATCCCTCAAACCTCAATCTCTCTCTCACATCAACCGCGAAGCCCTAGGTTTCTCTCTCTTTGTATCTATCAGATCCCTTTCTATCTCCATCTCTCATTTTATCGAAGCCCCAATCTCTCACTCTCACTCGGTCAGCCCCAATCTCTCACTCTCACTCGGTTTAGCCCCAATCTCTCACTCTCTGCAAAGTTACTTTGAACCCTCTCTCAGTTCAATCTCTCACTCTCACTCCATTTGTAGAAATCTTATGACAAGCAATGGAGCCCTAATTGAACGAATTTACCAAGTTTTAATTTCTCTCTATATATCTCTTTTGCTATATACATATCTATTTGTATCTCACATACACACACCCACATAAACACAAACACACACACAAGAACACACTCTCAGAGAGTGAGTTTGGTTCAATGATTGTGACAAGTAGAGTATGCTGAGAGTGATTTTTGTCCTCAATTTATTGTTTTATTTTATTATTATTTTTCTTTTAGTTTATGATTACAAAAAGAAGGTTTTACTGCTAGTGATTTTAGTATCAACTTGCTTACAGATCATGAAATTGGTTGTAAAGAATTAAATTTTTTCTATATGCATTTTGGGCTTGTGATAGCAACTCATCCTCTTGCTTGAACCATGTTATTGTTATATAAACCTTGAAGCCCATAGGACTTGGGAGTTGGGAGTTCACGTGGGCTTGTTGTTCTGTCATAGGGTTTGGGAGTGCACTTGAAATGTTTGTTACTTCCTCCTTAAACCTTTGAAAACAAGTTGAGAATTTTCATTGATGTTATAACAACTTGTATTGATGTTATACGAACTTGTTTTGAATTGCAAAGTGGGACTTCACTTGGGCTTGTTGTCCTGTTAATATTATATATGAAAAATTATATATAATACTGGAATTATGAAAAAGTAATAGATGAGTTATTGAAATATGTGGAGTGAATTTGGGCTTAATTTCATTGATAAAAATATATGTTTAGTTTACAAATTTTATATATAGGAAAATATTAAAAAGAAATTAGATTTAAAAATCCTATAGTGGCAACTATACTTTTCATTTAGTTTAGGTGGAAATTAGATTTTAAACTCTCAAATTTCCTTGGACTTCTCTTGTTTGGATCAAAGGAAGACCTAGAGCCTCTGTAACTGCATCTTTGGCTATTTTAGACAAGTTCCCTACTTTTGTGAATTTGCATAAAAGGGGGATACAATTGACTGTAGTTTGTCAAAACTGTATGTGTGGTTCTGACTTAGGAAACCATCTTTTTGGTCCTGCAATTTTGCATCAAAAGTATGGGCTTGGCTTTCAAATTTTGCAGGTTGGAATATGCCTTATATTAATTCTTTGGACCAGTTTGTCAACTGGTGTGTGTGTGTACTTTCAGAGTTGGTTCTAAGAAAAACACTAATTAGAGGATGTTTTTTCCACTGTTGTATGGGGTATTTGAACAGCTAGGAACCTGAAGCTACATCAAGACATTGCCTTTACTCATGCTGATGTTGTTAGAGCTACTATTTGTGAGTTCCTTGACCTTGTTGCTATCCCTTTAGCTGATTGGAATGTTTTGTAATTGGTGGTGGGTTAGTTATTTGTTTGTTTTCTTATTTTGTTCTTTTTTGAAATAGGTTTATTTCATTTCCAGTTTGATGTAGAGTTGGGCTATTCCCCCACTTTAATTTTGTACTTCATTGCTTTATCATTTTAATACATGAGCCCATTTAGGAAAAAAAAATATTAAAAAGAAATTTTTGGTTCCATGGCCGTCGTATACTTTATAGACCACTACAACTAGATTTAAGGACATTAGGAAAAGAAAAGGAGAGGTAGGCTTGTTGATATTTCAAATGGCTTTCTTTTTGTATTATTCTTAACTTAGGCAAAGTCAAATCCTTTAGATTGAAAAAAACTTCCAAGTGAACTCCCAACTCCTGATATCATCTAAAGCATTTTAATTGCTTCATGCAGCAATGTTAAAAACATGATATTGTTATTTGCACCCAGTAAACTCCCAAGTCCTTTGTTATAACATCTACTAAAAATCACATCTAACTGTAAAACAATTAAAACCCCAAGTACGTTGCTTTATGTGATTTTTTAGATTAAATTTTCATTTTCCATTGTGTTGCATTACTTTCCTTTCTCTTTTGTCATATTTACATTACTTTGCTTTTCCATTTTCAAGGGGCTTGAACTGCTTTGCACTTTCAAGGGACAGTTTTAATGTAGGTATTAGGGACAGGACATACCGTCCCTAATACGCATTTGTATTAGTGGCGTATGCATTAGGGACAGGACATACCGTCCCTAATACGCATGCGTATTAGTGATAGTTCCTGAACGTCACTAATAGTCCAATTATTAGCGACGGTCAAAACTGTCACTAATACACCACTTTTTTGTGACGGTAAAACTTGAATGTCACTAATGACCTTTTGCGATGCCACTTTTTGTGACAGT
Source organism: Cornus controversa (assembly GCA_026545225.1). Lineage (NCBI taxonomy): Eukaryota > Viridiplantae > Streptophyta > Magnoliopsida > Cornales > Cornaceae > Cornus > Cornus controversa. The sequence continues at coordinate 25,879,411 of CM048846.1, read as the reverse complement.
CCGATTTGAGTATTGGCAACAGTTTAACGAATTTTAGTAATGGATTTGACTATCCCAAAAGCCCCATTTTCTTGTAGTGTGCCTAAAACCTAATAAGGTATCTTTATATTTTATTTAGGGCATGTTAGGATTGCCTAATATCTAATAAGAATATTTCTCGTTATATATTCGAGCATGTTAGGATTGCCTTTTGTATAAACTTAAAACTATAGTATGCACTTGCATTGAGATAATAGATGGGTTAGTGTAATGTGTGGGGTTGCTTTATTCTTAGGTCACAGGGTTAATTGGGGATATGTTTATGAGCTAGTGAGTTATACTTAATTGTATGTAAACATAAGTTTGGGGTTTTGTAGAAAGATGATTGGTGGAGGTAGTAAGGTTTGCTTAATACTTAGTAACGTATTTGTAAAATATGGAGGAAGACATGATAGGGTTGCCTAGTATTTGATAAATAGTAAACTTGGTCATTTGTTAGACTATCTAGTATAGGTATTCAGCCATGTAGTTCTCCATTTAGTATCATGCTACACGTCATGAAATAATTTCATGAATTTGTATCATGAATGATGTGGCAAGTAACATGGAGAGTTAGTATTGGTGGGATTCCCCCATACACAGAGTCCTATGATATTATCACTGAATCCCACCAATACTAACTCTCCACGTTACTTGCCACATCATTCATGATACAAATTCATGAAATAATTTCATGACGTTTAGTATTTCTCATATTACAAATAGGGTTAAATTCATAAAACCCCCCTCTACTATCAAAAATTCTCATAAAATCCCCTGAATTTTCAAAAACCCCCATCTACTATCAATTTCTTTCATATAAGGACAAAATTAAACGGCTCCTTCAATTTGATAATGAAATTACTAAAATACCCTTCCTTTATTTAATAAAATAAATTCATAAAAAAAAGTTATTTGTAAATGACGAATGTACCCTTTACGAATGGGTAATTTGAGAAAATTAGAAAGCAGAGGGGGGTTTCTTGATTGAGTTAAAATCGTAAAACCCCCCCTACTATAAAAAATTCTCATAAAACCCCCATCTACTATACTAAATTCTCATAAAGTCCCCCTTACTATGAGGGTATTTTAGTTCTTTTAATTTCAACAGATGCGTCAAGGGTAATTTAGTCATTTACACATCACTTAACAGCTCACGTGAGATGCATTTGTGGCTTATCCGTTAATTTCAACGGAAAACTAACGGGAGGGGGTAAATTGATTGATTTTTTAGTATAAGGGGGTTATGAGAATTTTTGATAATAGAAGGGGATTTTATGAATTTAACCATACAAGTATATGCATGTTATAATACTCCGCTCCAACATATGGTATGATATTGTCCGCTTTGGGCCTGAGCCCGCACGGTTTTGCTCTTGGGTTTTACCCCAAAAGGCCTCATACCATTTGAAGAGAACATACTACATATAAGCACATCCTCTTTTCCACACCCAGGCGATGTGGGATTGAGCACCCTGCACCCTGTCAGTGTGGTAGCTCAGCCCAGTGTCTGTCTTCGCACCCGCCCACTCACACCCGTCCACAAGGGTTACTACAATCCACCCCCCTACGAGGCCCGACGTCCTCGTCGGCACACTTTTTCCGGCTGGGTTCAAGCTCTGATACCAATTGAAATACCCCGCTCCAACATATGGTATGATATTGTCCGCTTTGGGCCTGAGCCCGCACAGTTTTGCTCTTGGGTTTTACCCCAAAAGGCCTCATACCATTTGAAGAGAACATACTACATATAAGCACATCCCCTTTTCCACACTCAGGCAATGTGGGATTGAGCACCCTGCACCCTGTTAGTGTGGTAGCTCAGCCCAGTGTCTGTCTTCGCACCCGCCCACTCACACCCGTCCACAAGGGTTACTACACATGTTTCATGTGGTTAAACATTTTAAAAATTAAATCAGTCTTCTCGGCTGAAATGTGAACCTCTAGGAACAATTATTGCTTGAAAAAATACCATTACTTCATTCTATATATTCCATTTAGGACCATATTTGATCTGTCCATTTCTTAATTCAGTCATTTTCGTTTCCTTTTTCCTCCTTTTCTTTCTCGATAATTCTTTAGTGGAAATGAATATTTTTCAACATATTAGTTCAATAGACAAGACAAAAGAGAAGGAATTACATTCATATATATATGTATCACACAGAACAAACATTAATACACGATACTTTTAAAGAGAATAGAGCAATACTAAAATGACTCCACAAACCCACGAAAATGAAACCTCGCACACCTTATAACTATAAGTACATAAATGGATATATCTACTCGCTCAAACTACCAAAGTATACTTTTTGGCAAGCTCTACATTGCAGCATTTCAGGGGCTAGATGTGGATGGAGGTGGTGAGAGGAATGGGATTGTTGGCATTGTTGTTGGAATGGTTGGGATTGAAGGAATTGTTGTTGGGATGGAAGGAATTGTGGTTGGAATGGTTGGGATAGTGGGCAATGAAGTAGCTGGCAATGGAGGCAGTGTTGCCGTAGGAACTGTGGGTATGGTTGGCAATGTTGGCTGCGCGTTAGGCAGTGTTGGCATGGCAGGCAATGGAGGCAATGCAGCATTAGGCAGAGGTGGTATTGTTGGCATTGTAGGCAGTGTTGGTGCTGCAGAGGTTTGCAACAGGTGCCGAGCTGCGAAACTCATATGGATGCTTGAAAGTGACAACACCGCAATTAGAGATAAAACGAAGAAATTGTTAAAACAGGCCATTGTTTGATAGTAGCTGAAGGTTTTAAGAGTTGGGTTACAGTTAGTTTCAGAGAAAAAAACTATACTTGAAGGTTGTTTGTGTTGAAGAATGTAACATGAATTAGTGGGTATTTATAGAAGACAAATGTTGAGGATTTTGAAGATTTGGTAGGACCAATTTGAGTTTGATGAGATGTTGTTGGCCCAAGTGTGGAGAAACACTGGGTTGTTCACCTCCCAAACCTTGAGTGATTAGAAAAACAGAGAGACTAATTCACACAAAAGCCACCTTGCACACAAACTCAGATTGTTATGACTTGTGAGGTACTGTATTAATTTATCAATATATATAAGCAATCAAAACAACTTTAAACCCAGATGGATTTTGTGGGACCCAAGCTATATATAGCTCTATTGTTGATATGGCATGGATGGCCACTTGATGAGTGAACATAATTTGAGTTAAGTTTCATGATGAGATCCATTTATAATGTCATGGTTGGTAATTACTAATTGAAAGAAATCTTGGAAAAGTTCGTAAAAGTTTGCTCTTGACATGCAAAAAAGAGCCAATGTGGTGCACACTCTACTTGGAAGTGAGAGTGATTAGATGCGCTCTCAGTTCGCAAGTGTGAGTAAATTTAGGTTTACTCTCGACTTGTGAAAGTTTAATTTTGATGAAAGAGTAATTATAAAGGTTTTACTATGAACATAAAAGAAGAGGCAAAATAGTGAATTTGGAAAATTCTCGAAAGAGTATCTTAAGGCGTAAGAGCTAAACCACGTTACATAGTTGTGTTAGCTTTTCTATTCCATTAGCTCCTTATCTTTGATTATACCTATTTGCTTATCTCTATTTGTCCAAACATTTGTTTGTATTTTTAATTAATTGTATGGCAAACTTGACCAAGTTGCATGCTTAAAATTGATTATCTAGCTTTGATTAATGCTGAATAGATTAATCAGGTAGTTCTTTATGTATGTATTTTGTCACTTGGAATTAGTTAATCAAATGAATAATCTTAGGACATCCAATAATTAATTATTACTTGCACAGCTTTATTAAATTGAATTAGAATTCATTGTTCGTCATAGACCCAATCCACTCTCCCTCTTGGTTCAATACTTTGCAACACAAGTTTTACTATGCCATCAATATATAATTTATATTTTATACGTAACCATTTCAATAACTAAAGGCTTGTCTTGGTGGTTACTTTTTCAGATGGGAAGTCGTGTGTTCAAATTCCATCAAAACCATTATAATTTCAAGATTTTTATACAAATAATAATAATAATAATAAATGTGCTAGAACTTGGGCTAGGTTAATGGGCTCAACCAAACATTTTGGACCTGGCCTGTTGGGCTTTGAGAGCCGAGACCCCATGCTGAGGTAGCAGGCCCAATGGTGAGGCTCAAATGGGATATATATATATATATATATATATATATATATATAATGCTTTTGATGGGATTTGAGGAGGGTGTTGAAGCTTGACAAATTTTTGGGTCATTGGCAGTGCAACAGTTCTTACCGCTCCCTCTTGCTCGAGCTCAACTGACCTCTCTCTCTCTCTCTCTATATATATATATATGCTACTTCTATCCACTGGGTAAACACCATGAAAGGAGAGGTGATGTATATATATTTCAAGGTTAATTGAATCAAGCAATCTCTCAGCTTCTTTCACCAAACATAGATATAGATGTGTATATATATATGGAAGAGAGAAATTGACTTCAGGCAAATCAAGCAACCTTTAAGTTGGGTGAGTTGTCATCTGGAAGAAGATATATATGGAAGGTATCTCTAAGCTTCTTTCACCAAACATAAATATGTATGGAAGAAAGAAATTTGACTTCCAGCTAATCAAGCAACCTTTTTTATTTGGAAGAGGGAAATTTGATTTTCATACATACGTGTATATACATACATAATTTCATCGTATATAGATTTATATGATATATTATGATAGACCTTCAAAACTATCTCAAGTTTCTCATTGTTTATATAGTACTAACCTCTCTCTCTCTCTCTCTAAACCATCCTACCATTAGCAGCTACAGTTGTTGCCTCCTCCAAGCGGTTTGGGGTGTACTTCTCCATCAGCCGGTTAAGTTCAGTATTGAACTCCTTTTCCAACTCAGCCTCTTCCTCCCCGTGTTTTTTCTTCATTGAAATCCTTTTTTCTTCCAATTCAACCTCTTCCTCCCAGTGTTTTTTCTTCATTGTAATCTTTTTTTCTTCATGATCTTTTATCAGTATCTCCCTCTCTGCAATAAATTCTTCCATCTCCATGTCCTGAAATTCAATGAATTTTGCAATTTCCTCCTCCCTATATCAAAGGATTGAGCAAACAATTTCATCTGCTCTATATCCACGGAGTTGTAGGGATTTCACTATGATGAGAAAAACGGTACCAATTACAGAGAGTCAAGAATGAACATATACCAACACCTAGGCTACATAACAAGTGCGGAATATACTAAATACCACCCATTAGATATACGTAATTGGGCTAAGGAGTAAAATTATCAGGCTCCGAACTTCCCATCACATCACGTATAGACCAAATAGACAAGCACACCATTTTATCTCGCATAAAACAACTCACCCACATAATTTATTAAATCAGCCACAATCCTGATCTGGCATACAAATCTGAATAGACCTTGCATTTATCCTATAAACCATATATATGAGCAAGGTTTGACTTCCCGCCTTGTTTTTGGGGAAGCCACACAGATCAAAATGCAAGTGACCCAACACCTAAACTAACCAAATGGCAGTATTTATGCAAAGATGGAACCCCTAGTTGATTGAATTAAACCTATTTACAAACCAGAAGATTTGTGATTATCCACAAACCAAAACAGCAACAACAATATAAAGCAGCAATATAGCAAGGTATGCTAAACATAGAATAATTATTCACAGGCAATGCCAGTACTCAAATACACAAAAAGGGCATATTACCTGTGCCTGTGATCAAACGAACTAGAGGTATTTGCATTTGTTTGTTTGACTTTCTCCCCCTCCTGTTGATGCATCTTCTCAAATCGGGCCTTATTTGCATCCTGAAAGATTCTGATGTTTTCCCTATGGAACTGGTCCTGATAGTCCATCTAAGAAGAATAGAATGCAACAACCAAGAGGAAAGCAGGACCCAAGAGAGAGGGGAAAAAAAAACAGAATCAGTATAATCAAGAGCATGGCAGGACAGGAAAACCAAAAAAAAAAAAAATTGAAAACAAAAAACAAGAAACCTCCAACTACTAAAAGAAATGGAAGAAAAAATTAACAGCACAAAATATTCATTATCTGTTGCAAGGGAAAAAAAAAAAGTAAATGAACATTTTTCAAACACTAACTTGTAGAAATTAATCAAAAGTGAGATAACTCTCTCAAAGTCGAAGAGAAATGCATTTTGTTAACATGAACTTCAATTCATAAACAACTCAATTTCTTTTTCATTTGTTTTTAGCAAATTGTTCAAGTGTATGGATAAATATCAGGCCAACCATATTACAGATTTTACAAATCTGAAACTTAGCCCTAGCCAATCAGCAGACATATTGAGGATACATCATTTCAAGATAAAGTAAAAGCCTGCCTATGAAGGATGCTCTGAGGTCAGTATCCCACTTAACAGAGGATGGATAAATATGGGAACCATAGTCTCTGAACACAATAAGGGATATCAACATTTATATCAACATGGGTGCTTGTAGATTATATCAGTGATTATTCATAACTACAATTAAGACTTCACCACTACAAGATTCGTGTTCGGCAGTAAATAGATAAATGTATACCTAATCATCATCCCAACAATAAAAGGGGTTGAAATGAAACAGGTGATGTATGGTTGCCCCACCATGTGAGGTATAAATTTGTAATTGGCAATGTTTGGTGTCAAAACTTAGTATGATCGAGTTGTAATCTTTTATTTATATTCTTGTACTTAATTACACATTTGAAGACTCAAAGTGAGCATATTGTTCTACACCAACCAAGCAAATGATCTTCAAAGGCATGAAGCTTGACACTTTGAAAGAAGGCAATAATGCATTGAACAAGGATTTGATTGATTGAAATTTTCGGATGGTTTCAATTACATGTGGACATCATTGATCAAGTATGAGAGTCACGTAGTCCAAGTACAGTGGTGAGAACACATATTTTGAAACGGGAGGTTCCAACCTTGAAAATTAGAGTTTTCGGAAAAAAATTCAAATTTTCAAGTTTGGACCAATTGAGCTCAAACCTAGACCGGTCCATGAAGTCTCAGGACTTCAATTCTTCAAGGAAAAAGCCTTGGACCGGTCTAAGTATGGGCAAGACCAGTCCAAGCCTCTTGATGTGGCTTTTTGGCTCTGTTGACTTCCTGTTTTGACCGGATTTTGACAATTTCCTTAAATTTTGAGATTTGTTTCCTATTGATTTTTAAATTGTTTTTCAAGGAAAATTAGGGGTTTTAATATCTATAAAAATCTCATATGATTTCTCTCCCATTACTCTTTCAATATACATCAAAAATTCATATTTTAGAAAGAGAAGGCATAGAAATATTTTTTTGGCAGAGAACTTTATTTTTCTATTTATATTTTTGAGATATCACACACATATATACACTATGAGTGATTTAGGTTGTGTCTCTCTCTTTGCTTGATCAATCATTGAAGACTACTTCTGAGATTTCTTATTGATCAAGCTACTGGATCATCTGGTTTCTTCAACAACTATTCGTTGGTGGGGAAGGAGAAGAAAATTGCACTACAAAGGGGATAGAATACTTGCTGAGTATTCGTGTTCTTTGAATTACCCTTCTGAAAGAATTGTGATGTTAGCTGAAGTCTACAGCAATTGGCAATTGGACGAGGGAGTTGCAAGAGTAAGTCTGAGGCGTTCAGTATCAAGTTCTTGTCAGAGTGGAATGGGTGAGTCTGAGAGAGAGTTTGTTGTACTTTGCTTGATGATAGTAGATTTGGTTCTCCAAGGCTACAAGCCTCACCCGTAATTTTTTTTTTATCTGGGTTTTTCACGTATATAGAGTTTGTTGTACTTTGCTTTGATGATAGTAGATTTGGTTCTCCGAGACTACAAGTCTCATCCGTGATTTTTTTCGATCTGAGTTTTTCACGTATATAAAGTTTGTTGTACTTTGCTTTAATGATAGTAGATTTGGTTCTCCGAGGCTACAAGTCTCATCCGTGATTTTTTTTCGATTTGGATTTTCCACGTATATATCGTGCATTCTTTACTTTACTGCACTTTATTTTATTTACTTGCTTTGTGGGATTGTTTAAATTTTTAATTGGACTTAAAATTGGAATAATATGAAAAATTAGTAAAAGAGAGAGTAAACCTAATCACTCCCCTCTAAGTATTAATCAAACCTTTGCAGTCATTTCTGCACTGCACAACTCATACACCTAGCATACAAATCGGGTTTCAGATCACACCACCACCACCACCAACCCCACCCCCCAAATCGGGTTCTTTCAACATTTTATATAAGCAGTAGATGGAACATGCCTCGTATTACAAAAATAAAAGTAGAATATAAGCATCTGAGAATTTCATGGCAACTACACAAAAATACAATTGAAAAGAAAAAAGATCTTTATGCAAGAAAGAAAAATACAAGTGAAACAAAAATCAATTTTAGACACCCTATCAACCCAAAGCTTCAAAACATGGAATAAAAAGAGTAAAGACCTAATGATTCGAAAAAATAAAAGTAATTTAAATAGCATTGTAAAAAATACGAGATGTGAAGGAAAAACAAAAATTAGATATGATCAGAGATTCTAAGAAGTGCTTTATATGTTAGCTGTTGAGTAAAGGAAAATGGGTTCTAAATAAAACAATGCCAGCTCAAAATCACAAATTAGCAACAGATAGAGGATTGTCATCTATTAGTGATTTAAGTGTATCAAGAACTGAGCCTTTGCCATTGTATATTATTCACAATCAAGGATGGAAAGGTTCATATACGGAATGAGGCGTATTCTCCCTGCCCTTACACCACCTAAGGAAGCACTCTCCAAACCCCAACTATCCTACCCAGCCTAGCATAACCCACAGTATACAAGTATATATACATCTTGAAAACCATAATTTTTATATTAAATTGAGCAAGGGGTGAATATACTATATTAGAAAACCGAAGGCATTTATGTGATTTAACTGTATGACCACAGCAAGGCAGGACGGGAACCTGCAGAATCAAGTCAATTTGCCATCCATCATCCACCAAAGAAGGAAAAATAAAATGCAACATTAGATACAAACTTCAGCAATAAATTGCAAATACATGCCCTTCAAAATCAACAGCCATTTCCTCCCTCATCAGGTCCAGATTCATAAGACTGTTGCAGTAAATTACAAGCTCCGAAAAGCAGCAACTCTAATCATCATATCTAAGTGGTGCTGTTAAAAACGTATATAAGTAAGAGTACAATTGAAGATATGAAGAGTACAATTGAAAATAAAAAAGCCTTATGCTTAATAAAAACTTGCAGAAGAGTAGGTTAAGATCTCTATTAACTAAAAGCAGTGTTAGTAGCTAACAAGCAATAGCATATGCAAAATACAGGAACATGCAGAGAAGTGCAAAAAACCCAAAATTGATTTTGTTTAGACAGTCAAAGATGTCAAGCATGTCCAAAATATCTTCTCACCAATCCAAAGGTTTTGAGGATTGCGGTTCATATTATAGTTATCATTTCAGGCACAAACACCGCCACCTAAGGTTATCTTAAAACCCACACACCCACATAATGTCCAAGACAGTAGTGCAAGCAACTATCAGCTAGGGAATAAATCAATCCCAACATCATTGGACACAAAATTTACTGCAGTTAACAATTACCTGTTCCTTGTTTTCTTCATGGTGCTTTTTAGTTAATTGCCTCACAATACGGTTTTCCTCTGAGGTTTTTGTTGTGCCGGGAGCCCAGAAATTTAACAAACAAAGCACCAGACACATAAATACACAGATATTTGCGTGGTTCGGCAATTGCCTATGTCCACGAGAGGCAACAGATTCACTATAAGAGAAATATTACAAACACACTCTGATTTCTCTCAAATGCTCACAAGAAACTGATATGCCACACTCTTACAAACACAATACAACAAGTATATATAGAGTGCAAGGAGGGAGACAATTCGAAAAAATCAGCACCCATTGTCCACAATTTCGGCGCCCAATTTTCTTCTCTCGTTCGGTAGCTTTCGGTGCCACTAATGCATTCTCATTCGAGCCATATATCCAACAGTTTTGCGCATCATCTCAGACACCCTACCAAGAGATTCTTCAAGGGTTTTGGAATGACTCTTTTCCTCTACAACTTTGTTCTTGAAAAAGAGAAGCTGCTGATTATCTTCACTCATTTGCTTCAGCTGGCTTATGACCATCTCTTGGTATGATCTCAGCTCAAATTTCACTTTGGATTTAACTAATCAATCGAACAGCATACAAAACATAATTGTATAACAAATTAGTTGAAGTACTCTTGTAACTTCAAGACCAAAATAAACTATGCATTTAATTGTCAAGGGTAGGTGTAGGCTAGCAAAATGAGGACCTGGAGAATGCTGATTAAAGATAACTAGGTCTCCTTTCTCTGCCACGTAACCATATAGTTGGCGCTTCCCTCCAGGACAGAATGGAACACGATGACGATCCCAAGCCTCCCTATCTGTTCCTTGATCCTTGAAATGCTTATCTAGTTTCTCAGCCTCTAAATAACCCATTGCTAAGCTCTCAAAAATCAAAACACTCATCCCGCGGTGCCCCTGTGGACCATAGGAGGGCTTGGCCTTCACTGCAGGATATGGGCTAAAGTAATTAAGGAGCTCTTGATTTCCCTTGCCAATCCACTAGTAGCACAGTGAGACAAATTGAAAAATCAATTGAAAGCAAGCAAACAATTTTATTTCATATTAAACATAAAGAATCTGGGGGTTTGGTATTGCTATAGGGTATTTTTCACATGTATATGCATGCATATATGACTATATAGGTGGGTGTGTGTATATATATATATACGAACATAAAATTGGGTTTACTGTATTTATCGTTTTTGAGCGTTTTTGTTCCGATTAATTGGTAGATCGTATTTCCCCGAACAATCCTTGAAAGTTTGGTTACAAACCGTTGGGTAAATCAACGGGAAATTGAGTTTGAAGTTTTAGATTTTTAAAATTTGAAATTGGACGTTTTAGATTTAGGCCGCAAGAGGGAATGGATTTGGTACCAATGCGTAGCTTAGATCGAGATGAGTTCAATGGTATATTCATACGTGCAAGTCAGTATCTAGAAGTGGGCAAAAAATGGCCAGAAAGATTCGGCTCCATTGTTGAACATCTGTTACAGGAAGAAGGAAAAGAAAATAAAATAAAAGAAAAAATAAAGAAAAAATTAAAAAAAGGGAGAAAGAAGGTGGAGGCAACGCCCCCCACGTGCATGGGGGCGCGTGCTGCTGGCGTCGGGGCCCACTTTGGGCCTAGTTCGAGGTATATTTTTTTAAAATTTTTAAAATTGATTTTTAAATTAGAAAAATAGGAAAAATAATTTTTAAAATTCTTTTTAAATTCCTAAAAATTCTAAAAAAAAATTGGATAATCTTTTGGTTACAGAATACACTTGGGTTTTAAATTTCAAGTGGAAATGAGCTTCCCTCGTGGTTAAATTGGTTTTAAAAGTATGTCTCAAATTGGATTTTTATTTTCTTTTATTTGGAAAAATATTTTTAAATTTCTAAAAAATTTCATAAAATTACAGAATGATTAAATAGGGTTCTTAGGAACAGAATATGCTCGGAAACCTAGATTAAAGCTAGGTTTAGACTCCCTCGACGATTTAGGTACATTGAAATTTTTGGTTGTGTGCTTGCTCATATAATTGGTTGTTGTATTATTTTATTTCCTTAATTGTATTCTTTGAAATCATAACTGCTCATGATACTTGATATTAGTTTAATTGTGTATGAGTTATTTTATTGTGGTGATTGAACTTCTGTTAGATTAAATTAATGTGCTAAGTAGGTTAGATCTTTTATTTTGGTTTAATAGGTTAGTTGTAGAGGCATGTAAGGATTGCCAGGGGGCATGTCAATATTGCCAATACATAATAAGGTATCTAAGGTTAGTTAAGGAGGCATGTAAGGATTGTCAAGGGGCATGTCAGGATTGTCAATACCTAATAAGGTACTTAAGGATAATATAGGAGGCATGTCAGGATTGCCTAGGTTTAATAAGGTATTGTATTTGTGTCTTTGGTTTGAACTTAGAAATATGTTCTAATTTGTGTGGTAGGGGTTGAATTGGAACGGTATATAAGACGAATTTTGTTTTGGAGACATGAGATAAATAAGGGAATGATTTGTATGCATTTATATATATTTGAGGTTAGTTATGGAGACATGTCAAGATTGCCGATAAGGTAGTTAATAGAGATAAGGGAGACATGTCAGGATTGCCAATACCTAATAAGGTATTTAAGGTTTAGGGAGGTATGTCAGGATTGCCGATAAGGTAGTTAATATAGATAGGGGAGGCATGTCAAGATTGCCGATATCTAATAAGGTATTTAAGGTTAGTAAGAGAGGCATGTGTGGATTGTCAATTGCATGGTGGGGTACTTAATGTATAGGGAGGCATGTTAGGATTACCAAATATTTATAAGGTATATTATTTAATAAAAATGTTCGGGTATGTAAGGATCACTTTTGGTTTGAACTTAGAAAATAGGTTCTATAATTTGTGTGTTAGAGGATGGATTGGTACAGTGTGTAGGCTGGCTTCTATTTTGGTACATGGGTTAGAAAAGAAAATAATTTGTGTATATATTTATATATTTGTTGTCCCTCATATAGAGAGTATGTTTACTGGTTCTCTGATTGGGTTGTAGTAGATAGAACTTGCTCGTGGGTTTAACCTATTTTGTTGATATTTCAGGTCGTAGATAGTTTCCACCTCAAGGTTAGAACGTGAAGTTCGTAGAGTGTGACATTCATCTATTCCTTACTAGACTTCAGAGTAGGGACTTAGGTCTTTTCTGAAAGTAATTACTTTTAATCTTTTGGTTAAGGGGTCCTTGAGTTATAGGACTTCCAAGTTGTATCGATCAGACTAGAATTATGTATTTAACATTATTTATTATTTCACTTAGACTTTCCTTTCAGCATTTATAATTCTTTTTCTTTTGTTCTTGTATTCTATGCTTGTTTGCTATCGGTTGTAAGTATCCCTTATGTTTTATGTATGAGACTGGCTACCTCATGCGTGAAATTTGTTGGGGGGTATTTCATCATTGATTTCTGTCAAATTCAATGTCATGTCCTTAAAGTAATCAATCTCATGAGAAGAAGATTCATCATGAGATTGATTCAATCCTAAGCATGCTCAAAAGATCATCACCACAAAAATTACCTCCACAAACCATAGGAGAAAGTCGGGAGAGAAGCTTCAGATGGGTAGCAACTGGCGTCTTCCAGAACAACACTCTTGTGTTAGGTAGATAAATCGTTTTCAGCAAGATCATGCCAAAAAACTTCCTTTTTTAACTCTTAAATCAAACTCCAAAATCATCAACAAAACTATACACAAACAAACCCACAAATATATATATATATATATATATATATATATATTCACACACATATACACTTATATATATGTATTCACACATATACAAATGCATAAAGGATCACAAAGGGTGGGTGTGGAAAGATTATTAGGTATTCCCGAGACCACGGTCCTGTGCCAATAGCAACGCGCTACATGCACATATGCATCCCTTTTCATTTAAACACTTGTCGTGGTGACATGTTATTATTGGTCCGGACAAGTGAGCCAGAGAGTATCTAATAATTTCTTGTGGGTGTGACTTATCCAACAACACGGACAAAAACCCTTCTTCATTTTAAAACTTGGTTGACTTTTTTTTTTTTGGCAAGTACATGAGTTCTTTAGAGAGAGAGGAAACCCATTTCTTCACCACCATAGTCTGCTAATATCTAGAATTTTCCACTTTTTGTTGTTGTTGTTGTAAGTATCTGAGTTCTGTAGATAGAGAGAGAGAGAGAGAGAGGAAACCCATTTCTAATATGCAATTTTCTAATTTTTTTTATTTGAGTTGTTGAGTGAGAGATTGAGAGGAAGCCATTTCTTCATCACATAGTTTTGACACTTTAATTTTTTTATTTTAATTGATTTTAATAGATTTGACGATTAACTAATGGCAAATGTGTTCAAAGTTAAGTCAATCAAATCTTACATTAATCCGAAAGTAATTAAGCCAAATCTTAGAAATGTCAGAGTAATATACTTTAGTATTATTTTTATTATTTTAATTTTATCCATGCACTTATATTATTTCTATGAGACTTAAACTATGCAAAATTAGAATAACTATGAAGGGATATTTATTCCATCATGCCATATGTTAGTTTTTTTTTTTTTTTGGATAAATTACACTGACCATTCTTGTAAATAAGCAAAAAAATAACACTGCACTTTTATATCTGTGTACTTTTTGTAACCCTGACTTCCTCTATCAACTTTTCGTACAAAAATTGTAAATAATTTTGCGCTTAATCTATACATAATACTCTCTCACACACACTGCAATAAACTCTGCTCAACACACACACATAGACTAGACTTAATTCTCAAGACAAGAAACAAAAAAAGCACATCTAAGGCCCCGACAAGATATTCTTCCACATGTCACGAAATGCTCTCCGCAAATTTGTTGTGGACATATGGTCACTCAATTCTCTGGAGCTCTCATTTACATATATTGTATATAAACGTGACCGCGTGAGAGCATCCAAAAAAGCGGTGCTAATAAAGTGGGAAAGGGAAAACATAGAAAACTCGGATACTTCATCCAAAATGTAGTATTTGTGTAAAACACTTGGACACTATGTCGGACACTTCTTGAACAAGTGTCGGACACTTTGTGAAAGTATCCTGACATTTTTTTTTTTAGGACACTCCTCTAACACGTGTCGGACACTTCGTAGCAGTGATGTATATTCAAATATTTTAAATGAAAATTATATACTACTAAGTTCTGATTAAAAAAAAATTAAACTAAATATATGTAGAATGCTAAATAAGTCTGATTTTTTAATTTATTTTAATCAATTTGTTTATTTTTGTTTATAAATTTGTTTGGTTCTTAATTGCTTGATAATGAATTGAAGTATTTCTATAATGTAATATTTTTTATTGAATAATTAATATATATTAATATATTCTATTGTTATTTTATAGCTGTATCCTTGTCGTGTCCTGTTTTTTTAAATTTCTCATATTGTTGTCGTAAACATGTTTGTGCTTCCTAGGGGGAAAACAGAAAGGAAAGAGGAAACTGAAATCAATTACAAATTATTCAAATTCAACAAGGTCAGTCGAAGGAATCTTAGAGCTCGCATGGTTAAGTACAGACCATTTGATGGTCTTCTTGGGTTCTCAACGTCTCTCTCAAACTTTAGAAACCCAAAGTTTAAAGTGTAAATGCGAAGTGTTTGTACGTGTACCAACGAAAAAAGTGACAAGGCTAGTTGGTCTTTCTACCTAATAAGATTTTTTTCAAATAAAAAGTACATGGCTATAATAGTCATTTCATCAATTAGTGCAGTGCACTGCTAGTTTTGAAAACACAAGAGAGAGATATTTTTGTGACCAATGGAATATGGCAAAGCATAATATAATATCCTCTGAAAAAGCATATCTTCCGAGAAGCCCAATTTCATCATGATTGAGAATATGGTTACATACACATGCTTTCATTTCTTCATGAACTTGAGAAGATTTAATTTGAATCAGGTGGCCAAAACACTCAACTTCGACAAGAGACGTCTATTTTTTTCTGTAGGCACAATAAGTGTTATATATATAGAAGAAAATTCTGTTGCAACACAAGGAAAAATCGATGCAACCATATCATATCATCCTTGTAAGCCTACAACATATATCATCCTATAAAATGGCAATGTTTTCTCTTATCTTAAATGGTTCTCATGACCTGCTTCTATCAAACTATATTCTTTGGAATATTGCAAAAGGAAGGAAGGAAGGATAGACCCTTCAAAACAAAACACTATCTCAAGTTTCTCATTGTTTATAGTAGTAATTAACCTCTATCTCTAGTCTCTAAACCATCTTCTTACCATTAGTAGCTACTGTTGTTGCCTCCTCCAAGCAGTTGCAGTTTGGGGTTTGGGGTGTACTTCTCCATCAGCCGGTTTAGTTCAGTATCGAACTCCTTTTCCAGTTCAACCTCTGCCTCCCACTGTTTTTTCTTCATTGAAATCTTTTTTTCTTCATGACTTTTCATCAGTTTCTCCCTCTCTGCAACAAATTCATCCATCTCCTTCTCCTGAAACTCTATGAATTTTGCAACTTCCTCCGCCCTATATCCAAGGTTTGGAAATATAATATCACAAGTAAGTAGACAACTACTACAAAATAACTTGGACTGAGTAATAATTATTCACAGGCAATGCCAATGCCAGTACTCAAAAAGGGCATATTAATTACCTGTGCCTGTGATCAAATGAATTAGAGGTATTTGCATTTGTTTGTTTGACTTTCTCTCGCTCCTGTTGCTGCATCTTCTCAAATCTGGCCTCATTTGCATCCTGGGCATCCTGAATGATTCTGAGTTTTCCCTTATAGAACTGTTCCAGATCGTCCATCTAACAATAATAGAATGCAACAACCAAGAGGAAGAAAGCGGAACCCAACAGAATTAGTACAGTCAAGAGCATGGCAGCACAGGAAAACCAAAAACAAGAAACCTCAAACTACTCTAAAAGAAATGAAAGAAAAAAATTAACACCACAAAATATTCATCGTCTGTTCGTTGCAAGAAAAGTAACAAGTAAATGAGCATTTTTCAAACACTGACTTGTACCAATTAATCAAAAGTAAGATAACTCTCTCAAAGTCTAAGAGAGATGATTTTTTGTTAACAACAACTTCAGTTCATAAACAACTCAATTTCTTTTTCATTTGTTTTGAGCAAATTGTTCGAGGATATGGATATATATATCATCAGGCCAATCAGCAGACACATTGAGGATCCATCTTTTCAAGATAAAGTAAATATGGGAACCATATTCTCTCAACACAATAAAGGATATCAACATTTATATTAACATGGGTGTTTGTACATTATATCAGTTACTATTCATATCTACAACTAAGACTTCACTGGCCACTATAAGATTTGTGATTAGCAGGAAGTAGATAAATGGATAATCACCCATCTCCCAACAACAAAAGGGGGTTGCAATGAAGTAGGTGATGGATGGTTGCCCCACCTGGCATATAAATCCGGTTTCAGATCATCCTTCACTGTTTCAACTTCAAAAAGTCAGCAGCATTAACTTATATCTATAAGTGGTTATTCCAACATTTTATATAGGCAGGAGATGGAACAGGCCTCGTATTATAAAAATAGAAGTAGAATATAAGCATCTGAGAATTTCATGGCAACTACACAAAAATACTAATCAAAAGAAAGAGGATCTTTATGCAAGAAGGAAAAATACAAGTGAAACAAAAATCAATTTTAAACACCTCTATTGACCTAAAGCTTCAAAACATGGAATAAAGAGAGTCTGACATTCTAATGATTTAAAAAAAGAAAAAAAAGAAATTTAAAGAGCATAGTAGAGACCTCCTATATTGTAAAAGATGTGAAGGAGAGACAAAAATTAGATATGATCAGAGATTCTGAGAAGCTTTTCATATGTCAGCTGTAGAGTAAAGGAAAATGGGTTCTACATAGAAAATTGCCAGTGCAAAATCACAAATTAGCAACAGATTGAGGATATTCATCTATTAGTGATTTAAGTGTATCAAAAACTGAGCCTTTGCCATTGTATTATTCAATGATCAGCAGTAGATAAAAAGCTATATACCTAACGCACCCCCTAAGGATGGCAAGGTTCATATACGGGGATGAGGCGTATTCTCCCTGCCCTTACGCGGCCTAAGGAGGCACTCTCCAACCCAACTGCCCTACCCTGCCTAGCATAACCCATATAAGTATACATACATCTTGAAAACCATACTTTTTATATTAAATTGTGTAAGGGGGTGAATGTAATATATTAGAACACTGAAGACATTTTTGTGATTTAACTGTATA
Organism: Cornus controversa; assembly: GCA_026545225.1. Taxonomy (NCBI): domain Eukaryota; kingdom Viridiplantae; phylum Streptophyta; class Magnoliopsida; order Cornales; family Cornaceae; genus Cornus; species Cornus controversa. The sequence continues at coordinate 25,861,498 of CM048846.1, read as the reverse complement.
ACTAGAGCAGGGCAGGGTGGGATCCTGCAGAATCAAGTCAATTTGCCATCCCGCCCTGCCCTGCCCTGCCCTGCCCTGCTGTGGTTATACATTCAAAAATGTATGCAAGTAAGATATAAACATGTCTTATATTATACAAAGTAGTTGAAGGGTGTCTTAGCAATTCATGGAAGGTATGAAGACTACAACTAAAAAGAAAAGAGCCTTCAAGCAATAAAAACTTGCAAAAGTAAGTAGGAGTAGGTTTAGATCTCTATTAACCAAAATATGGAATAAGAAAGAGAGAATCATTTGAATCAAATTCTAAGTTCTCATTAGATACTCACTAACCTAACTTTATCGAACTGGTCGTTCATTTTCAAGAGATACAAGGATGGGCTAAATTTGACAAAGATGAGCAGTTCTTTATATGTCAGCTGTATAGTGAAGAAAATCTCTGTAAGAATTTTAACAGAGAACCAAAATTGTATACAATAGGCGTTGGAACAAAATTGTGCTTCTGTTAGTGGGAAAGGGGAAAGGAAACAAAAATAAAATTAGGCCTTTATCTGGAGCTTGTTTTGCATATTCGTAACATATACTACTCGACTTGCGTTATACCCTACAAGCCAATCTAGTAGTCTAACTGGTATCTTGATGAATTATTTCCAAGAAATAGATAATTCGACAATTGGGGTTGTGGTGGGTTGGGTGGTTGGTGGTGGTGGTTGGGTTAGGACTTTATCTGGAGCTTGTTTTGCATATTCGCAACATATACTACTCGACTTGCGTTATAGCCTACAAGGTAATCTAGTAATCTAACTGGTATCTTGATGAATTATTTCCAAGATATAGATAATTAGACAATTGGGGTTGTGGTGGGTTGGGTGGTTGGTGGTGGTGGTTGGGGCGAAGTAAAGAAAAGAGAGAGTAATTATTGTAGCTACCCATCAATAGCATGTCCAAAATTGATTTTGTTCTGACAGTCATAGATGTCAAGCATGTCCGAAATACCTTCTCACCAATCCAAAGGAAAATATAGATGATATAACTAGAATTTTATTACAATACAGGATGCTCATAAAAAAACACAATGGCCAAAGGTTTTGACTTTTGAGGGTTGCAGTTCATATTATAGTTATCATTTCAGGCACAAACACCACCACCTATGGTTATCATAAAGCGCACACACACCCACATAATGTCCAAGGCAGTAGTGCAAGGAACCATCAGCTAGGGAACAAATCAATCCAAACATCATTGGACATAAAATTATTGCAGTTAACAATTACCTCTTCCTTGTTTTCTTCATGGTGCTTTTTAGTTCTTTGCTTCACAATATGGTTCTCCTCTGAGGTTTTGCGCAGCTTCTCAGACAGTATTCCAAAAGACTCTTCAAGGGCTTTGGAATGCCTCTGTTCCTTCGCAACTTTGTTCTTGAACCAGACAAGCTGCTGATTATCTTCACTCATTTGCTTAATCTGGCTTACAACCATCTCTTGGTATGATCGCATCTCAAATTTCAGCTTGGATTTACCTAATCAATCACACAACATACAAAACATAATTGTATAACAACTTAGTAGACGTACTCTTGAATCTTCAAGACCAAAGTAAACTATGCATTTAATTATCAAGGGTAGGTGTATGCAAGGAGAGCGAGGACCTGGAGAATGCTTATTAAAGATAACCAGGTCTCCTTTCTCTGCCATGTAACCATATAGTTGGCGCTTCCCTCCAGGACAGAATGGAAAATGATGACGATCCCAAGCCTCCCTATTTGTTCCTTCATCCTTGAAATGCTTATCCAGACGCTCAGCCTCTAAATAACCCATTGCTGAGCTCTCAAAAATCAAGACACTCATCCCGCGGTGCCCCTGTGGACCATAGGAGTGCCTGGCCTTCATTGCGGGATATGGGCTAAAGTAATCAAGAAGCTCTTGATTTCCCATGCCAAGCCACTGGTAATACAGTGCAACAAATTGAAAAATCAATTGAAATCAAGCAAACAATTTTATTTCATAAAAACTATATATAATAATTCTTTTATAACAATTCCATTGATTAAAATTATATATATATCATCCCTATAAAATAAACAAGACAAAATTGACTACCTTCTCATTTATTTCATCCTTCTCAAGTCTTGTATTCATAATGACAACCATGGGAGGCCAAACTATCTCATGATCCTTGACAGTTTCTTCCAGACCTTTCCATTTGCCATATGCTTCACCAGCTCGTATGACCGATGTTCCCCTCCGGTGCAGCTCTTCATCCAAAAGTTCTGCAAGTTCTCGGTGCAGCTTCACCCTGTTTGATCCTTTTGTCTTGGCATGTGTAATAAGGGGCCGCAGGCCTCGGTACCAATCAATAGCACCAGGCCCACCTTGACATGCTGGGCAGTGCCACTCTGTTGCCGGATCATTGATCACCTCAACAGTCAATTTATCCATGTTATCAAAAAACGCATTGAACCACTTGCTTTTCTTACGTGTTTCGTGGCTTTTTTGGCTCTCGTCTGATTCACAATCGTCACTTAAGAGTTCATCATCTGTATCATCAAGAGCATCTAAATCATCATCATCATCATCATCATCCCCAATCTCGTTGACCTTGTTCTCATTAACATCAGATTTGCCCAGGCCACGTTCTGAAGGCAGAGTAGAAGCACCTCCAATAGACTTCAAGTTCCAACCATGCTCCAAAGGAGGAGAAATTACAGGTAGTGGGCGAGTGTCAATACCTCTGTCAGATGATTGGGGTCTTGAACTTCCTCTTCCAGGTAGTCTTTTGGAATCAGCATTCAATGTTGGCAAGCTACTTCCAGAACTCTTTCCTGATCCACTATTACTCCACATGCCCTGCCTCTGAATTACATCTGCATGTCCCCATGCTTTAGCATTACAATCCTGAGAACCCCTTGATTTGGCAGCACCACTTCCAACTCTACTTTTGGACTTCTTGGTATAAACCTCCCACTCACCATCTTGTGCAGAATCCAGGCTGATGTCTGCCACACCATGGTTCAATTGATCAACTCTGCCGCTACAGATCTCAGATTTGTTTTTTTCCTTGGATGATGAGTCGGTAGTACCAGCAGCAAATGGCTCCGCACCCCCTTTTCCCGAATTCATTGTAGAATCTATCCCATGGTCATTGTTTTAAATGAAGATTCATTTGGAACTTGAAATGAAAATTAGACTTATGTTCAAAGAAACAAAATAAGAATTCTACTTTCATTAACTTATCAGTGAGACTATCCAAATGTAGAATTCCAACAGCATGTCAATATATAGACAAAATATCTGGTACATTTAGATATAAGATATTCAGAACAAGATGTTCTATGGTCCTGTGAACCAAAAGGACCAGTTACACTCATAATGACATTAAATTAATTTACTACTGCATATATAACTTGAAAATTGCAACTTACACAGAAAACATCAATATATGTGAGGGAAGCAAGGAACATCTACTGCATTTGACATATAATATATCCAAAAATCTACCATAAGAAATTCAAAACTGCAATTTTTACAATTTGTAAGTTATAACCTCTTCAAAATTGCAGTTAGCAAAACTCGGGCTCCCTGCCCAACTCCTCTTTCTCCAGGGGAAACGAAAAAATTAAAATATATGTATAAAAGTGATAAAAACAACAGCAGCAATAAAAAGAAGAAGAAGAATATAAACAACAAAAACAACAACAGCAAGAAGAAGAAGAAATAACATATGTGGTCGAATGCAACCCCCAAACTCAAATCAAAAGCCTTTTCCCAACAAAGATAAATAAATGTATTAAAATGATAACAAAAACAACAGCAATAAAAAGGAGAAGAAGAAATGGCATATGTGGTCCCGACCTAGGGTTTCTAGGGTGGGCTAGGATTTCAAGTTGCAAATCGATTTTCTGGCCATTCTCATCGCCCACAAGGGCAGGTTGTAGTCTGAACATCCATGGTGGAGGGCCTCAAACATGGAATTTCTAAATATCCATAGAGATTATTAATTCATAATTGTAAATGGAATTTCTCAAACAACTTACTGAATCCAATAGGTGAAGTAATTCTAAATCTCCATATATATTACTATATAAAAACAAATAAAACTCCACTAAATGAATGAATGTCTCCCTTCTAAACTAATTATTAGTTACCTGATGGAAAAGACATGATAAATTTCAAGATCAAAATAGAGTACCAGATAGAGAATCAAATGAACTGCTACTAATGTTTTAATAAATCCATTTTCACTTCACACCAGGGATGAAATCGTACTTTAACGGTCAAATGCTAATATGAGAAACCACTTAATAGACTGCATAACACACAGACATTTATGCATTATACATAATAGTGTCTAAGAATCATCAACCATATATCTATAAAAAAAAAAGGCATTATAAACAATCAAACAAACAAATTTTCACTCAGCCTAGTAAAACGTGATGTGCATCACAAAGTAGTATGAGATATTTATTACCTGCAAATCCCTGTAAAGCAACAAGCACACAATCAGGAAAATAGGCGGAGAGATAAATCATGAGTCTATATATATATATATATATAGAGAGAGAGAGAGAGAGAGAGAGAGAGACGACGGCAGAGTATCATTATAAAAGGTGGGATGTAGGAAGACAGAAAAAGAATGTAGGATACACATTTACAGAGAAGAATCCACAGAGTCAATATGCTTACTGAAGGATATAGCACAAACAAGAGAAAATAGCGTAGAAACAACCACAGAAACAAACTGATTATGTATGTATACATATATATATGTTTGAAGAGAGAGAGAGAGAGACAGACAGAGTAGGCAACAAGCACAAAATCAGGAAAATAGGCAGAGAGATAAAGCATGAGTATATATGAGTGCGTATATATATATATATATATATATATATATATATATATATATATATATATATATAGAAAGAGAGAGATTATGGAAACGACATCAGAGTACCAAAGAATGTAAATAGGATATACATTTAAAAAGAAGAAATTCACACAGTCAATATGCACAGACAAGAGAAAATGGAGTAGAAAAAACCACAGAAACAAAACTATTATGTATATATGTATACATATACATATATATATATATATATATATATATGCATATGTTTGAACTTTGAAGAGAGAGAGAGAGAAAGAGTAGGCTCTGCTCTAAGAGAGAGAAACTAGGAAAAACATAAATACAGTAGTTGATCTCTGGAACCAAAAAGGATACAAAGAACCAGTACCTGATGATTCCAATCAGTAATGGCCTGAAAATGCCAACTGTTAGCTGGAGAATGGGCAAGTTCGCCGGCAAACTTTCCGGCGATTGTGAACAAGCGAAGGCCGTAGTCTAGAGGGAGAGAGGAGAGAGGATACTACTTGGTTGACAAGCAACAGCCACGCTCCTGAGTCCTGCCGTTTTATGCGAGGTTTGCAGTGTACGGAGATCCGGATTCCAAATATTTATGCAATTTGGTGAATAAATGTGTGAGAGAGAGAGAGAGAGAGAGAGGGGCAGTTTTGCTTTGCAGTCTGGACCTATGCCATAGCTCAGTTGCAGATATTGCATGAAATATGCCTATTTGATGAGCAAGATAAATTTGATTTATTTCGTGATGGGATACCTTTATATCAAAATGGTTAAAAATTCAAAGTGGATAACACCGTGGGTTGGCCAGAACATGGTCTCCCCAAGCAAAATTTACTGTTCATTTATAATAGCTTGAGCGAATCCCACTCTTGTTTGGGTAGTTGTTGGCTTAATTTAACCGAGCACTAGCCAAGTATTTATATTTTTTTAATATATTTTTTTTGTTCTCAAATGGAATAATTTTATATATATATTTGTATTTTTTTTACTTAAATATTTATAATTTTTACTGCACATTAAATTTTTTTTGATAAAATCATTTATATTAGAAACATAATTTCAAGAGTTTTAATTTGAGTATCACTTATTTTATATTTCGACATAATTTAAAAAATATAAAATATTGTTATCATTGACTAACAAAAATTTTAAAAAACTGTTAGAGAATCAAATTCTGACATGTTGGTGTGGCTGACTAAAATGTTGACATGGGCCTGTTTGGCATATGTTTTGTTTTTGTTGTTTTGTTTTTGACTAAAACAGAATATGTGTTTTGCTACAGGTGTGTTTCAAATAAAATCGAAAACACAATTGATAAGGAAAATCTATTTTTAGTATTTTTTATTTTATTTTTTAATTTTTCCTGCTATAGGTGTTCAAACACAATTGATAAGGAAAACTCATTCTGATAGGATTGAATTGAAAAGTTGAAGATAATCAATTAAGCATTGTTTATTCAGCTCAACTAAGCTTAACTTTTTGTAACTCTTATTAAGCTTAGTTGATTATCTTCTAAATCAATTTTGAACACAAATTATCATTCTTGAACTTAAATATGTTCAACCACTCATACCTAGATTTGTTTGAAGCTCTCATTACTTCTTGAAAGCCCCTAGAGTAAGTTAAAATATTTTAAACACATTCATCAAAGGGCATGATAATTTTAACTGTTTCTACTGCTCTAAAAATATATATTTCCTGCTGCAATTGTTAACATTCTTACATTGTCACAGATTAGCACCAGTTTTGTCATAAATATGTTTACATACACACACATGGATGTTTTTGTGGATTAAATATTTTTCAAAAATGAATTAGCAAGGTTGACTGGAAATGTGAAAAACTTCATGTAGACTAATCTGAAATAAGTATTGCTCGAAAAAAGTACCATTGCTGTATCCCACTGCTTGTAGAATTATGTTTGATATGTCCATTATAAAGGATTGTCTTTTCATCTTCTTCCTATAATTTTTTCTTATTCCTGAATAGAAAAAAAATATCTCTAGATCTTCAGGGATTAATATTAAATATGAAAAAAAAAACTATGTGATTTCACTGGTATTCCCACAACAACCCATAACTATGTAAATACCCGTCTATATTTAGCTAATATAATTTCACATCACGAGAAATTAATAGATACTCCAGAGACCATTGGTTTTAGTCCGTCAAAAAATTTTAAAATAAAGTTGACATAAAATTGACAAACTTGCTTATGTGTCATACTCTTGATCTGGAACCATTGTTTTAAAAAGTACCTAATAATTTTTCACCAAATCACATGACTGAAATATAATATTATTGTACTAAAAAATATTTATTGATTTCTCTTAAAAATGATAGAATAATCCGTACAACTATGTGGTCATTGTGAATGCTACGACACAGATGGACTCCATCAGTCAAAGTTTGACGAAGTCTCTTTGGTATTATGTGTGGGTGATGGAGTTCGTTCGATACGATACAACACGCGTACTGTACTACAGAGGATTTCAACTCTATTATAATAAAAATTAATTTTTATAATACAACTTCAAATTAATGGTGACGTTGTATCAATAATCTTTAAATGTTATTTCTTTCTAAATTAAAAATAAATAGAATAGAAAAAACAATTTTAGGATATTAAGTAAATTATCGAATGCAAGAACTAAGTAGCACCATTAAAACAATCACTGTTCACCACACATTAATATAATAAACAACAATGTATGAACATTTGAGAGAGTTGTATAATAACGCATATTAGAATGGATTTTTTTAACACAATCATCCAAAATTGTGGCGTGACTTCATGGGGCTCCAAAACCACCTTCTAAGCTCAAAAAGTAATTCTATAAAAGAACTATTTTCGGTAAAAAAAATTAAACAGACTTGCAAAAGAAGTGCAGTGATCTAAAAGCCTGAATTAATGTCATCAAAAGAAGGGAGGGTTCATTACTTCATTCAATTGCGACGAGTTTTATGGACTTTAGCTCTATGTTGTGCTTTAATAAGGTAATGTTATTCAGGCAGAATTCGTAGGCAGAAAGTTTTACATCCATTGGATGCATGTGATAGGTCCCACCACATACACTCACCACATGTATCCAATGGATAAAAAACTTTCTGTTTATGAATTCTGACTGAATAGCGTTACCCATAACATTTATGAGTCCACTATGCTTGTGATAGGACTTGAAAATGTATCCATGAATTTTGTTACCCAACGAATATCATAAAATGAAAATTTGCATAGTAAAGGGAGACAACTTGATTAATGTAGTTTCAAAGTCTCAAGATGAATTTCTCCTCGTTCAATGCATGAAGCTTTATATATGCTACTGAGTAGTGAACATGTGTATTATTAATCTTTTCTTTTTTTTCAAAATTTACACGTTCAATTTGAACTTTCGATCATCTACTTAAAATGTGAAGAATTAACACAAGACTACAGGAAAATAAAAAAAGTATGAAATATGAGGTGTTCATCATGGTCTTATCATCGATCAAAATTAACACCATCATTGTCATGAATATATTGTATAATGTATTGCAAGTCTATGTTTTATGTGGATTAAACATAATAAAAAATGGATCTGCTTGCTTGACTGAAATGTGATCTAGAATCATCTGGAACAGTTATTTATTGTTTAAACACCCTTGCTTCATCATATATATATATATATATATATATATAGAAACAATCCTCCAGTTAGAAACGTACATATAACTTCTTTATCATTTGAAAATTATATGCAATTACACCTTTTTGATCGGTTGATCGAGTATCAATTTTGACTCAAAAAATTCCAAAATATCTTTTTTAATGACCACAATACCCCTCTTCTCTCTCCATTTTCTCTCTCTGCCATCATTCTTCCCCTTTAATGACCGCAAGACATGTCCATTTTGGACATTTTGTTATTTCATTAATTTTTTATTTTAGTTTTTTGTAAGAGTATTTTAGACATTTCAATCATTAAACTGACAATTTGTCTTTATTTGAACAATTTAAAAAATGTAGAGAGTTGATTGAATGTCACTTTTTTGCACATTCCATGTATGAGAAGAGATTTTTAGCACTTATATATATATATATATATATAGATATACACAATTGTCTTAGCACCATGTTTGATCTGTGCTTACCCAGGCCATAAGAAAATGTTCTTTTCCTTTCCCTCCTTTTTTTTGTTGTTGTTTTTGTAATGGAATTAAATAGAGAAAATTTCTAATAAGTCATACTTTTACACTTTAAAGACAAATAAGTCCTATAAAATTTTTGAAAAGACAAAGAAGTCTTACTTTTAAATAATAATAACAAATACGTCCTATAAAATTTTTACAAAGATAAATAAATCCTATAAAATTTGACAAAAAAATCATATTTTTAAAAAATATTTCCAATTAGTAATTTTCCCAATTAAATATTTCTTAAGAGACTAGTTCAATAGACAAGACGAAAAGAAGCAATTAAATTCATAATTCATACAGAACAACAACACAATAAATTTTGAGAGGAGAGTAAGTAATAAATGGCTCCACAAATCAATAAAAAGGAAACCTCACACACATCAATACAACAACTATATATGGACTCACTCAAACAAAAAAAAAAAAAATACTCATGATCTACGCGTGGGAAAGATGAATCAATTGGTATGCAGCATCTCAGGGGCTAGCTGTGGATGGTGGTGGCGAGAGGAATGGAATTGTTGGCATTGTTGTTGGGATGGTTGGGATTGAAGGAATTGTAGTTGGGATGGTGGGTAGTGAAGTAGCTGGCAATGGAGGCAGTGTCACCTTTGGAACTGTGGGCATGGTTGGCAATGTCGGATTAGGCAAAGATGGAATTTGTGTGCTCGGCAATGGTGGCAATGTGGGTTTTGGCAGAGACGGGGCGGTTGGCATAGTTGGTAGCGGCGTGCTTGGTAATGGTGGCAATGTGGCTGTAGGCAGTGTTGGCATGGCGGGCAATGGAGGCAACGTTGCTTTAGGCAGAGGTGGTATTGGTATTGTAGGCATCACAGGCAATGTAGGTGCTGCAAGTGGAGAGGTCTGCAATAGGTGGCGAGCTGCGAAGCTCATATGGATGCTTGAAAGTGACAATGCTACAATCAAACATACAATAAAAGAATGCTTATAAGCAGCAGCCATGGTTTGCTAGTAGCTCAAGGTTTAAGCAATTAGCTCGATCAGCCTGAATAGTATGAAAAACTCAAATTCAAATTCAAATTCAAATTCTCTTTGGTTTGAGAACAACATGCAATTGTGGGTATTAATTTATATAGAAGATTGTGAAGATTTAGTTGGACAATATATATGAGTTTGATGAGATGTGGTTGGCCAAAATGTGAAGAAGCTAGAACTAATGGTTTGTTCACCTCCCAAACTTTGACTCTTTGCTAAAACAGAGACTTAACTCACACAAGCCACTTGGTTGGACACAAACTTAGATTAGTTATGACTTCTGAGGTACTATACTATAGCTATAATTTTTTTTTCATTATAGAGGCATAGAGCTTTAGTCAAACTACCTCCATTTAACAAATCCAACCTTTGACATTGAACCATCTGACCTAAAGTTGGATGATCTTAGACTAGATCACTCAAATGTGTGATTTTTTTCGTCTTCAATAATTCTCAAATGCATTTGTTGATTTGTGGAACAATGTCGGTTTGTAGCGGATGAAAAAGGTCAATTTAAATTGATACTTCCCGTAAGTTTAAGAAGCAACGATACAGATATGGAACATGGATACGACACGATACGAACACAACGGCACAACAAATCGTCAAAGAATTAGGATACGGACACGGCGGGGACATGACGACTAATAAATATATGTTTACATATATATAATCCTATATTTTAAGAGTAATATTCTTTTTCATCAATCTATCAATAAAAATTCACAAATCATAATAATTAATGAGCTATTAAAATAATTAGTTTATGGTTTAAAGAATTACACAAGAATAATAATAGTTATTTTTGAAACAAAAAAAAGTTGAAATATTATTTGCTATAATCGCCATATTTTTTTAAAAGTTTTCAAAAAACTTATCATATTTACAATTTAATATATCTTTCTTTTTAAAGCTTTATGAAAACTCCCTAATGATACAACACACGTGTCAGACACGTGTCTATGACGTATCTTCGGTATGTCAAAAAAATAAAAAATTCAGACTCGTATTTTCAACACGTATCCGACACGGACTTGTCTACTTTTTAGGTGTGTCTGTGCTTTCTAATTGTAAACATACTATTATGTTATTTATATTTATCTATTTGCTCTGTTTAAACTATCATTATCCTCGTGCCTCTAGCTAGTGCATAAAAGCAGATGGAGAGCAAATGAGAAGAGACTAGAAAATAACAATGGATTCAACTAATGCCATCTTAAGCATTAGATTGTTAGAGAATGAGTCCAACAATGTATATTAAACTCTAAAGCCCTCCCTCACATGCAACCTCGTCTTGCACATGGCAAGATGAACGTTCAAACCTATACACCAAATCGAGGAATAAATACTTGAACTCATTACCTTCTAGTATTAAGTCTCCGCTACAATGTAAGACCATCAATTGCTCCAAAAGTTTAAGCTTTTAAAGAATGGGACCAACAAGGTATATCAAGCTCCAACACCTCTCTCTCTCTCTCTCTCTCACACACACAATAATTGCAAATGGTCCAAAATAAATGTATAATTTGGAACAAAAAGTAACAAACGAAGGTAAATCCAAAACCAATTCCCAGTTCAAATGGAAAACATATGCCTTGTTTTACCTTTATTGGATATATATATGTATGTGTTTGTGTGTGTGTTTTCAGAATCACTAAGGTCATCATATATGGTTCAATTAAAAGGAGTTGGTTAAAGCTAACAGAAAACATTTGTTATGTTATGCCATAGTACCACTCACTGTAAGAGAAAATGAGATAGTAAAGCACCATGTTGAGCGACAGATGATTTTTTCAACAATTTTATGCAATGCTCTTCTCATACTCGTTACCCGATGCTTATAGAACATAAAGAAATAATTCAATTCCAATTGATTGCTCATGCTTCGTGTGAGAATTTCAAAGAGAGAGAAGAAGAGAAAAGGGGGCTAGTGTTTCTATTAGTAAAGATAATAAGAGAATACACATAAAATGATTTATATAGCCAAACAATAAAGTGTGAAAAGACTATTCTACCCTCACAGCTAAAAATACAATGAAAATAACAATCTAATATCTAATATCCCCACTCAAATTCACGATGCGGCAGCAAAAAGCATTGAGAGTTTGCCAACAAAAAACTTTTGTAAAGAAATCTGCAATCTGTATAGAAGAGGAGACAAAAGGCAAAGTAATCGTCCTACGCTAGAGATGATGTCGAGTGGTATAGCAATCGATTTCAATGTGATTGGTCAGCTCATGGAAGACTGAATTATGAGTAATTTGAATAGCACTCTTATTATCGTAGTAAAGAGGGGTGGGAGTGGAAAGAGTGACACCCATATCTGCTAATAACTAACGCAACCACACAACCTCATTTGTAGTAAATGTCATAGCACGATACTTAGCCTTTGTGGAAGATCGAGAGACAACTTTCTATGTCTTTCTCTTCCAAGAAATGAGAGAGTCGCCTAAGAAGATGCAAACACTTGTAGTAAACTTACGATCAGTTGGATCACCAGCCCAATCAACATCAAAGTATGCACAAAGCTCCAAAGAGGATATCGAAGGAAATAAAAGACTATGACAGAGAGTACCTCGAACATAATGCAGAATGCGAAGAACAACAGCCCAATGAACTATAGAGGGGGAGGCAATGAACTGACTAATAATGTGGACAACATATGCAATGTCGAGGCGAGTAATAATGAAATAGATTAAGCTACCAACAATAGTCCGATACAATGTGGGATCAGGCAAAGGAATACCATCTGTAGGAGTAGCGAGCATTAAGTTCGATAGGAGTATCAACAGTCGAGTATCTGTAAGACGAGCTCGCTGAAAGATGTCCACTATGTTCTTAGACTAAGAAAGAAGATAAACCTTAGGTGAAAGGCTACCTCCATCATGTCAAACTGATTAGCTAATTCGGTCTTTAATGCTACAATTCCATCAACATCATCACCTATAATAATCATGTCATCTACATAGAATGAAAGAAGAATACGGCCAACAGAAGTAAACTTAATAAATAGAGCTGAATTATGAGCACTAGAGCAAAAATTAAAGGAAGTAACCACCATAGAGAACTTCTCAAACTAGGCTCGAGGGGCCTGTTTGAGACCATCTAAGGCCTTCTTGGGCCTGCAAACTTCTCCAGGATTATGAGAGACACCAGGAGGAGGTACCATGTAAACTTCCTCTTGAATATCTCCATTAAAAAAAATATTTTTAACATCAATATGAGAAATATGCCACTGACGGACAGAGGCCAATGCAATGAGAGCACGGACAGTGCTCATCTTGGTAACTGGAGCAAAAGTCTCATCATAATCCAAACCATACTACTGGGCAAAACCCTTGGCAACCAACCTAGCTTTATACCACTCAACTGAGTCATCTGATTTAGTTTTAATTTTATAAACCCAACAAGAACCAATTGTGCTCTTACCAGGTGGGAGCGACACCAAATCCCAAGTATCCGTTCGATGCAAAGCAGAAAGTTCCTCAACCATAGCGCTGCCAAAGGCGATCAAGAACTATCTCTATATAGGAGGTAGGCTCATAAAGAGTGTGAATAGATGCTAAGAAGGAAGTAAATGGATTAAAATAACAAGAATAAGCAAAATCTAGTAACTGAGTGGACTTACTAGTACCCTTGGGGAAGCGAGAAGGAGGAGGATCCACAATCACAAGAGGAACTTGGGTGATCATAGGAGGGGATGGAGCATCATCATCTATAGAGAATGGAGCATTAGAAACGTCATGGGCTACACCATTAGTAACTACTCGAGTCCTACAAAAGAAGTGACAAGGAAAAGGCTAAACATGAAGAGGAGAATGGGTGGTAGGAGGTGGTGCATAGTCTACAGAGGATGAAACAGTAGATGGGAGAATTTCACTTGCATCAACAAATAAAGGGTTACTGTGGATAAGGGCTGACTTGGTCATGTTATGAGAGCTAGCAGGAACAAAAAAGAAAGGAATATGCTTAAGGAATAAAACATAACGGGAAACATATAATTTATGAGCAACATGATCAAAATAACGATAACTCTTTTGAACTTCACCATAACCAAGAAAGACACAAATGGCAAAGTGTGACGATAACTTATTACGCTCAACACTGGGACGAAGAACAAAACATGTGCAACTAAAAACTCGTAAAAATGAGTAGTCAGAAGCATGGCCATACAACTTTTCATAGGGGGAGAGACCTGAAGTGTGAGATGTGAGAATTTTATTGATCAAGTGAACAGTTGTGAAAACAGCTACTCCCCAAAATTCACTAGGGACACTAGCGGACAAGAGAAGAGAACAAGTTATCTTAATAATGTATCAATGCTTCCTTTTGGCAACCCTAATCTATTGAGCAGTGTCAGTACGAGAGGATTAGTGCACAATACCATCAGAACGAAGCAACTTTGAAAAGGTTGTAGAAGTATACTCTCCACCCAAATCACAACGAAAACACTTGATAACTGCAGAATATTGAGTTCTAACAAGTAACGAAAAAGTAGTATAAATGTTTATAAATTTATAATGACATTTCATTAGATAAACCCAACAATATCGAGTGTAATCATCAATGAAAGAAACATAATATCTAGACCCCCCTTTTGTTGCGATAGGGACAGGGCCCCACACATCAAAATGAATCAAATCAAATGGTGCAACAGAATAAGAAACATTTAGATTAAAAGGTAGGGTAGGGAATTTAACCAGTTTACAACCACTACAATAAAAAAATATCATGAGATTGTAATGTACCCAAAGATCCTCTAGAAATCAAATATTTTAAGCGAGGGGCCGAAACATACCCAAGTCTAGAATGCCACAAGTAAAAACTAGAAGAAAAAGAATCTAAACAAAAGGAAGACAAATCAACACCCGAAGCAACTACATCTGGAACTCGCAGCTCATCCAAAACATATAAGCTCCCCTGCCTACGGTCTATCCCAATTAGATTCTGGGATTGAGGATCCTACATATGACAAGAAGTGAAAGAAAAGTGAACAGAATAACCAGAATCACACAATTGACCCACTGAAATGAGATTCATTGTAAGGTTGGGAATGCAATAGACATTAGAAAGTGATAAATGAAGTGTACGAATAGAACCAACTCCTGCCAAGGGCATGGGAGTATCACTAACAGTCATGACAAACGCAAGTGAAGTAGATTGACATATATATATAAAGGATGATGAATCAGGTGACATGTGATGAGAAGCGCCAAAGTCTAAAATCCACAAATGTGTAGTCATACCTGATGAGTTAGGAGATGACAGACCTATTGAAGATGGAGTAGACATGGTATATGGCTGTGGCTGTATGGCAAGGAACTGCCAAAACTGTTCTGCAAGAGCGTCCATATTGGGATCCAAAGAAGATGCAACTTCAAGTACAAATGCTGCAGTGGTGGGTTGTGGAGGCCTATAAACTCACTGTTATACCATGTGAGAATTGCAAAGAGAGCGAAAAAGAGAAAAATGGGGCTAGGGTTTCTATTAGTAAAGATAATAAGAGAATACACATAAAAGGGTTTATATAGCCAAACAAGAAAGTGTGAAAAGACTATTCTACCCTCACAACTAAAAATACAATAAAAACAACAATCTAATATCTAATACTCCGAACCACTCATCCCAAAATGCTTAACACGGACTCGGTTTTTTCATATTCATATATTTCTTTTATCTTTTTTTATCTTCTTATCACATCTGCAATTGAAATGAATACCCACATATATTGGGAAAAAAAAACTTAATTGAGAGATTAGTTCATAAAAAAATAAAATAAAACAAAGGTCTAAAGGAAGGAATCATATTCATATCGAACAAGGTTAAACAAAACTTTCATAATCAAAGGAATTATACAAACAAATACATACATAAATATATATGTGGACTAGTTCAAAGTTCAAACAACGACTGAAACTTTATTATATACTCTTCGTGGGAGAAAAATGAACATAATCGGAAACGTCCTCAGGGGCTAGTTGTGGAAGGAGGTGGTGAGAGGAAAGGAACTGTTGGCATTGTAGTTGGAATGGTTGGGATTGAAGGAACTGTTGCTGGGATAGTGGGTAGTGTAACCTTCCGAACTGTACGTGGGCATGGTTGGTAATGTTTGATTCGGCAAAGATGGGACTTGTGTGCTTGGCATTGGTGGCAGAGTAGGGGTTGTAGGCAATGAAGGCAACGGAGGTATTGTGTCTGTAGACAGGGTTGGCATTGCCGGCAATGGAGGCAATGTGGCTTTAGGAAAGGATGGGACTTGTGTGCTTGACATTGGTAGCATTGTTGGCTTTGGCAGAGTAGGGATTGTAGGCAGCGAAGGCAATGGGTTAGTAGGCAATGCGGCTTTAGGCAGGGTTGGCATTACCGGCAATGTATCTTTAGGCATAGACGGAATTCTAGGCATGAGAACCACAATTATATATATATATATATATATATAGAGAGAGAGAGAGAGAGACTAACGAATTCCCAGAAAAAAAAATTGATCAAAGAATTGCTAATGACATGAGAAGTGAGAACTGCAATTATATATATATCTATAGAGAGAGAGAGAGAGGCTATACAAATTGATAGGGTAAGGCAGAAGTTGGAGTTGCAGAGGGAGGAGGAGCTCCACAATAAGCTTCTGGTGAGTCTAAAGGCAGGGGTACTATGGGAAAGTTGTGAATTAAAAGGGTGTTTTTGTAAAAGCAGACCCCGAAGATGGGGGCAAAAAGGGAAGAAAAAAATTTGGACCATTTCTCGATTTGTGCGTGTCATCCTTGCGCAGGGGCCATGCTAATCTTCTCTGTATCGTTCCAATTTTATCGGATGTCCCCGAAGGGACACTCCTCCTTTGTAAACTAAACATATATAAATCATAGATATATTGCTTCTTTTGCCGATGTGGGTTGTCTTAGGTCTTTGAAAAACGTGCTCTACACAACCTACTAGCCTACAACTTAACTCTACGTAAATAGGCTCCAAACTTTTGCAATATGTTAGTATAGTATAATATAAACTTACATACAAGTACATAAAATATTAAAATTTAAATAAATTATATGTTTTATAAATTTTAAGGTACCTACAAGTATACTTAATTAGAAGTTAAATTAATGATAATGTGGTGAAAAAAAAACGAGTGGTTTCTATCCATCTAATAAATAAGATGTTATGTATGTTTTCAAATTCTTATTGAGTTGGTTTTGAATTGTAATTATTTAGTAATGTTTTGTTACACTTCAACTCAAAGTAATTGTCAATATCCATTAATAATCTTTCTTTTTGAGTCCAAAATACCCTCTAAGCTCTTGTTCTGAAATACCAAATCATCTTCTGGCTAAAGGAGTTTGTTAATCCAATTTCTGATAAAGGCACACAACGTATTAGGGCTTAGATATAAACAGTGTTGATCATATGTGACTGAAAATATAGATGTAATGTCTTACCTATTAAGTGTGATTATTTGATTCAATTGAGATAGTTGGGCAATTTAATAAAACAAGTTTAAGGACATTTTAGACATAATATTATTTTGAATAGTAATTTTTATGTATATGTAATTATTAAATGAAAAGTAAACTTTAAAATACACTATTTTGTTATTTATGCCGGCCAACTCACCCTAAATGCAGTTTTCCAATAACTTTTAGCTACTTTACTTACTCTTTTTAAGACATAATAGTGTTTTGCCTATTTATTAGTAGAGCAATGCTACACGTTTTGAATAAATATCTCAAAATATATCTCTTTATGTGGCATATGACATAACGCATTATTTTAGGAGATAAAATTAAATGGTGAGTTGGTAACAGTGAAATTTTCCCCATACACAAAGTCCCAGTAGTCTAATATATATGTTGATGTCTATTTTTAGATTAACTAACCATCATATCACCTACCACATAGATTCAAGATATATTTCAGAATATTTATTCGAGACATGTAGCATTTTCCTTACACAATATACATCTGGAGAATTAATTTTAGAAATATATGCCGAAGAATTAGCACTTTGTAATGGCATTCAATTAAAAAGTCAACTGAAAAAAATAACAAATTTTGGTTTGATAAAACTTTGACAATTTTATAGTTAGCTACCTATGATCCACTTATCTTGAATTTATGAGATTAATAAAACGAATCATTTTAGCCTCATCCTGGCATGTATAGATAAGAGTAATAAAATATTACATTACTCTCCCAGTCCCAAAATAAGTGTCTTTTTAAGATTCCAACTCTTTGGAATTCCAAACTACCCCTCCATGAATTTATAGTAAGTTTCAAAACTTAATTTTTTTTGGAAATGTTATATGTTTTAACATTGACTTTTCGAGGACATTTAGTTTGAGACATCTGAAAAAAATAAATAAATAAATAAGTAAGAGACTTATTTTATGACAGAGAGAGTAATAATAATGCACTAAAACAGGTATAGAATATATGTTTCATTATATAGATAGCTACATCTGCAATAAATCTAATAATTTCATTGTCTAATCTTCCTAGATGTGAAATCCATGTTTAGAACATCTACAGGAGAAAGTATAGAATAAATTTTTGTTTTTTTGTTTTTGTTTTAATGGTTGGATGTGTTAGGAGGTATGATATTTTCGAGATATTCTATACTTTCTCTTACAGCGACAAGATATGCAGTATTAAGAAGAGAAAGTAAAATAAAAAAATTTCATCCGTTTGATGTGTAAGGGGTATGATACTCTCGAGTATTCAATAATTTCTTCGTTAAGTGGAAGAGACATTGTATAAATTACATTTTTTGCTAATTGGTTGACGAAATGCGCAACTAGGTTCCAAACTTTTATGCTTTTTTTTTTCTTCTTGAAATCGTTATGTTGTTATATACATATCAATATAAAAATTTACAGAAAATTGCTTCCTCTGAATTTACCTACTGAAATTAATCTAATATTTTATGCTCCGTTTGGTTGGAGGAATGAAAAAATGAATGGAAGGGAGAGGGGAATGGATGGATGAGGCATCTCTATGAAAGGGAGAGGGGATGGATGCATGAGGGAAGGAAAAATGTCTCATTCACTTTTTTGTTTAGTTGAATTGAAGGGATAGTAGAAAGAATGCATAGGGTGACACCTTTTTTTTTTTTGTTGGAAGGAAACACACGAGAGTTTTTATATTTTTTTTACCAATATACCCTCATTATACATAATTAAAAAAATTAAAAATTGGAATTATATATTTGTATTCTATCTTATGCCCAATTTTGGAAAATTGCAAATTTTTTGGAAAGAAAAATTTTAAAATTATATATTTGTAAGTAATTATTTTAACAACATTTTTGTTATTATCATTTTTAAGTATTTGCCTATGCTTAATTTTTTTGCAAAATTTATTATAAATTCGTTCAAGTTTGCATTGTATTTCTTACAAAATATATATATCGGGACGCCCTGACTCCGATGCGGGACACTCTGAATCAAATTTGAAAAGAAATTTTTATTTGTGGAACGAGTTTGGAATAGGGGTGCCCCGCCTAATCAGATCTTTTCAAAATCTAGTCTGAGACTTTAATTAGTGACTTTTACCCCCCCCCCCCCCAAAAAAAAAAAAAATTTTTTTGGATTCCACCACTGCAAACATTTAACACTTGTTGGATACAAAGTAAGCCTAAGATATTCATGTACCAACTAGAGAATAGTGGTAATGGAAGAAGAGAATTTATGTAGCCTATTCTATTGCGATTCTTAAAAACAGAGAAGTTCAAGTCTCACTGCATTTAAGAGCATTTTTCGCAGAAATCAACGAAGAGGCAACAATCCAGCCTTCTATTACATACATTACATTCAGTGATGGCCTCAAATCATAAACATAAGACAAGCAATCATTCCTTCCTCTCAATGCCAAATTCACACTAACCTAATGATAGAAGTTCCTTGGCTCTTAACAGTCATTCATGAGATATATATGTAGATATATATCTATATAGTTCCATGCTCGAATGATAAAAATATTGAATATATGCAATTACATGATGAAGGTTTTTCAGAGAGACTGAAATTAAAACGAAGGTTCCCTAGAGTCATCAATGAAGGAAGCTTATTTGTCCAATTTTAGAAGTCTATTTTGACATCAAAGAGAAAATTGCAAATGAAAAGAGTCATCTTAATCACTCCTCTCTCAAGAAAATTCTCTCTTCACCATGAACACCTAAAAGCTCATATGCACTTGGACACTCAAGTTGTTCAAGTGATGAAGGTGAAGAGGAAGAAAATGATGAACAAGAGGAGGATCAACCACCTCATAAGGAAGCTATCAACTCATCTATATGATGAAGGTTTCCAAGAGACTACAATGAAGGAAACTAAATCCACAAGTAAAATCAAAGGATTCATTGAGCAAACTAAATTCCCAATGTGTGGTTCTTGATGAAGGCAACCTGATTAATTTCCTTACCACCATTTTTGACATGAGGTGTTCAAAGTACAGGGTCCACAATCTTCACAGCTCAGCTTTTGATCAACTAAAATCCTCTTCAATTGTCCCCAGATCATAAGATAAAATCCATATAGAGGAAAATAGGCCAACAATGTATATCAAATTCTAAGTCCTTCACGTGCAACCCTGTCTTGCACTTGGCGAAGCAAACAAACCAAACCAAAATCATAACAAGTGCAAACTTATATACCAAATCAGAAAACAAATGTAGAGATCGAAATTGGACCCAAGACCTCCCAGAATCAAGGCTCTAATACATGTAGACTGCCAATTGCTCCAAAAACTTGAGTAGTTAGAGAATGGCCCGACAATGTATATCAAACTTTAAAGCCCTACCTCATGTACAACCTCATCTTGCAAGTAGCAAGGCAAACACATCAAACAAAGTCCATAACAAGTTCAAACTTTCACAACAAACTGAGGAACAAATGCATACATGGAGACTTGAACCCAAGACTTCCCAAAACCAAAGCTATAATACCATGTTAGATAAAAAATTATTCTAAAAGCTTGAACTGTTAAAGAATGGACCAACAATATATATCAAACTCTAAAGCCCTCTCTCACGTGCAACCCCGTCTTGCACGTGGTGAGGCGAATATACGAAACCATGTTCATACCAAGTGTAAACTTATACACCAAATCAGAGAACAAATGCAGGGATGGAGACTTTAACCCAATATCTTAGTTGTTTCTTTGAACTTCCATATCTTCAACCACACTCACCTGAATATGGTTGAAGCTCTCATCACTTCCTGAAAGCCCCTAGAGTAAGTTAAATATTTTCCTAAGCACATTCATCAAAAGGCTCAAACATTTTTTAAATGTTTGTACACCTCTAAAAAATATGTATTTACTTACTGCAATTGTGAATATTCATATGTTGTCTGGCCTTTTCATCAAAATTAGCTCCACCATTTTCATTATATATTTTATATACATGCAGATGTATGTTTTTGCGTGGGTTAAAATTAAATGGACAATGAATCACAATGTGTGACTGAAATGTGAAGATCTTCATGTAGAATGATATATCATAGTTGTATCCTAGGTTTGTTTTTGTACCATGCTTGATATGTCCATTATCTAAGAATATTCTTTTCATTTTCTTAGTTCTGTTTTTTGTTGCTACTGAATAAAAATGAATATCGATTCACAGAGTAGTCTAATAAACAAGAAAAAAATAAAGTGTATTAATGAAAAACACAATATAAATTAACAATAATTTTAAGGACGATAAAAAAAATACAAAATTGGCTCCACAAGTAACAAAAAGGAAACCTCACATACAGAAGACAACAAATATATGGACTCACTACAACAATATACTTAAAGATGAATAGAAAGGTAGCATTTCATGGGCTAGTTGTGGATGGAGATGGTGAGAGGAATGGAATTGCTGGCATTGTTGTTGGGATGGTTGGGATTGAAGGAATTGTTGTCGGGATTGTGGGTAGTGAAGTAGCAGGCAATGGAGGCAGTGTCACCTTTGGAACTGTGGGCATGGTTGGCAATGTTGGATTCGGCAAAGATGGTATTTGGGTGCTTGGTAATGGTGGCAATGTAGTTTTTGGCAGAGATGGGGCAGTTGGTAGTGGAGAATTTGGTAACGGTGGCAATGTGGCTTTAGGCAGTGATGGCATGGCCGACAATGGAGGCAATGTAGTTTTAGGCAGAGGTGGTATTGTAGGCATCGTTGGCAGTGGAGGCGCTGCAGGTGGAGAGTTTTGCAATAGGTGGTGGGCTGCCAAGCTCATATGGATGCTCGAAAGGGACAGTGCTATGATCAAAGATAGAACAAAAAAACTGCTTCGAAGCGGCCATTTTTTGGTAGTAACTGAAGGATTATGGAGCTAGCTTACCCTCAACTTTTCAAGAATTTTTCAGCTGAAAATCAACTTCCCCTTGTGGGTATTTATAGAGAACAAATGTTGAAGGATTCAAATGGTTTGGTAGGACCTATGTGTGTTTGATGAGATATGGTTGGCCAAAATGTGGAGAAACACTTGTTTGTTCACCTCCCAAACTCTGACTCATTGCAAAGACTTGGTGAATCTAATTTCAGAATACTACTTCAGTGTGGGCATTTATGATATTCTTCAATGTTACATATATTAGAGGGGTAAGTGGCAACAGAGACTGCTAATTGCTAGACTCCAAAAGCTTAAACTTGATATATTAGAGGGGTAGTATTTTCCATGCAAATGCTGGTTATTGTTAGACTGCTAATTGCTCCAAAAGCTTAAGCTTTTAGAGAGTGTGTCCAATAATGTATATCAAGTTCCAACACCCTTCCTTATGTGCAATTAACCCTGTCCTACACGTGGCAAGGCAAACAAATCAAACAAGATAATATATAATGTTAGACTACCAATTGTTCCAAAAGTTTAAGCTCTTATAAAATGGGCCCAACAATGTATATCAAACACCAACACCCTCCCTCGCATGCAACCTCCAACTTGCATGTGGTGAGGCAAACAAACCAAACCAAAATCATAACAAGTGCAAATTTGTACACCAAATCAGGGAACAAATGCAGAGATGGAGACATGAACCTATGACCTCTCAGAATCAAGAGTTTGATACCATATAGATTACCAATTGCTCCAAAAGGTTAATCTGTTATTGCTCCAAAAACATAAGCTATTAGAGAATAGACCAGATGTGCCAGACAATGTATATCAAACTTTAAAGCCCTCCTCACATGCAACCCCGTCTTGAACGTAGCGAAACAAACACACCATACTAAGTTCATAACAAGTTCAAACTTGCACAACAAACCAGGTAACAAACACACCAAGACCTCCCAAACCAAAGCTTTGATACCATATTTATAATATACACCAATTATTCCAAAAACTTGAGTTGTTAGAGAATGAGCCCAACAATGTATATCAAACTCTAAAGCCCACCCTCACATGCAGCCACGTCCTGCACATGGCGAGACGAAAGTGCAAACCTGCACACCAAATTGAGGAATAAATGAGAAGATGGATACCTGAACACAATACCTCCCAGAATCAAGGTTTCGCTACTATGTTAGACTATCAATTGCTCCAGAAGTTTAAGCTTTTAAAGAATGGATCCAACAAGGTATATCAAGCTCCAACACCTCTCTCTCTCTCTCTCTCACACACACACACACACAAAATAATTGCAAATGGTCCAGACTCCAAAATAACAGTATAATTTGGAACAAAGAGTGGCAGACAAAGGTAAATTCAAAACCAATTCCCAGTTCAAATGGAAAACATGTACCTTGTTTTACCTTTATTGGATATATATATATATATATATATATATATATATATATATATATATATGTTTTCAGAATGACTGAGGTGATCATATATGGTTCAATTAAAAGGAGTTTGTTACAGCTAACAGAAAAAATTTGTTATGTTGTGCCATAATACCACACACTGCAAGAGAAAATGAGATAGTGAAGCATCATGTTGAATGGCAGTTTATTTTTTCAACAATTTTCTGAAGTGCTCTTCTCATACTCGTTACTCGGTGCTTATAGAACATAAAGAAACAATTCAATTCCAATTGCTTGCTCATGCTCTGAACCACTCATCCCAAAATGCTTAACATGGACTGGGTTTTTTCTCTTGATTCAGTAGGCACTAATAAAATTGGAAAATTCGTTACATTTGAAACTCAACATCATATCTATTTGATTGGAGAATGTTTACTCAGCTAAAGGGAGCCTCGTTCGAACTTCTTGGGGCTCTTTTAACTCAAAATGATTATATTTCTAGGTATAACTAAGATCGACTGTCTAACTTTCAGCAAAAAAATGAATCACTTGTCTTGAACTAAAATATCTAGACATCATAAAAGTTTGCTTTACATTTCCTGACTGCAATTAAAATACATTCATCATTGTCCTTTTCATCAAACTAGTTCCATCATGCCATCAATATACCATACATGTCTTGTCATTATATGTTTATATGGGTTAAACATTACAAAAATGCTTGAGATGGCTTGACTGAAATGTGAACTCAAATAGGAATGATCTGGAATAGTTTTTCTTAGTTTATCCTACTCAGTATTGACAAAGTTAATTCAATGTATCAATTATCGAAGCATTTTCATAGTTCATAAAAAAAAAAAAAGGAATAAAGGAAGGAATCATATTCATATAGAACAAGGTTAAACAATACTTTCATAATCAAAGGAATTATACAAACAAATACATACATAAATATATATGTGGACTAGTTCAAACAGCCACTGAAACTTTATCATGTACTCTTCGTGGGAGAAAAATGAACATAATTGATAACGTCCTCAGGGACTAGTTGTGGAAGGAGGTGGTGAGAGGAAAGGAATTGTTGGCATTGGAGTTGGGATGGTTGGGATTGAAGGAACTGTTGTTGGGATGGTGGGCAGTGGAGGCAGTGTAACCTTCGGAACTGTGGGCATGGTTGGTTGTTGGATTCGGCGAAGATGGGACTTGTGTGCTTGGCATTGATGGCAGAGCAGGGGTTGTAGGCAATGAAGGCAATGGGTTAGTTGGCAATGGCGGCAACGTGGCTTTAGGCAAAGATGGGATTTGTGTGCTTGACATTTGTGGCATTGTGGGCTTTGGTAGAGTAGGGGTTGTAGGCAGTGAAGGCAATGGCGGCAATGGAGGCAATGTGGCTTTAGGCATAGACAGAATTGTAGGCAGTGCTAGCACTGGTGGTGGAGCTACTGGTTCAGTGTGCAAAAGGCGGAGAGCTGCCAAGCTCACTTCAAAATTTGAAAGCAATAATGCCACAATCAAGGCGAAAAGATAACAATGCTTATGAAAAGACATTGTGTGGTAGGATCAGATGGTTCAAGGAGTTTGGTAACGTTAAAAGTTCTAATGTTTAATCTTGAAGAAGGGTAAGGTAGTCTGAGTACTTTAATGATTGATGGATCATTACAAGTTTAACAAGATGTTGTTGGGGGAAGGGTGGAGAAAGAAACAGTGGTTAGTTCAGCTATTAACTCATCACATAGACAGAATATGTACCACTCAAAAGTGTGGCCAACTAATCCAAAACTGCTGATGACTTTTTAATGTACTAATAGGAAGTATAACAAATCTTAGACCAAGAAATAGTTTGTGTAACCCTAAAAATTGAAGAATTAATTTAAAATGACAATTGGCAGGAACAAACTGACAAATATAATTAGGGTTTGAAAGCCTAGCTTCTGTTTGACTAATATAATTAGGGTTTGATTCCCTAGCTACTATTGTGAGGAAAGGCATCCTGAATATTATAGAAATTAAGCAAATATTGTAATTGTTGTCATTTAAATTTGTGATGAATTGAAGAAACCAATTAAGAGACAAAGATACAAGTACATGAACAGATAGATACACATCATACATAAAAGAAACACACAAAAATTCACAAATAGAACAAAGAATTGCGAGAGAGAGAGTACACGTTGGTAGGGTAACGCAGACATGAAAGAGGAAGTTGGAGTTGCAGAGGGAGGAGCTCCACAGTAAGCTTCTGGTGAGTCTAAAGGCAGGGGTACTGTGGGAAAGTTGTGAATTAAAAGGGTGTTTTTGTAAAAGCAGACGATGAAGATGGAGGGCAAAAAGGGAAGAAAAAAATTTGGACCATTTCTCGATTTGTGCGTGTCATCCTTGCGCAGGGGCCATGCTAATCTTCTCTGTATCGTTCCAATTTTATCGGATGTCCCCGAAGGGACGCTTGTCTATTGTCAACTAAACATATATAAATGTCAAATATATTGCTTCTTTAACCGATGTGGGTCGTCTTAACTCTTTCAAAAGCGTCCTTTACACAACCTACTAGTCTACAACTTAACTCTACACAAATAGCCTGCAAACTTTTCCAATCTAGTAGTACAGTATTATATTCCAATAAAACTCTTCACTTTCATTATCACTCTTATCTATCTTAGCCTCGTAGCTTGAACTTGTTATACTATTTAGATGTCCAATTGTCCAAAACGAAATCAAAAGAGGGAAAAAAAAAATACCCACAGTTACATGGACTCAAAATATCATGTACTATATGTTTGACCTTTTTAAATATCATACAGTATAACATAAACTTAGGTACAAGTACATAAAATATTAAATTTTAAATACATTATATGTTTTATATATTTTAATGTACGTACAAGTATACTTAATTAGAAGTTAAATTAATGGTAATGTGGTCAAAAATTGAAAAGGAAAAAAAATAGTGGTTTCTATCCATCTAATAAATAAGATGTTATGTATGTTGAATTTAAAATAGTGGAACCTGGATACAAAAAAATAAGATATTTTATTAATTCACAACTTGGGTACAAAATAATATACATAAGGATATGGCACTATTACAACTCACTCACACCGAGTTTTTGTACACAAGTCTCACACACAATGACTCACTCACTTACATTTTATACAATACTTTCTACGAGTAAAAATCATCTCCATCTAATATTTTTTAGAGTCTCTCTGGTGGGCAACATTTGAAACATGAGTAATAACTCAGGTTACTAAAATGGTGATACAATTTTATTCAATGTCACCGATTTTAGTAAAGTGAGTTACTAGTGATTAGTGTCACCCAATGTAATAGCGTGCATCACCACTGATTGTAACAAATATCGCCACTAGAGAGACTGGAAGGGGACTTTCACTTGAGAGGTTAATGGTCTCACTGTCTACCTCACCCACTCATACAAGAGTTGCTCTTGTTTCTCACACTCACACACAACACTTGTACTTGTTGTTTGCTATATACCCAAAACAAACCCACCGCCCATATTTATAGGCTTCATCCACCGACTTTGTAAAGTCAGTTATTGTCTCTTGATCTTTATAGATAAAAATGTATAGAGAGATATTTCTAGATAGAGTGAGAGAGAGGTGGGAGAAAATGAGAGAAACTGGTGGAGCTTTCTAGAGAGAGAGTCGGTGATGAAGCTTCAACACTCCCCCTCAGCACTGGCTCTCTCTTTAAATTTTTCCTTGGTAATCATACTAAGTTGCTCTAGAAACTCTTCAAACTTTGTGGTACCAAGTCCTTTAGTAAATAAGTCCACGACTTGCTCGTCTGTCTTGATTTCTTTCAATGTAGTGACACTGCATAGTCTGTCGCCTGGTGTAGATCTTTCAAAAATCACTTCAGCCATATACTCTCTTGAGTTGTTGTAATTGTTACCCTGTATCGTGCTTCTATGTTCGATAAAGACACGATTTGCTGTCTCTTGCTATACCACAAGATTGCTCCCGAGCCAAGATTAAACACGTACCCGATAGTTGACTGACATGTATCATGATCACCAGCATAGTGGACATCATAGTAACCATCTACCTTACATGCTCCTACTTTCTTATATAGGAGTCCCAAATCAAGTGTGAAGTGTGCCTTTCACATACCTTAGTATTCTTCGTACTGCTTTAGATGTGGTTTCTTTGGCTCTTACATATACCGATTTTCCACATTGAGTGCATATGAAATATCAGGTCGTGTCAAAGCTAGGTAGATTAAACTACCTACCAATTGCCGATACATGGTTGTGTCCTCTAAAGCTTTGCCTTCATGTGCACACAACTTGGTGTTGGCCTCCATTGGCATTGAGATTTTCTTACACTCGAGCATCCCATATTTCTTGAGTTGATTTATTGCATATTTTTGCTGGCATACAAATACTCCCTTATTACTCCGTTTGACCTCGAGCCCAAGAAAGTGCTTCAATTCTCCAAGCTCTTTCATTTGAAAACGTACTGATAGATTTGCTCTTATACATTAGATCTCATCAACACTGTCCCCTGTGATAATTAGATCATCCACATATATAGCACTATCACTAGTTTCCCACCTTGTATCTTAACAAATAAATTTGAATCTGCAGGAGTAACAAAGTACCCATTTTGGACTAGAAACTCTGATATCTTACCATACCAAGCTCTAGGGGCTTGCTTCAATCCGTATAACATTTTCCTCAATTTGCAAACATAGTTGGGTTGGGTTTTGCTTTCGAACCCATTTGGCTACTCCATGTATATTTCTTTATCTAGCTCCCCATGTAAGAAGGCATTCTTCACGTCCATTTGCCACATCTTCCATGACTTGCTTACTACAAGTGATATCAAGACTCGAAAAGTTGTTATCTTTGATATTGGACTAAACATTTCATCATAGTCCAGCTCATATGACGAGTGTAGAATAGTGGATGGATGTCATTACTTCTCTACACTTCGTACAAAATAAAACCTACAAAAACTTTACTAAAAATTGTATAGTAATATAAGCAAGGTCGAACCACTCTCAAGTGAGAATTAGTAATAAGTCTCAAATTCAAAACCTCAATATTTTGGGATGAAAAATGAATATTTTAAAAAATAAACTTCTGATTTTTTTAATAATAAGAACTATTAATAAATACCTTTGATCAATTGATGGAAAGAATCTCAAGGAAAGAGAATTCATCACCATGGATCCATATAAATAAAGTTTCTAATATTTTTCTCCAATAATCAATACACTTCACCAATCCAATTAGAACTTGGAAAGACGAAGGAAGATATGACATAAAAAATAACACTTGATTATATATAAGAAAGCATTTTTTACTTAATCTGTTGTACTTTTGGTAGGTAAATAGAGGTAGGTATTCTTCGAATTAACATTATTTGGCAAACACGGAGAATCCTCCCTCTAATTTTTGAAAATAGAAATTTAGAATAGAAGAATAAAAGAGTACTCTTGGGAGGAAAGATAAGACAAGAAAATAAAATAACTTACTTCTATTTCAGCCATGGTAGCTTTATCACTCCCTCGAGAAGGATGTTTACGCTTGCATATCAACAGAAAAAAAATATACAGAAATGAAGGGCTTACTTGGTTTGCAACTATGAAAACAGTTTTCTATTTTCAGTTTTTTCAATTTTCAGAGAATCAAAATAGAAAATAACGTCCAATTTTTTCAGTTTAAAAATCCGCTTGGTTGGAAAAACTACAAAACAGTTTTTAGAGAACAAAAACTCACAAATCTACTTGGTTGTATCTACTGACCAGTTTTCAGAAAACAATTTTCACTTTCTTTTTCTTAAATCTAATAATACAATTTTTATTATTAAGTGTTAGAGGTGCCTTACTTTTAAACTAGTATTTTTAACTTAATAAAAATTACATAAATATACTATCACATGTTTAAATAAAGCATTAAAGGTACCAAACTTGATAAAATTTAATTAGAGCAAAATAGGTACTCAACTTCTAGTGTCATATGCACCTTTAGTTGTACAATCATTAAGTTTAGTTATAGATAACCAAAACATAACATTAGATAATTAAAGAGACAAAGCTTCAATTAAAAGTGCCCGCGAATGATGCCCACATGGAATTCGTCATATGATTTCTATAAGCTGCCATTTATGTCACACCATCATCAGATAAGTTAAGTTCATTCAATATACCAGCGCTACTACTGCTACCATTCCCCCCATCAATAACATTAGCATCTTATTCTCCATAAGTCATAAAAATATTATCATCTAATGTATTTTGACGAATGAAATTGTGAATTGTGCAACAAGCGGTTACTATGAGTCGTTATCTAGTCAACTTATAAGAAGGCATAAGTTTCAAAATGGGAAAACGAGCCTTTAGAACTCCAAAACAACGCTCAATGACATTGCGAAGTGATGAATGTCGATAGTTAAACAATTCTTTTGAATTTCTACCTCTATAGTGTTGCAAATGATATATTTGACCACGATGTGGAGGGAGAAATCCTTTGGTGCACGGGTAACCAGAATTAACAATATAATATTTTCCTACAAAATTATTTTTAAATTTTATTAGGGTAATAATTTGTAATATGATACTATTAATGTTAAAAGACATAAATAATACCATTACGTGGTACAGGGAATCTTGCAGCAGCTCTTGTAAGTGCATCAACAAAAACTCTAGAGTCATTTGTTGTACCCTCCCAACCCGCATAAACAAAAGTAAAGATCATATCAAATGAGCAAGCGCATATAACATTTTGTGTCACTATAGCCTTTCTTCCTCTATAAGGAGTTTATTTGCTAGCCAGTGCAAAAGCACTTACATGTGTGCCATCAATTGCTACAATGCAATTCTACAATAAATGAAGTTAAAACAAAATACATTATAAATTATAAAATGCATGAACATAATTTAAGAAAAGAAAAGTAATACCTTAAACCAAGGGTAGTATTTTGAATTATAAAGTATATGAGAAGGAACATCACTGCTTCGTGGTGGACATATGAGACTTTTTTCAAGGCGACATATTACTCTCAATACGAGCTTAAAATGTCTACAAACTGTTACACCAGAATGTTGAAAACGTTCAGCCAACCTGGCATGTCGAATATTATGTCCTATAATGAATAAAAATATTACCACAGACTCCTCAATTGAAATTGTATGCGTGTCTTCCAACAGTTTTTGTTCTCTCAATAATCGACAAAGTTTTATGAACACTTCTCTATCCATGCATAATACATCAAAACATCGTTTAGCATGATCATTCAATAATTCCAAAACATACTCATGACCTGTTAGCCCTGAAGTTCGCTTAGGTACCTTGTCCCTAAAGTCATTTTCATACTCCAGCAACAAATTGATAGCTATTAAACATAATAATTCATCAATATCTTCATCTTCTTCTAAACCACTAGAGGATGAAGATGATGTGTCACTCCAGTCTGAGTCTTCCATCTTGCTTTTCCAATAACCTAAACAAAATTTCAATAAATAATATAATTATTTCATCATAAAATAAAAAAATACACTACATAAATTATTTTTATCAAAAAAATAAATCAAATCAACCACAATAAAGTTTGCATAACACAAAATATAATAAATTGTCCCACCAATAATATAACATAAGATGACATGCATGGAAAAAAAAATAGTTCAATAATACATAAAATCAAACATTGTTTCAAGTCACATGCATTCACAAACAAAGCAAACTAAAAAGTAACCACCCATGTCAGTCCTTGTCATCTACAAACTTTTCAAACACGCAAGCTTCCTAGAAATAGCCATCTTAATGAATAGTTCTCTATAGTGCTCTTCCTTGAACTTTTCTCCTGCCTTCAAATATGTGTCGTCATCTATCCCTTCTATTGAATCAATGATTTCAACACATTGAGAAAGAGAATGTTGATTTTTAGGTGGTGAGCTAGTCACTTCTTGATTTGGCGCCGATTTCTTATACTTATCCTTCTTAACTTCATAAGCTTCAATCCTTGCTTTAGAAACCTCAGCCAATAAAGTTAGAGCATCAACATTGAATCTTTCTTAGACTTCTTCTTTGCACGACAATCAATAGATGTGGAGTTACAACGACGATGATTGCTGCCCTCAACTACAACATTTTTTGAATAATCTTGCCCCTTAGCAATTTCATTAACATGGACACCTGCATTGAGAAACTCTTCCTCTAGCTCTCGCTCTTCATCTGTATTAGGGGGATCTTGAGTGGATGCATAGTGAAGTTGCCCAGTAGCAGTCAACCTATTGAAAATGACTCCTAATAATCTATAATTCTCACAACCTTTTTTTCAAAAACACCTAGCATAAGGATGAACCTGTTAAAGAAACAAATGTAGTATAAATAAGCATACACAAAATATTGATTAACAATTATAAAAGAATGAATTTAATAGATGTTTTACCCGCAAATATCTTTGCCAACTTTCTTCATCTGCAGTAACGGTGTTTGTTTCTCCATCCCAACCAAATCTAGTCGGCTCCTTCAGTAGAGTTGAAAACTCATGATACTTTATGCATAACCGATTATATATTTGTTTTACTTGTTTCACACTATAATTGTGGTTAGTCCTTTTTTGAAACTCCTCCCTAATTTGTTTCCAACACTTGGCCGTAAATACTCCAGACAACATATTACCCTTGTTAACATCATCAACCATTACATCAACAAAACTTTTTTCCATTTGTTGAGGCCATAGAGCTAACTCTTCAATGTCACTAATTTCGGAAGCCATCTAAATAATTCTCTATATGGAAAAATAAAATCAAATTAACGAATAACAAAAAACAGTACAAGATAAATAAAACGAAAGCTAACAAAAACTCTATCTCATAATAAATTATTTGAAGTCTAGAAATTTTTCTGGGAATTAAAACTCTTTGCCAGCATTTATGTACATTTGGAGTCCAGAAACAATACAAAATTAGTCTGTTCCTGATTGAAGCTAAGTTTGCTCAATGTAGTACCATTGTGGAGGAAAAAAAAATTAGTTTAAAGGAGATTTATTTTCTGAGTAGGGTTTAGGGTTCCTAATTTTTTTTTCTGTTTAGTTCTTTGGTACAAAATGATCATCTTTTGATATGTTATGTGTTTCTTTTTTTATTTTTTTGGATATAGATGAAAAGTCCATTAGGGACAAAACAGAGCAAGAACAGGGGCAGGACAGCACAGTAGATGAGTTCAACAAAAACGATGCACAATTCATAGATTCTCCATTATCAGGCTATTCTTAGACAACATTAAGTGGCCATCAACTAGTAAAATGTATTTCCCCACAAGGAACACTACATTGAAACACAACTTTGTAAACCAGTTAAAACTTCTAATTAATTTCATTAATAATAGGTTATGAAGTTATCAAATGAGGTTGAGGATCTATTTTTCAAATACTTCGCTGAAGATGATAAAAGAAAGGCCATGAAATACCTCAAAACGACTCAGCGTAAAGACTCACATGCAATAACCTTCTTCATAGGTGAGTTTCCTCCAAATAATTCTGGTCAAATAAATATTGACTTACTTTTGAATCATTTCTTTCAGTGAAGATTTTGTGCTATTGTTCATTTTTGGACTATATCATCATACAGATACAAAGAAAATAAAAGAAAAAAGAATGCAACTATGAGCCCACTAGGCCACTTGACTTTGAATCAAAGGGGTGCACCAGGTCCACCTTTTTGGAAGTGGATGATAAAGCTAAGAGCCAATGCTTAGTCATTATTATGTGATTGATAATTCTCTAGTTTCTGCATGGCTTGAACCTTGAACATCCATCAAAATTAAAAGACAGCATCATCAAGTTTCCTTAGTGTGGTACCAAGCTATGTTGCATGAACACTTATAAATGAGAATAATTGCCCATGTACGGCATGTATATATTAGACATGTATCAGACACCCACACAACATGTATTCTCCTAAAATACTTGTGATCTTGAACTGAGTTTGCATTTATATATGGCCTACCTATAAGACAGACATAGTTGGAAAAAAAATGCATTATCAAGCTCATTAGGCCTTTTTCCCATGCTTATAATGAAGAAACTATTAGAATACATTCCTTTTGCTGGATATGTCATCATGGCTCATATCATGGGGATGTACAAAAGTCAAGTAGATACTCAAACAATTTACATGGAAACCATTTATCCTGTATTTAGGCAAGTATCGGTTATCTTCATATTCTTGATATCATCTTCAGTCTCAATTTAAATTTCAAAAATAATGAAAGGAGGATGATAATGCCACAACGGCACCCTTTTTAAGCACTTTCATTTTATTTATTTTTATCTTTCTGAGATCCAAATGAAGCATTTATGCATAGTTCTGTAGATTTTAAAGATGTGTTACATATATATTAATATGAACAGATTTATAATCTTGCAGCATGTTCAGCCTATTGTTTCTACATGTTTTTCTATATGGATGCAACATTTTTATGTGGAGGAAAACTCGTATAAACTATAGCTTCATCTTTGAGGATCTATTTGTCAAATACTTTGCTATTTTAATTTCTAATTTATTTCTTGCTATTTTTGCTCTTCTGACACTACCAAATCATGTTGTCTTTCTTTTTCTTAAGTGACAGAAGTCACATTGTAGAATACTCTCAACTACCAGAAACCACCACTAACATTATAAAAAATAATGTTGTATGTTTCTTTTTGAATTTTATTATGTTCCAACTCATACCTCGTGAACTTGGGTTTTCATTTTCTTTGATTGATTAATAATTTTTGGATTTTTGCTACTGATTGTTCCTATCTAATATTTTATTAAAGGGGATAAATATTATTCAAAATTATTTAATTTGGTTGTCATTATATATATATATATATATATATATATATATTGAACATGAACATGCAACAATTTTGACAAACCAAATATGTTAATCAGAGGTAGATAGGATAAAGTTATAGAGTTTATGTTAAACTTTCATCAAGATCTGTTCATACCTACAGACACAATCTCATTCCAGAACAACAAAGGTATCTTTCAACTCTTTGTGCTGATAATAATAATATACATACATACATATATATATACATTATATATATATATATATATTTGGCATGAATTTATAAAATTTTCGTCTAATACTTTGATGGTTGAGAGATAAAATCAACTAGGTTCAGTTTACAGATCAAGAGCACAACCAAAAACTTACAGATCTGTGAGAGGAACACTCATATATATATAGAAACAAGAAATAAAAAAATGGCTTAAAATGTAAATCTGTGAGAGAAACACCAACCATATCAAGCCCAATAAACCCATAACCCAAATTGAAGGTGTGAATCAAAGAGAGAGAGAAAGCTTTACCTTAACGAAGAAAAACCTTGAAGATGTGTAGAAGAGAAACATTGCAGAAAGAGAGAGCAGAGGAGAGAAAGAGCCATTGAAAGAGCTTGAAGAGATAATTGCAGAGAGAGAGAGATAGCAAAGGAGAGAAAGAGCCGTTGAAAGAGAAGAGATAGCTCTTTGTTGGTTGTGCAGCTGATGTTATAAACGAGATAGGGTTCCGTATTTTTTAAGTCCATCCTTTGTTCTCCATGTTTTCACCCATAGAGGATGTGTTCTCAAAAATGACCCAAAACAAGTTTTTGTAATTCTCAAAAACCTATAACTATTGTAACTCAAATTTTTAAAAACTATTTTCATAAAATAGATCCAAGTAGACGCAAAACTCATTTTTTTCGTTCTCATCACTCCTAAAACAGAAAACTATTTTCATAAATACAAACCAAGTAAACCCGAAACTATTATTTTTCATTAAAACAAGAAAATGATTACACTATGTTTTCTACAATTTTTTAACTCCCTTCACCAATCCCTAAGACCCCCTATTTATAGAGTTAGAGGGAATGATTTAGGTGGGAAAAAAATTTAGAATACAAAATTTAAAAACAAAAATTCAAAATACAAAATTTTAATTTAAATATCTAAGATTTGATCTCCATAACTTCAATTTGAATTCTGGACTGCTGACGTGGCCGTGTAAAAAAAATATTTTATAGAGACCTCTTGTGGAGTAGATTTTACAAAATACCATCTCTCCTACAATTCTTCTTATATTTATTTTTGGTTATATATATCTTTTCAGCCCTTTTTTGCTGCTTTTTTTCTCATTTGGAAACCAACCCCTAAAAAATATAAAATGCAAAGATAAAAACATTTAAATAAAATAAAAGAGTAATTAAAAACTTATTTTAGGATATAAAATAGCAAGTTTTGTTCACTTATCATTGTACTGTTGAGAGAATCCTCGAACTACTAATCGTGTCTTGTACCTCTCAATCGATCTATCCGGATGAATATTTACTTTCTTAAATCCACCAACAAGATATGGGTTTGACATCTTTCGGCTTTAGTATGATCTCCCAAGTCTGATTTTGCTTTAGTGCAAGCATCTCTTCTTCTATTGCCTTTTCTCATTTAATTATTTTAGATGTTTCCTCATATGTGCTTAGCTCCTTGATATTATTTTCTTCAATTAAAGTAACATTAGTGTGCCTAGGGGTTTGGGTTTCTTTGCCTATCTGATCTTTTGAGTTGAAACTGCCGACTTTCTTTTTCATTGGCACATGCCTCCTTTAACGATCCAGGATTTGTACTAGTCTTCCATGAGCCTGGTGTCTTTGATGGATTGTGCTTCAATTCTTTGTCTCATGCTGCCTCACTAGCATCTTCTGGATCTGAGAGTAATTCTTGTTCTTTAAGTTGCTCCATCATCTTCTCTCGCACCTTTTCTTCCAATTCTTTAGTATCTTGTAATGTTGTCACTTGTGGAGTCCACCAAGAAGAGGTTTCATCGAACACCATATTCCTTGATGTGTAACAATGACCAGTTGAGGGATCACAACATCTCCACCATTTTTTCTCACTACATAACCCACAAAGATGCATCGTATTATATTTTTATCATACTTGCTCCGCTGGTGATTTGGGACAAATATGTAACATACATATCCAAAGACCCAAAAGTGATTTACCATGGGCTTAGTGTTCCATAGTTTCTCAAAAGGTGAAAAGATCCTCAACCATGCCTATGGTAGCCTATTGATTATATGTGTTGTTGTCCTCATGCATTCAGCCCAAAATTGACCAGGTATATTCTTGGCATGTAACATGCTCATACAAGTCTCTACGAGATATCGATTCTTACTTTCAGCAACTCTATTTTGTTGTGGGGGTGCTCAGACAAGTCAGTTGTCAATGTATCCCTCTTTCTCGTAGATAGTTAGAGAACTCATCTGATGTGTATTCTCTCCCATTATCCCTACGCGGGCATCGTATCTTCTTTCCAACTTTACTTTCAGCTTCTTCCTTAAATTTCTTAAATTTTGTTAATGTTTTACCCTTCTCCTTCAGGAAATGTACCCATGTGTATCTTGAGAAGTCGTCAATAAATGTTATCATGTAACGTATCCCGCTGATTGATGTTTGCTTTACCAGGCCGAACACGTTTGAGTGAATAAGCTCCAAGGGTTTTTTGGCCCTAAACTTTGACTCCTCGTATGGTAGTTGGTGCGCCTTACCATACTGACAACCTGCACAGACAATATACTTACAAATCTCTAATTGGGGAAAACCCTTAAGCATTGTTTTTCTCATCATGGCCTTCAAATTGTTGTAGCTAACATACCCTAAGCATGCATGCCATAAATCTACAGTTTCATTCCTTCAAGTTTTATCTATATATGCTGATTCAGCTGACATCACATAAACAGAGTGTTTTCACTTTCCTTCTATGACAGGCGGCCCTGATAATTTAAGATCTCGATAAACCTTAGCATCTTCTGGGCCAAACACCATGTAGTTACCTGAGTCCGCTAGTTATGACACTAATTGTCACACCCCGAAATTCGGACCACTGGGACTCTCCCGGTCCAAGCCCTGAATTTTGGGTAATGAGGTGTCATGATCGCTCGGTTGCCACTACACGACCCAAACAACCATGACAAACTACCATTATAACCCTCGATTCTCACTCGGACCGCCGAGATCATTACATACAACGGAAGTCTTTATATTCATCAATACATCAATCCCTTATCGGATACATCATAGAGCTCAACAATTTATGTTATGACCTCAAAATTAGTGGAAGCATTCTTTACACCATTATTACCATACATACATGCATACATAGACAACTCAAGTCTACTACGTATACCATTTCTTAAAAATAAGCATACATGATTCCTTTTAAAACACACAATGAGAACACAATTTGCATGACTGAAATGCACTTTTTGATTGTGCAAAGTGCATTTTGATCAATCGAAATGATGGTTTCACATGATCAAAATTTACGCATGATCAAACTTGTATTGAAGTACTTACGAAACCCTACTGGAATTGAACCTAACTTCCATTGAAAATCCCGCAACAAAGTTCGCATGATCGAAGGCATTTCGATTGATCGAAACAGGGGTTTTGATTAATCGAAATCCCTCAAACCCTATTTTCCTACAGAAAATTATAAGTGTCGAATCTCACACTTTAATCCCCATTCTCATCATTCATGCATCTCACTTTTCCAATTCATCAACAAAACCATTCTCATAAGTTTATACATGCAAAAATGAATATAAATGAAGAATCATCATTTAAATTATCTAGCAAATGCTCAATACCATGCTTATAATGTATGAAATCATAAGGCATAAAGAATACATGTTCTCAAAACATAAATGGTCTTTACATGTTCATCACATGCATATAGTTCACAATCCGAACATGTATTCAAATAAAATATTTTAAATCTTTAAATGAAATTGAACCCATTTCCAACTCTACCGTTGGAGAAACTCCATCACCTTCTTTTCATTTTTTGAAAAGAGTTAATACTCGTGGGATGAGCTACAACATGCTCAGTAGGAATGTATAAAACACAATTACGCAAGTTCTATAAATACCACGTAAACATACATTTACATTTAATCATTTTAAGCAAATATAGTACATCACAACCATATCATAAGCAGTATACAATGAAACATGATATGTATAACTCCCTCATACTCTCCACACATCTTATTGGGTTCTGATTTTATGGGCCTCCCAATCCCACCTAACCGAGGGTCCTTGACCGGATTGCCTCATTGTAGGACTCCATTTTAGGGAGTATCCTCTTCTTTTCTAATGAAGCTCCTTTACCAAATCACTCCCACGAGAGTTTCCTTGACCGGATTACCTCGCTACTCGTCAAGAGGGCTATACCGCCCAATTGAGCTCACCACCCTCACCATGCCAATGAAAATGAACCCCACATGGTCATGCTAGCATACACGTATAATTCAAAGCAATGTAATACTAATTATCATGCTTACACATTTTTTAAATAAACGTCACATACTTTCACATTGGACATGTTTCACATATTGCACATTTCAAATCACTCATGTAGACAATTAAACATGCTTCACATTTAAATATACTTTTAAGATATTTTATCAAGCACATAAATATCACTTTCACATATAAATATGAATACACATAATTGCTCCACAATTCAATCTCAATATACTTATATAATTATTGAAGGCAATTAAAACATACAATCATCATATTTAACATTGAGAATTCATTAAATGACATAATTTAGCATGTTTTAATATTGAAAACATCTAACTATACCCATATAATCAATTGGTTGCCATAAACAACTAATATACTAAAAAAACTCGACTTTTTT
Organism: Cornus controversa; assembly: GCA_026545225.1. Taxonomy (NCBI): domain Eukaryota; kingdom Viridiplantae; phylum Streptophyta; class Magnoliopsida; order Cornales; family Cornaceae; genus Cornus; species Cornus controversa. Next base: position 25,822,039 of record CM048846.1, on the reverse strand, counting down.
AGGTTAGGCATTTCTACCTCAATTTGGGAGAGCTTCCAAATGATTTTTTCAATTTCTCCAAAAAAAAAAATAACTTTATCCGAATTCAATTTTGGATGGATCAAACTTGAGCCCTCAATGCGTAGATCAATTTCTTCTTCTTCACCGCCTTCCAATTATCACCCCAAGCCTTTCAAAATCAATGGAGATGGGAAGAAGAGGATATTATCATATATAGATATATATTGCTCTATCTATGTGGCTAATGATAATGAGAAATGAATTGCTAAATTCTCTACTTTGCTATTTATAGGCCTAGCTATCATATTTACAAAAATACCACTAGCCTTTCACAAAACCTTTTCGGACTCCGTTTTCGATTTTCGTAACTCCGATGGACTCAAAATCAATTCTGTAGCACGTCAAATATTTTATTTAAGTTACTCTCTAAATTTGGTATCATTCCAATACTTTTGAATTTTTCGGGCCTACGAGACTCGCGTCCTGGGCCCACTTGACTTGTAAAAGTCAACTTTTTTCCAAACACTCCCAAAATTTTTTCGTACATATATAAAGGTCCTCAAACATGTATTTTACATTTAAAACACATTTATAACCATTTAAATCATTTATATGAATTTAAATGAAATAATAAAAAAATCGATTAAAAATGATCATGATTCTTACACTGACAATCTAGAAAGCACAGACACATCACCGAGGATGTCATACCCATGTCAGACACTTGGACACTCCTTAGACACGTGTCGGACACATCATAGAAGTGTCCTGACGAAGTGTCCTAATATTTTTCTTTTTAGGACATTTCTCGGACACTCCGAGGACACTCCTCGAACACGTATCGGACACTTTGTAACAGTGATGTATATTCAAGTATTTCAAAAAAAAATTATATACGACTAAGTTATGATTAAAAATCTGAGCTAAATATATGTAGATAACTAAATAAATCTGGTTCTTTAATCTATTTATCTATTTTTATTTATAAGTTTGTTTAGTTATTAATTGCTTGATGATGAATTGAGGTATTTATGTAATGTAGCCTTTTTTTGTTGAATAATTTATATATTATATTATTATTTTATAAATGTATCCTCGTTATATTCGTGTCCTGATTTTTTAGAATTTTTTGTATCGTCGTGTCCGTGCTTCGTAGCTGACAATAGATTTTTCTTCATTCCAAGTACATGGCAGATATCTTATAGTTGAATCTGATGAGGACTATATCAAGAAGCAATTACTATCTTACTGACATGGGTGATGAGTAGCCTTGAGTTGTTGGCAGTTACAACCACTTGGCTTCCTTTGTAGTTTGATTCTTCTTTGTCGCCAGTCATGTGGTGGGAGCATCTTAAGTCTGGTTCTTCTTTGTCGCCAGTTATATAGTGGGAGCATCTTAAGTCTATAATCCAATCATTATCGTGGTTGATTACTCCACGGTTGCACATTGCAACGAATCCAAACTCTGATTCCTTAGCTTCCTTCCTCTCATTGGAGCATGTCTCTTCTGAATGATTTTCTTCAATAGGCCCAAACACCGAGAAAGATGCTTTAGCATCCCATTCTTCTTCACTATTCATTTCATGACTACTAGATGTCACCAGATTACTTTATGTTAATTTCTTTTTAGGCCAACAATATTGAGCATAATAGCCCTTCTTGCCACAGTTGAAGTACTTGACGTTACGCAGTCTAGAATCTTCATAATGTTGCTTGTATTTTTTCTATCTGGTTGACCTACCCCTACATGAGAGCTTCTCTTCATGCGAGCTTTTTGCTTCATTTTGTCCTCTAGCTCTACCTCTTGTATTATTGCTAAAGAGTGCTCCCTCGTTATCCTTTAACAAGACCCCACTTATCTGTCTGTTTAAGGTCTTCTGGTTGGCCAACAAGTTTTCAAACTCAATGAGAGTAGGTTGGGTTGGCCACCCATGTATCGCCATAATAAATCCATTATATTCGGGCTTTAACTCATTCACTAGCATTTGAAAGCGAGCATCATTCGCCTTCGAGAAGAGTGAGGCGAGACTGTCCCACGTGTCCTTTGGTGTCCTTAGATCCTTAATGTATCCCAATAATTCAGGATCCACTGATACCTTGAGTGCATACATCGCCTTTCCCGATTTGATTTTTTATTTTTGCAGTGTCTCGGCATTCTCACGAGGAGGTGGTGTAGTGTCACTACCACCAACTATCTCCCACATATCTTGTCCTTCTAAATAGGACATTATACAAGTGTTCCATATTTCATAATTGGTGTGATTAAGTTTTATAATTCCACCAATTACATTAGTCAAGTTTGCCATAGTGATCACGTACCTTATCAAGCTTAGTCCCAGACTAATTGGCTTCGCGCAATCCCAAACTATGTTTACTTATGATCCACTTGTAGTACTTTGTCTAAACGATCCCTGACCATATCCAATCTTCCGGCAGCACTTCGTCTAGTCAGTCTCTGACCATCTGATCTTTTGGCAACACTTCGTCTAGGCAGTCCCTGATTGTCTAGTTCTAATACCAAATTGTTAAATTTAAAATAATGGAACTTGGATACAACAAACAAGATATGTTATTAATACACAACTTGGGTACACAATAATATACACAAAGATATGACACTATTACAACTCACTCACACCAAGTTTTTGTACACAAGCACTCACTCACTTACACTTTATATAACATTGTCTACCTCACCCACTCATATAAAAGTTTCTCTTGTTTCTCACACTCACACACAACAATTGTACTTATCGTTTGATACATACCCAAAGGAAACCCACCCATATTTATAAGCTTCATCCACCGACTTTGTAAAGTTGGTTCTTGTCTCTTGATCTTTATAGATAAAAATGTCTGGAGAGATATTTCTAGATAGAGTGAGAGAGAGGTGGTGTAGATAAAAAAAATCCAGAAGGTTCTAGAGAGAGAAAATGAGGGAAAAACTGGTGGAGCTTTCTAGAGAGATTTAGTGATAAAGCTTCAACAATGTATGTTGTCAAATTCTTATTGAGTTGGTTTTGAATTGTAATTGTTTGAGAATGTTTTGTTAAACTTCAAGTCAAAGTAGTTGTCAAGATCCATGTAGTTGCATCTCTTGTTTAATAAGAATTTATATTACTTATTCACCAAACTATAGGTTAGGAATTCTATAAATAATTTACATATGCATTAATAATCTTTCTTTCTGGGTCCAAAATGCCCTCTAAGCTCTTATTTTGAAATACCAAATCATCTTCTCACTAAAGGAGCCAATTAATCCAATTTCTCACTCACACACATTGCTGCCAAGCCTTAACACGCCTTTTATGTTTCATCCCTCACTCATTCATAGATCATTGTATTTCTGTCGCATGGTGAAAAAAATCAAACCCACAAGAACTATGTCGGTGACTCGCATTTAGGGAATCTCTTACTAACTCAAATTTATTCTTACATAGTATACTCTCTCCCTCTCTCTCTCTCTTTATATATATATATATATATATATATTCAATTTAGACGTATAGTTTGGGTTTTGTGAAGTCTTCCTTCACAACCTTGATGCCAATTTGCATGTATCTGAAAGGCACTGGCAACGATTATTCAAAAGCATAAACTAATGTCATGCATAGAATAGGAATTCCGGAATGAATTTTTGTGGCATGGCAGCAAAGTATACACATTTTTAATTGTTTATCTATATTTGGTTTTGAGCTAGAAAGCATGGATACTTCATCGAGGGTGTCGTACCCATGTCGAACACTCGGACACGTGTCGGACACTTCGTAGAAGTGTCCTGACATTTTTTTTTTAGGACACTTCCCGACTTCTCCTTGGACACTTCTTGGACACTCTTTGGACACTCCTCGAACACGTGTCAGACACTTCATTGCAATGATGTATATTCAAGTATTTCGAAAGAAAGTTATATGCGACTAAGTTATGATTAAAAATCTAGCTATGTAAATGTAGAGGACTAAATAAGTCTGGTTCTTTAATCTATTTATCTATTTTCGTTTATAAGTTTGTTTGGTTCTTAATTGCTTGATAATAAATTGAAGTATTTCTATAATGTAATCTTTTTTTTGTTGAATAATTAATATATATTAATATATTATATTATTATTTTATAGTCGTATCCTCACCGTGTCTGTGTCATATTTTTTTAGAATTTCTCGTATCGCTGTATTCGTGTCGTGTCGAACTCATATTCTGTGTCTGTATTCATGATTCGTTAGGTCTTGAGACACTTTTTGAATTTGCTAACCATGTACTGGTAGTGGTAGTGAGACAGACACCTGTATGTCCTAGACTAGAAAGCACGGACACTTCATATAAGGGTGTCGTACCTGTGTCGAACACTTCTCGGACACTCCTCGGACACTCTTTAGAAGTGTCCTAGAATTTTTTTTTTTGGACACGCGGGGGACACAACGAGGACACGGCAAGGACACGCGAGGGACACGAATAGGACACACGGGGGACACGTTGGGGTACATTTTGTAATTTTTAAAAGTTCAAAAAAACCCCTGAACTTTTTCAAAGTTGCAAAAAGACCCCTTTGAACTATTTTTTTTGAGCATTTCAGTCCTTCATCTTCTAAAAGCTAATATCTTGACCCCCTGGAAGAATTATAATGACATATATACCATTTAATATGACTATTATGCCCTTTTCTTTATAAATATAGTGTTTTCTAAAATAAAATTTTAAAAAATAAAAAATAGTTAGATAAAATTTCTACATAATAAATTTAGAAACAAAAAAAATTAAAAAAACCAATAGAACTTTATTTAACATAAAGTCATGTCATTATGTTTGGTATTTTGTATTTAAATTTATTTGTTTGTTATTAAAAAAATGAGTAACGTGTAAGATTCTAGTAGTGAGTTTAAATATAATGAAAACATTCCTTTTGAAAATACATTAATTGCTTGATAATAAATTCAAGTATTTGTGTAATTTTTTTTTATTTTTAGATTTATGGTATTGTGAATATTGGTTAACTTGTTAAATATATATTAATATATTATTATTTTATAGTCATATCCCTGCCATGTCCATGTCCTTTTTTTTTAAATTTGTCGTATTATTGTGTCCGTGTCGTGTTGTACCCGTATCTCGTATCCATGTCCATACTTATTAGGTCCTAGACCAACCTTTTGTTTTTATAAAAGTTATGCCATTCGCTCTTAGCTACCAAGAGAAAAAAAAAAATCTGTTAGTTTTTTCAATTTGAAGTGGTGCTTTCCACTTTCCCATTGAATAGGCAGGAATTAAAAAACTTTTTGATTGGAGGTTTTATGACTAAGTTCTGATAAAAGCGCACAACATTTTAGGGCTTAGTGTTAATCATGTGTGACTGAAAATATGGATGTAATGTCTTTCCTGTTAAGTGGGATTATTTGATTCAAATGAGATAGTTTGGTAATTTAATAAAACAAGTTTAAAGGCATTTTAGACATGAAATTTTTTTGAATAGTGATTTTTATGTATATGTAATTATTGTTATCTAATTCATTTTAAATGAAAAGTGAACTTTAAAATGCTCTATTTTGTTATTTATATGACTGCTAACTCACCCTAAATGCAGTTTTTCTACTTTACTTACTCTTTTTAGGACATGAATTAGATCCAAAAATGATTGTCTTTTGCCCATTTATCAATATACATCTGGAGAATTAATTTCAGAAATATAAGCTGAACAATTAACACTTTGTAATGGCATCCAATTAAAAGGTCAATTGAAAAAAAGAATGAAAATTTGGCTTGATAAAAATTTTGACGATTTTATAGTTAGCTACCTATGACCTATCTTAGACCAATCTAATTCTTTTGTCGTTTGTTGTGTAAAAACAATGATGGACTCCACTTATCTTGAATTTATGAGATTAATAAAAATAATCAGTGGTACACCTAATCATTTTAGCCTCATCCTGGCATGTATAGATAAGAGTAATAATATTACATAACACCCCCAGCTTCAAAATAAGTGTATTTTTAAGATTCCAACTCCTTGAAATTCCAAACTAACCCTCCATGAATTTAGAGTAAGTTTCAATGAATTTATAGTAAGTTTCAAAACTTAAATTTTTTTGTAAGTGTTATATGTTTTAAGTTTTAACATCGACTTTTCGAGGACATTTAGTGCCTGTTTGAAGGACCGTTTTGGGCGATTGAAATGAGCTTCCAAACCTAAGAAATCGTTTACAAAAAAATGTTAGTGTTTGGTGAAATAAGAAAAATAAACGTCTAATGAAAGTCGAAGTCCGTACAAATAAAGCTGAAAAAACTTGTTTTTGGAAGAAAACCAAAATTATTTTTAGTAACAAATTTTATAGACAATTTTGTCTCCTTTTATTCCGTGAAACTTGCCTTTTGAGAGTAATTATTAAGGATAAATTTGTCAAGTTAAAAATGTGTTAATTGTGGAAGAAATTTAAAAAAATGTATCTACCAAAGAACTTTTTTTTCTTTTAAATCCTTTTATTGAAGGCATTTTTCAAAGATGGAAGGAATTTTAAAATCGGAAAGCTCCTCCAAACAAGGCTTTACTTTGAGACATCAAAAAAAAAAAAGAGGCAAAAGGGCCCAAAACCCCCCGTGGTTTTAAAAAGGTGCAATAAACCTCCCTTATGCTATATTTTAGATCATATCACACCCTCATCTTTGCAAAAGTGAGCAAAGTATCCCCTTTTGCATATATTTTCTTTTTCTATGACCATTTTACCATTTCATTATTATAAAAAATAAAGAAAAATAGAGAGAAGAAAGGTTTTTTTTATATTAATTATTTTTTACTTTAATAAAAAAAAAAGATGAGTTTTTTTCTGGGAAAAAAATTTCAGGAAAAAAAATTAAAAATGCACAATTTCATAATAAAAATTTTTGGAATTTTTTTGTTTTCTATAAATTATTTCCGAAAAATTTTCCATTAGAAAGATAGGGGTCTTTTTATATTAATTTTTTCTTGACCTTAGTAAATAATTCCAGGAAAAAAAACTAAATATGCACAATAATAAGAATTTTTGATTTTTTTTTGTTTTTTTGAAAATTGTTTTATTTTCATAAATTCTCTCTTTCTAATGGAAAAAGTTTTGGAAACAATTTCTAGAAAACAAAAAAAAAAATCAAAAAATTTTATTAAGTAATTGTCCAAATTTAGTTGTTTTCCCCAAAAATTATTTTTGAAAATTTTTTTCCGGAAAAAAACTCCTCTTTTTTTTTATTAAGGTAAAAAAAAAACTTAATATAAAAAAATCCCTCGCTTTCTAATAAAAAAATTTCCGGAAAACAAAAACAATCAAAAAAATTTATTATGTAATTGTGTATTTTTAGTCTTTTTTTTTTTGGAAAGAAACTCCTCTTTTTTTTATTAACGTAAAAAAAAACTTATCTCTTCTCTATTGTTCTTTATTTTGCATAATAATAGAAAGGGTAAATGGTCATGAAAAAGAAGAATACAAGTAAAAAGTGGTACTTTACTCACTTTTGCAAATGTGAGGGTGTGATATGATTCAAAATATAGTATAGGGATTGCAGCTTTTTAAAATCAGGAGGAGGTTTTGAATCCTTTTGCCAAAAGAAAATAAAAAAGCAAGTGACTTATGTTAGGACAAAGAGATTAATAATAACGCAATAAAACATATATAGAACATATGTTTCATAATATAGATAGCTACATCTGCAATAAAATCTAATAATTTCATTGTCTAATCTTCCTAGGTGTGAAATCTTTGTTTAGAACATCTACAGCCAGAGAAAGTATAGATTAATTTAGTTTTTTTGTTTTTATGGTTGGATGTGTTGGAAGGTATGATAATAATTTCCGAATATTATATACTTTCTCCTGCAGCAACAAGATATGCAGTATTAATAGGAAAAGACATTGTATAGATTGCATTTTTTGCTAATTGGTTGACGAAATGTGCAACTAGGCTCCAAACTTTTATGGTTATTTTTTTCCCTGAAATCTTTATGTTGTTATATACATATCAATATAAAAAATTACAGAAAAATTGCTCCCTCTGGATTTAGCTGGTGAAATTAATCTGACGCTTTAGTGAAGATGTATATGTCTGTGTACTATGCCTTACTAGATGACGTGATGGGAAAAAATAACCAATTTTTACTATTGACCATAATTATGAATGTAAATTTAACTCATTTTGTCTCGTATTTAATAGAATAAGTTTGAGATTATACTAATCAAGAGACGAGTTTGAAAAGAGAGTTTAAAATCCGTCAAGTCCTGAACACACTCTACTTAATAATAAATATATAAATAAATATTCTTTTATTAGCTATAATTTTAATTTTTCCTTTATTTTTTATGATAATTTTAAATTTTAACATTTTTGTTATTATCATTTTTAAGTATTTGTCTATGCTTAAATTTTTTACAAAATTTATCATAAATTCTTTCAAATTTACATTGTATTTCTTAAAAAAAATATGTATATCGGGACACCGACTCGGACATGCAATGTTTAACACTTGTTGGATACAAAGATAGCCTAAAATATTCATGTACCAACTAGAAAATAGTGGCATTGGAAGAAGAGAATTTATATAGCCTATCTATTCCGTTTGTTCAAAAGAGAGAAGTTCAAGTCTCACTGCATTTAAGAGCATTTTTCGCAGAAATCAACAATCTTCTCAGGTCAGCTTCTGATTAACTAAATTCCTCTTCAATTGTCCCCATCTCACAAGATAAAAATTCATATAGAGGAAAATAGGCCAACAACGTATATCAAATTCTAAGTCCTTCATGTGCAACCCCTGTCTTGCACGTGGGGAAGCAAACAAACCAAACCAAACCAAACCAAACCAAGATCATAACAAGTGCAAACTTATATACCAAATCAGACCAAGACCTCCCAAAATCAAGGCTCTAATACCATGTAAACTGCCAATTGCTCCAAAAACTTAAGTCGTTAAGAGAATGACCCGACAATGTATATCAAACTTTAAAGACCTACCTCATGTGCAAACCTCATCTTGCACGTAGCAAGGCAAACACATCAAACAAAGTCCATAACAAGTTCAAACTTTCACAACAAACTGAGGAACAAATGCATACATGGAAACTTGAACCCAAGACTTCCCAAAACCAAAGCTATAATAACACCATATTAGAAAAAAAATTTCCAAAAACTTAAATTGTTAAAGAATGGACCAACAATATATATCAAACTCTAAAGCCCTCTCTCATATGCAACCCCATCTTGCACGTGGTGAGACGAACATACCAAACCATGTTCATAACAAGTGTAAACTTATACACCAAATCAGAGAACAAATACAGGGTTGGAGACTTTTACCCAAGACCTTCCAGAATCAAGGCTCCACTACCATGTTACACTATATATCAAGCTTTTGGGAAATGGGTGCAGCAATGTATATCAAGCTTCAATCACACACACACACACACGATAATTGCAAATGATTGAAAATAACAGTATAATTTGGAACAAAGAGAGTAGCAGACTGAGACAAATCCAAAACCAATTCCCAGCTCAAATGGAAAACATATACCTTGTTTTACCTTTATTGGATTAACATATGCCACAAGTCTTTGCCAAATATGGGAGAAAATTATATTATGAAGTATCATGTTGAGTGGCAGTTCATTTTTTCAACAATTTCTGCAGTGCTCTTCTCATACTTGTTATCATGTTCTTATAGAACGTACTGAAGTGCTAAAGAAACAATTCAATTCGAATTGGTTGCTCAAGCTCTGAAACACTCATCCAGCCAATATGCTTAACAAGGATTTGATTTTGTCTCTTGATTAAGTAGGCACTAATACAATTGGAGAATTCATTACAATTGAAACTAAATATGTTAAATATTTTATTCGATAATTGTTTATTCAGCTAAATCAAGCCTTGTGCTAACTTTCTGGACACTTTTTAACTCAAAATGATTATATTTCTGAGTATAACTAAGATCACTTAATCTTTCTTGTCTAACTTCTGAACCAATTTCAGTGAAAAAATGAATAACTTTCTTGGACTAAAATCTCTACATCGTACACAATTGCATATACTCGAAATCTCAAGACTTCATGTAAGCCCCCTCAGTCAAATATTTTCTTAAATTCAATCATCTTCAAGTGCTTATACACCTCTGGAACTTACACTTCCTGACAGCAATCAAAATACATTCATCATTCTTTTCATCAAATTAGCTCCTTCATGCCATCAATAAACTATATATGTGTTGTCATTATATGTTTTATATGGGTTAAACATCACAAAAATCATTCAGATGGCTTGACTGAAATGTAAACTTCATTTGTAATGCAGGGCAGAGGTTGAGACCCGAGTAAGGATAATTTGGCAACAGAATAACTCACGTCACTAATCGTGGCTAGTGGTGCATTGAAGAAGGACAAACTCAACTCCAGATTAGGAAAATCTTCGAAGAAGATTTCAATAACAAGTCTCACTTTCTTCTCCACGTTCATTTCATTGGAATTTATAAGAAAATCATGTTGCAAATGAAGCATAACTTTCTGATAAGCTTTAGGCCTGATGAAACAATGTTTATTCAGCTGAACGTACAGATCATACTCGAGCAAATCTCTGGGACTCAAAATCTCAAGACTTCATGAAAGCCCCCTTACTCATTTTCGACAAAGTTAATTCAATATGTCAATTATTGAAGCATTCTCATTTTTAGATATTTTTTTTATCGTCCTATCACCTCCGCAATTGAAAAAAATACCATATTGCTTAAAACACTATAGAGATTAGTTCATTAAAAAAAGGACTAAAAGAAGGAATCATATTCATATAGAACAAGGTTAAACAATACTTTCATAATAAAAGGAATTATACAAACAAATACATACATAAATATATATGTGGACTAGTCCAAACAGCCACTGAAACTTTATTATATACTCTTCGTGGGAGAAAATTGAACAGAATTGGAAACGTCCTCAGGGGCTAGTTGTGGAAGGAGGTGGTGAGAGGAAAGGAACTGTTGGCATTGTAGTTGGAATGGTTGGGATTGAAGGAACTGTTGTTGGGATAGTGGGCAGTGTAACCTACGGAACTGTGGGTATGGTTGGTAATGTTGGATTCGGCAAAGATGGGACTTGTGTGCTTGGCATTGGTGGAAGAGTAGGGGTTGTAGGCAATGGGTTAGTTGGCAATGGCAGCAATGTGGCTTTAGGCAGGTTGGCATTGCCAGCAATGGAGGCAATGTGGCTTTAGGCAAAGATGGGATTTGTGTGCTTGGCATTTGTGGCATTGTGAGCTTTGGCAGAGTAGGGGTTGTAGGCAGTGAAGGCAATGGCTGCAATGTGGCTTTAGGCATAGACAGAATTGTAGGCAGTGCTAGCACTGGTGGTGGAGCTACTGATTCAGTGTCCAAAAGGCGGCGAAATTTGAAAGCACCACAATCAAGGCGAAAAGATAACAATGCTTATGGAAAGACATTGTTTGGTAGGATCAGATGGTTCAAGGAGATTGGTAACCTTAAAAGTTCTAATGTTTAATCTTGAAGAATGGTAAGTGTTAAAGGTAGTAATAAACAAGACCTGTCTAAGTAGTTTGATGACTGAATGGATCATTACTAGTTTAACAAGATGTTGTTGGGGGAAGGGTGGAGAAAGAAACAGTGGTTAGTTCAGCTATTAACTCATCACATAGTTAGAATATGTACCACTCAAAAGTGTGGCCAACTAATCCAAAACTGCTGATGACTTTTGAATGCACTAATAGGAAGTATAACAAATCCTAGACCAAGAAATAGTTTGTGTAACCCTAAAAATTGAACAACTAATTTAAACTGACAATTGGCAGGAACAAACTGACAAATATAATTAGGGCTTGAAAACCTAGCTTCTGTTTTACTAATATAATTAGGGTTTGATAGCCTAGCTTCTATTGTGAGGAAAGGCATCCTGAATATCATAGAAATTAAGCAAATATTGTTATTGTTGTCATTTAAATTTGTGATGAATTGAAGAAACCAATTCAGAGACAAAGATACAAGTACATGAACAGATAGATACACATCATACATAAAAGAAACACACAAAAATTCACAAATAGAACAAAGAATTGCGAGAGAGAGAGTACACGTTGGTAGGGTAACGCAGACATGAAAGAGGAAGTTGGAGTTGCAGAGGGAGGAGCTCCACAGTAAGCTTCTGGTGAGTCTAAAGGCAAGGGGTACTGTGGGAAAGTTGTGAATTAAAAGGGTGTTATTGTAAAAGCAGACGCCGAAGATGGGCAAAAAGGGAAGAAAAAAATTTGGACCATTTCTCGATTTGTGCGTGTCATCCTTGCGCAGGCCATGCTAATCTTCTCTGTATCGTTCCAATTTTATCGGATGTCCCCGAAGGGACGCTCATCTCTTGTAAACTAAACATATATAAAGGGCAAATGTATTGTTTCTTTAACCGATGTGGGTCATCTTAACTCTGTCAAAAGCGTCCTTTACACAACCTACTAGTCTACAACCTAAGTCTACATAAATAGCCTACAATTTAACTCTACACGATTGTTCGTACAAGTATACTTGATTACAAGTTAAATTAAAGGTCATATGATAAAAAAAATAAAAATAAAAATAAAAAAAGAAAGATGTCTTCATCCATCTAATAAATAAAATGTTACGTTTTTGTCAAATTCTTACTGAGTTTGCTTTGATTTGTAATTGGTTGAAAATGTTTTGTTAAAATTCGGCTCAAAGTAACTGGTGTTTTAAGTAGATGCATTTCTTTGCTCAATAAAAATTTATATTACTTGTTCATCGAACTATAGGTTAGGAATGGGTTAGAAACTCTATAAATAAAGAAGAGGGAGTTGAATTGAGAGAGTAAAAAAGAAAAGAGAATGAAAAAGTGAGTGAGTGCAAGTACATCGAGTGCGTGCAAAGGTGCATCAAGAGTAAAAAGATGTAGAAATCGGTGAATATGTATCTAGAGATACTGAATGAATGGGATAGTGAGCACGTATATGATTTAGTGTAGTACAAAGCAATGTTCGCTTAATAAACATAAGTACTTGTCATCACCGTCATCATTGTTTTAATTCGAATTGAACGTTATTTTATTAATGAACTTAATTAGTTGTCATCACCATCGTCATTTCTTTGATTAATATGAAATAATGTTCACAGACACAGAATACGGATACGATACAATATGGTAATACGAAAAATCTAAAAAAAAAATAGGATATGAACACGACAAGAATACGTCAAATAAATAAATAAATAAAAATATAATATTATACATAAAATATTAAGTTTATTCTTCAACCATACAATAAATATATTTAAAGCAATTATACAAAATATAAGAAGTTAAAATCTAGAAATCCTCTATCTTTTCAGACATGTATTCTGCCGTATCCATCCGATATGGCCACAGGACCTTTTTCAGAATATCCGTGCTTCATAGGTCTTCACCACATGAATAATATATAACCAATTTACGTAATCTTTTTAGGACATGAATTAGATCCAAACATAATATTTTTTTTCCTTTTTATGATATACATTTAGAGAATTAATTTCAAAATATATGCCAAATAATTAACACTTTGTAATGTTCAGTACCGATTCTTATAGTACTGTTCGTGGAGTCGATAAGTTAATTCCTGTGGATGTCTATTTACCGGGCTGTCCGCCTAAACCGGAAGCAGTTATAGATGCTATAACAAAACTTCGTAAGAAAATATCTCGAGAAATCTATGAAGATAGAATTAGGTCTCACCAGGAGAATCGGTGTTTTACTACCAATCACAAGTTTCATGTTGGACGCAGTATTCATACTGGAAATTATGATCAAGGATTACTTTATCAACCGCCATCTACTTCAGAGATCCTTCCTGAAACATTTTTCAAATACAAAAGTTCAGTATCTTCTCACGAATTACTGAATTAGACAGTACAGAATAACAAGTAGCGGGTCAATCTTCATAAATTTCATCGTCAATGCGAAATACTTATACAAATAAAAATGCGGGAGAGATAAAAAAGATGCAGGGTCGTTTGTCTGCTTGGCTAGTCAAGCATGGGCTAATTCATAGATCTTTGGGCTTTGATTACCAAGGAATAGAGACTTTACAAATAAAGCCCGAGGATTGGCATTCCATTGCTGTCATTTTATATGTATATGGTTACAATTATCTACGCATTCAATTAAAAAGTCAATTGAAAAAGAAAAAAAAAGTTGGCTTGATAAAAATTTGACAATTTTATAGTTCAGTTATCTATCTTGTACCAATCCAATTCTTTTCTCGTTTAAATTTAATAAAAAAAATGATAGAGTCACTTATCTTGAATTTATGAGATTAATAAAACTAATTAGTAGTGAACCTAATCAGTTTAGCCTCATCTTGACAGATATAGATTACAGTAATAATATTACATTAGGACTTGTTTGATTTGTCAATTCTCAAGAACTCAGAAAATAGAAAAAAAAATTTAGAGAATTATAAAAGACACTTCACTAAAAACAGACTTTTTTTTAACAGAGTTTCAGAAAACAGTTCTAAGAAGCGGTTAACCAAGTAAATTTTTTGTACAATTTTCTGATTTCAAGTTCTCATAAAAAATTAAAAAAAAAAAAAAACTAAAGCCCTAATTGTCTCAGTTCAAAGTAAGTCTCTTTTGAAGATTCAACTTTTCAAGTAACAATACAGGTATCTCTTTGGAATTCCAAACTAGCCCTAAGTTTCAAAACTTAGAATTTTTGGAAATGATATTTTTTTTAACATTGACTTTTGGAGGATATTTAATTTGAGACATCTAAAAAAAAGAAAAAGAAAAAGAAAGAAGAGACTTATTTTAGAAGCCAAACACCAGAAAACTATTTTCAGGGTCTCTGCCAAACCTCGGAAAATAAAAGTAAAAATAAAAATAAAAACATTCCACAACAAAAAGTTTTATAGGGAAAAATATTTCTAATAAAAATATTTTACGTCGAAATAAAGGGAGCCTTATTTTATGATGAAAAGAGTAATAAATAAAACAATTCATTTGGTATAGAATATAGTGTAATGATAGAAAAACTAAATTACCGAATCACCACACAACGCCGGTTGACCCTACCATTGTGTGGTGATTCAGTTTCGACAAAACAATCATTTTTCTAAGCCAAATAATTTTATTATCTAATGAGATTTTCTCTTCACAGTTTCTTCGTGACTGTGAAATCTCTGTTTAGAACATCTACAACAGCAAGATACGCTTGAATTAAGAGATACATTGTATAATTTGTATAGATTGTATTTTTTGCTAATTGGCCGACGAAATGCCCAACTAGGCTCTTAATCTTTATGTTGTTATATACATATCAATATAAAAATTTACAGAAAATTGCTCCCTCTGAATTCACCTGGTAAAATCAATCTGATGACCAGTGAGGATGTACATGTCCTGTACTATGCCTTACAAGATGAGTAGATGGGAAAAAATAACCAATTTTTACTAACCATGATGTGATACCAAGTAACACATCTTTTCAAAATCTAGTCTGAGACTTTAATCAGTGACTTCTATCCGAAGAAAGAAAAACAAGAAGAAAAAAAAAAAAAAGTTTTACTGTACCAACTCTATGGTAAAATATCACCGGATGATCAGAATGAAAAAAGAGAATTCATAAACTCCATTTGTATACGCTAAAAGTAAGGATGATGATGATGATCGCTGGACCTCCAGCTCGTGTAAGCCCTCCTCCCTCAAATGGGAAGAGCGAGTTGAAGCCCCAAAGTTGACATTTGTGAATGTGTGTGAGTATCTAACCAAAAAGAAAACCTCTGGTAAAATGATATGCAAAAACACATTGCAACAATAAAATTTCCATGGTTCCGTAGAGCATAGCAACCAAAAGAGTGGAGCTGTGGAAAACTTCTCCAACCATTTAATTTTTTGGATTGAAATGCATCTGTCCCACTGCATTTAAGAGCATTATTCACAGAAATCAACAAAGAGGCAACAATCCAGCCTTCTATTACATACATTACATAAACACAAGACAAGCAATCATTCATTCCTCTCAATGCTAAATTCACACCAACCTAATGTTAGAAGTTCCTTGGCTGTTAACAGACATTCATGAGATATATATTTATATATATATAGTTCCATGCTTGAATGAGAAAATATATTCTACAAAGCAATTATGTACAAATCCAGAACTTGTACCACAAGTGTGCACCTATGGACATCATTAATCTCAATAAATAAATAAATAAAATAAAATGATCACCATTAATAAAGACACCCATATAAAGGAAGCACAACTCAAGACAATAAAGACTTTTTGCCAACTATTCAATTCAGCTGTATGAATCTTGTTTTGTCACACTACTTTATCTAAAGATCATAACTCAAATAAAAGCACAAACTATCATCTTTCCAAAAGTCGAACAATGAGGAATTGAAGCAAGAGCAAGAGCATCAAAGCAGCAAAGACTACTCTTTAGGACAGAAAACAGAAGGCAATTAGTAGGATTTCAGTACGAAATTATATGACGCAAAAATTATATGAAACAGAAAACAGTAGGCAAAGGCAAGTCAAATGTGTCAAAGTTTTCGTTCTCCCCATTTCTTTTGCAAGAAGTATTTAGTCTCAAAGACACTAGAACAAGAATCCAAGAATTTGAAATATATATATATGGTAATGTACTAATGATCTCTTGCTCAACGATGAGCAAGAAATTTTTTCCGCATAAAACCGTTGGATATGATTCAAGTGTAAAAAAAGCGTTTACCAAAAACATAGCAATCACTATATATATATATCAGTATTTTCTGTTAAAAGATGAGGTACAAAATGTACCAAAACTTCATGCTGCTAAGCTACACAGATGGATTACTTAATAAGCAACTGTACAAGTATGTCATGAACTTGGACTTAAAAATCTATGCTGCTATGCTACAACAGTTCAGCAGCTTTTCTAGGTTTAGCAATCTACATGATGTAGGTTTTTCTGAGAGACTGAAATAAAGGTAGCAACCAATTCATCTAGAAAATGAAGGTTCCGAATAGTCAACAATGAAGGAAGCATATTTGTCGAATTTTAGAAGTCTATTTTATGCCCAATTTGACATCAATGAGAAAACTGCAAAGGAAAAGAGTGATCTTAATGACTCCTCTCTCAACAAAACTCTTGTCTCATTCACCATGAATACCTAAAAGCTCATATGCATTTGGACACTCAAGTTATTCAATTGATAAAGGTGAAGAGGATGATCAACCACTTCATGAGAAAGCTATCAATTCATCTAGATGATGAAGGTTTCCAAGATACTATAATGAAGGAAACTAAATCCACAAGTAAAATCAAAGGATTTATTGAGCAAACTAAATTCCCAATGTGTGGTTCTTGATTAAGGCAACCTGATTAATTTCCTTACCACCATTTTTGACATGAGGTGTTCAAGTACAGGGTCCACAATTTTCACAAGTCAACTTTTGATTAACTAAAATCCTCTACAATTGTCATGTTTCCACTACCTTTCAACTATGAGGTAAAGTCACAAAGCATGAGTTGCCCTCCTATACCATTACCATCCAACCCTAGAAACTTATAAACAAAAAAGAAAAGAAAAAAAAATCTCATTTTCAATCTTCAGAAGCCCCAAATTTTCCATTTCCCAGATCAGAAACCCTGCAGACCCACAAAGATGTCATCATCTCCCTCAAAAAACTTCACTCCATCCATATTAAAGTCACCCCCACTTACCATCTCCATTCCTCCAACAAAACCCTTACCAAAATCCTCGTCAACTTTACTGGCTTCCACATTCAAGTCCAATTCTTCACTGCTCTGTGGTGGAACTCTTTCCTGTTTCGAAATTCTGGTACCCCTGCCCATTAACTTCTTCGTATCTTTCGCCACCGATTTCTTCCTCTTCATCGCCGGCTTAGTCCCATTGGAAGCCTCTGTTTCAACCATGTTTGACCCATTGGAAGCCTCTGTTTCAACCCTTTTTGTCCTATTGAAAGCCTCTGTTTCAACCCTTTTTGTTACACACCCAGAAGAACTCTCACCCACGTTCTTCACTTCCTCTGTTTGTGCCTTCTCAGTTTTGACATTCTTGAATGTGCCACCATTTTCACTCCCAAGCCCATCATCACTATCATCAGAAATTTCAATGAAACTATCTGTATCACAACCATTAGCACTCTCGGGCACAGCATTCTTTTCTTTCGCTTCCGTTTTGGGAGTACCTGTATAAAATGGCGCGAAAGGAGTCCATGAAGGAAACCCTTTTCGTTCACCGCCCTCAAACCCTAACGGAAAGAAGCCCAGACACCAATACCGACCATTCTCTGCCACCTCAGGCGGCGGCGGAGATGGAAGTACCACCGCGTGAAACCCTCTTCTGCAAGTCTGATTCCTGCACCTCAAACAACAATCCACATAAACCCTAGGGTACTCATACACATAGTAACAGTACGGACACACAGTCCAGAATGTCTCATCACCCGAACCAGATTTTTCTTCCAATTTTTCTTGATGATTGTGATTTTTGAGCTCTCTTTGTGACTCGAAGATTTTGAGCTCATTGTCGAACTTAGGCTTCTTCGAAGGGCTCGACAACACGGCCCATGCTTCGAGAACGAGCTCTAAGGCCTCGGAGGCGAAATCGAACTTGTTTCTGCTAGGGTTTAGGAGTAAAATCAGGTCTTTGAACTGGTTCTTGATGAGACGTGAGTCATTTGAGTAACGATTGACTCGCAAGATCGCGTACCAATCGGCTCGGCTGTTGTTGTTGATACGGGTTTCGGCAGCGGCGAGGACAGCGGCGAGTGCTAGCAGTTGGGCGGCGCCATTGTTGTGTGGGTCAGATTCTTGGGCCTTGAGTGCGTATTTACGGCAACTGTCGAAGTTGCGGTGGCGGAGAAAGTACTCCGATACTCTGAGCAAGCGCTCGGTCTTGCGTCCATTGCTATGGCCCTCCATTTCTGATTCTGTGCGTGTGTGTGTATATAGTGTGTGTGTGTGTGTGAATGTGTGTATATATATGTGAGAGACAGAGAGAGAGAGAGACAGAGAGAGTGCGCGTATGCAGTGTATATACATGAGAGGGAGAGAGGGTTTAAAGGAAAGAAGAGAGGGTTTTGAAAAGCTTTGAGTGGACGAATATGGACATGGTGGTTATTCAAAACGACAGGAGATGAAATTGACGTTATGGTTGAATCTGGACCGTTTATGTTGAAATGGGGGCAATAAGATGTTGGTGTGGCTCAGTTGATTCTGATATGGACGGTCAAGATGGAAGTGGAGTACAGTAGTTTTGGTATGCAATATGGGGTCCTGGTGGAGGGTAATCTAATCATTTAACAAAAGCATGTTAGAGAATCTCTTGTTAATAAGAAAATGTTTTCCCATTTTAGTATTCAGTCAACTGACACGTGGAATGACACGTGGTATTAATTTTCACGCTACCATGTTACGTCATTTTCGTAGAGGTGTTTATCTAATGACAAGCGTTTGATGTTCTGTTGAACTTTTATTTCAGTGATTATATGTATTGATGTTACAATTTTCCCATTTTAGTATTCAGTCAACTGACACGTGGACTGACACGTGGTATTAATTTCCCACTACCGTGTTACGTCATTTAACCACGTAAAGAAGTTTTAAAAAATAAGAATAATGATTTGCATACCATTAGTCTATTTTATTTTTCTGTGAATCTAATTCTATTCAAATTCTCTATTATTACTTATAAAACAATATTATATCTCTTTTCGGTTAAATGTAATAAATGAATTCAGCAAAAGTTTTCAAATCTAATAAAATAATATTATAACTCTTCTACATTAAACAAACCTAATATAATAACATTATAACTCTTCCTAACGTAAAGTAAATGTAATTTATTAATATTACAACTCTTTCAAAGAGTTAAAAAAATGTAATAAAATAATATTATATAACTTTTTCATTTTTACTTTCATAAATTCCCACTCTAATGTAAAGTGTGTTGAATCTGTATAAATTCTAACAATTTATAAATGCTTATTCGAACTCTCTCTCTCTCTATATAGATATATATATATATCATTTCTAAAAATATATTTAAAACTTTAAATTGAGTTTTAAAAAAGCAAACTAATTTTATTGAAACTAAAATTGGAGTCATTGAAATGAAAGAATATACTGCTTATTTATAAAGTAAATGTGTTAATTTTAAATAAAGTAACTTCTTTTTCAATTTCAAAACTTAAATAAATTAAATATGTCGAGAAAAATATGAAATATGGTGAGTTGTAAACTAAATGAGCAATAAATTTTCAAAATTTTATTTAAATCAAATTAAAGAAACATCAAATTCAATTACTCAATTTTAAAAAATTCTTTAATAAATGTGCATTTAGTTACCTTCTTACATTGAATATTATGTTTCAAAAATTCATTATCGTATCATGAGTGAGGTACAAATACTTCATCACAAAATATATCTAAATATACTAACCAATTTGAATTTATATAAACATCAACACCAATAATTCGATAATCAATTTAAAAATTCAAATTTTTAATGCAATCAATTAGTGTTTCAACACAATTCATTCATGAATAATTTTACACTATGATACCATTAATTCATAAAAAATAATATTTTATAATTTTTTTATACGTATTCAATTCATTAAAGGGTTTGAAAAGTAAATTTAAAGATTACAAATTTTATTTCAATCAAAATAAAGATATCTCAAATTCAATTAGTCAATTCAAAAAAATTCTTTAAAGAAATTATCATATGATGTTCTCAAATATGAAAACTTGTAAAGAATAATTGTAAATTTACTTATTGAAAGTATCAAATAATATTAAATTTTGATTTTTTGCTTATTAAGATAGTTTGAAAAAAAAATCTTGTTCTCATTCATGGTCTCCCCCTTTCGTATAATTTTGGAAAGATTACAAGTTAGTCCTACTTTTGCACTCTAAAGACAAATAATTCCTAAAAAAAATTCATAAGACAATGATGTCCTACTTTTTATAAAAATTTCCAATAAGGTTTTATAACTAATACAATTCTTATTTTACCCTTTCCATATATCATGTATATTGCTTAAATATCTTCTCCAAACGATTTTGCTGAAATTTTTATTGAAAATAAAAAATTTAAGAATTTTTTTATTTATTTCAAATGCACGTTATATTTGATTTGTTAGGATAATTCAATAACTGTTTTAGATAACATTGTCTCAAATTTATAGAGATTTTTCTAACTTTAGATTTTTTTTTCAAAAGAAATATGAAGTTGAAAATTCAAAAGTAAAGAAAATAATTTATTTATTATTCATAAATGAAATGCATGAAAAGTATTTCATTGTAATTTAACATGTGGGTATTTATAGAAAGTGAATTTGAAATAATTTATTAAATCTTTTAGATTATTAATTTTGGTAACAACTAATATTTAATATTGGAAGTAGAGAGAAAATTTGTATTATAGTGAAAGAAAGTACTAATGAAAATTTAGAAATAAAAGAATTTTAGTACCCTAATTTTGATTTCGGCTGACAGTGGAAGGTCATGATCCCTTATAAAAGTCAATCAAGTGGTTCAAAACCTTAATATGATAATAATCCATCCAATTATACCATTCGATTTCAAAATAGCTTATTCAATTGAACCAATTTTGCAAAATCGCAAAAATTGAGCTTTTGAGCCCACATTATTCATTCTCGATTTGTCAAATCTCTATTTTCTTATCAACAAACACTCAAACTAATCATGCTACAGTGAAATTCAATTTTTTTCACTTAAAAACCCTCAAGTTCCCCTCTTAATCAACTTAATCGAATTCAGGCTGCAGGGATCGTTTGATCATGGATACAAGTTTCTTAACTCTTAATTATTCATCTTGCCATCATCAAATCATAAAAGTGATGATTCCATCATGAAATTCAAGTCATTTATGTAAAATACTTCATAATTTCACTCCAATTGAGTTACTTTCACTGTTAGACTAAAAAAAGGGCATTCAAACCATCCATGTAATGCTTTAGAAGCCCTTTTTTCAATTCAATGGTGAATGTAACCCAATCGGTGTGAAATTCTGAGAATTTGAACATAACATGACTTGAATTTCATTATAGAATCATTAATTTTATAATTTGATGAGGGAAAGATGAAGAATTGAGAGTTAGGAAACTTGTGTCCAAGATCGGACGACTCCAACGACTCGATTTGTCAAATCTTTATCTACCCATCACCACACAATCAAATTGATAATGCTTTGATGAAATTAAGTTCATTTTATGTAAAAATCCTCCAGTTCCCTCTTAATCGACCTACACATAAACTACTCTCCATTTATGAGAGCTACTGCTAGTGCTCCTCTACGAGCTTTACGAGATGGCATCTTGATATATTAATAACAAGAAGACACTTTAAAATTCAAATCATGAATAATATTAACCAATTCTCTTCATCCACACACAACACCATACTAAGTTACTTCACAATTAGCATGTCATAACAAGCAAGTAAGCACATAGGTGCATTCCATGTAATACGTACATATCCTTAAAGCTATGATCACAACCTCAAGTAAACACGTCTATGTGTGGTTCAACACCACCTGTCATCCAAAGGTATTCAAACCCAATAGCTCTGATACCAAGTTGTCACGTTCCGATTTCTTACACCTTGTTAAAAGTGAGGGAAATGAAGGTGAAGGTGAAGATTAAACATCAACCATATAATTGCGAAAGGTATCTATATATACGTGATTACATATACGTAAACTCATTATTATCCGTCTCAATAGGTCCCACATTGGTCTATGCATCCTTGCATACTCATTTTTTGCTAAGATTTAAAAAATTCTAATTCAGTCCAGTTTCGATTGGTTGGGACCTCCTTTGGTTGGCTGAAACCTGGGTTTAGCAAACCTTCAGGTTCCTAGCTCCGTCGGTTGGCTGGAGGGCAGCTTCGGTCGCCTGAAAGGGAGCTTTTGGTCGGCTGAAACCCTTCCCCAGTCGTCCGAAATAGGTACCTAATTTACAAATGTTTGAGATCTCACACTTTCGGTTGGCTGCTGCAGAGACTAGGCGACCGAAAGATTAAAAATTGTCCAAAACCTGCATTTCTCAAGTTTAAATACATTCTTCGTGTTCATACATTCGTCTATAACTCACGACATGAATAAATCTCCACAAAATCCATGAAATTATGTCTCCTAGATGCTAAGTCTAAACATTCCACAAATATAATCCAAATTATACATTATCCTTGAAGAATAAACATTCACAAATGATCCATAATGTACATAGCAAGTTAAAAGTATTCAACCCATATTTCCAAAAGCCACTCCCACATTTCTATACATGAAAAAAATTGAAAAGGGTCCATTGTGCATACATTTATCAAAAATCCTACACAAGTCATGTGTGACGAATACATTTGAAATTCGTGTACAAAGTGAAGAACCAAATGTAAAGGAAACACTACAACATAATCAACATGTCACAAACCGGCATGGACCTCTATATACATATGTCCAAAAGAAATCCAAAAAATATATACTCGAGCCAATCAAGCCTTGTCCTCCACCGGTGCTTTATCTGAAAAGAGTTTGGGGGAAAGGGGTGAGCATACAACTATGCCCAGTAAGAATGATCCACCTGACTCAACCTTGACTCATGCAGCCATGAATAAATGTATAATGAAATCTCTATATGGCTACATGTTATGCTCTCATGGTTTTCATACTCAAAACAATATCATTTTGAAAACATGCTTATTGTCGCACATTTTCAATGCATATAAACCATTTAGAAATGAACCACATTCACAAAAAAAGACTCACACTATGTATGTATACTCTGAAATCACTTCAACTAGGGACTTATATGTATCACAATTCATAGTAAAGCTCTTTTCAAGACTACAAACTCTGCTTACGCTCTACGGGTTGCTAATTCAACGAAAGCGACATCGGCTTGGCCAAGTTTTAGGTCTTGCACCCTAGGGCTCCGGACCCTTCTTAATTCTCACACATGCCCCCAAAACCACACATTTTCACCCAATGTACATTTAACACATAAATGCACAAAATCAAGATTGTCATAGATTTTATTCAATGCATAACATATGGCAAGTTAATGCATATCAATTTCGTCTCAAGCTTGTCACAAATGTCATTTCACTCACTTCATTGAAATCACAATAATGCACTTTAAGAAATCTCATTTCATGCATTTATCCCACACATGAGGTCAAATTTCATTTATGATGTCAAATGAACATAACAACTCAACATGAACTCAACTATGGCATTTAAGACAAGTGTTCAACATAACCATAACCTAGAACATGCTAAAGGACTCCAATTTCACAATTTACATCAATCATTACATGAATGAATTAAAAAAATTTCGTGTCACAATTATGTGACTTATAGAATCAAAATAGAGAAGAGATTCACACCCCTACCTCAAATCTCAAGTCTTGGAAGCTAAGTCCCAAAATCTCAGCTTTTTTACCCTTTCCAAAAGTGAACTTTGATCGGTTCAATGCGTAGCCCTTGCCGAGTATAGTAATCAACTTGCCTTCAGCGTTCGCCAAATCCTAGCTCAACACTTTCGAAATGAAAAGAGAAGGGAGATAGGTGAAATGGGAGAGACAGATATATATATATTTTAGATATTTTCAAATGGATGAGATCCTAGTTTTATATATTTATACTCTCTTGGGATGTGAAATGACTAAAATGCCCCCGGATCACTTAACGTACCCTCCTGACCTCCGTTTTTGATTTTAAAAGTGGCTACGGCTCCGAAATCGCTTACTTAACTCATTTAATACTTCATTTGGGCTAACACCAAAAAAAATATTTTCTCAAAAAATTTTTGGATTCTCAGGCCCACTCGGATCGCGTCACAGGGCCTGTTGACCCAAAAATCTCAAATTCACCTAAACGTTCTGAAAAAAATTTCAAAACCCTAAAACAGCTTCCTAAACATGTTTTTCACATTTAAAACATGCTAAAAATCATTTAAAATGCAATTATGACAAAAATGGTTATTAAAATGGAATCTTGTTAAATTGAACCCGGTCTCTACATGTTTATTTTAGAGAACTTGTATATGGACATCTATGTTTCGAACACATTTAAATGATTAAATTTGCATGCTTTGTGATTTTGAGGCTTTTCTTGAAGTTTTGTGTTCGGGTGTGGGACCAGAAAGGATCCAAGTAACTCGAAAAGTAATTACATAATTTAATAAGTGACATGGGGGGTATAAGTGAACTTATAAGGACTTAAGGGAAGTTTGAGAAAAGAGGAAAGGCTAGTAGGTAATTAGGTGAGAATGGAAAAGTGTAGAGGAGAAAAACTTAAAAGTTGAGGGATCAAGTAGTAATTAATTGCAAAACATCTAAATGTATAGTTATATATTCATAATAGCGTATTGCCCGTGCCTACAAACTATAAATAAAATAAAAAATTATTGAACTGAAATAAATTTTAATGTCATATAATTAACGTACCAATAAACAAATATTTACAAAACACCATTTGAATTAGCTCTTGTTTAACATTAAAAAAAACAATGGGCATTTAAAAAAAATGACCAATGCTTCGAAACATAGTTGACATGTCAAAATATGGATTGGTGAGGGAGACCTACCTTTTTAGGCTTAACTTGAATTAAACCAAAATAATAAATGCAAAAATCAAAACATTAATTCATAATATTTCTATTCAATACATACTTCATTCCAAAATAATATATGCATCTAAATAATAACCAGGATGACAAACATTCTTAGTAACTACTCACAATAAAAAATTATTATATACTTAAAAGCTAAAATAAAATAAAATAAAATAAAAGCTTCTAGGGTTGCAAAAAAATAGAAAAAAATCTTAATACTAATTATTTTTTTAATTAAGATCACAAAATCAAATAATACAAAATAAATTAGATAACCATTTGTCCTCTTTTTCTCTCTTTCTTTGTTAATGACATTTTATTCTTGTCAATGGCTATGGCTTTTCTGCATCTCTCTCTCCCCCCCCCCCTTCCTTTGTGAAAGACACGAATGGATTAAAATTTAATTTTGGTTGCATTCTTTTGTTCAAAAGTAGAAAACCATCAGGTATAGCCTCATAGGTATAGGTATCAAACACTTTTTTTGTTTTTTTTCCTTTTCTTCCGGTTACATCACCCACTCAGCCAAAATCCCTCTCTCTCTCTCTTCCCCTACACTTTTTCTCTTCACCTTCTCTTCCATTATTTGGCTCCCCTCCTTCAGCATGGAAATGTGGGTGGAATAACAATTTTATCTTTTATTGTTGAAGGTAGTGATGCAGGAGCATCCGAGTCAGATGATGCTGAGCTATCAGACGACACGTTGATGGCACTGAAATATCTTGAGTTGGTAGATCAGCGTAAAGATGGCAGAAAACCGTGACCTTGTCACTAATTAGGGTATTTTTGGACGCGCTTCAGTATTTTGGCCATAACTTTGGTTACAGGTGTCAGAATCACCTTTATGACCACAATTCGGAAAGCTTGGTTCGGCGCGCATGTCATGGGCACCCAGCTAAAGCTGGGTGTGTCTGTTTTCGAGGTCAAAATCCACTGTTTTCCCCTCCGAATCCCTAATTTTAGTTATTTCTTTCCTTTTTTGGTAATATTTATTTTGTTGATTAGGAAGAGATTCTGGGCTTGATTTGGGGCCAGAATTCTGGCAACTTTCTTCTTTTATTTCGTATTTTATTTTGGCAAGAATATTAGGTTTTTGCTATTTTTGGTAATGTTGACGAAGTTCAGCTATATAACCCGGCTTGTGGGTTGATTCGAAGGGACTTTGATTTTTAATAATAATATTGAATACCAGAGACTTTTCTCTGAGTTTTTGGGCAATTCTCGTGCTTTCTTTCTGTTTATTTTCTGTTGCCCTTAGCCTACAGAATAATCACTATTCTGTCCGGCGTCAGGTAGTTTCAAAATTATGAAAATACTACTTAAACATTATCCTTTCTCTCCTAATCTTCTCATTTTGGGGACGATAAGATACGATCCCTCCTTATCCTTTCTTTTTTTTTAATGATGCATATCCAAACGAAGCCTAATAGTACAATCACTCTAGGTGCGGCTTGTTGGTCGGCCATATGGAGGTAATGCATGGTTGAAGCTTATTGTGGAGATGTGGTTGGCCATGAAAAAAATGAAACATTCCACTTAAATGACAAAAATAAGCTACCTTTTTTATATCTTAACTTATTTCATGCTAGAACCGATGCTCTCTCTCTCTCTTTTACATTCCACTTATTTCTTATCTCTTCCCACTCACTTTCATTATCTCTTCTCTATTTTTCTTTTTCTTTTTTATTACATGGAAGACTCTCCACATTAGAATTATGATTGATAAAATATTCTTTAAAGTTGTCCTTTTCTTTTTCAAAAGCATGTTTTTCTTTTCAATTGGACCATGCTAAGTCCAGCTTTTAATTAAATTTATGTTTGAGATAAATTCAAATATTAATATTAGCTTACACATTGCTTATTTTATCAATTTTGAAATCAAATTCAAGTTCGAAGTCCAAACTCAAAAGATGAAAATTAATTTAGAAAATAAAATTTATAAAAATAACCAGAGTAAATTTATTACAAAGAATGGATTACCAAGTAAAAAGATCAAATCCACCACTACTGGTGCAGCGAAAAAGCATCTACACAACACCACATCAAATCCCTCCCCACTCTTTCTCTATTATTAAGCCTAAATTTAAACCTCATTTTACACATACACATAAAGAGAGAGTTACATAAAATACCCAACACATGAATCATACCCAAACAAATCCCAAACTCCACACCAACAATAGTTATAAAAATAAAAATAAAATTAAACATATGAATCTAATATTACAAAAATGAAAATAAAAATAAAATCTCAAACCATGCCCTCCCGTTTTCTCTCTCTCTCAGATGTGACAATCTAGAAAGAAAATGTAAGGGATAGAGAGAGAGAGAGAGAGATGAGAGAAAAGGGATAAACTCTGACATCTACACCGATGAGTTCAAAGAAGAAGTCCAAAGGTGAGGGTGGCTAGAAAGGTGACGGCGGTGGGGACGAAGATAGTGGCGTTGGACATGGGGCTCGGCGCAGAAGCTTCGGCGACGGCGACGTTCCGGACGGCGGAGATGGCCATCATCATCACCAAGTTTAGAGAAGGATTCCAAAGGCGAGGGCGGCCAGAGAGGCGAGGGCGGTGGGGATGAAGACGGTGGCATTGGACATGGGGCTAGACATAGACAGCGAAGATGACCATCATCATTACCACCACAACAACGACGTTCCATTGCTTATTGACCTCCAAGTGTTCAAACTCAGAATTGTATTTGAACCCAAAATGGTTCAAAGAATGGAGCTCTCGGTCGTGGCCATAAAATTTAATCTTCGATTGATGAACAAACAGATCTTTGCCACTATCGTCGAGATTGATGAATTTGTAACCCTTATGGTCATTGAACCACCTCACAGTACCTGTGGATTTTCTATTTTCCTCTGCCATTGATCGATCTGTGGAGAAATTGATCTTCTCCCTCAGATCTTCGCCATCGTCGTAGGGCTTGATTTAGGTGAATTAGGATGGAAAAATTATGATATTGTGAAATAAGGCTTGGATTAGGTTCATGGGATGGTGATGTGGGTCTTCTAATAGAGCTTCGGGTGGGTCTTTTTGTAGCAGTGGTGGCTGACTGGTTATGTTGGCTGCCATAGTGGTGGTTTAATAGGGTGTGATGGAGTTCTTGGGTGTTTCAGCTAGAGGTGGTGTGGGTCTTAGTGGGAGGTGGGTCTGTGGTGGAGATGGGTTAATGATGGTAATGACGATAATAAATAGTGGTTTGTTTATTTTTTAAGGTACGTTCGATTTCGAGGACAAAATCTCCTAAGGTGGGGAGGTTGTAAAGTCCCGAGTAATTATTTTAATTTACTTATGTGTTAAATATGATTTAGCATGAAAATTCTCTTAAGCATGTGTAATTTCGGGTTATAAGATTTTTCATGTATTTTGGTACGAGCGTAGGACTCGAGTTGGGTCGGGTGACCCGAAAGGTGTGTTCGGGCTCTCTAAGTGGAGGTTGGGTCATTGTGATATTATTTTTAAGAACTCAAGTGAAAAGAAGAGAGAAGATTATGTTAGTATGTAATTATAAGAAAATATTTTGTAAAAAGGAGCATTATTAAGAGGGTTGGGGGACTAAGTTGCAAGAGTTGACTAGTCTTGCAAAGAAGATAGATATATGATATGTATAGGCATTAAGTGGAGAAATCAAAATTTTCATTTGTCTTCTCCTTTCTCTCTCTACGTTTCCCTCTTGCAAACTCTCCCTTCTCTCTAGAATATCTCTAGCTTAGGCTTGGATTTGGAAGAAGTTTTGAACATCAATGTTGTTCATCTCGACATTCTCTACAATCTCTATGGATTGAAAAGTTGATTTGGAGCATTTTGGTCCAGTGGAAGATTTTGTGATCTATTTCTTCTCTTTAGATTTTGAGGATCTCTGACTTGGATTCAAACGGTGTCGAAGAAGGGAAATATGTTCTACGTGATAAGGACTTTGCTTTGAACCGAACAAAATTGCGAGTAGACAACTTTGAGATTTGTGAAAGTTTGGGATAGCTTGAGACTATAGCTATTGAGGTAGGGGGTGTGTGTTGTGTCTTCTAATTTCAAATTTAATTTCATTTATTGGCATAAAATAAATATTTTTCATGTGACATATGATGTATAAATTTTTCTAGGTTGATATTCTTGTTCTATATAGATATACATATGTTTTTTTTTACTAGAAATGGTTGGTATATGTCTTATATTACTTGAATTGCTCATATATGCAAAATGTGGTATGTGATACATATATGGGGTTTTTTTTTAGAAAAAATGATGAAAACTTAATTTGGGGGTTAAGCTAATGTATATGTCTCATACAATTGTTGTATGACATGCTAGAATGAACATAGGACATGTATTGGGTGCAATGCATTGAAACATGTGAATGTATGTGCAAGACGTGATATATCTTGTGTGTTTGTGATGAATTCTCAGAAATGACTCATGGGAAAGATAGGGAAAAAATATCCCCTTGGGGTTGAAAGACCTCAACCTTGCGTAAATTAGGTGGTAATCGGATGGGTTAATAGTCCGTAACAACTAAAGAATTGAGATATGGGACTTCAGTACATATCTTGAGGATGTGTGTGTGAGTATGAGTCCAATTCCGAGAGTAATGTGACTTTGGATTGAGTTATGTGGAATAATGTGACTTATGTGAATTGTGTGGAATTGGTTATAAATTTGGTTATATCATATGTTATAGAAATGATAGATTGTGCAATAATGCTTGATTTGTAGTTATGTGGTTGTCAAGTTATATTTGATGCATATGCCACGATTTGAATGAAAAATCTGAGCTTTGACTAGAAATGCTAGGAAGCATGACACGTAGTTGTTGAAATATGTTTTGGTATTTATGCATTGAATATGAAATGTGAACTTGAATGGATTGCACAACGTATTCATCTTGAGCCGTTGAAATTGCTCATCCCCCTACACTAACATTTTCAGGACATGGCAAAGAAGTGGTTGATGATGTACAACTGTGAGTTGGATGTAGAGCTAGAAGGTTTCTTTTGATTATTTTTGTTGTGATTGCACGTTCGGGATGTGGACTAAGTGCTTTTGGTTATGTGTCATGAGATTTCATGTTGGGAAAAGTTGTATATAAGTACTTATGCCCTGAATGATGATTTTTGGACTAATATATATATTTCAAGCAGGTTTTCATTTTAATGGTGTTCTTTTTATGATTTGGTCTTGATATATATATGCTATGATTATTGTTGGATGCTGAGTTTTCATATACTTGAAATATATGGAAGGAGAATTGTCTTAACTTTAAATTGATAGATATGAGATGTGCATGTTTTAGTGTAAAGGTTCATAATTTGACCTACACTATTGAATGGAGTATAACTTGAGTTGTGGTTAGGATTTTTAGGTGATTCAAACTTTGGTTGGAATCTAGATATATTGATGAGGATCCATATCAAATTTTGGAGCAAACGGACACACGGATTGGGAGATAATGGGATTTGAAATCAGGGTGAAAATTGGCTAAGTCTAGGTAGTAGGATTTTAGCCTCAGCATTAACAGCGCTCGATCACTTTTTACGGTGCTCGATCTCCCTTGTAAAACGTCCTAGAATACCTTCTGGAGTGAATGTGCTCGATCTCTTTTTTTACAACGCTCGATCGCTTTTACAGCAGACCTTGATCAAATTTTGTCTAACTTCAAGCAGACATATCTTTTCGTTTCAAATCCAAATTTGATGATTCTTTTTTTAAAATTGATTATTTTTGAACCCTCTTTCCATTGGCATAAGGTTTAAGTTGAGATTTTAAACATATAAGAAGTTAAGTTCTGGACATGAGTAATTTATGGATGTAAATGAGTTGGGTTTCACTATTCACCCTCATTTCCTCACTCTTAATCGGGTGTTAAAAATTGGGGCGTGACAGTATATATACTGTTATTTTAGGTGTGAGGGTAGTGAAGGTTGAAATTTTGAATTTAGGTGGGAGTGAATGTTATTTTAGGTATGAGAGTATGTGAATGTTTAAATTTGAATTTAGGTGAGAGTGAATGGTGATCGTTAGATCGTAGACAAAGAGAGTAATTTTAAGCTGTAGATAGGCATAGATATTTTAAACCGTAAGATTGGTTTTTTGAGTATTTTTTACTGTTAGATGATGAATTTTTTTTTTGGGGGGGGGGGGGGGGGGGAATTCAAGCGTAAAGCTCAAATGTAATATAGTTGTATAGCCAAGTGGGGGAGAAAAATTATATTTTCTCTTTCTCTCTCCCTTCTTTCGCCGACTATCCCTCTTCCCTCTCACCAAGTTTCATTTCCTTGCTTCTCTTATCATTTTGAGCACCAAAGAGCTTGATTGAGGTATTGCTCTAAGAGAAAATGTTGCTCTTCTCTCATTCCTTTTCAATTTGATTAGTTCAAAATCAAGTTTGGTGAAGTCTGAAGCTTGGGTGATTCTAGGGCTTGTGTTCTTTGGCTTGAATTTTGAGGTAGGGGTATTCATTCCTTCTCCTCTTTGGTTCTATAGGTCACTTAAGTGTGGTATTAAAATTCTAACATGATTGGAGATATAGGAGGAACCTTACCTTTGAGTTTTGAACTTCTCACATGTGAAATTATGTTTAAAGCATGAATGGCATGCCTTCCTACTTGTTCTTAAAGCATATGTGTATTATGTACTCATGTTGAAGACTTTATATGTGAGACATGTGAAATTGGTTGTTCTAGTGTGTAGGAACAATTCAAATATAATTGAATGTGATGTAAGTATAGCTTGAAAGTATGCTAAGTTAGTTTTGAACTTATTTCACGTCTATGTGAACATTATATGTATATTGTACCCCATGTGTTTGATAGAAGGCATAAAATATAATTTTTTGATGAAATTGCATGATTTTAAATATCATGAGATTGAATGGAATTGCATTGTTGCGTATGTGATTTTAGTCTGAAAATGCATGGATATTATCTTGCAAAGCTTTCGTAGATTTTTGGAGGAATTCTTTGTTGTATTTGTATAATCGATGAGGATGTGATATATGTTGTGTGATGATTTTGAAAAAATGTCGTAAGAAGCAAAAAGGGCCTAGAGCCCTAGGGTGAAAATGTTGGGACTGTACACCTTTTATAGCACCAATTGAGATGTAATGACATTGGTTTATTAATAAGAATATGTTGCTTATCAAAAAACACTGTTTATATATTATGAATGTTGTGTATTGATTCGATTCAAGACCCGAATCGTATTATACATTGACTACGAAGTGACTTGGTGCGTGCATGGTATGATTACCAAAGTCAGAAGCACAAGTCACTTATATTACGTTATCATAAAGTGTTTTATTTGTTCAGTTATAGTGGGTGAACTCCCTATTGATAAAGAACAAAATAGGATCACCGACAAGTCATTATCAAAGAAATTGTGAGGTCGTCATTACAATTACTACTTGTCAGTGTTATGACAAATGTTATCATCAAGTATGAGGGAGTGATGAACCCTAGGTATGGTTGGTTAGCACTTTGATATATGCGGTGGACCCCAAGGTCTAAAATCCAAATATATTGGGTGTTGGTTGATCATGTGCTTTGAAATATGCTCCTAAGATTTACATCTATGCTAGCTAATTTATTATGGTTTGATTAGTTTAATCAATGGTAAATCCAATCACTTGGTTCGACTTTAATAAAATGGGTATATACCTTGGCAAAATGAACAAGTTTTATTAAAGAATTTTTTATTAAACGAGAAATAATCAAGTGGCTTAATAAATATTCAATTATTATTTGGATTGATTGGCACTTATACATCCATATCCAATTGTGCGTAGAGGAATAATTTCGTATAATTAACACGAGTGTTAGGTGTTGAGGTAACACAAGATTTAAAGACAACACATGGTTCAACCTTTTTTGAGTTAGAGCACAACCACACTTATATAGTGGAATTAAGTTGTGGTTAATGAATTATTGAAATTTAAGGTCATGGGATGACCGAGCCAATTTATAATCCATTGGAGCCAATAAGAGTCTGGGCCCTAAAATAAGATCCTCATTTCTAACCCACTAGGTTGATTTAAAACCAATTGGGTTGTTAAATGTAAATTAATTTAATGTGCTAGAGGCATTTGTAATTTAATTACATGCTAAGGGCACAAGTGAAATTATATATAAATATATATTAGATATTTTAATATTCTGAAATATATATTAATATATGTATATAATTTAAATATATATGCATAATATATTATTTTTCGTAGAGAGAATATATGATATAGAGTGTGTATATATTTTCTTTTTATATGAAGATATGATTTATCATATCTTGCATATATGGAAAGGAAAATTTGACTTAGGAGATACTCCTCTATAAATATGTCTCATTTTCTCCCATATTGTATGTGAAAAATAGTCGTAAGACTAGGATTTTGCAATTACAATAAGAGTGGTTGTAGGGGATTGTAAGAGAGAAATCAATTCACAAACGTTGGGTTCTCTTACAAGAACTAGATTTTTAGATAATCAACCTCAAGGGTCATAGTAGTGATTCTTACAAGGTACACGATCTCTGAATCCTATATTCTCCATGCAATCATATTTGTGTTAAATAAGAATTTTTTTTTTTTGTTATATGATCTTTCATACATCAAGGGTTAGACCAATTTACTAATTTATTTTGATTCACTTCGCAAAAGAAAAAGATCTCTTTTCCATTAGAAAAGCCCAAGACTTGGTCAAACGAATGTCGCTACAGTCGAGTTAGCAACCCGTAAAGCGTAAGAAGATTATTTGGCCTTCAAGGCACTTATTACGATTTTTCGTAGTCGACAACTACCTAATTGGCCAATTTTGAACATTACGTGATTATTGAGTTCTAAATATGTATGTGAGCTCAATTTGAAGTTGTGAAATTCGTGTTTTATAATCTTGTGATTGATGATTTGTTGTATGCGAGATATATAAAGAATTGTTAGAATTATCGAAGTGCATATATAGTATGAGGTTAACATTGAGATCATGAGCACATTAAGCATGTTATATAAATGAGTAGATATGAAATGTTGCATTCATGCATTGCTGCCTGAATCATCGTAGAGTTAGTCTAAACATTTCTATTGGGTTAGTTGTTGGTCACCTCTTCCCCCCAAACATTTTTACAAATAAAATATCAGCATTGGGGGATGTATAGGTGAGCTAAGGGTGAAGAACTTGGAAGTTTTTGGGATTTTTGGTTTATGTATGTTTTGAATGTCATGTGTGGGCATATTGTAGAAAAGTTAGATTTGTGAAGTGGAACAATGGACATTAGTACTAGGAGCATGTATAACTCCTATTTTGAATGTTCTTTCCCATAAATCTTCCTTCTTTTAAACTTAGAATATGTTTATATACAAACTTTGGACAACATGTATAATTGGATTTCAATGTATATATTTTCATATCGATCAATGTATTTATGGGCTTATCAATGTTTATACATGTTGTGGATGTTTTTAGTCAAGTTTCGATTATAGAAAATGTATGTATGCCAAGAAAAATGAATTTAGACTTTAAATGGACTGGTTTGGACATAAAGGTCCCTACCTGGGGAATTACGCAAAATCATAATCTCTATTATGCTAAATCATAATATTGGAAAATTGAGGATCAAAACCAGTGCGATTACAATGGATGTGCGCAAATTGTGCGCTTAATCGTAATTACGCGGGCATCTTAATCCGCATTATGATTAATCGTAATGGGTGAGTGTAGTATGGTATATTTATTTGAGTTCTTTTTAGATTGAACATGTGAAGTGGGGCTCATTGAGGTGAGTCATTGATATTACATGCAAATAGATGACTATATATATATATAGTGAAAGTTTCACGGGTATAATGAGTATGATGAACCTTGAGTATAATGCCGATATGTTGATATAACACCTAATCACCCCCATTTTCCTTATCCTCTTTTAGGTTTTGGAAATTGGGGTGTGACATGATTGGGTTGAGAAATGGGACTCAAAATGGCAATGTATGAAAAAAAGGATTCTTACCAGAGGAATTGCGATCGATCATATTCACCAATACGATCAATCGTATGGTTACGATTGATCATAATTCTCATTACGATAGATCAGGTTTTTAGACCAATGTTAAGCATTTTAAATCTTTGGATTGTAAAAAATATAATGTCTTACAATAGATGATCCACTAGATGGACGATCGATCGTAATTTATGATCGATAGTAATTCATTGCAATCATGTGCAAGTGATGATTAGGATTGTGTTCCTTATGACCTTGTGAGGGGACCATTAACGTGAATTGTTTAAGATAGGCTTCATGTTAATGCATGTATATATCATTCCACGATGATAAGACTACGAGTTCGAAATTTGAATCTTAGTGTTCCGGGCTGGGACTTGGGGTGTAATAGAAGGGCTTCTGTATGATTACCTTCGGGTTTCAAGATTAGAAACAAGGGTGTGCCAGATTGCTATCAAGATAGTGATTTGGGGTCATGGGGTGTTGACTGGATAAATATACTCACCTTCGGGGTTCGAGTACGGGAAAGAAAAAGGGATTCTGGGTTCTCAAATTTTGGAGTGTGATAACATGTGTGTGTGTAATATGTGTATCTATCTACAGTTTTCAAGCCAAGCTCAAAAGCTCGTGAACGTGACCAAGCTGAGCTAGAGCAGTTGAGATGAAAGCTCGAGCACTCTGCTACACTATCAAGCTGAGCTCAAACATACCACTACTCAGGTCAGCTCGGCTCATTTGCATCCCTACCCTTGGCTCAATTCTAATTCAATTTTGCGATCTTTTGGGAGCTTAAACCCTTTATATTCAATCCAAGTGTCTTGACTCAATTCAAGTTCAATTTATGGTCTATAGGGACCTTAAACTCGATGCGTTCAACCGAGTCATTCATGGCTCGTGGAAGATTAATTTACGATCTACGGGGACCTTAAATCTTGTGCATTCAATTGAGTCATCCGACTCGTTGAAGATCAATTTGTAGTCTACGGGGACCTTAATCTCAATGCATTCAACTGAGTCATCCATGGCTCATTGAAGATCAATTTGCGATTTATGGGGACCTTAAATTAGTGCATTCAACCGAGTCATCCACGTCTCGTTGAAGATCATTTGTGGTATACGGGGAGCTTAAATCTGGTGCGTTCAACTGAGTCATCCATGGCTCTTTAAATATCAATTTGTGATTTATGGGGACCTTAAACCCGATGTGTTCAACCAAGTCATCCATAACTCGTTGAAGATCATTTTGCGGTCTACGAGGATCTTAAATTCGGTGCATTTAACCGAGTGATCCATGGCTCATTGAAGATCAATTTACGGTCTTTGAGAACCTTAAACCTATTGCACTCCCTTTTTCATAACTACGTTTGACTTGATTCCTTCAAAAAATGATACGTAAGTAGTCTAGGTAGCCCTAAATCTTGTCCCACTACCCATCATACCATTCATTTCATCTATACATTACATTCACTTCATCCATTCTCACCCTTCACCTACTCCATCCACACTTAGACTTAGGTCTTTCAAACTAAGTTTGACTTGATTACCCCCCCTCTGACCGGGATACGTAGACAACTCGGGTAACCCTGGGTTTAGTCATACTTCCCCTCCTTCTTCTTCCCCTCTTATTTATGTATTTACATGTTAGATACCATTGTAAACATAATCATCCTTGAAATAACAAAGCATCATAAAAATTAGATAACTGTACTTGGTACGGATGTTATGGGATGCCTAACACATTCCCCATACATAACCAAACCCTGGATCCATTAATTTAGTTTTTGAAAGACCATATGGCAGTCATTCAAGCACACCTAAACTCAATGTTAGGTGGTGAATCCAAGAACACATCATTCCTTAGCCCTTATTTTCTCAATCAATATCCAGCATGTGTCGACCCCATTGCAATATAAGGAACGGATGGTGATCTTCCACCATAGGGGAGACCCACCTGCGGTTCGCAGGTGCGACAAGTAAATGCTCTAAAAATGGAAGGACATGGTCTCAAGTATACAAGCACTATGAAAAGAGTAAGAAGAACGCGGAACGCATGGCCAATCCTGATCACAACAACGTGAAAGTCCTCAACCGCCATTGGAAATGTCAACAGTAACTACTCTGATAAATAGGAGAATATATGGTCTCAAACATACAAAAACTATGAGAAGATCAAGGAGAACATGGGACACGTGACAAATTCTAATCATTGCCACGTGAAAGTCCTCAATTGTCATTGGAAACCGTCAGCAATAACAGTTGATTTGAAACTGCAAAACACAATAGAACATGGACTAAAGCATACGACAACAATAAGAAGATCAAGGAAGGCATAGGACACATGGAAAAATCTGATTATTTCCACGTGGAAAGTCTTAATAGCCACTAAAACAGTCATAAAAAAAACTGTCATTTGAGAAGTCTATAAATAGAACACTTCAATGAACATTTCAAACCTTATTCAATACACACAATAACAACCCCTTTCAAATATCTTTACATTCTTGCAATTTACTTTCAATTCATTTCAATTTCCGCGCTTTACATTTTTGCAATGTACTTTTAATTCCTTTTAATTAATGCACTTTAAAATCGAGCAATTTAATCTTCCAGCACCTCAATTCCTTCACTCACTTTCAGTTGCATAATCTTTCTTTCAATTTGCAATCCTAAAGTCCTTTATTCCAAAGACAAAAAAGAATCTTGAAGGTGGCTATTCCAGACCTTCTTTCAATTGCTAGATCCACACTTTCTAACCGGAATATAGTTTGGATTTTTACGTGGAAATGTATAAGTTCCTAGCACGCCCACACTTCCACTAGAACTGAAGAATAGTTTTAGGCCAAACAATAGCTATCACTCTCAATCTCACTCTCACTCTTGGAATTGGACTATGGAGTTTACAAATGACACCCTTGCTCTTGGAATTGGATTATGAAGTTTACAAATGACACTAGGACTTTTCACATAAATGTATATTTATTTACAAACTCTACAAAATTCCCTACACTTTTAGAATCTTCTCTGTACTTTACAAATCTTTACAACCCTTCAATATTATAGAAATTTTCTACTCTCTCTACAATACTCCTCAATCTCCAAGCAAATGTGAAAGACTCTAGAACTCAACTCTACCCATGCAAAGTGCGCTCGTGTGTCGTCTGCATGGTATAACCTTCCCTGCAAATGGGCAGAGCGAGAAATCCATTTTTTTTTGTCTTAGTTGTGAATAAAAAATAAAACACCATCTCAAGGCTATTGCTGGGAAATAAGGAATTATAGGGTCTGCTTGATTTGTCACTTAGAAAATAATTTTCTGAATTACAAAATTAAGAACTCTTTTTTGACATATTTGGATTTGTTTTTTAAGATTAATTTCTAAAAAGATGAGGTACAAAAAATTGGGTTATTAAGGCTCGGTTCGGCAACCATTTTTGTTTCGTATTTTGTGTTGCAGGTAGTGTACTGTAGGGAAACAAAACACCGCAACACATTTAGTAATTTTTGAATAGTACTGCATTTGTTGCTGAAAAGAGGGTCAAATCAAAAACAAAAAATTGGTGTTTCTTAATGGTTTCGCAATGTAGCAAAAACACTATAGCAGTAAACAGTGTTTTTTTTTTCTTTTTGAAAAAAACTCTATGTGGCCTTTTTTAACTAGTCATTTTGTTTCTCAATCTTGCAACATTTTTTTTACCAAACATGTCTTCATGTTTTTGCTTCAAAAAATCTTGCAACAAATTTTACGTTACCAAACATGCTACCAATCATTATTAACCACATTTCACAACAAAAACATCATTCTCTTTCAAATCAAAACAGAAACACAAAACGGAAACCGTTTCCGAACAAGCTCTGAGATAACTGCTAAATGGAATTCTCTGAGTTTTTGGAAAGACTTTTTCAAAATTAAATTCAAAGTGAAAACACGGAGAACTACCTGGCCCCTTAAAAATGACCCCTTTTCCTTCTATATTTGCAAACCTGTTGAACGACTCCCCTCACTTGTCTGGGGAGTATTCTAAAGGCATGTTGCTCAAATTTTGATAATTCTGAAAAGACCAACTCTAAAAACAATCATGCCAAATTATTTTCTTGAATTTCTGAGTTTTTGTTCTTTTGAAAACTAGTTTGTAAAATTTCCAACCAAACAGATTTTCAGACTAAAAATTAAAAACTGTTTTTTTACTCTAATTCTCTGAAAACTATTCTCGAAAACTAAAAACTGATCTAAGTAGGACCAAGTTTCTTCAAGACTATTATTAGGCCACTGGGCTACTAATTAAGATATACTAAGCTAAGGAGTTACAACTAAACCGGTCGGTCAAATGAATTCTGTTTTTTCTACTCTTTTCTATCATAACTCTAATATATATATATATATATATTAATGAGCCGGGACCTAATAAAAAAAAAAAATTCCTTTTGACTCGTTAGATTCAATAGTTTAAAAAGGGCCTAAGTTCATTCCCATAATATCTTTAATGCATGAGAAGAAAAAAATATCAAAAACGCAAATCTTCACAGAATTCTGATATGCTTTCTAGCAGTTTCCAACTGTTCAGATTGTTAACTATTACAAAACATACACACACAATCACACCAGTCAAAGTAATTGTTTTAGCAAAGTAGGTAGATTTCGATCAAGTCCAATTACCAAGGGTCCATTTTGCAATCGCTTCTGCTTTGTTTTCTCAATTTCATAAAAAACAGAAACTGTATTTTTGTTATGCTGGAATTTATTTTGAAATAAAAACATGTTTTGAAAATGTTTAAAAGATCGTAAAAAACATATTTTATTAACATTATAGACTTTCTCTAAAAAGAACTCACTATAGTTGGTCCATTACACTAGAAAAAACAAGTTTAGACGACCTTTTTGCTTTCAAATTTGGTACATTTTTCTGAAATAGATGTTATACTGTTCAAAGCATGACAAACATTAAAAAACATTCTTTCACCACTTGTTTCAGTTTTTCACCGATTTGACAAAGAAATACAAAACAAAAACGATTGCCAAACATGCCCTTAAATCTCAAATGGCCTATCAGAAGAAAAAGAGGACCTATTGACAAAGGAAGGCCGAAGAAAATAAGAACTAAAATATCAAACTAGAATTCAGTATATTACCCTAAAAGGCATTTACAATTTTATATCACAATTGATAATATTAGCAATAATCATAACCAAGAATACATGTGTACCATGAACGGTGACAAAATTATATCAGAACAGTTTCCAGGTACACAACTACACTGCGCAGGAACAAATCAAGCAACAAATATTACAGTTCTAATTTGCTTTGAGAAACCTCAAAATGATATAAACACTGCCCCCAACATAATACATCATAAATACAAAAAAAAAAATACAATCCCCCCCCCCCCCCCCCCCCCCCCCCCCCTCCCTTCAAGGACTTTCGGCACTCATGACTTCACATCCCTCAATACTCCCCCCTTTTCTAGCTCACCGACTAGTTCCCTCAGTGCCGGAACCTTCATTGCCAGAGTCCTGTACAGCCTAGAATATCTAGCTCGGGTTCCATCAGCTGTCCTGGCAAGGGCAAGCAAGCTTAGAGCCTCGGGGAGTTGAGAGAAAACCTCTTTCATCTCCTCTAAGCTTAGATTTTCAAGAACTGTTGGTCGTGGAACAACCCTCACTATCTCGCCACCTTTCGGTTCTTGAACATGGGCTTCGGCTTTGATAACCAACTCGGAGTTTGAGTTTGCTCCACATTTAATAATGAATGGAGTTGTTGAACCTGTGTTGAATTGCAGTACATTCCACTGTGCCACATCAGTTTCAGTGCCAGACCCCAAATCTGCAGACAGTTTGGAAGCATGTGATGTCTCTTGAAGACGGTCATCCTCCTCAGGAATAGACTGCGGCAATAGATGGAAATCAGTATTAAATGATCAAAGATGCAAACTAATGTCCAATCAAGTATAAATTAAGACTGAAGCCTAAAAGGTTCAGAAGCCACTCAGACACCCAATGGAATTCATATTTTTGAAATTGTACAAAGCATTTGAAATGAGACCATCTTGTTTCTACAAGTATTCAGAAAGGTCTTGTTTAAGGTCAGTCTGAACACGAGAAGCAAGCATGCTTCCATTTTTTATATTCCATATTATGATGATTATGGTTAGCCAAAGCTAATGTAACAATCACAAACACAGGGTTTAACTAAAGCCCCAATTCCAAACCCGGAAAATAAAATAAAATAAAAAATAAAAAAGTCAAACAAGAATAAGATCGAAATAACATATCATATAAAAAAAATTGAATCTTAGGTTAAAAGATGTGTAGAGGTTGTATTGTGCATATCAAGAAAAAAAGTTTCAGCTTCAACTGTCATGATGAAAATATCAGACTAACACTTCACCCTTCAAAGTTTAAATGCACGCCTGACATTCATGTCCTTATAAACAAAGGAAATATCACTACAGGAATATGCATAATTGGCAGAATTTTTTACACTTCCTATACCAATGAACAGGAAATGATTAATGGAGAGAAACTTCCAACTGTAAAAATGAATGTTTACATACCCCTACGGTACGACGAGCTTCTGCAATGTGTCTCTGGGCACATGGATGGTCAATATCAAGCAATGAAGGCATCCTTTCTGCAAGTTCATCTAGAGATTGAAGCATTGCTTTCTTCTTACTTCTACTCAATGCACTTACAGAGGATTGTCTCATTATATCCTGTTAAATTTATACATAGTTTCATGTCAGTCAGTCTCTCACTTCATGGAAAATAAAAAACTAAATGAAAACACAATTACGTAAAAGGTAAAGACCTTGACTTGCTTCAACATGCTATCAAGGGAAATTAAAGATGCTAGCCGTGCGTCCTCAGCCGCGGTAGAAGGATTCCGAATAGGTGAACCACCACCTTCTAATGTTACCAACGCTACATCACTTCTCATTTGCTGCAAAATCTGATTATGGAAAAATAAAATATTGTCAGTATGCCAAGTAGAAAGTCGAGATCTCAAGGACTGAAGGACACAATATATGCAGTAGTGCCATTATAATAAATGTCAGTCTGACAATCATGCAAGTGACGTAATCCATGATATTGATCACAATTGAATAAAAGAAAAGAGAGACTCTTGATTGATATAGTCAATAGGGCATAAAGTGTATATATATATATATATATATATATATAGAGAGAGAGAGAGAGGAGAGAGGAAAGGCCTCCTATAAGGGTGCTGCCAAGCAAATCCTAATAATCTCATAGGAACAAACTAACTAAAGCCAGAATTGATAACTAAGCAGAAGTCCCATCAAAAGATGTCATGAGTTATAATTATAAGAAAAGAAAACTGTTCTAGTATCAAGTATCAACCCTATATCATAACTTAAATAAATAAATAAAAAAGAAAAGAAAAGAAATAAAAAAGAAATGCTAATAGCTGCTACCATTGCATCAAGTTTCATGCTACAATATTACAGCATCAGGGCTGGCTCCTTAGGTCAATTACGGCAGTCAGCTAAGGCCCACGTGGAAAACATGGCCCCACTAAAATTTTCTGACAAGTTTTATCATACTCCTAATAGATTTCCTTTGTTTAATACTATAATTACCAAATCTAACTAAATCTCTATCCAACTTCATAATGTGGTCACATACTAAAAGTTTTCGTGAAGTCTCATACCTTATCTTCTTCTTAGTTATGATTTCTCACTTCTCTCTCCAAATAAAGTTTTATCCGACACAAGTTTGTTTTCATGCAAAAAGCCTCTTTTAATGTGTATGTCGTAAGACTCGCATTGTATTGAACCTGTCTTGTGCTGCATTACAGAGCACAGGCTGCTATAGTAATCAAGCACAGAACTGCCATGGGACCGTGAACAGTATCTGCTACAGCAGTCAAGAAAAAATAGTGCTACAGTAACTGCTACGGATGAACAGCAATTGATGCAATTTTCTCATCATAAGAAAAATTACTCCAACGTCAAACTCCCTGAGTTGGAGAAAACTTCTTGAGTTTCAGCTTTCCACGATCTCCTGGATTCCCAAATATTTCTTTCCATCCCTTCGTTCTTTCTCAATCCACATAAATCAACGTACTACAAAATAGGTTTTACCTCTTTGGTAATAAATC
Source organism: Cornus controversa (assembly GCA_026545225.1). Lineage (NCBI taxonomy): Eukaryota > Viridiplantae > Streptophyta > Magnoliopsida > Cornales > Cornaceae > Cornus > Cornus controversa. The sequence goes on along the minus strand of CM048846.1, from coordinate 25,778,298 downwards.
TTGAACTGTGACCTTAGACTTGTTAATAGTTCAATCAATCGTTTAGAGTAATGCGTCTTTAAGCTCATAGCATCCTCACATGTCACGTAACTTCTTTCCAAAGATATGTTTAACACCACCACCTCAGCAACCCTATTCTCTTAACAAAGCGCTTTTCGTTCCACAAAATCTTCCAAAATACAATAAAACTCTTGTTTACAATAACAAGACGAGAAATTCTTCATGATTCAATGTAATACCAACTAAAGGAAACATAAATCTAATTTGTGAAATCATTATGATTAGACGGAACATCGATGATAATTGAGCATAGTCTCCAGGGACATTCATTGAACACTTACAGGGCTATGTTACACGGATTATTCTAAATGCATGAAGTGCCTATGCCAGACAGATGATAGCCAGGGTATGGATATAAGATATGCACCCTACATGTCCGGTGTACCTCACAAGCACGTCCAGCAATTCAAGTTTACTATATGATTGTTCATAAGGATATATTATACGTGTTCCTTTTGTTATGTTATCACTTCATGCCCATGTTCAATACTCTAGGTACCATAAAAACACAATCATGACCTAGAAAACAAAAGAATATTAAAAAACCATGACTATTTAGACATATCCATCCTTGTATCCTTGGGTTTTTGATAAATTTTAGATGCAAAACCCACAGCTGACACACGTATCATCATATCCGATTCCACATAACATCCTTTAGGTCCTCAAATCAATAATTTTTGGTTTTCTGATAATACCTACACTAACACTCTCGCTCACACTGCCTTCATCAGCATAAATATTATAACTTAGTGAACAATTCCAATCCACTCTGACGAATCAATAATGGATTTATTGTTCAAGTATTTCTTCTTAAAAACTACTTTACAGTACATCACAAAAGTTCATACTTTGTAGATGCCCTTTTGAATCTCCATACAAATGAAAAACATCTGTTCATAACATAAAGTTTTTGGATAACCACTCTTAACTGCAGTGTAATTTCCACTTAACTTTTGTGGTCTTGTTTGACGTCAAGTTGCAGTTGCCTTTGGCTCTGACACCACTGCAGTGGGGGAGCAGGGACAACAAAAAATATTGTTCAATTTGCATTGAAGCTTAAGCTTCTTAGAGGAAAAGAAAGGGAAAACGTACTAGAATGGTGCTAACCAAGCAAACTTTCAAATGAGCAAACTATCATTTGGTGGAATTCATCAATAAGCAAAAGTCCATTACAACATTGTCATGGGCTATATTTATAAGTAAAAATGAGCATAAAACCCATAGAAAACTAAATCCTAGCCACTAAACTGCTCTAATCTCAGCCATACATCACAACTTAAAAAAAAGACAGGAAAAAGACACAAGAAAGCCCTACCAATAGCTGCTACGGTGGGGTGAATAGTACTGTACTACTGATGAAGAGTACTGCTTTAGTAACTACTACAGTACCCACGAATATCAAGTGTGAGAATTTTCTATCTTGAAGGAAGATAACTCCTAGATCATTAATAATGTAAAATGATTTATGACCATCTAGGACAGTAAATATCCTTGGATAAAACGATTGGTTTCCTAGAAATCCTTTTCGAAGCAAGTTAGCCAGGATGCTTACTTTGAGCAGGTCAACTTAGCTTCAACGAATTTAGAATCATGGACCTTCCTACTATTCTAACACCTTGAAGGTACCAAACCTTAGTGAATCCCAACAAAATAATTTATGGCAGGGATTCGAAAGGCACCAATCTGAAACTACATTGGATGTTGAAGCATTACCTTTGTAAGAGCAAATTAATACGAAGAATGGACTTCAGAAGCATATTAATTTTAGCAGGTTCTCCCAGCCAAACAATAATATTGCTTCTAATAAAGCATGCCACACACTTATTTGTACCAATGCTATCTACTGATAACCCCAAATCAATCTCCCATCACGAAGGATTAGAAGTTGCTCCAGGAGAGGAAGAAATATTATTCGGATAATCAAGAGCTTTATATATAATAGAATTCATGGTTAAGTTAGACTTAAAATTGTGATAATTCTTATTATATAAAGCTTTTTGCTCACTCCACCAGAAATGATGCGGATATGCTCAAGCAAAATCATAGTCGATGCAACACAACTCTGCCTCACATCTCATTTAGAACTTGAATCTACTTTACTCCCTTTTGTTTGCTTTTTGAACCCAAATCAAGTTGGATTTATAATCTCTACACGATCCCTTTTCAAAATTTTGCTTAATTTATGAAAAAAATTCTACAAAAATCTACAAACTACATGGATGTATCCAAGGCATCCATCTAGCAAAGGTATGCAAAGTTTAATTCCAACTCTTTAAGAAGACATGCATTTAATGCATTCAAACTTTAGTGGAAAGTAGTTCTCAAAAGTAATCATCTACATGCACTAGTACTGACATTCAAATTCAACTAGAAAAGGGTAATTTAGGAAAATTATACATTTTTATGTTTGACTTTAGTAGACATATGTTCAAAAAAAACAGGAAAGATGGACAATTAATATGGGATGGAGGGGAGTAAAATATTTGGGGAAAAGTAAAGTTATTTTAACATGTATGGACTTTCAAAAAATGTCAAAGATGGTTGTTGGACTTAAATGACTACCTTCCTTCTCTTGTGATCAACGGATTCGAGAGCTGAACGTAGCTTAGCAACTTGTGCTGAGTCTTCTGCTACTTCAGTTGCCAAAGTACCCGCAATATCCTGATAATAGACCAATGTAGATATTAGGATAAGACTGAGATCTTAAAACACATTTTCGAGAGAGCACAATTAAATATCACCTCTATAAACTCATATGTATGTATGTAAATATGTACATATACATAAATAAATAAACTTTGCCACTACATACATGCATGATGTGCATACCCAAGTGTTGTAGTGGTCTCCACTCAATGACTTGTATTACTCAAGGAAGTTTTACAGTACTAGAGACTCTCCAAGGACTTGTATTAATCAATTGACGGAATTGGAAGGAAAAGAAAAGAAAAGAAAGAAAGGGAGGGATAGTATTTTTTGTGTTTGATTTGTTAATAAGGAGAGAAAAGAAAGGATAAGGAGAGATTTGGAGGGATGGCTTACCCCTCCAAATCTCTCCTTTGCTATCCTGCCAAAAGTGAGAAGATTTGGAGAGAAAGGATAAAGAGTTAAGTAAAACTTTCATAATACCAAAACTAACCCTAACATTTTAAAAGACAAAGAGGTGGGATAGTAAATACAAAGGGGTATGATAGTAAATTTGTTAAAATGGTTTCTTTTCTTTTTCTCTACTTTAGCTTTTTCAAACAAAAATGTAATCATTTCCTTTCTTTTCTTTTATAATTTATCCAAACATGAATACAGGTTATTACTATCCTTTCTTTTCTTCTCTCTCATGTTTATCCAAGCAAAGCCTAAAAGAAAACAGTACACATGCATATGACAGAAAATTGATTAATGAAGCCTACCACAAGGAGTTGTATTAGGACTTAGTTGACATGGGCTTCCTTTTTTGAACTTTCTGCACTTAGATGATGATAAATTTGACACTTGATTACATGATCCTTATGAAAGATGACTTCATAGGAAACCATGGTAACATATGGTGTTATATAAAACGTATGAAGAGGGATTATTTACAAGAATAGCAAGAGAATGCATAAAATTATTATAATTAAAAGACTACCATTGAGCTTGCCAAAAATAAAAAATAAAAAGAAAAAGTAGAATACTACCACTAAGACTGACAAATTGTTAAACAGCAATCTGTGGAAGTTAACTCACGTGCACAATCTTTCCAACTACAGAAAGGGAAGGGGAGGAAGGTGGATGGAGAACAAAAGGATACTTGTATATACATCCAGATGAGCTAACCAATCGCACAAAGTTTTTGGACTATCTACCAAATAGTTTATTTAAGAAAAAAGGATCCAACTGAAAAAAAAAAAATATATATATATATATAAAAGAATAAAATATAGAGAGTACCTTCAAGTGCTGCAATTGAGAAGTATAGACTCGCTTTGAATACTCGGATAAAAGCTGGCCAAGAGCATCCGTACTGGGTGGCAGCGCAGCACCAAGTCCAGCCATCCAACCATCCATTATTGCAGTTGAAAGAAGCTCTAACTGACCAGTTGTCCCCCCTACAGCATCGTCTCCAGTGACAGAAAGAAACTCAAAGCTCTCTGCCAGCCAAGATCTGATTTGACGCTGAAGCTCACCAGCTGGAGTATGGACAAACAGTGCGGCAAGAGCCTTATTTCCAACTGCAAAACTTTTGGCTTCCTCAGTTATTTCCCTAAGCTTTCCGCCAGTTACATGCTGTCTCCATGTTTCCTGTACATTTTAGTCCAGAGTTACACATACATAATCACAGATATATATTTTTAACAATAAACAAATATTTAAGAAGTGAAGCCTGCTACACAGAAATTACAGGTGCAGGTTATGCATGGGTAATAATGAAAGAAGCACCATGATGCAGGATAGTTAAGGCAATTACTTCACGGCCAAAGTGAAAGCAATAATAGAGACAAGTGCAAAAGCACAGGAGCAGCATAAGGAGAAGCAGGAGCATCTCCATAGCATCTGATATATATACATACATACATAGTATATATGAGCGAATATGTTAGCACGTATGGACATAAGTGCAAATATATAGACACATATTAGTTGTTTAGCAAACATATCATATATAAAAGCTACTTTATAAAAACAAATTTACCGTAAGGGTTAATAGAATGAACTATAACTTCATAGTGTTGACAGCCATAAACTGATCATTAATGGAGAGACAGAGAGGAGGATGAACTGAAATGTGTTTCAGGTTGTTCAAACTCGCTTGGGTAGAATATAAAGTGCTCAGGCTCAGTTTGAGCTACCACAAACTAAGCTTAGTTCTCAACCTACTCCTGCTTCCAAGTGAATCTCGTCTTAGTACAAAAGCCATCAGAGCAATTCTTTCATGAACACTTGTTTTCCTGGTTTCTAAAGAAGTACTAGACAAAAATTAAGCTTGGTATGACATATAATATTAGAATTGTAGGCTCTCAGTCATGAAAAAGTTTCCTACTTTATTGTTAAATTTATATGCCAAATGCATAAATTTGAATTTTGCATCAACGGAGGCAATTAATGCTCCATATATGACTTACTTTTGAATTTAACACCACAAAAATATGAATTGTTGTTGACTATCCATCATCCTAGGCTATATTAACATTTATACATTAAATAAAAAGTAAGTCCTATATTGTTCAGTCAATAACTTGAAAGAACTTCTACATTGAAAAATCTCGCAATCACCCCCAAATTACGGGTATTTGACGTCCCTAGGAACTTAACACAAGATCTCTAAGTCATGCCCAGAGGCCTTATGCCAACTTAGCACCCCGTACACGTCTTTGCTAAATCCAACTTGCCAGAGTCCTAATTTTACACTAATTTCTGGATATACATTATTTTACACAAATTTTCTAAAATTTTGGGAGAAGACAAGAATTCTTTGTCTGCATCAGTGAAAACACAACAGTATATTGTGAATATTTTTTAAAAGGCTTTAAAAGACCTGATTTTCTAAGTACCGGAACCCGAGTCTCTGATGGAGAATCGCGCAAGGTCCGTGATCCAGACCAAGAAGGGGGTCATTAGGTCTTGTAGAACATACTATCAAATTTAACTACTTTTTGAATTTTAAAACTAAATTACCAGAATTCTAAATTCAGTTCATAACAGAAAAGTAAAAATCATTCAATCCATAGTAGAAATAAATAAATGAAGCAGTAAAGCAATAAAGCAATGGACACAGATTTTTACGTGGAAACCAAAGCACCTGGTCCAAGCTAACAAAAATCGACTATGAGAACGGAAATTTACAACCCAGGTTAACAATTCCCAAAACCCTAGAAACCCCTAGTTACATCCCTGACACAAATGATGCCAAGCGTCCCCCACAAGTCTTCATGGTGTCCATCCACTCATCAACAAACTTCGCTCATCACGAAGCTGCTTCTCTCACCACTACCAGTGAATTGGTCTCAGCCACTAGTCGTCAAGGTTCAATCCAAGAAGGTGAATTGAAGGTTGTGTTGAACTCTTTGATTAAGTACGCAGCAGCAAGCGTCAACATATAGAATTACACTCACCAATTCTACGAATGATGAATGCAAAAACAAAAACTCACAAACTATGCTCTATCTCTATACGTATCCAGGTTATCTGTAATACCGTGATATATATAGGCAAAATAGAAATATAGAGAGAATAGGGTAGGTAAAGTTTCAAACCAATTTGGAAACTGCTTTTCTGAACAGTTTGGTCGATTGATATACTTGTCGATCGATCAACGAGACTCCAAGGGGCTTCGATCAATCGAAGCCTACTGCAGCATAAACTTGGAAAATATTTAATTCAGGAAATTTCTAAGAACTCTTTAATGCATGTTTTGAAAAGATTTAGGGAATCAAATAAAATAAAATCATGAAAATTTGCAAACCCTAATTATTCATGCATGAATCATAATATTGGTGAGTGCACCCTTTTAGAAGAATATTACTCATATCCTTGAATGTAGCTTGGAATTCCTTCTTTGATCCTGAGTAGGAGGTAATCAACTAACTCTCATTAATTTTTTATTTTTTTAACTAAACTAAAAATTATAACAAAAGTTGCAACTCGGTTTTGTTCTACATAATTTGCCAACCTAAGTCCTATTGACTTAACAAGAACATTTATAATTCTAAAATGATTCCTCTTGAAGCAATAGTGGCTTTGGACCATCATACAATGAGTGGATTCAGTTTTTCTTTGGGGGGGGGGGGGGGGGGGGGGGGGTGGGTATCGGGTGGGATGAAGGGAAAAAATATGTATATGGTTGAGCTGATTGGTTATTCAACTTTTAGTTGTAAAGAACCTACTGAAGAAACTGGTATGTTATTGAACTATTAGTAATGAGACTACGAGAGGATAATTTGCACAACAGCAATAACACAAAAGACAAAGTCGGGGTGGTGCTCCTCATGCCACTCACAGTCAAAGATTGAAAATTTTCAACTGTGAAGTTTGGCAACTGATTTTTGCTTTAGATGCTAAAGGGATTGCAAACTCCCCCCAACCCCCCCACAAAAAAAAAAAAAAAACCAGATCACAAGGCTGCATCTGGCCTTGGTGATTATGCTCACAAGCTGAGCTCTGCCCTATTGAGCTTGGCTTGTGAAGCAAACAGGAAAAACAGTAAGTCCTCTTGCAGTAGTAAGATGGACTAGTCAATCAACATCAGAAATCTGGGAAAAGCCTTGAGAGAAGTTTATAATCTGAAAATATCTCAAATTGATAATGAATAAGACTTGGTTCCGACGTTGATTGGTGTAACCCTAGTCCATCTTACTACTGCAAGAGGACTTACTGTTTTTTTCTGTTTGCTTCAGCTTGCATATTAAACGAGCATCAAAATTAGGCTCGACTTTAGGGTCATTGATAAATGACTCAATATCAAGTTAGCCAGAACTATTCATGAACAATTCAGTTGAATTTTAGCCTCAGGCAATTCAAAAGGCCAGTTTTCAGTATATTATCATGGCCATGGTGTAGGGCGTCCATAACACCTGCAGGAATATTTTTTATAGGTCCCCCTTTCCTCCCGGAAAATACAGAAAAGGAAAAGGCAACAACAATAAAAATAGATTATTTTAGTATCCACCTGATCAATCCCACGTATCTTCAAAACAACTGATGATAATTTTGACTTCTTTTCAGGCTTTATATTTACTTTAAAGCCATGAATGTGATCATCAACGAGAGAATTCCGCATGCCGGAATCATAACGCACAGGAGATCTTCCAGGGCTGCTACCCCGACTGGAGCTTCTGCTGCGTCCAGTATTAGCCTTCTCTAGAAAGCGCTCGACGGGAGAAACCTAAGGTTAGAAAAATCACACATTAACCTTACAAATAGAACAGGTGATAACATATATTCTCATCAAAATATTATTGGCAAGGCAGCTATGTTTCATTACCTTGATAGATTGCAGCTCTGGTGATCTAGCAAGCAACGATCTTATATACAAAATCCTAACACGAGAAACAAGCATAGTGTCCATTACCCTCTTCGGCTCCATTTTACGGATAAAAGAAAAAACAGCATCTCTTATTTCAGCTAGAATCTCATGCTCACGAGAAGCACCTGCTTTAATGACTGCAGCCAAAACCTTCAAAAATGCAAGCACACAGTTCTCATTAGAAAAAATAATAATTAGATTTATCAAAAAGACAATACCACAAAACAAATATCCTGGCTATTCTATATATAAAATTTCAAGTCACAGCAACAGTAACAAATATGGTCATATTTATTTTAGATTTTCCAATGCATTGTCATCATAAATGCTGAGAAATAAGCGCTGCCACACAGCACCCGTCAGCCATCAATGAGAGTGTCAGTTGAGCATAAATATAAAAATAATAACAAAACTTTTATGACGAGAAGAAACTGAAAAATGTTATGTAAGCATTGCCAAAATATGAGAGAGACCCAGTTAGATTGTAGCACAGCTTCTTACTTGAAGTAAAATTGTTAACAAACGCTAAAAAAATTGGAAGTAACCAATTTTTTTTTTTTTTTAAAGTAGAAAGTAATCGATTTCAAGACTGGAAAGACTTCCATAATAAATTTTCAAACACAATCTCAATCCAGAAGGCAAGAAATTTTAGAAGGGCCATTTAACTGGTTAAGATAGCACGCACAATGAGGTATCATGATGCAGCATTGCAGCTTCTAGCTAAACAGCACCTTCTTGATGAGATAGTAATAGGTTTCCATTTCAGACGGTAAATATGAAAGATCACTAAGCATACCAGCATCAGAAGTTTGTTTGCTCCATCAGAAATGGTGGCAAGACTGTCATATTGCTCAGGATCAAAGTCATTCAGGGCAGCAGTAAGATATTCTCCTGCTGGGGTCGTCTTGACCTTCTCAGTACTTGATTTAACCAGAGCAACAGTACCTTCAGTCTTATCTGTGGCCAAAGGCAAAGGGACAACATCCATAGCACGTCCTTTACTATTAGTATTATTCCTGTTCATGAATTTAAAAGAAAAATAAAGCACAAAAGGATTACAATTCAGAAAGAAACATGAAAGTACACGAGAATAGTAGGAAAAAAAAAAGGCACTATGACCATTCTCAAACGGACAAGAAAGAATACCTCCCCAGATCCCGAGCCTGAGCATTAACAGAACCTTTGGGTGATGGACTTGACACCTGAAAAAAAGAGGGGAACCAATTGATTAATCTGGAACAACCTGTTATTTGCCTAGAGTAAGCACAAACACCAAAACCAATTCCACCTAATGACCCTAGAGAAAGGGACTATGAAACATGATACGAACACAAGACACAGGTACGATACAATACGGACATGGTGATTGGCAAATCTCAAAAAAAATAGGACACTGACATGGATACGGTAGGGATGTGGTAATAATGTAATACAATATTAATACCAAAAAAAAATTGCTCATTTTACCACAATAAAATGAATGAAATCACTAATATGTGGCTTAGGGCTGGATAGGTGCTGTTTTTGTTTTTTAAAACTTTAATTATTATTCTATTAATTCATAATATGTATTAAAATTGTATTTGAACCCGTTTTCTTAAAATATAATTGCAAAACTACCCTGTTGTCCCAAAAGTGCCCCAAACGTGTCCTCGCCTGTGTCCAACAAAAAAAGAAAGAAATCTAGGAAACTCAGAGTTGTATCAGACACGTGTTCTGCCGTATCCCACACGTGTCCGACACCAACACGGGACACCAACACGGCATCCCTAGAGAGGAATGTCTGTGCTTTCTAGTAAAGGCAACTCTATGAGGAAACAAAAATAATCATAGAAAACCACATCCATCAACAAATTATTAAGCAGATATATAAAGAGAGAGACAAAAATTATTAATAACACAATTCCAAGAAACTGATATGAAAAGGCAAACCCGATTACAACCATGTACAGCAGTAAAATCCATTGTTCCTTCAAATAGAGGCATTAATTTTTTCAGCTACTTAAGACAACAGTGTTTCAAAAATAATGCCTAATATGATTTTTTTTTTTTTTTGACGAGTAACTATTATAATTCTTTTCATTATAACGAGCCCTGGCATGGGCAATGTGTGTGAGTACTTACCTGATCAAAATAATAATAATAATAATTCTTTTCATTATAAAATGAAGAGAATTAGAAACTATTCCGACACAAAATATATATATATATATATATATATATATATATATATATAACTTCCAAAAAAAAAATTGCACAGCATAATGTCCACAAGGAATATACTACTTCACCGGGTATGTACTAGTTGCTTGCCCTGAAAGAAAAGAGTATTGGGCCTTTATTAGCCAGTGGAGACGAAGAGCCGCATCGCACCCATGTCCCACACAAGTGTCCATGTCGTGTCAACATGGGTACTCTAGAGCAAGGTGGCGAGTCCAGGTAACAGCCAATATCCAACATTACCAAATGTGTATTTTTAAAGCATATCATATAGCATATATAACATTATGTAACAAACAGCAGATGCGGAAACAATATTTATCTGCAATGCGAGCGTATAATATTCCACATGCATTGCACAATATAATATACAACATGATGTGTTAATATAGTGTGTGGGTCCACAGATAGATTATTCTTCATAGTTTTTTTTTTGGGGGGGGGAAGAAAAGTACATTTATACCCTTAAAATGACATTAAGTAAAACAGCTCTAAGATTAGAAGAAAGCACATGAAGGTTCTCTTTTGCTAGAACTGAAATGCCTATGAAAAAGAATTCAATTCTCTGTGTGGTTCTTGGTGACACCACATATATTTGTATATGGTTCTACATCAGATGGAGGGACCAGTTATATACGAATTTCTATAATTCATACGCACATGAAGTTTGTCGATGATATCGTACTCTTGGATACCTCTAAAGAAAGCTTAACAATAAAACTAGAAATGTGGAGAAATGCTTTAGAATCGAGAGGATTGAGAATTAGTCGAACTAAAACCGAGTACATGGAGTGTAAATTTAACAAAGATTCAGACATTGAAAATATAATGATAGCACTTCAAGATGAAAAGGTTACTCAAAACAACCAATTTCGGTACTTAGGATCGATAATACAAAACGATGGAGAGATAGCGACATAACTAGTAGAATAGGTGATGGTTGGACAAAATGGAGGCAAACTAGTGGGATATTGTGTGATAAAAGCATAACACATAAGCTAAAAGGAAAACTTTATAGGACATTATTAGACCACTATGTTGTATGGGTTGGAGTGTTGGGCGCTAAAAAAGGGGCGGCAAGAACAACGCCTTCATGTAACGGAAATGAGAATGCTAAGGTGGATGGTTGGAGTGACTAGAAGAGATGAAGTCCCTGATGAGAGTGAGAGAAAATTAGGTGTAGCACCCATTTGTGAAAAAAATAGAGAGAGTTGAGATGGTTTGGACACATATATAGAAGACCTATAGAGGCACCAGTGAAGCGAGGTAGACTAATTGTAGGTAAGAGACAAAGAAGGCGACCAAAAATAACATGGGATGAGTCTATTAAAAATAACTTTAAAAAGTTAAACATTGTAGAGGAAATGACAAGTAATAGAAAAGATTGGAGATAGAGAATTCATGTGGCCGACCCCGTTCATATGGATTAAGGCAAGGATGATGATGATGATACACACGTGAAGAACTAAAGACATTTTTACAATATTGGAAGTCCAATAAGAAACCTTAAAGACAAAATGTGTACGACTCAAGAACAAGCACTTTATCTGCCACGGGTTTTACATATTTTAGACTTTTTTCAGACCTTCAATAGATCACAGCAATGAGAAAAAAACGGAATTCCCCCTTAAAATTTGATAAAAAGAGAAACAATCAACATCATCCTTGCCTTTATTCTATATAAAGGGGTTAGCCACATGAATTCTTTTTTTTCATTGTTTCCTATTACAAGTTCTTTCTCCTACTATATTAATTTTTAAAAATCATTTCTAATAACGTCATCCCATGTTAATTTGATCTCTTACCTCCTATGCAAACTAATCCTCCTCTTCTTACTAGTGCATTTACTGGTCTATGTTGTACATGTCAATACCACCCAAGTTTACTTCTCTTATTTTGTCACTAATGAATGACACTCCTAATTTCTCCAACACACCCTGATTAGTAACACTCTTTTGGTCTATCCTGTCATTCATCCTAACATTCTTTTTTTTTATAAATAAAATTCCATTAGAAAGACGCTTAAAGGGGAGCGAACCCGAGGATTTACAAAGAGCCGGGAACCGGCCGACTAAAGTCTAAAGCTATCAAGAAGGTCTACTACTTGACCATCCGATGTACAATTTTTTCCGTATACCCAAAAAAATTAAAGAGTTAGAATTTTATATTTGAGAGACAAAATAGAAGATTCCACATCCTCAAAGCGCTTCCTATTCCTCTCTTGCCACAAACCCCACCATAAACAAAGGGGAGTGACCCTCCAAGCATCTCTGACTCGGCTGTCCACTGTACACCCTCTCCAAGCCTCGATCGTATCCTTCATGGATCTGGGAAACACCCAGTCCATACCAAACACTATCAGGAACATAGACCAAACGTCTCTAGCTACTGTACAATGTAAAATAAGATGGTTCACTGTTTCCTCTGACCTCTTGCACATGCAACACCAGTTTATCATAATGCGACCTCTTCTCCTGAGGTTATCAATGGTAAGAATCTTTCCTAACGTAGCTGTCCAGGTAAAAAAGGCCACCTTCACGGGGGCTTTTGTTCTCCAAATAGTCTTCCAAGAAAAAGAGGGACTCGTGGAGTCCGAGAGGAATCTATAATAGGAACGAACCTCGAAGGTTCTCCTCTTGGATCCCGTCCACTCCATCTCGTCTATCCCCTCTCCATCGATCACCTGATTATACAAAATGGAAAAAATTTCTGCTACCTCTGAAAGCTCCCAATCATGAAAAGCCCTTCGAAATCTCACATCCCAAGACAGTCTTCCGCTATCAAGCTGATAACAGTCGGCCACTAAGGCTTGTTTGTTCGAGGCAATCCTGAAAAGCCTAGGGAACTTACATGCCAAAAATAGATCCCCGCACCACACATCTTCCCAAAAACTGATATATCTTCCATTTTTAACCTTAAATCGAATGTTTTTGGAAAAATCTTCCCAACCTTTCCGAATACTTTTCCAACCCCCCACCCCCGCAGGGAGGTTGGTCTCCGTGGACCACCAACCACCAACTTCTTCTCCACCCCGACTAACAACAACCCTCCTCCACAATCTTGATCATTCAACTCCGAAGCGCCAAAGCCATTTGCCCAACAACGCCTTATTAAACAAATTTAATCTTCTTATTCCCAAACCGCCTTTTTGAATCAGGGTGCACACCTTCCCCCAACTCACTAGATGGTATTTGAACTCGTTCCCTAAACCGCCCCACAAGAACTTGCTTTGAATCCTCTCAAGCCTCCTCACAACTGACATCGGCATCGAAAATAAGGACAAGAAATAAGTTGGAAGATTCAAAAGAGTGCTCTTCATTAGAGTAAGGCGTCCTCCTTTTGATAAGTACTGCTTTTTCCAACCTGCAAGCCTTTTCTCAAACCGCTCTACTACAGGGTCCCACATGGAGACCATTCTCGTTGACGCTCCCAACAGTAACCCTAAGTAAGAAATCGAAAATGAGCCAACTCCGCAACCCAGTATGTCAGCAAACTCGTGAATTTTGACCACTTCCCCGATTGGCACCAACTCACTTTTTCCAATATTGATTTCAGGCCAGAAACCGCCTGAAAGCATATCAAGATGTACTTCAAGTGCCTCAGCTGATCCTCCCTTGCCTTGCAGAAAACAATGGTATCATCTGCATAAAGTAGGTGAGAAACCACTAAATGATTAGGCTCTCTCCCTACTCGAATCCCTCTGATCACCCCAAGCTCTTCTACCCTTTTCATCATCCTACTAAAGGCCTCCATGACGATGATAAACAAAAAAAATGACAACGGATCCCCCTGTCTCAGCCCCAAGAGCTAGGAAAAAAACCAACTAGGGACCCATTCACCAAGACAGAAAAACGAACTGTCGAAATACACTGGTGGATCCATCTCCTCCATCTAAGCCCGAAGCCCATCCTTTCTAACAAATACAGCAAGAAGTCCCAGCTTACATGGTCATATGCATACGATTCCGGCTATATGATTTGGTTCTTATTTCTTTTTTAATGCCAACACTTTACTCCATATAAGATAGTTGGTCTAATAATCATCCTATTAAATTTTCTTCTAACCTATTTGATAAATATTTATCAAATAAGACACCAGAGTATCCATTATGTCAAACCCGATCCAATCCTACTAATTATATCATCTATTTCCCCATTATTTTGTATTGATCATAGTTGAAATTGATCTAATTTGAGTTAGGGTTTATGAGAGGAGAAGAAGAAGAAGAAAATAAGGAGAAGAGAATTCTTAGTATTGTTATTATCTATCTCTCAGACCTAAATACAAAACCCTTATATTCTCTTCACTAATAGAGAAAAATAGTAAGAAGACAAAAACACCCTTAATACAATAAGTCCAATAACCCGAACTCTCTAACACTCCCCCTCAAGCTGGAGCATACAGATTGAACATGCCCAGCTTGACACACAATTGCTGAATGGCACCACGAGCTAATGGCTTCATAAAAATATCCCCCAGTTGATCGTCGGAACAAATATAGGGGGTAACAATGTGCTTTTGCATCAACAAATCACGGATAAAATAACAATCAACCTCGTTATGCTTGATGCGCTCGTGAAAAACAGGATTACTAGCAATAAAAATGGCGGCTTGGTTATCACAGTGCATAGGCATAGGAGCAGGAACCACAACACCCATCTCCTGAAGAAGAGAGCGAACCCACAACATCTCAGAAGCAGTGTGAGCCATAGCACGATACTCAGCCTCAGCACTAGAACGAGCAACAACAGTTTGCTTTTTACTGCGCCAAGTAACAAGATTACCACCAACAAACGTGCAATAACCAGATGCAGAACGCCTATCAGAGCGACTACCTACCCAATCAGCATCACTAAAGCCTGTCACGTTGATGTAGGAAGAGGGTTTATACAACAAACCATTCCCAGTGGCATCTTTTAGATACCGCAAAATACGACAAAGAGCCTCGAAGTGGGGATGACGAGGAGCATGCATAAACTGACTAACTACACTAACAGCATAGGTGATATCAGGACGAGTAACAGTGAGATAAATCAACTTCCCAACCAAACGACGATAACGTCCAACATTAGTAAATAATTCCCTATGTTCACCATCCAGTTTCACGGTAGAGTCCATAGGAGTATCAATAGGTCGAGCACCTAACATACCAGTCTCAGATAAAAGGTCAAGTACATATTTACGTAGAGAGAGAGAGAGACCTTGAGCAGAACGGGCAACTTCAATACTAAGAAAATAGCATAAGGCACCCAAATCTTTGGTATGGAACTGTTGACCCAAATGTCGTGTCAAGGCTGCAATACCGATAGAGTCACTACCAGAGATGATAATATCATCAACATAAACAATTAACACAATAATGGCAGCAGAAGAGCGACGAATAAAGACAGAATAGTCAGAAGTGGAACGCTGAAAACCAAAAGCAATAACCACAGCACTGAATCTATCAAACCAAGCACGTGGAGACTGCTTTAGACCGTAAACAGCCTTGCGCAGTCTACAAACAAGGTGCTCAGAACCAGCAACAACATAACCAGGCGGTTGGGCCATGTAAACTTCCTCCTGGAGATCGCCATGAAGAAATGCATTCTTGATATCAAGCTAATATAAAGGCTAAGAACAACAAACTGCGACAGAAAGAAGAACTCGGATGGAATTAAGGCGAGCAACAGGAGAGAAAGTCTCTAAGTAATCCACGCCATACGTCTGTGTATACCCTTTGGCAACCAACCATGCCTTAAGGCGCTCTACAAAACCATCATGAAGATATTTAACAGTATAGATTCATCGACACCCAACAGTTTGTTTTCCTGAAGGAAGACCAATAAGCTCCCAAGTCTAATTCTTGTGAAGGGCATTCATAACTTGTTTCCATCCAGGCACAGAGATAACATGCTGATAAGAGGAGGGAACAAAAATAGAGGACAAGGTAAAAGCAAAAGTGTGCAAAGAGGAAGAAATACGATCATAGGACACAAAGTTAGTAATAGGATGCTGAGTACAAGTACGCTTACCGCGACGTAGAGCAATGGACAAATCATCAATAGAAGAAGTGAGTAATGGAGGATCAAGAACCTCTGGTGAAGAAGATATGGTGTCCGGACCAAAAGAAACAACGGGCCGAGATCGAGATCGCTGATAAACCTGCAGTAGAGGATTAGACGGCAAGGAGGAATCAGACGAGGAGGTTAAGGGTAATGGCAAATGTGGGGGAGGATGAAGAAGGCTCCCCCTGACGAGCAGAGATAAGATCAAGAGACAAACGTTGACCAGAAGATGAAAAATACATAGTAGATTCAAAAAAAGTAACATCAGCACTCACATAGTATCGACGAGACTCGGGACTATAACATCGATATCCCTTTTGAGTATGAGAGTATCCAAGGAAAACACATTTACGAGCACGAGGAGACAATTTGTCACAACTAGGATCCAAAACATGAGCAAAAGCGACACAACCAAAAACACGAGGAGTGAGCTGAAAGGGAGAGGTACTAGGATATAGAAGAGAAAAAGGAGTCTGATTATCCACAACAGCAGATGGCATCAGCCCAGAACTGTTTGGGTACTGACATATTAAATAACAAGGTACGAGCAACATCCAACAGATGGCGATGCTTTCGTTCAGCAACACCATTCTGTTGAAAAGTATGGGCACAACTAGTCTGATGAATAATACCACGATCAACACAAAAAGAATCCATGCTAGACTGTGTATATTCCAAAGCATTATCAGAGCGAAAAATTTTAATGCGCTTACCAAACTGAGTAAAAATTTCATTATAAAACTTTGTAACAATACGAAGTAACTCAGACCATTCTTTCATTAAAAATAACCATATCATTCGAGAGTAATCATCAACAAAGATAACAAAATAAAGAAATCCATTCAAACTAACAGTTCTAGAAGGACCCCAGATGTCCGTATGGACTACATCAAAAGATTCAATCTGATGACTATGACTACGACTCGGAAAAGAACTACGGTGATGCTTGCCCAACTGACAAGCCTCACATTCTAAAACACACACATGACTCAATCCGGGAATAGTTAATCGCAGTTTTGCCAAAGATGGATGGCCCAAACGAAAATGCCACTGAAGAGGAGAGACTATAGCACTCAAAGCCGATGACACGACTGAAGAAGGTTCATCAGAATCCAAATAATACAATCCGTTTTTCTCATGCCCCGAACCAATCATCTTCTTCGTTCAGAGGTCCTGAAATACACAAGCAGTAGGAGAAAAGGTTATAGAACAGTGTAAGGCTTTAGTCAATTGACTCACAGAAAGCAAATTAAAAGAAAAATTAGGAACATATAGACTGGACGATAAAGACAATGAATTAGTGGGATGAAGAAAACCTAGAAGAACCATCAGCTAGAACAATGTGATGGTTAATAGGTTTTAAAGCAGAGAAAAGAGATGAGTTATCAGACATATGCGAGCTAACTCCGGAATCAATGACCCAAGAAGGACAGGATTGAGCCACACATGTAATAGCTAAGGTAGCAGTAGATGGAAAGGCAGTGGAGGTGGATGGAAGAGAAGTTTGTAATTTCTGAATCAACTCGCTAAGTTGAGTAGTGAGTGCATCCCGAGAATCAGAATCAGAAGCCACATGTCCACGAGTTGTACTAGGTGTAGTGGCTGTGAAATACTCTCAGTGACCTGATGCACATAATCTGGCTTCCCATATTTCATCCAACAGTAAGGTTCAGTATGATTGGTACCACCACAATGATCACACTTCCGGTCACCACGTCCACTAGAACGACCGCCACCACGGAAACCACCACGAAAGCTGCGACTAGAATTACTACGATCACCACGAAAGCCACCACGAGAATTACCACGACCACCGCCACTAGAGACCAAGGCAAATGACTCAGAAGGAGGCACAATGGAATGTTGCCCTAAAGACGACCTCAATAAGCGAGAATATGCATTAGCAGTAGTGAGCAATTTCTCGCTAGCAAGAATCTGATCTTTAAAGCCACGAAGATCAGAGTCCAAACCAAACAACAATGAAGCAATCATAAACTCTTCCCAATGACGCTTCTGTTGTTCTAAATCAGTAGTAAACGGACAATACTGCAATAATTGATCCCACAAATTCTTAAGCATGCTGTAATACTCAAACAATGATTTTCCGGACTGCCTAGAAGCAAAAATCTTCTCATACACACGAGAAACATTACTCTGTTGCGAAAACGATTCGGCAAGAGACTCCCAAATCTTCTTAAAGGAATCACAAAAGGCAACAGTAAAGGCAATATTGGATTCCATACTATGCCACAACCATCCCATAACAATGAAATCCTCACAAATCCAATCCTCATGTTTCTTCGTGTCTGCAAGAAGTTCTTCCGTTAAATACTTAATTTTCTTTCGCCCACGAAGAAAAACTTGCACAGCATGAGCCCAAGCAAAGTAATTAAGACCATTCAATTTTTCTGAGGTAATCGACCGAGGCATATCATCAATCTTGACAGGTGATGGTTGATTATCAGCCATGATTATGTTTGAAATTCAATAAACAACTCACAGAGAGAATTACACCTAAAAAAACAGTCCGAAAATTCAAAGTTGAACCAGAATTTTGTTACAAGAGAAGAAGGGAATCAGATTTGATCTTTAGAGGCAAGTAATCATCAAACCTGGACATGCCCAAGTCCCCACAGCATCTGCAGTAGATATTAAGAGCAAGACACAACAGCACACGCAACAGAGGAGCACTTCCACGCTCAGCTGAACCTCATTTTGGGGCCAAAAACACTTCAAAATGCTTTAAATCAACAAACAACCACCACACGAGCCCTTACCAGGTCTAGACGACACCCTTGGGAGGGATTCAAACCAACAAAAACCACTGAAAAACCCCCAAATCGCAGATCGAAAAAATCAAGACCCAAAATTAGAAAAAGTTCCGAAAATTGAAAACACCCATCAATCTGCTTCAAATCACAAAATAAACACCACCATAATTCTTAGAAAAATCAGGCGAACCAGATTGTATGGTTCTTGACCTATAAATGATGACGTCATCATGACGTCAGCACCTGTATGCTGACGTCACTCCTCTCTGATGTTGGCCAAGTGAATAGGAATGAGTTCTAGGTCTTAATCTTACTCTGATACCAAGTTGAAGCTGATCTAATTTAAGTTAGGGTTTATGAGAGGAGAAGAAGAAGAAGAAAATAAGGAGAAGAGAATTCTTAGTATTGTTATTATCTATCTCTCAGACCTAAATACAAAACCCTTATATTCTCTTCACTAATAGAGAAAAATAGTAAGAAGACAAAAACACCCTTAATACAATAAGCCCAATAACCCGAACTCTCTAACAGTCATAAATACCGGAAATGGTTATTGTGATTAAAATTTTGATTTTGAATTGCTATAATTACATTGTCATGGTTTACATCATTACCAAATATACATTCAAATATTTTGTTTCGATTCCGCACAATATAAACACTTTGACTCTAATGCATATTTCCATTTTTATAACTATAGTTTCCTTATAAGTGTCTAACAAAACTATATTGGCAGCAAACAACATGCACCGTGGAATGTTTCCTTGCATATCTTTTGTTATTTTGACTAGAATTGGTGAAAAAGTATGGGCTTAGTGTTGAACCTCCGTGCAATCTTACTTCTGTAGGAAAATTATTAGTTTAAATCTATGAAGAAGATGTGTAATTCTTGCATGTAACTTCAGTGATCTTCAAAATAACTTCTTTAGTCCACTACATAAGCTATTAAGCCCAAAAGAATCACCAAAAGATTCCTATAAACCGACACACTGGACCTGTCACAAGTTTTGGACAGAAAATCATTTGAGACTCTTCTTTGATCGAATTGAATCAAAATAATGGCTGTTTCAGGACGAATTGCAGCCCAAATACCTGTTTTTTCTGTTATTATGACCCTTGAAAGACAAGTTAAATACTCCCTCTGTCACAATTAGTTTGTCCATGAGGAAAATCGAAATCCTTTTGGTCTCCCATCAGTAAATGCAATTATATCCAAGTAGGAAAGTAACTATTTCCAAAATCAACACTCCACATTAGTTAATGCATTCACATTTTACCATAAAGCGTAATCGAGAAGTTACAGCACTTCCTATTTGACTACTCAAATTGCCCAACTATTGTGGGAAAATTTAAACAAGGAAATTGAATATCAAGAACATCCACGTCCAACTATTCAAATGTTTCAAAGAACAGTGAACACTGACACTTAATTATAGGATTTTATAAATGAACATAAGCCAATGACATCTAGAATACCATTAACAAATATAAGCAAAAAGCAATGACATGGACTTGGTTGTAGTGACAAAAGACACAACAATGGAGAGAACGAAACAAGCAATAAAGTATAGACATTTTCAGAATCAATCACACCATAAACCATGGAACATTGTCATGACAATACAACATATAATTATACAAATAAAACGAAAAAGTAAAGAAATAAAAACAACCTGTGGTGATCCAATTAAATTCGCTTTCTCGGTCAATCTATCAAACAATTTCTCATTTTCCTCGTGCAACCTCTGCAAAAGAAACATATTAATGTCTTACAATAAAAGGACTGTATAAGATTAATTGAAGGGTGCAAGAAATTTTCTGCTTATATAAAGAATGGGAAAGGTAGATCAGAAATATATATATATATATATAAAATATGCATTTCTAAGCGCCACAAGGGAATTAATATCAGGGGAAATAAGCTTCATAAGAAAAGGCAACACTCTTGGTTAATCATCAATGGAAATCTCAACTCAAACTTTATTGAGTGTAAATGGGATCGATAAAATTTTGATTGATTCTCAGAAGTACTGAAATTATCCAGAAATTTATCAATTTCTTTGACTTCTTCCTTTGTTGAAAATCATAAATACTTCCTTTACTATACAATCACTATCACAAAATTTATGGCGAACATAATGCATTTGACCATAACTAATCATTAAATAAAAAAATCTCTATAAAATATTATTTAGCCTATACACAAATTATCGAAAAAAGGTTTACAAACCTAGATGTCGGATTCTAACCCCATAATCACCTAGTTACCCCTAACCCACACTCACACCAGACGTTATCCTAAAACTCGTCTCCTATCAACTAACGAAACCGTTCCTCACGTGATTCACTCTTCAATCTCCATGACAAGTCGCCAGATCCTTGATTTTTGTGTTGTTGAAATCCCTAATGCTCTAGGATATTGTATGCTCAATACTCAAAGTGACTCACCATCTATATGCATGGATGATGAATGAAATAAACAAAATCTAGCAATTAAAGAGGCACTCAGAATACGCCTCTCAATACTATAGGATGCTCAAAGTATGCTTGCATAGTTTTTCGAGAAATTATGGACTTTACATAGAACTTTGAGACACAGAAGTATTAGGATAAAGTGTTTAAAACATTTTTGGAAACTGCCTTCCCAGACTTTCACCAATCATGACATAGGTTCGATCAATTGAACCTAGTCCAGCAAGCTTTGAATGACCTTTTAATCGATTTAATGCATTTAAAAAACATTTTTATAGGTCAAAACATGCAAATTGAAAACTCTAGTATGCTATATCATACGAATGCATGATTATGAAACCAAATTTGGTGAGTTCACAATTTTGAGAGTTGCAACTTGCAATTACCTTTATACGCTTGAAATATCCATTCTGCCATTGGATAGAGGTAATCAACCAACTACCAGGAGTAACTTTTGAAAACATAATAAGCAAGAGGCAAATCTCAGTATAAAGACTCCATTTTGTATGAAATTAGCCAAACTAAGTCCTATTGACCTAACAATTCTATCTATCCATCTACCTCTCCACGTGAGAGAGAACTGCATGTAGCAAAGGGTGTGAAAACTTGATATGCATAATTTGGCCAATTCCCAGACATCTTAAGTTCTTAGAGACAGTGCTCTTTTTCTCTTTTTTTTTGACAAGTGCTCTTAGAGCCAGTGCTTACATGACAAGTGCAAAAAAAGGGGAAGGGATAATAGTATCCCTCATTAGACTTTATTATCATCATCTACATGGTTTTGTTTGTCAAACAACCTAAATCTCATTACATATATTTTTTATTTTTTTTGGGAGTCCTGGCAAGTAACTCACATACCCACTTTTGCCTCTATGGGGACAAACCCTCAACCATCCACTTTCGGAGGTAGAGGAGATACCAGTGAGCTACAACCCTTGATCTAAAGCTCATTACACTTAAATTTTTGCTTTATACAGCTTTCACATAAAAGTGATAATTTTGCCTCAAATTACAAATGGAGACAGACAAAAGTCGCAAAAAAAAAATGAAACACTACCCACTTAAGAATGTTTACATGATGCCCTAGGGAGCACAATTGTAAGAATGATATTTGTTCATTTTGCTAAACTAATTCCACTTTCCTCAAGTCAATAATTAGGGATGATGAAAATTTTGTTCAGGTATATGTTACAAATACACAAAAAAAAGCATTACATCTGCACTGGTAATAATTAATTAAATGCGAAAATTTAGAAAAAATCATCACCAGAAAGAAATCCATGACAATCTAAACAAACAAGGAACACAATGTGCATGCTCTGAACATGAAAATTCTTCATAATTTCAGGGGTCATTGTGCAAATTAAGCTGGGGATGTTCCTTAGAAATAGTAGTAATACTAATAGTGATAAAAACTAAAACGAAATGGCCTAAATTGACAATGACTTACACATTTTCAGTGCAAGAAGCATTGCCACACACACGTACAAACAAATATCATTATATACGCACACCACATTTCACGCAGTGTGCATTTAAAGTTTTAAACCATGGCAAGACAGTCTAAACATAAAAGGTCAAAAGCTAGATCTGCTGATGATGCTACATCAGAAAGCACTTGAAAATATATGTCAAAAGCCAATAAGAGGGGTGTTTGAATGGTGAAAAGCTAAAAGCTTGGCGGCCAAGCATGAGAATACGGGTTTGAGTCTGATAGCAATCATTTTGTGCAAAAAAATTTCATAAGTTAGGTCTATATTCACTCCAACCATTCTAATATCCTTCATAGGCAGGTCCAACACTGAGTAATGGTCTTTACATCAAACTCTAGTAAGGAATTGTATACAAGGATACTAAAGAATGAAAAACTCAAACTCAACTCATCTTGGAGTCATGGACATATCACCACCAGAATTGACCAGATTGTTTTTAATAAGTACTAGAATTGACTAGATCAACCTGTTTCAAGAGTCAAGATGGGTTAAAACACCAACGACCAAACACAGATTTCTGAAAGCTTTATTTGGTGGCAACTCAAAAAGAACCAGAAAATATAAAAGTTATGCCAAATGTGGTAAAAATCCTAACCCAGGACATTAAGGAAGAAAACAATAGCCTCAACTCAACTTGATTATATGACTCTATCCCACCACTTGAATCAGCTACATCTATCCTATTTTGCCATCTCAATGTATCCAAGGCAAGGCATTATATTACTATAGACCAAACATTACCTTTCTTTTTGACAACCTAGAATGCCACAATCACGGCCTTCTCCTTTCTTAATATGATCGTCAACTAGTACAATAGCAACATCCTCAATTTAGAAATGCTTTCTCTATAACAATATCTTTTTCAGTTTCTTGCGTAGGGTAAAAAAAACATCTTTTAGATCCCACACGTAGAACAGGTACAATTTGACATATTGCTCACACCAGTTACAGAGCTTAATAAACTTGGAGACCAACCATATTTTGAGGAATTTTCCATGTTCAAGTTAAGTGTAATGGATGGAAAAAAAAGATGTCAAAGATATACGCACTAAAATTAATATAAGATAGGTAACAGTAACAATTTACTATCACTAACAAGCATTTAATATGAACCCCCAGACATGTAGAGTTGTCAAAACTAACAGACCTCAATAAGTGCATCACGTTTGATGAGTTCTTCTTCAAGTTTCTTGGTAACTGCAGCAGAATCCATGCCATCCCCTGCCGCCTTGGGAATTGACTGAGCTAGATGCCTTGATTCTAAGCCCATCATCGACCTAGCCTCACTAGAGTGAAGGGATTCATTCAGTTGAGATTCAATGCTTTTTAGTTTATCCTGCACCAGCAAAGTACCAAAAAAAGTTGAATAATATCACCACAATTTAGAAAATGGTGATCAGATGTGAGTAACTTACAATCCAGCCAAGTACATTTGTAGTGGAATCTATAATTTAAAATTGAGACAAAGTGCCACCAGAAACAAGAATACTCGAGTATGACAGAAGTGCCAAAAAACTTCAAGAGAGAAATACAATGAACATTTGCAGGGAGCACAAAATGTCTGACTGACAATTAATCAAGATCAAAAATTTGGAATAACAATCACCAGTTAAAATAAAATAAAAATAATCACTGCCCAAACAAATGCACAGCATATTCCAACTACTACCACCATACCAACTTAAACACTTCTCCAGTTTAGGACAATCATTAATTTCTCAATTCTAATGCAAAAAACCAGAATTGCAAGGGGAAAAACCAGAATGAAACAATCATGGATGATGCTCAATATGCAATAGAACCAACTATCAAAATCATGTCTAAGACTATTGTAAAGATACATGCTTGAACCTAGAAAGAACATCTATCATATGCGTTTCGTATCATCATATGATTTTCTAAATGAAGTACTAAAGAAAGCATATCTAACAACCACAATCAACAACACATGGTTCTCAGTTCCCAACAAAATTTCGGAAATCACAATTGCGACAAAAATCAAAGGTTGCCTTCCCATAATTCCTTTAAAATAATTTCCAATGATAAAATACTTAGTTTCTAACTATGCTTGTGCTGTAAGATATATCATCCACAATTATTGTGTGTCTGTGTGTGCACCTGCATGTGTGAAAACAATAAAATAACACTGTTCTTCAATACTAGGTCAATGAACATTATACGTAGGATAATATTTATTGTGCAGTAAGCATACCATCGCCAAGATCTAATAATAGAAGGCTAACGAGAAATAAGCACACACGCAAGGGAAATAATGATTTGTGACTAGCGCGGTGTGTAAGAAGCTAAGAAGCATGGACACGGACACGGATACGACACGACACGGACACGGCGACACGACAAATTTCAAAAAAATAGGACACAACACGGCGGGGATACAGCTATGAAATAATATATTAATATATATTCAACAAGTTAACCAATATCCACAATACCATAAATCTAACAATAAAAAAATAATAAATCACACAAATACTTCAATTTATTATCAAGCAATTAATGTATTTTCAAAAACGATGTTCATTATATTCAAACCCACTAGAATCTTGTATATTACTCATTTTTCTAATAACAAATAAATAAATTTAAATACAAAATACCAAATAAACTAACATGACTTTATGTTAAATAAAGTTCTATTGGATTTTTTATTTTTTTGTTTCTAAATTTACTATTTAGGAATTTATCTTACTATTTTTTATTTTTTTAATTTTTTATTTTAGAAAATACTATATTTATATAGAAAAGGGCATAATAGTCATATAAATGGTATATATGTCGTTATCGGTATTTTAAGGGGTCAAGATGTCAACTTTTAGAAGATGAGGGGCTGAAATGCTCAAAAAAATAGTTCAAAGGGGTTTTTTTGTAACTTTGAAAAAGTTCAAGGGTTTTTTTGCACTTTTAAAAATTACGAAATGTACCCCGCTGTGTCCCCCACGTGTCCTTGCCATGTCCCCTGCGTGTCCTTGCCGTGTCCCCGCCGTGTCCCCAAAAAAAAAAATTCCAGGACACTTCTAAGAAGTGTCCGACACGTGTCCGAGGAGTGTCCGAGAAGTGTCCGAGTGTCCGACACGGACACGGCACCCCTATACGAAGTGTCCGTGCTTTCTAGGTAAGAAGAGAAATGAAAGATTACAACTCGATCATGTGAAGTTTTGACACCGAAGATTGCCAATTACAATTTTATACGTCTCGTGATTAACTTCTTGTCTTGACTCAATAAAATCCTATCTGCATTCACAAATGAGAAGAGATAATCCATCTTAATGATTGCAAAGTTATAATTGGTGAAGAATAGACTACACCCAAATCCAAGCCCTAAACAGTCATTGTTTCTCTGCTTATGCTGTCCAGTCCATAAAGCAAACCCCTACTTCCCTGCAATGTTGTTCTCTATCCCCCATGTCTCTATAAAACCTATCAAACCCTCACAGAATCAATTCTTTTAGAATCATTAATTGATGAGCTTGACATATTTATATAGTCCTTAATTTCAAAATCCTTGTTGAATGAGCAAGACAGCGATGCAATCTTTGGGCTCACTCTTCAATCTATAATCAAAGCTTCAATGCTAATGTGACCCATTTGATGAAGTGATGCGACGTTATAGACCAAGACACCCTATTGATTGCAGAATATGCGAACACATACACTTTTTCCTAACACAACCCTTATAAAGCCCAATTCTAATCCTTCTGTTGTAGTTACCTCATACCTTTCTATAAGTATACAAAACATATTATACAATTAAAATGAACTCTAATTCTTCTTTGAAATGTTGGGAATTTAAAAGAGCCCACATTACTGTGACTGGCCTTGCCTCTTTTGCAAAAACTCTCTCCTTCAACTTGATGGGTATTCAACCATCAGAAACAATTAAAGAAGAGAACTCCAGCACAACTTTTCTTTAATCACCCAATCAAGAAACTTTCCCCCCACCCAATCAAAAAACCTCACAGTCCAAGCTAATATTAGCAAAGTTATTCAGTGTGGATATTGGATTAGTACGAGCCTGCTCTTTAATATTCCATTTACAAACAGACTCGAGCTAGGTAATGAAACCAAGGTTCTCTCCTACTGCCTTAGGAACTTTGACAGGTCTGCTGTAAGTGTAACTTAATATCATCCGAGGTAATATATAGCAAAAGTGTAAATGATAATATTGGTAATAACTTCTGTTCATCTTAGGATTTCACAAGACTTGAAAGTGCAACAATTTAGCAGAAAAACAAGCAATATTAACAGTTTAAACATTCAGCAAAAATGGGCTAAAATTTTGAAGACTTGCTTAAAATATAAAATATAGCATGATCAACAAAGTACGTCAATGCAGGACTAACCTTCAATGTTTGAATTGTTGAATCACGTTGTTGTATCTGCAATTTTTGATCTTGCTCCAACTGCAACAGTTGAGTAACTTGATTTCTAATCTGAGCATTTTGATCCTTTTCTATCCTATGTTGATCCGCCAGCAAAATATTTTCTGCCTGCATTAAATGAGCGAGCAGTTGGTAACATTCTAACCTGACATAGCAAAATGGATATTACGTAACACTTACATGTACAAAAAGAAACTTGGTGAAAAATGTTTTTGCTATGATGTGTCGTTGGGTTCAATCAAGCAATCATTGTACACCATCTAATTGAATATGGTATAAGCCTCAAACAGTTTGACATTGCGTAAGAAGGTACCATAATACAACTTCTACAACAGGGTTGTGAAATTTTAATAAAATGGTATGTATTACAAAGAACAGAGTCACGTAAGGCAAATATCACATAACCATATAAAACCAGTTCAGTCTGTTCATATGTGAGAGTTGAGACATGCATCCACAAATGTAAACATAAAATAACAATGTTCCATAGTACCAGTAATTATCTTATCCACTCAAACAACAAGATAAAAATGGTAGAAGATCACTTATTTGATTATTTCCCACAGAAGTTTCAAGAAAAACTAGTATCTTTAAAAACTGAACCATGCAACACTGGACCCACCCTAGCAAACTCCAATTGTGAATCAGAAAGAAAAGCCAATTCTTCTATTTCACAAAACTAAACATATCTTTTACCAGAAGAACCCAGTTAAGTGGTATTTAGAACATCCACCTAATAACTAGCAGTTCTTTATATTTCACAGCCACAAGGATTGAAAGGAGTAGATGAGTAACTCAATAAGATTCAAAGGAGTTCATGTTAAAAACGGTGTCCGACTGCCAAAAACAAGTAACTCCACGAGTATTATAAAAAAAGTAATGATGTAACAAAACCTTCAAATCTGACTGTAATGTGAAAGAAACTTTCGACGCCTTTTGAACTTCATTGAAGAGTAGGACACATTGATCATTTGCATCTTTCAGTGCTTGTCTTAGTCCCAAAACCTCTTGCTTCAGATCATTAATTTCCTTTTCTTTTTCATACAATTCCTTCCGTGCATCATTTGCCTGCAAGTATATTGCAAACCCGAATTTAGCAGAGGAAAAAGTATGTTACATAAATATATGCTAACTGCTTGCAATGACCAGGACAAGACAGGCAATTATTTGTTTTTTATCAAAGCAAATTAAAGGAAAGAATAATGGTTGAGAGAGAGATTAAAATAATTTCCTAGTTTGAACAAAAGTTGGTCAAGTCTGCTAGAAACCAGGAAGGATCCATGCAAAGCCCTTCAAAATACTTGTTTAGAATTGCATAAAACAGAAGCTACAAGTAACTTAAAGTAAAACCTAGGTCCTGTGGTGAAGAGTTGGAAGCGGAAGGAATTTAAAAGAACTTAGTAACTTACAACATCTCTCCATTTCTTAATGGTATCTCGATTTCCAAGACTCAGTACAGAATTTCGAGCTCTGGCAGAAAAATTGAGAGACGATAATGTCTCAGATAAATTTGAAGCATTCGGACAGATGTTAACAATCGTCAAAGTTTTCGAGCTTCCACCTACAAAAGAAGAAACAATAAAAGAAATAAGAGATGGTTTAACACCAAATCTCACTTTAAAAAATGAAAAGAAAGGGAAAAAACTAGAATTTATAAAAAGAATAATAATATTTATGACAAGGAATAGCACTACTGTCTAAAACGATAGAACGTGAACAGACTTCCATTGCAGTTTTGTTGTATATTATGCAGGCGCCTCATATCTCCTCCCCTCCTCCTCCCACATGGAGGGTTGGGGGTTCAAGTCCCCATTGGAGCAATAGTGGGTATATGTGTGAGTTAAGCATGTGTATATCTTCCCTACCTTGCATTAGATACATTTAGTTGCTAAAATTTCATGAGTGGTGGGCAAATCATTCCAAACAGATGCACAACGCCCAAGGTACACCAATAGAATTATCAACATATATAATTCATTTGAAAGTTGGTGGAAAATACTTGGAGTTCCTTCAAGATGCAACTTCATTCATCCCACGAGATTTACAGGGAGCATGCTTGAGAGTTGAGATGGTAGTTTTCCCTTTTCAGCTGTGAATAGTAGAATCTTCAAATCCATCCATGTTTTCAATTATGTGGAATATTTCTAATTAAAGGAATTCCATGAATTAAGTGAATAAGGTTACTGCCTTAATTTGGGCGGGTGTCTAAATTGTTGAGTTTAAACTCTAAACCCTGAATTCATTTTAAGGCTAGTGGAATATTTACCGGGCTTCCATTCAAAGCTTATATCACCTCTCCTTACAACCTTCCAGTACCAGGCAGGTGTCAGACTCTATACCTTGTGTTTCAACTTAGCAGAGTCCTCAATAAAATTTGGAGTATATATTCCGACAGCTCATTAACAAATCTTACACAACCCCAGCCTTGCCAACCATGATCCATCTAATGTCAAGAGATTTTTTTTTTGTATTAGGCCTTCGCCCAAAAGCGATAGGTCTTGGTTTCAAGACTTGGAAGCAACCTCTCCAAAATTAGGGGTAAGGCTAGCCGACATCTACCTCTCCCAAACCCCGCTCAAGCAGAAGCCTTGTGCATTGGGTATGACCTTTTTATTAGATTCTAATACCATGAGACTTTGACCAATGCTAATTATGGCACAGTAAGAGACCCAGTGCTGAAGAACACGAGAGTGTGCAGATCCATATCTATTTTTCAACATTCTCATTTTTTCATCTATATTTATTGTTTTTCTTCTCAGGCAGACCTTGTTCTTCCCATTTAACCATGCTTTCCCATTGCCTCTTGCTTCTAAATCAGCGTTGTCACTAGTGCATGAAAAAAGTAACTGAATAATTTTTCCTTGTAGAACATTCTAGACACGTAAAAAGGTGCAACAATTTTTTATCAATTGTGTAGAACATTCTAGACACCTAAAAACGTGCTCACATAAACACACTCGTACATGTTATTCTACTGCTGAAAAGGTGCAACAATTTTTAGCCCCTTAGGCCTCAAAAGGTCAACTTCAAACCAACTTCTGGAAAGGGTGACGAAGGCACTCTTTTGTGCAGTACCTAATGCTCGTAAAATGAAATTGGAGCAGCACTTAGAATCATTAATTTCATTTTTTATAATGATGTTACTTCTTACTAACATGGAAAAGATATAAGATTATGAAAAGAGCCTTGGAGAATATAATTTCCAAACATCAAACCAAAAGGCCAAGAAAAAATCACTCAAACAAAAAATTAACAATTGAGCTGAGAAAGGGTACTTCCAGAAAAACCAACATCAATCTGACATTTTGATTAATCGTAGTGACTTAGTATTATCAAGCAAATTACACCTTACTAGAAGAAAACAGACTAGATCAGTTAAGCATAATACAAAAAATCAAAAGGACATGGTATACAAAATATTCAAGCCACCATCTTTCAAAAGAGCAGAAATTGTATCATTCCTATAATAACTCAAGGAATGTGTAGAAAATGGATGTGTAGAATGCCATCATTAAATGACACAAGTACAGAGAACTGAGTACCTATTGAGTCTGCAAGTACTTTTGTGAGCATTGAATTTTCGTAAGGAACAGTATCCTTCTTTGAGGTCAAGGAAGTCAAAACATCTCCCAACCTAAGTATACAATGTCCAAAACAGTAAGAACATTGTGCAAGATGACCAGAGTAGAATCAAAAGACATGACAATCCTGCAAGCAGAAATATTTGTAGCTAAATTTAAACAATAGAAACAAAATCACAACTAGCCTCTCCTTACCCACTGACACCCAATATTTTCCCCTATGAAACAGAAAAGTTCATTACTAATTTTGGGGGATAGTAATTGGTTAGTCACTAATTTCCCAATAAAATCAATGATAAGATCTTGCTAATCGCATAACAGCCCACCAACAGCAATAGGGGGAAGTTACTTGTGATTCATGATAAGTGGAACTATTTGAGGGAACAAAACAGAGCAAGATACCATAACAGGTAAGCATTCGGTCCAAGTTATAGATCATGAACTTGTTAGAAGTCTGTCCGAAATATCTTGGGCGGGGAGGAATCACCCAGTGCTGGTCCCGCCGAGACAAGGTGCAGAGAGGGTAGATTGGAAGTTGGGACAAACAAACTATAGGAATTATTTGCACAAAGTGCTCCTGGAATGTGCGTTTTGTGAGGCATTTTCAGGACAGAGCTGGAGGATGTCTTCAAGTTCTTGGCATTGCTGTATTGCCAGGAGGTGGTAGTGGGAGGGGTGGATTCTTGGGTGTGGATGCTGGCTGGCTGCTAAGGGGAGGTTTGCTGTCCATTCCTTCTATAGGAGGCATTCGGTTGCTATAGGGCCTGGTTTTTCGTGGAAGGCCGTATGGCATACTAAGACTCCTCTAAAGGTGCTTCTTTGCTTGGACTGCCGTTCTGGAGGATTTTGACGTTAGACAACTTGAGGAGGAGGAGGAGTCATGTTATCATGAATTGGTGATGTACGTGCAAGAGAGACAAGGAGTCGGTGGATCATCTCCTCCTGCACTGTGCAGTTGCCCGGGACACTTGGGCCATGCTTTTGACCTTGTTCAGGGTTTTTTGGGTTATGCCTCACTCCACGAGGAGCGTGATTGAGGTTTGGAGGGGTTGTTCAGTGGAGTTCCAAGCCAGAGTTTTTTGGAGGCTGGCGACCTTGTGTGTTTGGTGGGGTTTGTGGAGGGAACGGAATAGGAGATCCTTTGATGGAAAGGAATCTCCCATTGGAGCGCTCAAGTTTTCTATTCTTAATTCTCTCTTTTGTTGGGCTCATGGGAAAAATTGTAAATCTAGGGGAGAGAGTTAATTTTTTGTGAACTTTGAGAGTTTAGGGGCCCTATTTGGCCCTTGTGTAGTTGTTCGGGATGCGAACCCCGTTTGAGTGCATGTTTATATGAAATTTTACTTGTCAAAAAAATGAATTGCCCAAAGTGCTTGCCCAAATACTAAAACATATATTCTCACACTTAACAGTGGAAACTGGAAACTTCTCCCGACGACCAAGCAATATTGCTAAATTGCTGAAATAGTAATAACAAACAAAGAAATGAATGCAGCACGTACGCTGAAAGTGATTTTGTGACATGCAGCAACTCTGTTACATGGTTCCCACCATCATCTTCCACATTTAAACCATCACTTGCAGCCAAGTCAACAAGAGAAAGCTTACTATATATATTTTCTCCGGTGATCAGATTGTTATAATATATATGAATTGTGACAATCCTGACAACAGCAAAGCAAGACATTAACAAAGATTCATCAGGGAAAAAAAATTAAAAAATAAAACCCGCAGGCATATATGCATAATACAAGGGAAGTGAATTGAGGCCCCAAAATGTCTGTAAAAAAGAACATGAGAAACCTGGCACAAGTATTATGTTCTCAAGATGGCAGAAATAAGCGAGGGACTGAATAGTAAAAGGTATACCTCCAACCAATCAAAATCAAACAAAATGCCTGAGCAAACCCCAGGATCTGGTATGCAGGAGGAGAAAGACAAAACAAAAAAAAAAAAACAAATTTCCATGGACTTAAGTGAGTTCCCCTATTGAAATAGGGTTAATGTTTCAACCACTATACTATAACTTATATTTGTGGAAATTACTTTGTGACAAAAACCATCAGGTTCCTAAGCCAAAAACCATTTTGACATGGAGCTTTGTTCTAGAGCACCTGCTGCAAAGACCCAAATATCCTCAAACTTGCTACAGTGCACTCTGCAATCAACAAACTGATTTTTCTGGAATCTCTATGTCAGCCCACTTCTTCTTCTTTCAATACCGATCCTCGAACTCCAGACCTAAGGCTTATGAAGCAACTCTTAAGCCAAAGAGGACAGAAGAGGACCAGTTCATTAGCCACACACTTGTGTGCTTAGAAATATCTATATTTCCATATGGATATATGTTTGGAGATAGAAAAATAAAACAATAGCTGTCATTTATTAAAACAGTGCAAGTTGGCAGTCTACTTTTTCCTCTCCAAACTTTAAAAGTTATATCATTTATCCAAAGACCATAGAAACTTAACTCTTGAGGTATCAAATCAAATAAGCAGCAAAATTAATATAACCTTGCCATTCTGGATTATAAATTAGTGAATAACAACAGCTTTTTTCCCATTTCTAAGTATTTGAATGAAAGTTTGACCCCTCTCTGGTGATATACATCATATAAGTTCATTAGCCACTCTTGTAATGCATAGTCAATATTGAAAATAGGATAAATAGACACCGCCTAATCAGTCCAATATGGAGACCCAGAAGTACACAACCAATTTAATCTTCAATCAAATCTTTTTTCTGAAACGCATAAAAACTTTGAGAATGCTTGTAAATAAAAGCATGCAGATCAGATAGCGTAACTCCTCTAATGAAGTTTACTTTTCTTGCCCAGTCGATAACCAAAAAAGAATTTTCTTATCTTTCTTTTATAAGTCTGACCAAATTAGAATTATCAAATGGTGAGTGATCTTTTCAAATGATAACATCGTGAGATATGAGTACCTAGTGCAACTTGTTGGACACAGATTAACAGGGAGGACCAAAACAAGTATGAGTCAGAGTCTCTGCCTAATCTCTGACTCATACAACTCAAAATGAATCACCATTTATATAAAATATGTAGATTAAAATGAATCACTTCTTCGAAGGAGAAAGGAGATCTTTTCTGGACTTGGCGAGGCTTCCCAGCCTCTCTATGTCTGGCGAGGTTGAAAGCTTGGTAACAGAGAGGGGGCATGTGCTCCGAGTGGCTGATAGAAACACAGATAGAAGGAGAACAATGCTCCACACTTGCTTGGTTGGGAGATTTGACAGATAGGTGGGAAGTTTAGTAAGAATTGAAGAATGGACAAAGAGAGCATGGAAAGTGTCAAGCGGTGTAAAAGATCTTAACCTTGCCGGACTCCCTTCTGCTTTTTAAGTTTCCGTCGGAGAAGGAAGCTAAGAGAGTACTGAAAGAGGGAAAGAGAAGGTGGGGCGAGGCTATGCTGCTTTTGGATGTTTGGTATTTTAGGGTGGGATGTGCGGGCTTGCTGAAACAAAGGAAAGAAAGAAGAATCTCGATCTATGGTCTACCATTACACCTTTGGTGCTATAAACTTTTCGTAGCAATCGGAGATCTATGTGGAGGGTTTCGAAATGTAGAGGCGAATGATATGATTGACACGGAAAGGGTTATAGTCACAATCAAGGATGGCGGCTCAGTCCCACAGTTCGTTCTGATCGAAGATGAACGAGTGGCTTACAAAGTGAGTTTGTCGAAACAGATCGCTCCAAAGTTGGTACCGAGGCACGAATCACTGGTAGGGAGAGATGTTAGTCAGCTAATGATGGAGGATGAGTGGTGGAGACGAAGAAGTCAGGTCGCCGGAAAAGAAACCAGCAAGATTTCGACACCGAAGGAGGTTAAGGCAAGAGGACAGGGGCGACTGCGAGTCCACGCACATGAGGCGAGTGGCAGACAAAAGAGAGGGCTACTGAAACGTGTCTATAAAGAGGAAGTGGATAAGGATAAGGCTGGATTTCATAGGGCACGTGGCAGCTTCTTAAACGGTCCAAATTTTAAAAGAAATCACAATCGTACCTTTCTAGATTCAAATTCAAATGCTTATGGGCCATCAAAAGGGCCCAACGGGAACGGTCTAAAATAGGTAACAATATGGGCTCATTTAGAAAACTTATGGCCCAAAACAGATTCGATATTCTGGGCTCAAAAAAAAGACATGATCTCATGGCCCAAAACAAATGTTCTAATGGAAACTTTCAAAAGTCCAAAACAAAGCCAAGTCTACATCGCAGAGAAGACGAAGCTGCAAAGCAAAGAGCAAACAAATTTGAGATCTACAGGAGACGAAGGGAGGTCGACAAAGGAGAAGGACGCAGATAGCCGACTCAGGCAACCTCAACTGAGAAAGAGAAACAGATAACCCAAAACAAAAGGAACAAGAAGAGACTAAAGTGGACAAAAGTTGAAAAGCAAAAATGGGTTCCGAGGTCGGAAACGGAGAAGCAAGTCTTCACTGGAAAATCCAAGGCAAGTAGCCATTTCTATGATCTTCCTAGCTCTTCATCTCTTTTGGTGGGTTTGGGCACGTCGAGGAGAGTGGAAGATGGGTGTGGGCGAAACGAGAAAGACATTGTCAATAGCGCCAAAACTAAAGAGGTCGTGGAAATTAACAATGTGGTGGTCTGCAATCCTATGACCGAGGGTAACGAAGAGGTTCACATCTGCAGCAGTAAGGAAAAGGATGAATTGATATTATGCATTAGCAAGGGGGTCAAGATGAGATTGAGGGCAAAGACAACAAATGTTTTGCTAGAAGAGCAAAGACTGCACAGAGGGATTGAACATCCAAGCAAGAACACGAACGAGGAATTACCAAAGGTGGCTGGTGCTTTCGACACAAACACAAGCAGGTACAAACAGGTAGGGGACAGAGCTGGGTGTGAATGCAATGGACACAGCAGATTTCTAAAAGAGACAAGGAGGGATTTTTCATCCAACAACAACGAAGAAGAGATCAAAGTAGGGCGCGCTCTTGAATCTTTGTTCCTTCCCCCGCCAGTTTGGGAATGCAATGAAGAGCTAGGGGTTGACATCCCATTGGTAGTAGCTGGAGTAGCAAGGATGGAGGACAAAAACGTCATTCCATCAGTGGCAGAAGTTCATGGAGATAGTATTGTGAGTAGTGCTGAGGAAATGGGAGAGTTGATGGGTCTCACGTTTGTTAGGGAGGATGGGCTAGACCTTGAAACATTTCATTCACTTGTGCAAGGATGGGATCAAATTAATTGCAAAAAGAGTTCGTCTGGGAAGGGGGAAAGAGAACTTAGAAACCTGATCTCCTACGTGAATTATGACAGGAGGAATGGTGGGAGGAGCGAGAGGAGTAGTGGAGGTAGGAGGGGGGAGGGGAGGGGAAAAGAATTGGTGTGTTATGACTTAAAATAGTGATGTGGAACGTACGGGGGCTAAATGATCCAAACAAAAGGTGAGTGGTTAAGTCCTTAATCCGTAGGTGGGAGGCGCACATTGTTTGCTTGCAAGAATCCAAGATAGCTGATGTAACGGATGGACTGATGAGGAGTTTGTGGGGAGGTAGATTCATTGAATGGGAGGCCCTTGAAGCAGTAGGGTCGTCGGGGGGCATCGTGATTCTTTGGGACAAGAGGTGGGTTCAAAAGTTGATACATGGAAAGGGAGGTCTTCTATATCTCTTTTGTTTTCTTTAGAGGAGGACAGATCCCACTTAATTTTCTCCGGGGTGTATGAACCGGTAGGGGGCGTGGAGAGGAGAGGGTTGTGGGAGGAACTGGAGTTTGTAAGATTGAGGTGGTCGGGCCCATGGTGTGTGGGAGGAGACTTTAATAAGATAAGGGATCCTAGTGAGAGATCTTCAGGGGAGAGAAGAACGCTAGCGATATGGGAGTTTTCCGATTTCATCAATGCTCTTCAGCTTATTGACCTCCCTATGGAAAGTGCACGATATACTTGGTCGAGCGGTAGAGAGCATCCTACACTCTCTCGACTCGATAGATTTCTAATTTCGAGTGATTTGGAGGAGAAGTTTCCGGATGTGGCTCAAGCAGCTTTGGCTAGAGCGGTGTCGGATCACATTCCCATTATACTGGATTGCCGGGGTTTGAGCAGAGGGTGATCTCCTTTCCGGTTTGAAAACATGTGGTTAAAAGCGAAGGGCTTCAAGGATAAAGTTCAAAACTGGTGGGCAAGCCATGATTGCAGGGGCAACGCAAGCTACCGATTGGCACACAAACTAAAGCGACTGAAGGAAGATATTAAAATGTGGAACAAGGAAGTCTTCGGAAATCTTAATTAGCGTAAGAACAGAGCTCTATCTGAAATTGTAGAGAGCTCTATCTGAAATTGTAGAGCTTGATTGTAAGGAGTAGGAAGAGGACCTTAGTTAAATGGAGGTTTGTTAAAGGGAGGAGTGCAAGGCCGAGTTCGGGGAGATTGCAATGATGGAGGAAATTTCCTGGAGACAGAAGTCCAAAGCCCTGTAGCTGAAAGAGGGGGATCGGAACACCAAATTCTTCCACAGACTTGCGAATGCTCGTAGAAGGGGAAATCACATAGGCAAGGTCCGAATTGATGGGAATCTGTTATCTAAAGCAGAGGACATTCAGAGAGGGATTGTGACCTTCTATAAGCATCTTTATATAGAAACCTCTAAGCACAGGCCTTTGTTGGGAGGTCTTGAGTTTACAGACATATCAGAGGAGGATAAGGTTTGGGTGAAGAGATCCTTTGAGGAAGAGGAGGCGATGGAGGCTTTGAGGAGTTGTGCCGGGAATAAAGCTCCTGGGCTCGATGGCTTCACGATGGCTTTCTTGCATTAGAATTGGAAAGTGATTAAGGCAGAAGTGATGGAGGCCCTTAGCGAGTTCCATTCAACAGGATACTTTGAGAAGAGCCTCAATGCATCCTTTATCGCCCTTATCCCAAAGAAGGGCGGAGCTGTTGATGCTAAAGATTTTAGGCCAATTAGCTTAGTGGGTGTAATTTACAAGGTTTTTGCTAAAATTCTTGCTAATCGGTTGAGGAGGGTCTTAGACGTGGTGATGTCAGATACACAAAATTCTTTTGTGGGAGGCAGACAGATTCTGGATTCTGTGATGATTGCTAGTGAGTGTGTGGAGGCAAGGATTAGAAGTGGCCTGCCCGGAATTGTATGCAAGCTGGACATTGAAAAGGCATATGACCATGTAAGCTGGGATTTCTTGCTGTATTTATTAGAGAGGATGGATTTCGGGCCTAGATGGAAGTGATGGATCCACCAATGTATTTTGACAATTCGATTCTCCGTTTTGGTAAATGGATCCCAGCTGATTTTTTTCCTAGCTCTCAGGGCCTAAGGCAGGGAGATCCGTTATCTTCTTTTCTGTTTATCATCGTCATGGAAGCCTTTAGTAGGATGATGAAAAGGACAGAGGAGCTAAGGGTGATCAGAGGGTTTCTAGTAGGGAGAGAGCCTAATCATTTAGTGGTGTCTCATTTGTTTTATGTAGACGATACCATTGTTTTCTGCGATGCAAGGGAGGATCAACTGAGACACTTGAAGTACATCTTGATATGCTTTCAAGCGATTTCTAGCCTAGAAATCAATATTGGAAAGAGCGAGTTGGTGCCAGTCGGGGAAGTGGCGAGAATTCACGAGTTCGCTAATATTCTAGGTTGCGGAGTTGGTTCATTTCCGACTTCTTACTTAGGGATGCCGTTGGGAGCGTCGTCGAGAATGGTTTCGACGTGGGACCCTGTTGTAGAGCAGTTTGAGAAGAGGCTTGCAGGTTGGAAAAAACAGTACCTATCAAAAGGAGGGCGCCTTACTCTAATGAAGAGCACTCTTTCGAATCTTCCAACTTATTTCCTGTCCTTATTTTCGATACCGATGTCAGTTGTGAGGAGGCTCGAAAGGATTCAAAACAAGTTCTTGTGGGGCGGGTTAGGGGATGAGTTCAAATACCACCTAGTGAGTTAGGGGAAAGTGTGCACCCCGATTCAAAAAGGGGGTCTAGGAATAAGGAGGTTAGAATTGTTTAATAAGG
Source organism: Cornus controversa (assembly GCA_026545225.1). Classification (NCBI taxonomy): domain Eukaryota; kingdom Viridiplantae; phylum Streptophyta; class Magnoliopsida; order Cornales; family Cornaceae; genus Cornus; species Cornus controversa. Next base: position 25,739,242 of record CM048846.1, on the reverse strand, counting down.
CGTTATTGGACAAATGGCTTTGGCGCTTTGGAGTTGAGAGGTCCAGATTGTGGAGGAGGGTTGTTGTTTGTCGGGGTGGAGAAGAAGCTAGTGGTTGGCGGTCTACGGAGATGAACCTTCCTGTGGGGGTGGGGGGTTGGAAAAGTATTCGAAAAGGATGGGATGAGTTTTCCAAATTCATTCGATTTAGAGTAAGAAATGGGAGACATATCAATTTTTGGGACGACGTTTGGTGCGGGGATCTATCTTTGGCCTGTAGGTTCCCTAGACTTTTCAGGATTGCCTCGAACAGACAAGCCTTAGTAGCCGACTGTTATCAGCTTGATAGCGGAAGACTGTCTTGGGATGTGAGCTTTGGTAGGGCTTTTCATGATTGGGAGCTTGCAGAGGTAACGGAGTTTCTAACCATTTTGTATAATCAAGTGATCGAGGGGGAGGGGATGGACAAGATGGTGTGGACGGGATCCAAGAGGGGAACCTTTGAGGTTAGTTCCTACTATAGACTCCTCTCGGATTCCACGAGTCCCACTTTTCCTTGGAAGGCTATTTGGAGAACAAAGGCCCCCGTGAAGGTGGCCTTCTTCACTTGGACAGCTACCTTAGGAAAGATTCTTACCATTGATAACCTCAGGAGAAGAGGTCGAATTATGATGAATTGGTGTTGCATGTGCAAGAGGTCAAAGGAAACGGTGAACCATCTTTTACATTGCACAATGGCGAGGGACGTTTGGTCTATGTTCCTAGTTGCGTTTGGTATGGACTGGGTGTTTCCCAAATCTACGAAGGATATGATCGAGGCTTAGAGAGGGTGTACAATGGACAGCCGAGCCAGGGATGCTTGGAGGGTCACTCCCCTTTGTTTATGGTGGGGTTTGTGGTAAGAGAGCAATAGGAGGCGCTTTGAGGATGTGGAGTCTTCTATTTGGTATCTCAAATACAATATTTTAACTCTTTTTTTTTTTTTGGGTATACGGAAAAAATTGTACATCGGATGGTCAAGTAGTGGACTTTCTTGATAGTTTAAGATTATAGTTGGCCGGTTTCCAGCTTTTTGTAGTTCCTCGGGTTCGCTCCCCTTTGAGCGTCTTATAATGAAATTTTATTTATCAAAAAAAAAAAAGTATGAGTCAGAGGTATAGCTCTCATAAAGCAAGACACTGTCAGATATGATCATATAACTATTTTGTACACAATTCTGTGAGGCCCATTTAGTACACACGTCTACCAAATTAAATTTTATTGGACAAGCTGAGCTATACAATGATATAATTCAAATTGAATTCTTGGGAAGGCTGAAAACCTTCACAGAATGATTTGGAATGCACAGTTCTTAGCTGTTAAAACTCACTCAATGATACCACTTCCCAACACTACTTATCTCCCAAAGGGACCCGACAGTAGATTATCCAGACCAGCCAGGGGGGACTACCAGTTAGTTGACCATATCTGACTTGGACTTTCTTCAGAGGAGGCAACATGTACAATAAAATAATATGAAGCACTAAAGGGAAATGAGGCACATCTGGCATTCATTTCAGACCAAGACAGGCAAATTGTGGAGGTTTTCGTCCTCACAGTAAACAAGGGATTACTGCAAATAATTTTTATAAATTTAAGCTCAGTAATCATAGATGGTCTCCAAAAAACTTCTTGGCTATCAAGAGAGAGAAGTGGGATTCACTGTACTTTCCAAAATAATCATTCAGTAAAGGCATGACATAAATTGAATGAAAACAAAATCAAAAATATAAAACAGAAAGGTATAGACAGACGGCAGAGCATAGAATGTAGAACATACAGATGAGAAACGTTGGAATTTGATTCATCAATTCCCCGATTCTGAAGTGCCACTTTCAGGATTTTAGAAAAATCTAATGGATTGTCAACCTTTTCCTGCACAAGTTCTACAAAAGAATCTGGTGACCCCATGCGGATCTTTGGTAGACTGTTCCGAGATTCAGAAAGTAAATCCCTTATCTAAAAGAACGTGGAGATTTACCATCAGAAAAATTGTAATGGTGTTCAAAATTTCATCTAACTAACAAAAGATAGGGTTAATAAAACGTGATTACGATTCAGGGGAACAAGTATGCAGCAACCATAAGACATACAAGAAAAGCCAAGTAACCTGTTCATTGTAGAGTTCTGAGACTGTGACAAAAAAATTTAATCGAGAAGAAGATGTTGTATCTGAGTTGGACAAGTCAAATAGCTCCTCAAAGCATCGAGCATATAAACCACGATCATGGCTAGATCCTTCCTGCAAGAGGGGAAGCACATCAAAGAAGCACATTAATGCAAAAATCAACTATCAGCTATTACCTTGGGGGAGATATATGGTGCAAGTTTCAACTGGAACATGGATATGTGTATTACTTGCCAAAAAATTATAGTACCGTAAAAATTGAGCATGTCCTCAAATTCAGAAAATTATAAACTGGTACATATTCATACCATTCAACATACTTCTACTTTACACTCTTATATAAGTAATTTAGTTTCATAAAAGTTCAACATGAATACCACTGTCCAACCACAGAGTCTACAGTGAAAAATTGAAGCTATGAATTTTAGAGTAAAGCATTCCTCAAACATAAGCTTGAATAATTGTTAAACTCGTGTATGTGTAGCTCTTTTTGGACAAACATATAAATGCATGCATAACCTATGATTTTATAAAGATAAATGTGTCCGATCGTCGATGAGGAAGCCATTGTTTCAAGTCTTCCCCAGTCAAGTTGAAGAAATGCCTTAACTGCAGTCCTGGGGATGTCAGTCTCATCTTTTAGCTTGAGAGGCAGACTGAGCCTAACCTAGCCGCTTTTAGGTTCCCCTTAGAAAGTGGATTTAGTCCTTTCCCTTGCTTGCCCGTCGTGAAATGAGAGTTTCTTAGATCCCACCAGAAGGTGAAATAAGGAATTCCATGTGTGTGTAGAGAGAGAGGGGAAAGAAAGAGGAAGGGAGGGAGAGGACACAGAATAGGTAGATACATTGAGAGAGAGAGAGAGAGACCATAGTGTGCGTCTTTCCTGAACTGGTTTGCCCATAAGCAAATACAGAAACATTATAGCCATCAAGAGCTGATTGCACAAACGGCTGAACATCACTGAAAAGTTCAGCTGCAAATACAAAATGTCAAAATAAGTTATTAAATAACATACTTACCAACTATCATAGAGTAAATAATTACATCATTCCACATAAAGAAGTAAATCAAGGAAATTCACTCCACCTTGTCCAACATGAGGCCCATAAACCCTGTCAAATTCAAAATCCTTCTTTGGGTTGGAGACATTATCATCACCAGTACTGATGCGAATGGTGAAATCATCAGGGAATTCAACAACAGATGGACCTTCATCTTCAAAAAGTGGTCTTGTACGACAAAACACCTTTATGTTTCCTGAAGTTATCAGTCAGGTTTTCATACAAAAAAACTGGCTCAAGTACTTTCCTAAGCTTGCTGGATAAGATGTAGCAATTAGGGTTGGAGGGAAGGGAGGAGAGATAAGGAAAAGAATAAGATTCTCTATTTTTTGTCTGTGCTCATGAGAGAGAGAGAGAGTTTTGGAGAGGGTAAACTCAAAGAAATTATCATACCTTTGGCAGTGAGCAAGTCATTAAACAATCTTTTCTTCTCATTTAACAGCGGAGAAATTCTAGCTTCAGTTTCAAGGGCAGCCTGATCTGAAAATGGATGACATTTACGTATCTTAAAATTAAAACCATCAACACAACTGTGCAGCACCATGATCTTTAAGAGGAAGCAGTAAACACATTAAAGAACATTCATAAATTTAAGTAATGTTAAGGATGCAAGCAAAACCATGAACATGCATAAGCCAGCTACAATTAGTAAAGATGCAAAGTCTAACACAGAATAGAAGACTAATGCATTAGTTTTATGGAGTATTAAGAAAAGACATTAGGATCAAAAGAAATAACTTCCTAAACTCAAGAAAGAGAGATGAAAAACCATTAGGCTTGAATTAGTATATTACCATAACTTATAACTAAATACAATCACATAGAAAACCATAGAAAAGATTGACAATTGATATTGCATATTCCTGATTTGTTTGTTTAGAGAAGAGAAAAGGCTGGTATGAAACATCATAGTGGGAACTGATAAAAAAATAATGCAACATTATCTTTCCAAAGTCTCTAATGCAACCTATACAGCCAAACTAATTCCTTACCTAACTTGCGGGCTTTATCAGCAAGAACACCCAGATAACGTGTAACTCGATCGAGTTTTGCATTAGAGTATTCCTGGAGGTCACTGGCTTCTTGTCTCAACTCAAAGTAATCTTCTCTAGCAAGCTGTCCAATAAATATAATCACTTAATGTCACAATAAAACAAACATGAGATCATCATATGTAAAAAAATAAAAGAAAAAAATTATGTTATATGCCTTTTAATTGACACGTGTATCTATTGAGTCCCGGCTACCTTGAAATTGTATAAAGCTTAGCAAGTAAATAATAGAATCTGCAATATATCAATGCTCCTTCGAAATTCCAGCCTCAGCGGAGATCAAAAATCTCACTGGGGGCAGAGTTAGGCTAACGACCAATTACTTGTGAGTCCATAATAATAGAATTTGCAATAAATCAACATTCCTTCGTAATTCTGGACTCAGTGGAGGTCAAAGAACTCAACGAGGGCAGAGACAGGTTAACCCAATTACGAAGTCCAAAAAGGATGAAGAGAATAGTTTAACAACTTTAACTGGAATTGTATATATTCTTTTCTCTCTTTTTTTTCGTCATACATGTGCATCATTGTCATGCAGACACTCCTTGACATCTTACCTTAATATGTCGCATGCATTAACAACAATGTGGCACTAGTTTTCTTCTAGTTTCTTCTCTTTTTTTCTTTGATAATAGAACAGTGGTTAAAAATTATATGGTAATATTTGATATGTCAGTATTTTGAGTAAGGACAGTAAAAATTTGAATTCAGAAGGTTTCCCGGAAAAAGGAGGGTAAAACCTGTTGAGCAGAGATTAATTTTGGCTTATTGGTCCTGAAAATTCGGTTGCAAATAGCTCCTAAAGTTTTCGATTTTTCCAACCATATCAAGCAGAGTTCACCGAACATCTTGGCCATGTCTATTGTGTATTGAAATATATTTAGCAGCCAATATTTTGATATATTTTATAAGCAGATCATATGCACTATACTAGGCAGTCATTTTACTGTGACCTTTCGAGATGGTTTGCAGCGAGGCTGCCCCCCTGCAAGCAAAATAGACGTTCTCATCCACCCAACGGATAAGATGTTCAAAGTGCATGACTGTTTTGTAAACTACAAGTTTGGGTGCCATGCTAACATGAAAAATGCAGAACATTATTTCTTAAATCTAGCAAATCAACTCAATCAAGATAGCCATCAGATAACCCCAAGGGGTTGGCTCAAGTGGTAAGGTAACTTGGCCTTGGTGCCTCATGCAACATCAGGTCTAAGGTTCGACTCCCCTTGAGTGCAAACAATTCCTTGAGGCCAGCCTCCGCGGTCATACTCTGCAACTTACCTGGCCTGTGGTGGGGATGCGCCCTTCCTAGTCTAGGGATTAGTCGGGGCTTTGCCCCGGGAAAAAAAAAAACGATAGCCATCAGGATTCAGGACTCGCTAACCAAAATAATAACCACAATAAGATAACGAAATAGAGTGAAATTTAAAGGCTGAACAGCTCAACTAAGGCCTTAATCTCGTTTTGTTATTTCCCTCTATCTAAGGCCATAACTCCGGTCAAACCACATGCTATTACATCTTTCCTTACAATATCAAACTCAAATTATGTTATTTTGAGTCTTCCTCTCCCCCTAGAATTACCCTCCACATCACTCTTCCTAACAGTGCAGTTAGTGCTCTTTGTTTCATGTGGTCAAACTATCCTAGCCGGTTTTCTCTTATTTTATATCCAATGGATGCTCATTAAACTGTATTCTGAATGTTTTTGCTTCTAATTTTTCCTTTTTTGTCTTGCCACACATCCATCTCAATATTCACATTTCAGTCACACTCATTTTACTAAATTGTTGTTTCTTAGTAAACAGCATCTACTCCCCTAAAGTATGGCCGGTCAGATAACTTCCTTTCTTTTTAATAAGTATGGTTGGACCAATAACCTTTTATAAAATTAACCTTTCAATTTAAGAGGTAAACAATCTATCACATAATATGCAGAAGCATTCCTCCATTTAACGTATCCTACTTTAAATTTAAAAATAACAGCATTTTTAATTTCTTCTCTTTGTGAATAATCAAACCTAAGTAACAAAAATGCTCATTTTGGAGTATATTTTGAACCTCAATATTCGCTGCATCTCACATATATTTCTAATTTTGACAAAACATTCCATATATTCAATTTCAATTCTACCGATCATCAGCCCACTTGATTCAAGAGTTCCAATCCAAATCTCTAATTTAGCAAAAAATACCATTGCTCTAGTTTCATCAATTAAAACAATATTATCAGCAAATAGCATACATTGTGCAATCTCATCCTCAAAGTGTTTTCACAATTCATTGATAATTATGAAAAATATATATAACTTAAAATTTGATCCTTGATGTAAGGCTACAGTAATGAGAATTGACTTGCTTCACCCACAATTGTTCTAAGTCACAATCCCATCAAACAAGTCCTTTGTCATGCACTCACGCCAACATATCTACTTTCTTTTTTTTCGATAAGTGAGATAATATTAGAAAGCATTCAAACGAAGAACGCATCCCGCAAAAGCTACACAAGGACCAAATAGGGCCCCTAAAGTCTCAATATATGCAAAAAATCAACTCTCTCCCCCAAGGAATTACAATTTCTCCCAAGAACCCAACAAAAAAGAGAACTAATAAAACTTATCAAAAAAAAAAAGGAGAGAGAACTGATAAAAGAGAATTTCAGCACCCCAACAGGAGTCTCCTTGCCATCGAAGGATCTCCAATTTCATTCTCTCCACAAGCACCACCAAACACACAAAGGCGCCACACTTTAAATTGCATCTAACAGTACAAAGCATGTTATGACCCAAAATACAAGAAATACATCATTCAGTACATGATATTATTGGTAATTCCACAATTAAAGGTAAAGCAAGTTCATGTTACATGATGAAGAGATCAGAATATTAGATCTATTGGAGGAGCTACAACCGAATCAGAAAGACCTTGGTACCTGTTGCTGAGGACACCAGTTGGGGTTGGATTATGGAGGTATATTGCGAAGGGCTTGAACGAGTTCTCCACGCACATTCTTTTTAGGGTGAGGGATGGTCGGTTTGTAAGTTTCTGGAATGATCATTGGTGTGGCGACAGACCATTTGGGATGTTATATCCGAGACTTGTCAGAATTGTGTTGGATAGACAGATTATGGTCGCTTAGTGCTATCATCTTCATGGCGGACGACTGGTTTGAGATATTCATTTTAGTTTGAGAGACTTCTGCACGATTGGGAAGTAAAGGAGATGACGGAGTTTTTGGCCTTTCTTTACAGACAGGTTTGTCCTGGGGTGGGGTGTGATGAGCTGGTTTGGATTGGATCGAGTCATGGGAGATTTGAGGTCCGGTCATTTTACCGGAGGTTGGTGGACTCTCACGGGCCTTCCATTCCTTGGAAAGGTATTTGGCACTCTAGAGCTCCTTTGAAGGTGGCTTTCTTTGTGTGGGCAGTGTCCATGGAGAAGATATTAACCATTGATAATCTAAGAAAGAGAGGACACGTCTTGGCGAATTGGTGTTGAATGTGTAAGGGGGCGGAGGAAACTATTAATGACCACCTCCTTCATTACCCTAGAGCAAGGGAGGGATGGGATTTGCTTTGTGTTGTCTTCGGAGTTCAGTGGGTCATGCCTAAGTCGGTGGCGAGCTGCATTACAGCTTGGGGTGGATTTCGGGTGCGGTGTGACATTAGACATTTATGGAGGGTTGCTCCTCATTGCTTATCGTGGGCTTTATGGAATGAGCGAAACAAGAGATCTTTTGAAGACAAAGAACATCCTTGGGAAGTCTTTAGATACTCTGTTCTGAGTTCCCTTTTCTTTTAGTTGGAGGGCTCCTTTTGTAATTCTTCGGAGTCCATGTTGACTTTTGTAGATAGCTTAAGGCTTTGAAGTTTGTGTTGTTCCCCCGTTTGGGCACTTTTCTATGATATCTTTACTTATAAAAAAAAAAAAAAAAGTATTAGGAAGACAACATTGAAGCTGTCATAACTGATTATTAATGGTGTAAAAAGGGAAAGTAGTATTCCATGGAAGCAAGGATTCTTATGTCAGATATTAAGATTCTTTTTAGGAAATTAAATGTGTTTAAATAAAATCATGCATATAAGGCCAGCAGGGCAACTAATGAATTGGCAGATATCAGACATGTTGATAACATAGGGTGTGGAATAGATAGTTTCCTCATACAATAGATGATTTAGGAGTTACACTTCCTGTTGTATTGCCTGTAAATGAATTTTTATTTGCCAAAAAACAAAAGAGAAAAGAAAATATTAAGTAGACCAGAGATTGACACCTGTCCTACTCCAAGCCTAACATACATAAAATTTTTAAATATATTGAAGTTGTATCTCAGAGAAAACTCTATTTCTCTCCTACATTTTTTTTTATATAGACTGCACTCCACTAAAAAGTGCCAAGGGACAGCTAACCATCTACACATTACATATATAAAGAAAAAAGAGGGAAGTGGGGGAAGAAAGTGAAGGAGAATCAAATATACACAACAGATTCCTCCCAAAGAACTATACAAGAATCAAAGAATAGGAAATGGGGGGGGGGGGGGGGGGGGGGGGCGGGGGGAATCAAATATACACAACAGATTCCTCCCAAGAACTGTAAAAGAATCAAAAAATACGAAAAGCTCCAAAATTAAAAATAAAGGACACTTAGCCACAATCCTTTCACCTCAAAGTAGACAACCTCACTCTGAGCAACTGAACCAATATTATGCTCCTTCCACAACTGCTTGACTCTAGAGAGAAATTAACAGCACTCTCCCTCTACGTTAGGAATGAAATTGTGTGCAATAATCCAAGGATCATGTACAAGTGTGTAAACTAAGAAAGTAAAGAATAATTTACGAGACACATTAAAACATGGAATACAAAAATTTAAGGGCACTATGCCTGCTGCCACAGCCAAAACAGCCAGAGATAATTCACTGTCAAAACTTATAGTTTACATCATTCATGGATTTGACCATCCATAAGATAACCTAGTGAAATCCACCAAAATCCCTAATTCTCACAGCTCACCCAATGAATACTGATTCCGGTGTCTATACTGCAAACAATTACTTTGAAACAACTCACCTTCACTACTTGATCATGTCTTGGACCAAAATGTATTGGCGTGATCATCAACCATGAGCCTTGGGTTCTTCCTGAGTTGCAAACAAGAGAAGATAGTGTTCTAGGGAGATGGGGATTGACACTGAGTTCTCACACTCTCATCTTACAAGAGCGTCTTTCACATCTTCAAATACTTTGGGTATATAAAGACCATTCTTCCAGTGCCTCCCCAGATTAACCTTCAAATATTGACCATTACCCATCATATCCAAGGGAAAGAACCAAATATGGTGATTTTGCTATCACCAATCCCAACAACGCCCCCCAATAAATGCAGCCAGTAAATGAATTTTAATCAATAAATGAAAAATAGTTTACTAATGATGTTGCTGTCAGCATTAGTCTCCTTTCTGACTGGTACATTCTCAAAGTAAAAATTATAAGCAACAGTGTTTCCATAAAATCAAGCAATTCATCTCCACCATTTTAGCTGTTACTTTGATTTGCTTAAATAAATCATGTCAAGATAAATGAAAGAAAATACTTCAATATTTATTTTAGCCAATCCACTTTTCAAGTGAAAACCAACTTGGCACATGCGATAATTGCGTATTTCTATCTTCTCAATCTTCAAAGTCATTGGCTAAATACCCTGCAAAGGCACTAAATTCCTCAATGCTCTCACCAATCCATTGGTTCTCAAAAACCCATGCCATCTCTCATTTGTTGTTTCCAAAATCCTCAGGAATAATGAAAGAATTTTATAGATTTTGATCTTTCAAGAGCCTGACATATTTAGAAAGTCCAATCAATATATATTCACTCCATTGTCCGTGTATATTATGTCAATCTGCATAGTTTAAAGGTTTCTTATTCATTGTTTCTTTGTTTTCCCTTTTTTTAGTGGGCATTGTAAATAAGAAAGAGTTTGAATTCAACTATGTACGCGAAATAACTTCCACCTTCTATTCTTTTTTGCTTTGTACTTCTCATTCATATTCAAAAACTTTTTATGGTTAAGTTATGATGGACATGTGACAGGAACAATCACATGGTTTCCCTATTCAAATGATAATTGCTTGCTTTATTGTCTAACTGGTTTTTTTATGATAGGTTTGTGGTTAGGAAACATAATTAACCTATTCAAAAAACTATGAAAAAGGTTAGACATGGACACGATGTCATGCCATGATCCATCTTTGGTTATATTTGTGGATGCTTGCAGAAGTTAAAGGATTTGTGCTACATAATTATAGCTACGGTGTATGTACTGATTGATTCTTCTTAGCGATTTACATATAAAACATTTCTGTTCATTTACTATTATCTCAAAAATATACATTACTTCTATGCATTGATTACGATTCAGTAGCTAGTTAAGTTATATATTAATATTTAATAGGAAGGGACTAGGCCTGCAACCTTTTTTTATTACATTCACAGTTTACATATGTGGGACCCACACATCAGTGAGAGGGTTGTTGACATTTTTCCTACATAAACAGTATTTTCCTAATTCATAATGTGAGCCTATATATTGATATCTAGGCACATATAATTAACTTAATTTGGCAAACTGTTCTTTACAAGATTGGTGTATCTAATCCAACAGTGGATTTGGCAAAAAGAGTTGTTAAAGGATGTAAGATTAGAAAATCCTACTATGAGCCTCACTCTCTATAAATGTGTTTGCATATATGTTTGTATGTGTGTGTGTCTACACATATCACTAATCACTATTTAAATGTAGACACGTACAACCATGATGATATTCACTGAACTCTTTAATTGTAATCCCACAGTGTGTGAATGTACAGAAGTACGTAAATTTGTCTCCACTACGCCCGACTAGTTGGTGGTTCCATGTAGACATGGACAAGCAGGATCATCTTGTGGACTCCTTATCAACATACGCCCAAAGGATTCGAATTTCAAAACTATTCCCAGTGATTAACATTCCTTTTTTTAAAAAAATACAGTCCCCTTGGGGGCATCTTTATCTACTATCTTAATTCTCAACAAACTTCACATAAATTACAGAAAATCTAATTTCGGGCTAATCTTACATTTAAATCAATCATCATTCATGAAAATGCATCAAACAGTGCTATTGACTTCTATTATACCAATATTTCACATGACTATTAATAGACATTGTCGTAAATAGCTATCACAATAGTACTAACTACTATATTGGTCAGTCAACAACACCTATACTGTAATCGTAATAATTAGAGTAATATACTCGATTATCAAACAACAAGATACAATTATTATTATTATTAAGAGAAGAAAAGTGCATACTTTAACTTTGTCTTTCAATCTTTGAATCTTAGGGGCCAAAGCATGCTTCGAGAGCTCGGAATGTGGTAGGATAGACGACGAAGAGATCGAGTACCTCCTCAACAGATGTGCGGGCTTGTGATCGTCGTGCTCGAACGATTTTATTGGTTCAAACCCTGGCACCTCCCAGTTCCACCTCTTCTGCTCCGCCATTACCTTCTGATACAAACCCTAGGGTTTCAACTTTCGAATTTGAATCTGTGATCGAAATGGAGATACAGAGATGAGACTTTTGTCTGAATGATGATGGACCAGAACCAGAGGCCCCCTCTCTCTCTCTATCTCTCTCTACTTTTCTTTCTCTCTCTAGCTTTGGTTGTATCTCATTGTGTGTTCCCTTCCCTCTCTTTTGTGGTCTAATTTAATGATGGATGGAAATGGAATGGAAACGGTGTCGTGCGGAGTGGTGAGTCGGGGATTTGAACACCTTCCTGCTTTATCACTCACAAAATATTTGCGCTTCTCATTACTTGACGACTCGCTCTCAATGATTCGTTTGGGAAGTTTTCAGATAAGGCAAAACACGTGAGCGTGCGCGGTCTGTGCACTCTAGTTATTTTTGTTTCATCGCAGTTTTGTGTGCTGAGCTGGCAAAAATGTCTTGTCAAGGGCAATTTGGTCAAGGTTTATATATTGAAAATTGATACAGGTTATATCCATTTTTATTACCGAATAATGTAACAATTATTAAAATAAATATTATAAGAGGAGAGATTAATACACAAAAGTTGTTCTTGGAAAACTCGATCAATGTATATATATATATATATATATATATATATATCTGTGTGGTTTAAATTGGTCTTTTCACTAGTACACGTGTTAAAGTTGAGACAGAAACTTGAATATAAATCGAATTGATACAATTTTTGTGACTTTAAAGTGTGTAGTGTTATTTACTCTTTAAGTGAAAAATGTTTGATTTAGATTTTGTGCTATCAGCAACATTGAAGAACTTTCTCTGAAGAAATGACATTGTTTATAATTTATACTGATAAGAGATTGTGAGAAAAGATAGAATTCGAATGATTCTCAGAGCACCAAATGTTGTGACTTTAAACTTTTTGTCATTTGAATTGATGTGACCTTTGATTCCAATAGTCACTTTTTTTTTTTTTTTTTATTTATGACGACAAGGAACTCCCAACATGGTGTAAGACTCGCTAGTTGATTAAATAAGTCTATATAAGTTATGAAGTATTTAGATATAATTTCTTAATAGTTATTTCGATAAATATCATTGACGTTCTTTAAAGTTTGATGCATTAATAAACAATTATAACTTTGTAAATTTTCGTTATCAACAACCCTTATAATTTATGTCTTATATCATATACACTTCATTTCTGTCAAAAGTATATCATGTCAGAGTATTTTTTGACGATAAAATGACCATACTGCCCTTTGACTTCTAATCTAACTCATTTGAATGCTAAATATACTCATTTAACCCTATCAAATGACCAAAATACCCCTTTGAATATACCTATATATATACACATAGGGGTGGCAAAATTGGACACGACACGACAATACGACTCGAACACGACACGAATTTAGCGGGTTTGAGTTTGAGGTAAGCCGACAGTTTAATAAATGGGTCGACACGAACACGACACGCAAAAATTGGGTTGGGTTTGGGTTTAAGCTGTCTAACCCGTGACACGATTACGACACGATTACAACACGATTATAATATGAGTTATTCATATATTATGATTTTATACAAACTTATATATACATAGTTATATATATTGCAATTATTTGTAATCTATTTGTTTGTTTACAAGACTGATGTAGTCATAAAACACAAAGATGAGATTGTTATAGTGTCTTCCCAGTTGATGAATCACCTTAGTATGTTTTTGAGTTTATATATAGATACAAAATTTATAATATAGTTTGATTCTAGGATTTATGTATTGATATGTACTTTATTTTTATATGATCTTCAGAGAGATTTTTAGGGGTGGAGAAACTCATATGATATAAGTTAAACGGATTAAAAAATGTTATTAAACAAGTAGTGTCATTATAAGATATGTTTATTAAACGGGTTACACGGGTCGACATGGATAACACGTTTAATAAACGGGTTGGGTTAGTGTTGAAGGACTCTGACACGATTAGTAAATGGGTCAGGTTAGGGTTGAGCTGTTTAGTAGAATACTTATAGATCGACACGACACGAACACGACACGGGAACACGAATTGCCACCCCTATATACACACACTACAATATATGTAATCTATATATAATTATTTATTTTCATAAATAATAATGTTAACATAAAATAAAAAATTAATTAAATTTCTCTCTCTCTCTCTCTCTCTCTCTCTCTCTCTCTCTCTCTATATATATATATATATATATATATACACACACTATAATATATATATAATTATTTATTTCCATAAATAATAAGATAACATAAAAAAAAAGTAATTAAATTTATGTTTCTTTTTCTCTATATATATACAATATACTATAATATATATATAACCAATATATATAATTATTTATTTTCATAAATACTAATGTTAACATAAAATAAAAAATTAATTAAATTTCTCTTTTTTTTTCTCTATTCAATATAATATATATATAGCCTAATATATGTAATTATTTATTTTCATAAATAATAATATTAACATAAAATAAAATGTTAATTGAAATGGCAATCAAGAAGGGTATGGTGGTCATTTTTGTATTAAAATATATTTAAATAATCAGGGACAATCAAGACATTTCACATACTAAAAAAATGAAAAAGCTGATAGGGGTGTTGTAACGAAAATTCACAAAGTTGTAGTCACTTGTCAATATATCAAATTTCAGGGGTGTCAGTGATATTTACCCTAGTTAGTTTTATAAAAAATTGTACTTAGCATATGTGCTCCAATTTGATAGAACTCACATATATTATTATGATCATATGCGCCAGTGTGGTGTCACGCACTAAGTCACATAATTCTTCTAAAGATGTATCGTTCTCGCACTCCCGCTCCACGTTGTGTCACAAGAAGAAATAAAATTCTTTTTGCTGTTCTCGCTCTCTCTTGACTTGTGTCACACAAGCCCACTTCGCGCGAGCACATATAACATGTATAGAAGAAGAAAGAAAAATATTAAGGACCATCACTCGGTACCTAATACCTCTTTAAGTTGTAAAGTCTTTCATGATGCGCTTGTATAAAATGACAATTTTATGTATGATAATATCAAATCTAGAGTTTATATTTAATTAATTTTTCCCACAAAATCAACAAGAGGTAGGCCATGTAAAGAAGATGATAGTACCAACTAGTTTTTAATTGAAATTAGACATAGATAATCATTATTGTCTCTGCAATCTATAAAGTTCTAGGATAAAAAGATATATAGTTGGACCTTATTTATTTATTTGGCTCTAGTAAGGCTCGAAAACTCTCTTTTTAGTCTTTCCCACTTTACAACTGCAATTCAACAGAGCAAAAATTTATAACTATTTGGACTCACCTGTATTATTTTGTTTCTAGTAAATAGCTCAAACTCTAAGTTGAGATATAATATATGAGGTGCTAGCCGCAGTCACTAACGTCAGCTACATAACACAAATAGAGAATTTAGGAAGGGTTTGTGTGTGATTATGTTATTTTGGTTGATTGGAAATATAAAACTAATTTATAAGACTAGATTTGATAGTTATTATTTTCTTTAAAAGCTCAACAATGAGGAAATAATTCGAAAGGAAGGAAATTTTTTGTTGTTATTTAATAGGTGAGTGGGTGCTAACACGTCAGCAACTATGATTCGACAATTGCTATCACTGCTCATAATATATTGATGTTTGAGCTTAATATAATAGAGGTTCACGAGTTTGAGTTTGACTCATTTACTACCAAATTAGAAGTTGAACATGAAATTAATTGAAAAGTCGTTACAGTTTCCAATGAGTCATAAAAAAATAAAAATAAAAATTACAACAACTCAGTATTTGCAATAAAAGCAAAAAATAGTCAGAAAATTAAAAAATTATAAAATGCAATAAAATTTGAAGATTTAAAAGTGTAAAATGCATAACAGTTATATCACACGGTGGTTAAAGAAGTTACTGGAGTGAGCCGTAAACTATAATGTCCTAATTCGATTCTCATAGAACGCAAAAAAAAAAAAAAAGACTTAAATGATATGTGTGGTTTATAAATTTATCTCTGAAATTTACCTTGTAGTAAAAATGCATAGCAGTTATATCACGCGGTGGTTAAGGTGAGTTACTGGAGTGAGCCAAAAACTATAATGTTAATTCGATTCTCACAGAACGCAAAAAAAAAAAAGACTTAAATGATATGTGTGATTTATAAATTTATCTCTAAAATTTACCTTGCAGTAATCAGTCCGAAAGGCCAATAATTGAAAGGGTATCGCGTCATAAAATAAAATAAAATTAGAAAGCTCACTTATCAACAAGTTTCATTTGTAGTCTTATCTCTGTTCTTTTTGTTCTAGTAGGTAGATTGTTTACTCATCCCACGAGTCCAAGCTGTTTCATTTGTAGTCTTATTTTTTTCGCCTATTTGTTTTGTAGGTAAAAAGCTCCCTTCATTAAATGATCAACTTGAGTATCACTCAGTGACCAAGTTAGTAGATTGTCCAAGCTTTCTGAGCGAGTGTGTCAATGTTTGAGACCCCTCCCCCAATGTTTGCCAAGGAAAAAAAAATTAAATGAACAACTCAGCCTAAATAATTAGTCCATTTGAGTTTGGATTATATAATAGGCAATTTTTTATTATGTTTTAACAATAGCAAAACCCAAACTATTGTATCGAGGCCCGAAAGTAGGAAAAGGCCGTGCTTGACATATCATAATGCCAATATCATAAATATGAGTTCAGAGCTTTTTGGGAGCTTGAAAATTGTTTCCATTTGTAAGCAATTATTATCATTCAAGCAAAGCCTTTGGGACCAAATGAAAGCAACGTAAGTTTCAGGTTTTTGTCTAGTAAGTGTTATTTTCATAATGCATTTTTTTTATTGTTTAGGTAGTCATATATTTCAGTTGACATGGAAATGCCAAATCATCAATAATGGCCCACTTAGCTTGGTCAAACAGTTAACAAACAAGTTACATGGGAACGCCACATCATCAACAACGACCCATCTAGCTTGGTCAATCTATCAATGTGCAAGTTATGTAGCAC
Organism: Cornus controversa; assembly: GCA_026545225.1. Taxonomy (NCBI): domain Eukaryota; kingdom Viridiplantae; phylum Streptophyta; class Magnoliopsida; order Cornales; family Cornaceae; genus Cornus; species Cornus controversa. Next base: position 25,722,409 of record CM048846.1, on the reverse strand, counting down.
ATATGACATCATCAAGCTGAAGACTTGAAGACCTGAGTTGGGAGCAGGACTCGGGAATATCTGGGATCTGAAAAGGTACTTGGTTTGGTGGCTAAAGTCTAGGGTCCGTCAAGTCAATCATTGACCTAACTTGTAGAGAGAGAAATATCATTTTGACTCTCGTGCAACTTACCCTCATATTAATTAACATTGCTTTATAATTATTTGAGAAATTTATCTATTTGAATTGTTATGTTAATAAACTCGCATGTGATATCATATCATGACATCACCTTTATTCCCTCTTGGCTTATACAAAGATGTGACCCAAGGCCAAGAAGGGGGATGCCTAGGGAAGGATCCCAGGAGAACAAGAAGAGAGCTCTCATGCTCTTTCTCACACCGATCTCACGTTCATACTTTCTCCACATTTTCTCACCATTTACCAAGGAGTCAATGGTTTTGCTTCACACACTGTCATGTTACGAGTGATGGCTCATTTATATTTTATTGTTTGTGCTACTATTTACTGATAAAGAACTCCTACAATTTGGCGACTCCACTGGGAAGGTATTCTCATATAATTCATGGGAGATGTCCTTTGTGTGGACTTAGAGCTTCATACCGGTGATCTCATTCTAAACTCATGTTTAGTAGTTTTATGCATTTTCTTTATCCTGATGCACTATTAGTTCAACATAAGGTGTTTTTACTTATCATGTCATCTTCTAATTTGCATCTTACATAATTGCACATTTATTTCTTGGAAATATATATACATACATGTATATCTATATATAATAGAACATACATTAGTGCATATTTTTGTTTCAAACAAAATCTTTTACTTCAAGACTACTACAACTATCATATCTTTACTTTATCTCTTTTATCATTATTTTAAGCTTTTACATTTATCACATATCCACTTTACATATATCTGTTGCATATATTATGCACATATGTTTTTTTTCCTTGTCTAATCACGTGACTGCTATAAATCGTGAGATGACTCTTCCCATAAATTCTTACAAAAGATTTTACTTTATGGTTAACGGCTATTGTATCTCCATTTTTTTTCCTTTATGAGCAACCCAAAGCTAACATAGATTGTTGAGCGTATAATAAGATATTCAAACCTCTTTAGCTATTCTCATAATCTGTTTTATACCGTTGTACTTCTAGCCTATAAATACTAAGAGACAACACTCCAAACTAGTACAGAGTACGAACAAATATCCTTCATCCTTCTCCTTTTTCTCTCATCTTTCATCTGTTATTGTATCTCCTACTTTCATTTTTATTTAATATTTTGGGCAACTGATGAAAAACTTGTTACTATACTTATTGTCAACGTGCTGATAGAGAAGTAATGGGTGAGAGCGATTGGGTTGTATCTTGGAACTGTTTTAATCGTCATCACCACCTACACGTATGGAATAAATAGGATTGGGTTGTATCTTAGACCTGCATTTAACTGTCACCACCACCTACACATATGGAATAAATAGCAGCTTTATGACAACGCTTTGCGTGCCTCTTCATATTCCAGGCCACACCTTTTTCCTTATATTTTTATTTGTTTTAGCATTGATAATTAGTTCTTCTTTCTGGTATTCCTAATACATATGTCAATGTGAATACAATTTTTTCTTCTTTATTTAAAAATGTTTTTACTCTAATAATCTAAAGCTGCTAGGTGGTGTGTGTATATATATATGAATTAACCCCTGAAGTCTATTATTTTCTAAAACGTTCTAAACACATATGATATATTACTTTGTTCTATACTTTTATGTTTGTATATGCTTCAAGTTATATTATATTGTGTCCATTTCATAACATTTAAAAATATTATTTTTGTGTATAAACTCTCTCACTTGCATAATTGTAACATATTATATATATCTAAAGTTTTTTTTTTCTGATATTCATTTGAAAATCTTGAACTAAAGTTTAGTATTTCACATTGCTTATACCATTATACTTGCTGTTTTGGTCATATAAAATTGCATACATAGTTTACCACTAAAAAGAAAAAAAGAAAAAAAATTTGTTGTGAATTTTGTCATATTATTTACTATTTATTCATTTAAATTTTTGTATAATTTTGATTTGTTGTATAAATTTATTTGTATTTAAATTGTTGATTTTTATAGTAACGTATTTTATTAAAATTCTACAGAAAGTTAGATCTAACTTTGCCTTTAAGGATTTAACTTTTAAAAAACTTGGCTAATCAATTTTTGGATTTATACCCGTTATTAAAGAACCTCAAACCACCAACTCAACTCAAATTGTCTTAACAACATCATCAATTGAAACTTCAACATCAAAAGAGTCCACCACTCAGTATATGACTAAGGAACAAATTGACTACCATTGTCACAACAGAATACTTTGTGCATTATCTAACCATCTTTATGATATCTACCATAATACTTCTAGTGCTAAGGAATTATTGAACGCCCTAAAAGTTGAGTATGGGATCGAGGATGTTGGCATAGAGCAATTTGTGGTGTCTAACTTCAATAATTACAAAATGGTAGAAAATATGACTGTAAGTGAACATATCCATGATTTTCAAGAACATTTGAGGAAAGTAGAGAAAAATGACATCAAATTTAGTAAAGATTTTAAAGTATCATGTCTAATAAAGAAAAATGACATCAAATTTAGTAAAAATTTTAAAGTGTCATGTCTAATAGAGAAACTTCCTTCTAGTTGGTTTGAGTTTTTTAGATCTCTTAGACATAAGCAAGGAAAGTTGATCTTGACCCAAGTTATCAACTCTATTAGAGTTGAAAAAAGTCATAGGTCAAGAATCAACCAAAGTGATAAATCAACTAAGGTGAACTTAGTTGAGAATACTGAAAATTTTAATAATTCCAACAATAGAGGTCATTACCAACCTAGAGAGAAACACTTCAAAAATAATAACAAAAAGAATCACTATCGTACCAATAAAAAATTTTGCTACAATAATAATCATTTTAATAACAAACTCAAAAATCCTAAAGGCAAAAGCGACAAACCATGCTATGTTTGTGGGAGGACCAATCACGTGGCAACGAATTGTTACTACAAAAAGATTGAACCATACAAGCCCAAGACAAATTTGAACGTGTAAATATGTTATTGGATCAAGAAAACTCATGCGAACCCTTTATAAGGTATCTAAATATAAACTTCACATATCATAATGATGATTGGTGGTTAGATTCTGGTGCTAGTGTGCATGTTTGTTTTAACTGTAGTTATTTTAAATCTTATTAGAACTCAAGTGGAGGAAATGTAATTCTAAAAAATGATACAGTCGCACAAGTACACGATATTGGAGATGTGGACTTGAAGATGACATCTGGAAAGATGAGTGCAACATGTTCTTGAAGTCAGGAGAAATCTAGTTAGTGAGTCGTCCTTAGTTCAACAAGGATACAAAGTTGTTTTGGAATCTAATAAAGTTGTTCTTACAAAAAATAATATTTTTGTTGAAAAATGATATATCAGTGAAGGCTTGTTCAAATTAAATGTGATTCTAAAAATCAATAAAAATTCTCTTTATGCTATTTATTGTTAAATCTTGTGGCATTTGGCATAAAAGATTATAACATGTGAGCTTGAAGAAAATTAAAAGAATGATGGATCTCAGTTTAGTATCCAAATCCCACGTTAATTTCATACATAAGTGTGAAATATATGTACAAGCCAAGCAACCTAAGAAACCTTATAAGTCCGTAGACATAAATACTCACCTCTTAGAACTCATATATATTGATGTGTGTGATTCTAATAGACCTCCAACTAGAGGTGGAAATAAATACTTTGTAACATTTACTGCAAGTATTGCTATTGATCAAAATTAAAGATGAGATTTTTGATAAATTTAAAGTGTACAAAAATGAGGTTGAGAAGAAAATTAAAAGACTTACATTCGATAGAGGTGGTGAATACAGTCTTAATGAGCTTAAATATTTTTGTGATGAACATGGAATCATACATGAAGTAAATCCTTCATATTCACCACAATTTAATAGGGTAGTTGAAAGGAATAATAAAACTATTTTGGATATGATTAACTCAATGCTCTTGAGTTCTGGTGTACCCGATAACTTGTGGGGGGAAGCAATGCTCACTACATATTTTATACTTAATCGAGTAACTGTGGGTGATAATAATAACACTCCATATGAGATATGGAACATAGAGCTCCTAATCTTAAATTTCTAAAAGTGTGGGGGTGTTTATCGAAAGTGTCTATATCTGAGCCTAAGAGGAAGAAGATAGATCCTAAAATCATAGACACCATCTTTTTAGGGTATGCCCAAAATAGTAGCGCTAATAGATTCTTAATTATAAATTCTAAAATAAGTGAGATTTCTAATAATACAATTGTCGAATCTAGAGACACCACCTTTTTTTAAAATATTTTTTCCTATAAATCAAAGATTCCCAAACCAGTGATTGATAAATCATCTTCAAATGAGATTTCATCTACTAGTACTCCTTTAGAGGAAGAACTTAAACCACAAGAAATTAGAAGAAGTAAGAGCTAGAGTAGAAAAAAAAATTGGAGATGATTTTTATACTTTCTTAGTAGAAGGATATCCTACTACTTATAAAGAAGTCATGACTTCCATAAATGCTCCATTTTGGAAGGAGGCAATAAACAATGAGTTTGAATCTATAATTCAAAATAATACATAGGTATTAACTAACTTGCCTCCTGAAAATAAAGCCATAGGATGCAAATGAATTTTTAAAAGAAAGCTAAAACCAGATGAGAGTATAGACAAGTATAAATCTAAGCTAGTAGCTAAAGGTTTTTCACAAAAGAAGGATATAGATTACTTGACATATATTCACCTGTTTCTAATATCACTATCATTAGGATCTTAATAGCCCTAACATATTTACATAATTTAGTTATTCATCAAATGGATGTTAAGACTGCATTCCTTAATGAAGACCTAGAAAAAGAGATCTATATAGAGCAACCTGCGGGTTTTATAGTTAAAGGCGAAGAACATAAAGTGTGTAAATTAGTTAAATTATTATATGGCCTTAAGCAAGCTCCTAAACAATGACACGAAAAGTTTGATAGAGTAATACTAAAATATGTTTTTAAGATCAATGAATTCAAAAAATGTGTATACTTTAAGGAGAATAATATACATCATGTGATATTATATCTATATGTGGATGACATACTTATTTTTGGAACCAATTTAGAGATAGTAAATGATGTTAAGGCATATCTAGTTATAAATTTTGATATGAAAGATTTGGGAGAAACTAATGTAATCTTAAGTATGAAAATATAAAGAAATTCTTAATGGATTACATTAAACCAATCTAGTACCATAAAGAAAATGTTAAAGAAATTTAACTTCTTTGATAGCAAGCCCGTGTCGATTCCTTATGATCCTAGTGTACACCTAAAGAAAAATAATGGAGAACCCATTTCTCAACTCAAAAACTCACAGATGATTGGATCCTTATTATATTTTTTAAATAAAACTAAGCTTGATATTGCATATGTTGTTGGGAGACTTAGTAGATACACTTATAACCCGAGTAAGGATCATTGAGAAACATTAGAAAGAGTTTTTAAATATCTTAAAGGAACTATAGGGAAGTCACTAAGTTATCAAGGTTTTCCTAATGTAATTAAGGGACATAGTGATGTAAATTGGATAACTGATAATGTAGATATAAAATTTACTAGTGGTTATATATTTCTTTTAGGTGGAACCGCAATATCTTGGGGTTCAAAGAAACAAACCATAATATCTATAAGTACTATGGAGTCTGAGTTTATAACATTAGACATAACCTGTACTGAAGTATATTGGGTTAAAAACTTATTATTAGATATACCAATTGCAAACAAACCAATACCAGCTATATCCATACATTGTGATTGTAAAGTTGTTATAGACCTAGTGAAACAATCTCATACAAATAACAAGATGAATAAACATATTCAAGTAAGATACAAGTCTGTAAGAAGTTTATTGAGTAGAGACATTGTCTCATTGAAATATATTAAATCAGAAAAGAATATAACTAACCAATTGACCAAGGGTCTATCTAAGAGCAGAATCCTAAACATGTCGAGGGGGATGGGCCTAAGCCCATAAGGGAGTCACCTACAGAGGTAACCCGTCATTTGTGATTGGAGATGTCATAAAGAACGTTCAACGGGTAGAAATAATTTATATTACGTAACTCATTTACAACACTCTTTTATTTGTGAGGTTTCTCACAAAGATTCTCTCTTACCCATCCTTATGGCATAGTGCTATGTTATGTGACGTTAGGAATGGCATTGCCCTGAATTAATCCAAGGCGAGCATACTCTCACAGGGTATAGGTCATATATATCATTGGAGGATTCACCTAAGTGGGAGTTGTCGTGAGGCCGTGACTATAAAAATTGGACTTTTCTTTAGAAACTCTTGTGAGAATCAAGGTACAAGCGTATGACTATTAACAACGCTAACCCACAAAACCAAGTCAATCATAAACATTATGTGTGTGACATGCTAAAATTTGACTCAAGGGTGGAGTTCAAGACCTAGTATCTCAAATCCCTCAAATGGAAGTAGTAAACACTAAGTGTCGATTCAAGTCCAAAAGACTCCTACACCTATTACATGGTATAAAGTTGCCCAATTTTTATTTTTTTATATATACGTGTTTGATAATTTTTAAAAGGTTTAGAAACCTTGTGGGAGATTGTTGAGCATATAATAAGGTATCCAAACATATTTAGCTATTCAACAGCGAATCTGATTTTTCTAATATTTGTTGCTAGTTTTTTGGCTGATTTTATGAATGTAATTTCTAATTTTTCTCATAATCTGTTTTATTTCGTTGTACTCCTAGCCTATAAATATTAGGAGACAATACTCCAAATCAGTACAGAGTACGAACAAATATCCTTCTTCATTATCCTTATTCTCTCATCTTTCATCTGTTATTGTATCTCCTACTTTCATTTTTATTTAATCTTTTAGGCAATTGATGAAAGACTTTGTTACGCCTTAGTTTCCAAGTCACGAGAGACCGGCAGTGACGTTCGTCCATTTCATCCCAACAGACCATTTTAACATTTCAATACCACGGAAACAACTCAATATGCATACAATTACATGAATATGCATGACCAATCATAATCCACATCGTTTGAAATAATTTAAAACAACTTCAAAATAAGAGTGATTTTTGGCCCTCATGAATAGTAACTTTTCGTAAAAAGTTCCAAAAAAAATTTCAGGCCATTGTCTCATCCTACTATAGTCCCAAGAAGCTTAAAAACATAATTTAGACATTTTTAAAAGATCCAAAATCATGATTTCTCATCACCAGGTAGCTAGTAGTTAAAAAGTTACAGCATTTTCGAAATGAACTGTGTATTGCTAGAGTGCAATCTGCGCAGCAGTCACAAATAAATTCGTAGAAAATTCACTTCAACTCGAAACGAGGCAAACAAAAATTTTGTAGAAACTAGACTAAACATACAAGAAGCGGAAGCCAACCTTAATGGCTAGATATTAGCCAAATGAAACAGTTTTGACAACCAATTTGGTGTCTAATAAAAATGACAAAATCTGATAGCAGTACATTATCAATTTTTTTTTAATTATGTGGTTGTCCAAATTTTATCAAATTAAATCTAGGAATACTAGACATCTAAGGGAAGATGTGTTAAAAAATTTAGATCATTTGGAATTGTGTAGGCCCTTAAAAAAAATTTGTCAAAATTCGGGCAGAATGTATTCATTTGACTGGTAATACTTTCATTTTCAAAAATCTATCACCCAACATTCCAAGGATCTACAAATGGTACGTCACCATACACATACTCTAAATCACACATTCATATCACCATAGTCTCACAAATTCTCAATACATTTCTATTGAAATAATACAAATTATTGCATGTGTCATGCACACCTTAAATTTAAAATGGACACTTTTGGGCATGTGTCCCCCCTAATGGCCATTCTAATCCCTCAATTATCACCTAATACATTCTTACAACATGCATAATACAATTGAATATGACTTCGTCACTTCTCACATCCCATGCATTCACTTCATTGTATTCCAAACTCGTTTACTTGATAAATGTCCATACATATCAATATAACATGAGAGGGAATTATGATTCTATGTTCTATACATTCCAAAACACAAGTTTTATCCAAAATATACATTTCATCCATGAGGCTTCCAAGTTTATAGTCATTACAAGAATTCATGCTTAAGGTCCAAAATACTATAAATTTTATCATGACCACAACTATATAATCAACGTGCCACAAGCAGGCACAGATAACCAATATACAATTATCTGAAGATAAACTCAAAAGGGCAAAAGAAACTCCGCTTAGGTGATCATGCCTCGTCCGTCATTAGCGTCTTATTTATAAAAGAGAAAATTTTAGAAAAAAAGGGGTGAGCACTATGGTGGCTCAGTAGAGATACCCAACCCTCCTAAGTGTCGATCCGACACCAACCTACATGAATGCATGATATAACACTACATGCCACATTCTCAAGTTCAATACACATAAGGTAAACATATAAGAGAAATGCAATAACACATAGCATGCCTTATAATTAACAATGTAAGCCAAAACAAGGATTTTATCTCTCTCGACTTTGCTCTTATAACCCCCAACATGATTTGGACCGCTCCAATGAATCATGTTACCTAGGACTCTTCCTACTCCATCCTATGACTCGGACATCCATTTCTGACAACGTCATATACAAATGGCGACATTTTAGTTTGCCCCAAGGCGAGTGGACATCCAATTTTCGACAGCTCACCTAAGGTGGTTATGTTTTCATTTACGTAACATGGATGGACACCGTTCCGACAGCCCATGAAAGTTAATATGGGTGGACATCATTCAGACAGTCCATGTATGGTCGTTTCGCCCCGTTTACTCACAACTTCTCCCTTATGTGCATAACTCAAACACGGAGACTCAAGCATATTATTTTATGCTTACTTCAATGCATTTTCTAGTCTCATGAGATAAATAGCATGCTTTCCATTTCACTTAATCACATATATGCACACACCTACATGTCTATCATAGCATATATATATATATATATATATGCTCAAAATCTCCAATCAATATATTATGGTCATGTAATATACAATACCTAGACTTGATAATCTTGAAAGTAGCATGCTTATCAATATCCATATTTTTCACATATGATTACACATATGAATACATAAATCATGTATTTTCATAATTTACACATAAATCCCAAATTGGACACATAATCACACTTCTTCACATTTTCTAAATTTTACACAATGTAAACGCAAGTGTATATATAACACAAAGTATACAAACACTTGCAAAGATTGAACTTAAGGGAAAATAGAAAACCCTATTTTCTACCCCCTCACCATTCTAAGATGTGCAAGGTACAACCTATACCTCTCATCTCATCCCAATAATCCTAGAATCGATAATTAGAAGGGAGAAGAACCCTTACTTCAAGAATCCGGGTTTAGAAGTGGAAGACCCAAATTATGGCGAACTTCAAACTTCATCAACTGCGACTTTCCACCGATCAAATCAAAGAGGAGGACGAGGGGAACAACATTTGTTCTTGGTCCAACCCTCAAATCCCACCTCTTGGCATTCGATTTGTAGAGAGAAGAAGAAGAAGAAAGTTGTAGAGAGAGAAAAGAGAAATCTGATGGGTTTTCCCCCATTTTACACTTAACTATTATACATATATATTCCATCTTACTACTAAACCCCTCACCCTTCTCTATATTGCTCCTCGTTATGGTTACTTACCCTTAACTACAAACTAGCACTCCCCCTTTCTCAAAAACTTCACTTATATCCTCAAACCACTTAACATACCATTCCGGGTTGTGTTTTCAATTTTGAAGCCTTCTACGGTCTCGAAATCACTCCCTTGACTCATAAGATATTTCACTTAAGTCATTTCTAAAAATAATTATTTTTCAAATTTTTGGACCCTTGGTTTGACCAAAAGGTCAAACTTTTTCAAATATCCCAAAGACTTACCAAAGCCATCATGCCACTTGCCAAACACGTTCCTCGCATGTAAGGCATGTTAAACATCACTTAGAAAAATATTTATGGTGATTATGATGCGAAAATGCAGACCGGGCAAAATTGGTCACAGTCTCTACAAACTTATTACTATACTTCTTGTCAACGTATTGATAGAGGAGTAGTGGTTAAGAGCGATTGGGTTATGTCTTACACGTACAGAGGAAATAACAACCTTAGCACAACGCTTTGCGTGCCTCTCCGTATCACAGGCCACACTTTTTTTCTTGTACTTTTTATTCTTCTGCAATTAACTCATTTGTTTTAGCATTTATAATTAATTCTTCTTTCTGGTATTCCTAATACATATGTGAATATGAATACAATTTCTTACAACGAAATGACTTCCTCTGTTCCAATCCTATGTACTTTACATAAAGTTATACTGACAAATACTGTGCAACAAATATATATATATATATATATGTTTTACATAGAGACTTGTTGGAAAAATACATTGAACAAACAACAAACCTTGGTTAGCCTAACTCTTGCACTCGTTCTTGCCAACACACTCCCACTCATTTTTCTAGCATCATTCACTTGACTTGCACACTCCTCGAGGTCATGATGTATCGACTCTTGGAGACAGATTCTCACACTCACTCGTGCCAACCCACCCCACTTGTGCCTTCCACTAGTGTTGTAGTAAACTCGCCTCAGTCACTTGCTATCTAAACAAGCATTCCTAAAATTACTTCCCTCGAGATCACTTGGTCCATGAACGCTTTCCAACTTGACCATTGGATTCGCGTATACTAGCAGGAAGGAAAACCCTCCCCTCCAAGTTACTGTCCTTTTGACTTTATCTGCACCTCAGTCTATTTCAACCACAACGGATGGTTAACCTTTTAACTTTATTCCTCATAAAGCACATCTCGTAATTTTAACTAAAATATAATTTTTACCCATTGAGGCTTCCACATACCTCGATTTATTGAGTCTTCAATAAAATTCAACTTTTGAAATTTTGCCCCTCGACGCTGCCACGTAACTCGACCCATTGGGTCTTCAATAAAATTCAACTTTTGAAAATTTGACCCTCGACTCTTCCACGCAACTCGATTTATCGGGTCTTCAATAAAAATTCAAACTTCTAAATTTTTAGCCATTGAGATTTACACTCAGCTCGATTTATTGGGTTTTCAATGAAATTCAACTTTAGAATTCTCAACTCCTAAAATTTTGCCCCTTGACACTGCCATGCAACTCGAGCCATTAGGTCTTAAATAAATTTTAACTTTTGAAAATTTGACCCTCGACGCTTCCACACACCTCGATTCATTGGGTTTTTAATAAAATTCAAACTTTTGAATTTTTAACCCTCGAGGTTTACACTTAGCTCTATTTATTTGGTATTCAGTGAAATTCAACTTCAGAATTCTCAACTTCTGAATTTTTACTCCCAAGGCTTCCACGTACCTTGATTCATTGGGTCTTCAGTGAAATTCAAACTTCGTCAATTTTTTGCCCTCGACGCTTCTACACACCTCGATGCGTTTCATCTTTAAAAAAAATGCATACTTGGTAAATTTTTGCCCATCGACGCTTCCACGTACCTCGATTCATTGGATCTTCAGTGAAATTCAAATTTCTAAATTATTATCCCTCGAGGCTTTCACGTACCTTGATTCCTTAAGTCTTCAGTGAAATTCAAACTTTTGAAATTTTCACCCTCGACGCTCCCACGCACCTTGATTCATTGGATTTTCAATAAAATTTAGAAGTTCATTGGATTTTCAGTGAAATTCAAATTTTTGAATTTTTGTCCCTCGAGGCTTCCACGTACCTCGATTCATTAGGTCTTCAGTGAAATTCAAACTTTTGAAATTTTGACCTTCGACGCTTCCACTCACCTCGATTTATTAGATTTTCAATAAAATTCATACTTTTGAAAAGAGCCATCATTGAGGCCGTCGCCAAGGATTCCACCACCGAGCTCCACCACGTATCACTGCCAAGAGCCATCATTGAGCACCATCGTTACTGTGCAACGAGCTAGGGTTCTCTCTCTCTATATGTGTATACAACACACAAAACTTTTTATCTTTTATGTTTCTACAATTGATCTTCTATGTCATATTTTTATAGATCTACTCTATTTTGGAGTTATTATTATGCAAGAACATTGAAAATAATCATCATAATTTGTGGTGATGACAGTTGTGATTGGTGGCGGTGGTGGTTGGAGGAGGAGATGAGAGAGATAGTGGTTGGTGAATGAAGGGCATTGTAGTCATTTATGTATTTTGATATTTTTATATTAAAATATATTTAAATAATCAGGGATAGTCAGGACAATTCATTTATTAAAAAATTAAAAATTCTGTCAAGGGGTATTGGTGACAAAATTACACAAAATTGTAGGCATGTGATAATACCTTAAACCTCAGGGAGGTGTCAATGATATTTACCCAAAATTTTATTAGGCTAAAGTTAAGTTTAAAGTAAATTGGACTATAGGAATATAATATTATTTGGGCTAAAGTTAAGTTTTAAGTAAATTAGGCTTAATATAATTTGAAAGCTTGATCTGAAATATATAATATATATTGATGTGGCTAAACTTGAATTATATTGTAAGCTTATTTTTGCCCCTTTTATCAAAATATAATTTAACCACTCGCAAGAGCACGAATCTTTGTAGATACAGTTCTATATAGAGGGTATCGATCCCACGAGGACTAGTCGTAATTTTCTTAAAGAAAGATTACTTCCACTTTAATCCTAAAAATAAGGTTTTGAGTTTTTGTTTATAAAACTATTGCATGAATGTAATAACAATAAATTTAAAGAGTAAAAGTTGGGAGAGAGAACTAGGGGTGATTTTCACCACTAGCCATTCACATGTTCATGAGTGTAGCAAGCTTGGGATTCATAAATTAAATGCCTAACAATGTCATTAGGCTTGTGACCTCAATGACATATCAAAAGATTAATGTGAGCACCAACCTATCATAATTCATCTTCAAGAAGCATAGTTCTTCAACCTAACTAATTACCCTACTTTCTAAGTGAACCTACATGCATCCAAACTACCTTATCTTGGCATAGTTTATACAAGCAAGCACACCACATACATTTAAAGTACCATTACTTAGCCATCATTTGCCCTTCTTGTGGAAGAAACAAATGTTGTGCATTCACAAGATAGATTCTACTCTAAGATAAGAATAAAATCAAAATCAAATGAATATATAAAAGAGATGTATTAGTGTACATGGTCACTAGGCTAAATAATCAACATTTAAGAACAAATCCCAAAATGCTACAACAATGAACAAGTTTACATGGCTAGGGGCTTCAACAACACCCTAGTATAGAAGTTAGTTGCTCATGGTTGCCTTGCACTCTTCCATTGATGAAGAAAATGGAGCTTCAAGGTCTAGTTCAGCTCCTTCTTCTCCTCTCCCGAATGTCTCTCCTTGTGTAGTCTGATGTGTGTAAGAGATTCTTGAGAAAATAGCCTCTTTTTGTGCTTTATGGCCTCCTTTTCAACCTTGGGGCCCACCATAAATATAGATATATCAATATATATACCAACTATATCAAGAAGGTCCCCAAGGGTCTTGTTCAAGTCAGACAATCCCTCTAACTCGTGCAAAAAGGGAGATTTTGTTGCAAGTGGGAGAGCAGGTGGGCAAGTGGCTTTGCAGAATCTCGATCAATCGAGATTAGAATCTCGATTGATCGAGATTTCGATCAATCAAAATCAAGATCTTGATCAATCGAGATTTTGACTAATCGAGATCAACATCTCGATTGATCGAGATGCCTTAGCTTTTAATTCTGACTTCAGCTCTTCAATTGCAAATGGCCTCAAACTTTGCTCCTTTTGCTGCAAGACCTGCAATACATCAAAAACACAAAAATACCGTAAATATATCTCGGTAAACGTAGAAAACATATGCAATAAAGAGGGTTCAAATGCATCGAATTGAACACTTATCATATATATATACACACACATATATGAGTGTGTGCAACAGGGTGCTCAACATCAGTACCAATAGACATGCAATAGTCATTGAAAGTTTAAGATATAAATTCTCCGGCATTATCAAGACGAATTGCCTTGATTGGATAATTCAAAAATTGTGCTCGTAAACGAATTGTTTGGGCCAAAAGTCTAGCAAATGCCACATTTCAAGTAGAAAGTAAACAAACATGGGACCATCAAGTTGAAGCATCAATTAAGACCATAAAATAACGAAATGGTCCACATAATGGGTGAATAGACCCACATATATCCCCGTGTATCCTTTGTAAGAAATCAAAGGATTTAACAACATCTTTTGAAGGAGATGACCTCACAATTAACTTTTCTTGTGAGCATGCAACACATGTATAATCACTTGTTAAAAAAAATTTCTGATTCTTTAATGGATGCCCATTTGAATTTTCAATAATTTGGCGCAGCATTGTTGACGCAGGATGACCAAGGCGATTGTGCCATAATATAAAATTCTTTGGGTTAGAGCACTTCAGGTGAATCACTATATGTGATTTAATTGCTCTTATATTCATAAAATATAACCCAGAAGAGAAAGCAGCGAGTTTTTCTAAAATATACTTCTTGCATGAAATAGTTGATGTAATGCATAGATATTCTACACTCCCTTTATTTATTGTTTCAATATGATATCCGTTATGATGTATATCTTTAAAACTTAATATATTTCTCTTGGATCTGGTTGAGTAGAGAGCATCATCAATATGCAATTGTGTTCCATATGGTAACACAATATTAGCCCTCCTAGAACCATCAATCAGGTCTATAGAACCTGATATGGTATTGACATTAGCTTCAACTAATTTTATATGAGAAAAATATTTTCTATCTCTAAGGATAGTATGTGTCGTGACACTGTCTACCAAACATATATCTTCATCATTTGTCTTGGATGTGGGCAATGCGTTGATCAAATCCATTTTCGGTTCATAATTTTTGATAACATTTGTTTCAATCTCTTTTTTCTTCCCTTTTCCTTTGATTGAGGCTTGATATAGCTCAACAAAGTGTTTGGGCGTTTGACAGGTTTGTGACCAATGCTCTTTCATTCCACATCGAAAGCAAGCATTTTCATATTGTTTGGAGGGTGCATTGGACACACCTTTCAAATTTTCTTGCTTAGCCCCACTTGCATTTCTTTCATGATAATATGATGTGTAGTTCCTACTAGAAAACTCAAATAAAGGATAACCACTATAATTATTATTTCTGTCGTGGCCACGACCACGACCTCGACCACGTCCACGTCCACGTCCACAACCATGACCATTAAAAGATACTGAATGTGCTTCAGTTAATGAAGCTGATTCGGTTGGACGGGATATGTGATTTTCTAATAAGAGCTCATTATTTTGTTTAGCCACTAACAAGCAAGATATCAACTTAGAATATCTTGTAAAATGTCTCTCTCGATATTGCTGCTGGAGGAGCAAGTTCGAGGGATGAAATGTGGTAAATGTTTTTTTCTAATATATCCATATCATTTTTAGGCTCTCCACATAAATTCATTTGAGAGCTAATTCGGAATAGAGCTGAATTATATTCTATTACCAATTTATAATCGGACAACTTTAATTTTGACCAGTTGTCTCGAGCTCTTGGGAGGAATTTTGTTCTTTGATGTTCGAACATATCCTACAAATTTTTCTATAGTATGGACGGGTCTTTGATTATAAGATACTCGGATTTTAAATCCTCATGTATATGATGGCGAATGAAAATCATTGTCATTGCCCGTTCTTGCATTGATGCTTTATTTCCTTCTTTGATCGTCTCTCCCAAATTTTTAGCATTGAAATGAATCTTAGCATCGAGAATCCATGATAGATAATTTCTGCCTGAAATATCAAGGGCAGTAAAGTCAAGCTTTGCAAGATTTGACATTATCAGTAGCGAACGAGCTATGGCATACATATTATCGGAGGGATCAGAAAGTAAAAGTGAAAGATGGGACGAGCAGTCGAGATCATGAATTAGAATCTCGTATAAGACGCTCTTCAATCGCTGATGTGAATCTGCCATAAGGTACTTCTCTCCGAACCAATGCATTCTTCCCCCGAACCCGGTCCTATATATTGGAAGAGAAATATAGTTAGAATTTTATATGTAAGTATATTAACAGAATAAAATACTATAAATATGAACATGTCACTTTGCAATCGGGAAGGACTTTATATATAAATATATTGAAATGACACAAGCATGCTGATTTTCTAATCGGGAAGGATATTATATATAAATATATTGAAATAACACAAACATGCCGATTTTTCAATCGGGAAGGATATTATATATACATATATATTATATATTTATATGTATATATAGATATATTTATAGATATGTTATATATATACACATATATATATATATGTGAATAGACATATTTATATTGAAATGACATAAACATAATTTTCGCACCTTCTATTGAAAAATAAAAAATGAAATTGTCTTCTCAATTGGTCAGAATCTCGTGCTGATAACGTGTTGTATAATAGTAGTATATAAATAACTACTAAACTGTATAATGAGAGAGAGAAGATAGATAGTTATATATATATATATATATATATATATATATAACAGTAGTGGTATGAGAGGGAGAATAAGATAAGAGAGAGAGAGGCGGATTGCTGTTGATATATTCTCAAAAGAAATCAAACAACAATTATATATGGCTGGTGCCTTATATATAGGCAGATGAGAGGAGGTGGAAAATATCTTCCTTTTGGATAGATAGAATTGCCACTTAGACATCCATGTGGGAATGAACCCACACCCTATCCCACTTGCAACAGGGTTTGATTTATTAGTTTCAATGTTTTCTTTTGTGCATCGTTACAGTGGCGAAGCCAATTGCCCCCACTGAAATTTTCAGTTATTTGTATTTTCTATGCACATATTTTAACAATTATAAAAGTGCCCCCATTAAACTTCTAAAAAATTCACAAAAGGCCTCAAGAAAAACTTTCAAAATTAAAAAAGAATCCTCATTTTCTAACTCATTTGTCCAACAATATTTTATTATAGAAAAGACCCATGTCTTTCTCCTCTAGCGGTCCTGCAAAATTTAGAAAATTTCCCTCATTTGCTATTGAATCTTATGTTATTTATATTTTCTATATACAATTTTTGATAATTATAAAATTGTCGCGACCAAACTCCTAAAAAATTCACAAAAGACCTTAAGACAACCTTCCAAAATTTAAAAAGAGCCCTCATTTTTGACTCATTTCCCAACAAAATTTTCAAAATTTAGAAAAGACTCGTGTCTTTTCTCCTCTAGCAGGTCCTTCCTTCAAATTTTAAAAAAATTAAATTTCAGAAAAGTCCTCTCATTTGCTATTTATTATTTTGGTTCAAAATTTCTTATCATACAAGTTAGAGCCTAGTCACAATGACTTTTTCCTTTGAAAAACTTTTTATTTTTATTATTTATGTTTGGACTAAAATTCTATTTATTTTCTTCTTTTTAAAAAAAAAATTCAACTTGACTGATTCGTCACTAGAGACAATAAAACCATTGACATACAATCATACAACAAATATAACCCGTGAATCCGTGATTAAAGGTTTATTTGGCTCAATTTTTTTAAAAACAGTTTTTAGGAATTTATAAAAATCAGTTATCAGAAACTAGCAACAAAATAGTATTTATTTTTTTACATTTATTGATTTTTAATTATCATAAAATTAAAACTTTTTTCAGAATACTCAACCAAACAGAACACTGACCACCCTTTTATCACCTCTCGAAGAAGGTAGAGGACGTGAGAGAATAGATACGTGTGGCTGAGAAAGAGGAGGTTAGCCAATGGGCCGAATGGGCTGGGCTTGAGGAAAAGGCCCAACAAAAAGAGAAAAGAAAAACGAAAAAAGAAGGAACCTTGAAGCTCCACACGTGCGAGTAAGTCCTTCAAATTTGGCGGGGTCATACTGGTTTTTCCAACAGAGTCGGGACGGGACATCGCGATGTAGACCTGTTCGTTCTCTGCTCGACTTAAAACCAACCTTTTCATTTCTCCGGATCTCCTACATTCCACATTTCTCTCTCCACACACACACTCTCTCTCTCTCTCTCTAAAACTTCACCTCTTTCCCTAAAATCCGATTCTGATTTCTTTGTCGCTCAACTCTCCATCGCCATGGATGAAGAATACGACGTTATAGTTCTTGGAACCGGTCTCAAGGAATGTATTCTCAGCGGTCTCCTCTCTGTCGATGGACTCAAAGTAAGCATTTATATATATATATATACCTGTAAGTATGAATGAATGTATCTTCAAATTGCAAGAAATGCTTTGAATTTGCTGAGTATTCTTGATCCCAATCAATTGACGATGGCAGAATTGGTTTTATTTCTTTGAATCATACTCTGATTTGTTGTGATGCATCTGAGACCAGTGACATATATTGGTTTTCTTTTTCATGACACATAAATATATCTATATGTATTGTGTGTATGTGTACTCTAGTTTTTGTATATTTCTGTAGATAGCCACCAACGTTTTTAATTCGAGGGGTGCTTAGATGATTTTTGAGTTTATTAGTCATAAAGTTGTGTTTCACATTGATTAGTGATATTTCAATTTAAAAGTTGCTTAGCTAGCTAGGTAATAATGGTAGCTATAATGATGTGTTCTCATAGAATTGATTGCTGATTTTTATCTGGATGAGGTTGAGGAGTCTAAATCAGTAATTATTAAATTAGCCTGCATAGATACTTGGTCAGATATTGAAATATGACATGTGGATATGGATTTTTCTGGTGATAATGCTGGTTGAGGGGTTAGGACCAGAACCTTAGGCTCTGATACAGAGTTGTACAAGGCCCATGATCTAGTCCTAGAGGGGGATTAAAAGGTCTGAAAGCTAGTTAATTAATTTTACCAAATTTTTAAAAATTTAATTAAAATTAACAACTATTCAAAAATTAAACTAACAAACTACTAAGCAATACACTGGATCCATCATGCATCCGAACACATAAACAATCAATAGATTTTATAAAGCAAAAATAGGAAATTAAAAGCACAATGGAGATAATTAAACATTTTTACGTGGAAATTCGAAGGGAAAAACCATGGGAAAAAAACTCAAGAAACATGTGAAGTGTATGGCTAACCCAATAACGAAAGTTTTGTAAGGGGACTGGAGCAGTCTTCTTTCTAATGAGATTCGATTCGGAACTATTATATGTCCGAGGTCCAATATTGAAATAATTTCAGAGGTTTTCCCTGACTTTGTCCGTGTCAACAAACAATTCAAAATACTTTGCCTTTTCTAGAACAGGTCCGGGTCAAATATCAATGATTCGAAGCACTTCTTTTTACACTATTTCGGAAACCCAAGGACTCAATCGTATAGATATGTAAAATACAGGATTTCCAATCCTAGAAGGAAAAGGAGGGAAACGGATTCTCAATTTAAAGTGAGTAAACAGAATTCCATACTCAATCTCATAGATACATATAGAATTCTGTGGAAAGCCATATTCGATGAAAGTCGTAAAGAGACCTGCACATGCAGAAAATTCTGTTTGCCTTTCATTCACTTCACCTTAGGTCTTTCACTTCTAGTCCTGAAAAGTTAAAATCTTTCCATTTCTATTATTTCCATAACTTTCCACCTAACTAAATGTAGCCATACTGTAGTTCTCATTCTTTCTTCTTCTTCTTTTTCTCCCCATTTTTTAGGTTTTCTTGTTTTTTGGGTACAATAAGGAAGTCTAAGCATTTCAAACTTCTGAAAATAAAAGTGCTATGCACTTCGATTGAGTAGTCCTAGTGAGTTAGCTGACTAGTTTAGGAAGACTGCTTATATATTTTATATACGAACTGGATCTCACTTGTAATTCCTATTCACCAATCAATTAGACCAGAGGGTTCAGTCGGGTTATCGCTCTATAGCACAACTCTTTTGAAAAACATGAAGTTTTTGTCCTTGTTCAAGATCTCTTGAGATGGCCTTCCATTGGGAATTATCTATTTAGAGTATTATTTAGGTCCTCACATGCTTGATATCATATCACTTATAATCATACTTAAACTAGCGAACTCGCATCACAGGAGTTGTTGTTTAATAAGACCTAGGAAGTAAGTGCAAGGTTCTTGATCTTTAGAAAAGATAATGAGATGCTAAGCCAATACAATTTTCGGTCAAATCAAGCTTGGTTTGGTAGAATTTGTATTATGAGCTTGAGCTCAAACCAAACTAAATTAGCTCGTTCAAATTTGTTTAATTTTTATTTTTATTTTAGCTCAAGCTTGTTCACAAGTCCAATAATTACCAATCTTTATGCCAAAATCTAATGCTTTGAAGTCCTAATTTGACTAATTCGAAATTAGTGATTACAATGTTTGCAATATACCTGAAAACTTGCTTCTTTGTCTCAATTCGTTGGCTTCATATATTTACATTACATGTCAGCTTCATTATCATTTTACTACATTGCACAACATCAATGTCCACTAGCCTATTCAAGCATTCAAGCTGATTTTGATGTTGTTTAAGCTTGACTTTTTGCGCAGTCAGGCTGGTGTTGTTTTTAGAGGAAGTAATAGAATCCATTTTCTTTACTCTTATAACTTTACTAAAAAATCACCAGATGGATACTCCCTATTTGCTTCCTCTTGCTCTTGAAGAATGCGGCTTACATAAAAAATTCACCTTCCAGTCACTGTTCATAATGAGTGATGACTTTTTCTCTTTGGTTATGGTGACATTTTGATTATGCAAATTTGTATAGGTGTATGTGTTTTTTTTTAGTTCTATGCCTCCAAGCTTGGAGAGAGCAAGCTTGAGATAGAATCCTAAGTGTGAAGCAGAAGTAGGAAAGCAACAATACATCTTAAATCAGTGGCAGAACTTTTTCATTGTCTTTTTCTAATACTTTGTGCTATGTATAGTTCTACTTTTCCACTGCTTATCAATTTAAACTACTAGTTGTCTTAAAAAATCCTTAGGGAGTTATAATACCTTTTCCCCTTAGTAGCGGTGGGGTTGTCAACATTTGACTGGGCAATTTGTTGTGTTCAAATTTTAACAAAGTGGTAATTTACTCAACAACTCTGGTCCATTTGAAAATCGTTTTTCTTGAACCATTGAAACTGTTGGTGTTATCCTCAACGGTGAAACAGATTAGTATTTTAAAGTTGGCCAATCCATGTGATATCTTTAAACAAATAATCCTCATTATTTATTGACTCAATTATAACCACCCCCCCTCACACACACATAAAAAAGAAAAAAAAAAAAAAAGAGAGAAATTGTGAATTGGAGGCACGGAATTCCATTTGACACAAGATGCTTTATCTTATCTGCCTATGTTGGGCATAGGCAGACTTTGTTTTATATCCCATGCTGCAAATAGTGAAATTTGAGATCACATGCTTGTAAGCCTTAAGGGCACAAGTTTTGGATTTGTTTGTGTTAGTTTTAGAGAAGTTCATAAGTTTTCTGATAAGTTTTTCTTCAGTGTGTTGTGTGAGCTTTTGAGTTCTCTGTAAACCTTTGTGTGTACTTTAGTGTGTTTCAGTTCAGTATTCGTTGTACCCTGCATTACTTTGTAAGTACAAGTTTAAACCTTATAAAGGTAAAAGGAAACTTCCATTTTTTTATAAATGTGGCAAAGTAGGTCAGTATAAGAATATATTCTATACAAAGAAAAAATCGAATGAAGAATTTAAAGCAACAAAGTTGCAAAGATTCTTCTCATAAATGACTGACTCAGATAAATCAGATAATGATTTAGCTCAACTAGAAAATAATTCCGATAATTTTACTCTGACATATGAAAAGCAAGTTATTTATTTATTTCTTTTTGGTACATAATAACTCTGATAAAAGATGTTCAATTATTTACTGTCAGTCTGTGTTGGGCATCGGCAGACTTGGTTTTATATCCCATGCTGCAAATAGTGAAATTTGAGATCACTTGCTTCAACTTGTGTTGTAATTTCAATTTGTTTGGGCACTGTTGGTACACTTAATGCAAAAATCATGGATTGTTTTCTCAAAATGCTGGTTTGAGCATTATCCTTTTATGGTCCTTTTTTTGCGCTTTTGCTTTTTAGATCTATGGATTAACTCTGATTGAGTTTCATAATGATGTTAGACTACTAATTTAACAACCTTTTTACTTGGCATCCGTTTGAAATAGGTTCTGCACATGGATAGAAATGATTACTATGGAGGAGAATCCACCTCACTTAATCTTAACCAGGTAACTGTTGTAGGGCTATTTTAAGATATTGTTTGTAAAAAGCAACTTTTTATATTCTTTTATGTGTGTGTGTGTGTGTTTGTATGACATAGAGTTGTTTCCATTTGGCGTACAGATCTGGAAGCGATTCAGAGGTGACGACTCACCTCCAGCACAATTGGGCTCAAGCAGAGATTACAATGTCGATATGATCCCTAAGGTATTCACAGCTTCTTAACTAATTATGTTCTTCAATATTCATTGCTAAAATTTTATAGGCAATAAAGTAATTTTTTTGCTTCTGGCGATCTACATCATACACATCTTTTTTTAGTGTTATCCTATATTTTTTTTGAACTGTTAATGAACCAAAAGCTTATTCACATTTTATACATCTTTTTTAACTTATTCATTGTTAATGAAGGTCTTACATGTGAAGTCAGCAATTCTTGATGAGCTAATCTATTCTTTCATATATTATATATAGAGATGTATTATTCTCCCCTTCTGGCTAATGGTTAGCTGTTAGGTATTTTTGTTAGTAGGTGAGTTTGAGTTAGCAAGCCATTCACAAGCTTAAACCAGGTGAGGTTGAATCTGCTAATTGTATATCCATATGAGAGTTTTGTACTCTGTTCTTTATCTTACATAGGCTCTAGACTTCTTTATTCAAACTTTGAACCTTGATTTTGCCCCCAAAAAATGTGACTGCTGAATCAAGCTGCGCTGAGGCTCAATTAACCAGTTTAATCTGGTCCATCATCTCATAAGGTTCATGGGTACATGTTTTCACAACTCTAACTTCAGATCTTGCTTTTCTTCTTGGGTGCCTCACTTAACTTTGTTTCAATCGATTGTACAGTAAGACCTTCCTAACTTTCATGATATAGGATTTACATAGACTCTTAACTTCACACTAGAAAATATGAGGTGTATAAATGAATATATATATATATATATATATATATATATATATATATATATATATGGCGGCTATATACACTCTATAAAATTGACATTTTCAATCTTCTTCTTCTTCTTGATTTTTTTATTTTTATGAGACTTCTAGTCATTGATGAACCGAAAAAGAGTGCTGTCTTGACAAATTGATATGCAAATTTATGCTAGAAACATAGAAAATAAAATTTAACACAAAACATTAACCAGAACTGTCTTCTCAATCGTCTTCTCTCTGGGTATGAGGACATATAGACCACATTTATAGACACATCAAACAGTAAAAATGAGTTCAGTGAATACGAACTATGCATGGATATCTCATACTGACTCATAATGATGTTTTATTAGTTCCTAGTCGAAAGCTGGACTTTCAGATTGAGGAAGTATGAAAAAGGGGTATATAAATAACATTGCATGAATTGACATATAATATTTTCATTGAAAATGACAATCTTTACATCGTATTGTACCTTGTGAAGAATGAAATCAATTTCTCTCTCTCTCTCTCTTCACAACTTCATATCATCTTCTCTAGTTGTAATAAACTTCTAACATATCAGAGAAAACGGTTTCTTGCACCTCACTAGTTTAGACTTTGATCCTAAAATAAAGCCCTTAAGGATCTTGATTCTTGATGACTGTTGATCATAACTAGGATTATTTCAGAATGAAAAAAGGAAACTTTTACACTCCTGGTGTGAGAATTCTTACATGCAATGTTTCATAAATGTCATGATAGTAATCCCTCACACTTCTCTACTTGTTTTCATGATAACTGTCGTTATTTGTGTGCTCTGGCAGTTCATGATGGCTAATGGTGCCTTGGTTCGTGTTCTTATTCACACTGATGTTACAAAATATCTGAATTTTAAGGCAGTAGATGGTAGTTTTGTGTTCAACAAAGGGAAGGTTTGATTCTTCTCTCCACTGAGTATTCAGTCTAACCTTTGGGTACATGGCATATAATTTTAACCTCTTTTTCTGAAAACGTGCTTGACCTAATTCCAGGTTCACAAAGTACCAGCTACTGATGTGGAAGCACTTAAATCCCCACTAATGGGATTGTTTGAGAAGCGTCGTGCTCGGAAGTTCTTCATTTATGTGCAAGATTATGAAGAAAATGATCCAAAGTCTCACGAAGGGCTGGACCTCAATAAAGTTACAGCAAAAGATGTTATTTCGTAATATCTCATCCTCATCCCCTTCTATCTTCCCTTATGTTAGCTTTTTTCATATACATATACACGTATATATAGTCTTTGATTTACGAGCAGTTGACTTTGTTATATTCACTCATATTTTGAGATTAGCATGGAGAAGATGTTGGTTCAAATCTAATTGCATGACTAAAAATATACAAAGAAAAAAGCCCAGAAATGTATATTTACAAGTGTGTAGCTAATCTCCTTTAATTTATGCTCGGTCACAATGAGTATCTGATTATGAATTATAAAGTTTCTTGATAAACTAGTGCAAGGTTATGTGGTTAAAGATTCAGGGTCCAGATTCAAAAGCTTGGCATAAGACTAATATCAGGAATTTTGAGGTTAAATTTGTATCATAGGGTACTTTTGATTTAGAGAAAGGAGTTGAGGTTCAATGAGTAGAGTGGATTTTCTAGGAATCAAATTACTTCTTCGGTAAAATATTAAAATAAAAATGAATTGGAAATCAATGATAAACAAAGATATGGGTGAAGTTCAGTTCACCACTTAACGGAACTTAGAATTGTTAGACTTAGTGAGAAAATCTAATGAACTCACATGATGGATGGTATGACTCAAACTCAATGAGCATAAGGCTTGGTGATGTAAGACAGCGTTATGAAACTTAGAATTTTGCTTTCTACGAATGCTTTAATAATGGGTTGAGGTTGGAAAGTTTGTAGCATCGGGGTTTAAAATGTAGAAGGAAAATGTAGGTTTTAATTGACTAAAAGGGATTGGAATTGGCTTTGTTTTAAAAGTGATTGCTTGCAGAAAGTTCAAAAGAAAAAAAAAACTTTATGCTATAATTTATAGATAGCAAGTATTTTAGGGGTTATGGTGTTAAATTAAAGGCTAAAAGGTAGGGAAAGGTGTTGGGACTAATTAGTGTTCCGTAGTATACTCTGTATCTATCATAAGTAACTACATAGAGGTAGAGAAGAAAGAGAAAATAATACAGAAATCCCACCTAGAAGGGGTATTTCCAATGTTGTACAATTTATTGTGTCAAGAGTTACCAAAACAGGCTTGATTATTCAAAAAGAGGGAGAAATTGAAAAATGATGTTAATCACAGAATTAAAGCATGATGTATAAATGGAGGAGTGCTTCTGGCATATACTGTAATTGATGTATACCTCTAAAATTGAACAGTAAATTCTATAAACAATAATTAGACTAGTCATAGAATCTTAGGCCATTAAGAAATAACATTTTTTAAAAATCAATGTTGTCGAAATGCCAATTTTGAGATGGATTTATGGTAAGAGAAGAAATGATAAAATTAGAAATGAGTACATTTGTGAGACAGTTGAAATAACAATAGTTGGAGATAAAATGAGAGGAAACTAATTAAGATAGTTTGACCATATAAGGTCAATAACTACAACAATGATGGAAAGTGAGTGGTCCACATTGAGGGTAATGCTAAGCAAAACAGGAAGACCAAAATCTAACACGGGTTAAGATAATAAGGACAAATATAATAGCATGTGGGGAGGTTATGTGGTACTAGATGGTGCGAAATGGCGAACAACAATTCTTGTACATAACCTTAAATAGTTGGGAAAAGATTTAGTTGAGTTGAGTGTAGTGTAGATATATTTTACGTAAGGTCCTTTTATTCAATTTACATTCTGAAAAATGAAACAATTTTACCAAGAACCAATTGTCTTAGAGCCCAGAAGGAGAACGGTTCCTAGTTTTCAAGGTTCACTGTCTGGTAATGTTGAGAACTTGAAATAGAAGCAAGTACAAGTAGTATGTTTTTACGTAATTTATCAGTGCAAAATTTAGAACTGCCTGCAACCGCGTTCAAAGAGAAACTCAATATAATAAACCCACTTGTTTGGTAATTTTAAGAAAAACATGAAAAGAATTAGGCAGTTAAGTAAACAATTTCATAAAAGATACAGTGAGACAGCCTTAAAGAGTTACCAATGATCCTTTTATTTGAGCATGTAAATATATACAAGGCAGTCCTATCGACATTCCACTTCTAATTTCCAGCATTCCCATTTGCAAGGACAAGAATATCTGTTTAAGAATATCTAAACAGACATAGGAACTGGAGTTTGGGAAGCTAAAAGTGGAGAGCCGAAAAGGCTATCACAAAACAGACAAGCATAATTATATTAAGCTTATTCGTCTCCATATGTAGTTATGCAAAATATTTGCCTTCTTATTTCTTTACGCAAGGTGACCTATGGGTTGCGCTCTTTTTTCTTTCCGCCCCCTCCCCCCCAACCGCCAAAATTCTACAGCTATTTCTGGTAATGATGGATAATGCAATTTAACTATTTCAAAATGTGTTTCTGATATAGGAAGTACGGGCTAGATGACAATACGGTTGATTTTATTGGGCATGCATTGGCACTTCATAAAGATGATAGTTACTTGGATCAGCCTGCTATGGATTTTATTAAGAGAGTTAAGGTGACAATTTAGCATCCAGCTTTTATTTTATCATTTATTTTTATCAATATTTTCACAGTGATGATCTTAAAGCAATTTCTAACGTTTCTTAACTGAAGTTGTGTTTAATCAATGTCATCACTTATTTTTTCAAGATTTTGTTTAATATTTTCCTTGTTCAGAAAATTAATTGCATTAGTTCTCAAATTATCGTTCCAAAGTATAAATTCAGTTTCATTTAGATGAGTTCCTCTTTTGTTTTGTTAAATTGCATTGTCAGTTAGTAATACCTCATTGGAAGACAACTGTGGTGTTATATGATTTTTCGTGATTTAAGTATATTCTATTTCTTTTCTTCTTCTTGATACCCTGGTAATAGCTCTGGTGGTATCTTCTGTTAGCATACTCCCACATCACCTAGGGCTACCTTTGGGATGTGCGGTGTACATATACATGGGCACCCTTTCCTTGTAAGCCGGTTTTCAAGGATGAGTTCTACCTATGGGTTTATCATGGTATCAGTGCAGGTGTACCACAGGGATGGGTTGGGTTCGTATCTCCTGCTTGGAAGGAGGGGAAGAGCCGAGTGTCTCCAGTCTTGGCGCTGAGGGGAGTGACGGGCACCCACTCCTTGCAAGCTGGTTTTCAAGGATATTTTCTATCCATGGGTTTATCATCTTCCATGCTCCAACTGCCTTAGTCTTTCCCTCTCTGTCCCCAACGAGTGACTATTACCACCACAAATTGAACAAGGCAAAGCATGTTCAACTTTGGTCAATCTACCTTTGTTAAATTGGATAAAAGTACACAATTTAGAAATCTATGGACGCTCAACTATCTCTTATGTGGAAAAAGGTAAGGGGGGGAAAATCTTAATATAGATTAAGTTTTTGAAAAAAATTAGAACTAACTACCCAAAAATAAATAAAACTTTTAGTACTCAACTCAACAAGCCTTTTCCAACTATTTGTGGCTCCATGAATCATGTTTTACCATTTCTCTTTGAGGCTTTACATGCTATTATATCTCTTCTAACTATTCCACTCCGTTTTAGTTTTGATCTCCTCATTAAGGACCAAGTCATTTTTTCTAACCGGTGCAATTATTGGCCATTGTTGTATGTGGTCAAATCATTTTAATTGGTTTATGTCATTTTATCTTCAATCAAAGCTGCTTCAACCATCTCATAAATGTGGTTGCTTCTAATTATCCTTTTTTGTCTTACCACTCATCATCTCAACATTTGCAATTCTGCTATACTTATTTTAAGTATATATTGTTTAGTATATATTGTTTCTAAGCTGCCCAACATTTTGTAGTATAAAGTATGGTTGGTCTAATACTGGTTTGATAAAATTTACCTTTCAATTTTAGAGGTATACGCTGATCACACAATATGCCAAGAGCATTGATGCATTTAATCCATCCTGATTTTATTTATGATTAAAATCGTCTCTAATTTTTCTAATTTGTGCATAATGAGCCTAGGTAATTAAAGTTCTTTTCCGTTTGTCATGACCCCTGATCTTCACTATATCCCTACTTGTATTTATAGTTTTAATAAAGTTACCATATATTCAATTTTAGTCCTACTTATCTTAGACCCTCTTATGTATAGAGGTTTTATCCAGATATCTAATTTAAAACTTTTCCCAGCTCTAGTTTCATCCGTCAATATGATATGATGAACAAATAGCATACACCATGGAACCTCATGCTGAATGTGTTTTGTTTGTTTTTCCGTAACTGAGGCCAAAATATATTTGCTTAATGTCAATCCTTGATCTAAACCTACAATAATTGGATAATTCACTTGTTCTCCCCCAGTTGTTCTTTCTATGGTCACAGTTTTACTCTTGAAAAACTTATATGAAAGGAAAATCTTGACATCAACAAGTCTCAAGTTAATTCTATGGATTACCAATTGATTTGTCCCTCAACCCTAGTGCACAGCTAGTGCACTTAGCAAGAGGCCATCACATAGGGGTTGCAGCAGTAGAAACACTCCTTCAGTACTTCCTCTGATGATGTGATGAGTTATCATAGGATACTTCATGGATCTGAATTTGTAACTCATGGATTCTAACAGAAATTTATTCGAAAAAGAATACTTGTTGGATGGAAATTACTGGGGTTTCTTGTTTCGAACCTCAGGGGATAATTAAGTGATATGCATCCTATTAATTTCTGTTCTCAGATTTATTTACTTTGAACTTAATGCATTTTATTCTACACTTTGTCAAATTTAAACACTTTATTTTGATGTGATGGATGGAAGGGAAAGTGCTTAGCTGGGAATTGCCTAACAAAACAATCATAGTGTTGTTTAATGGTTAATAATTTTAATCCTTGAATGAACATAATCGAATAACTGTGCAATAATTTCTTCAGGATATTTATAATACTTAGTTCTTGTTTCTCCATAATGAAACTAAGAATCTTTTGTGAAGTTCTATATCAAAATTTGGCATAGACATTATATGAATCTACTTTATGAATTATCAGTTATAGTTTACACTTTTAGTTCGGTACTTTGATGTAGAACTAGTCCTCTCCTCTTAGAGTGGATGAGGACTGTAATACCCTTTGTATGCACAATACTTTTATTCAAGATTGTAAAACTTAATTCCTGTCCTTTATTAACTCTTGATAGTTCAAGGAAAGATGCTTTTATCCCTAATAAATATCTGTAATAAGAAGTTTACAATGGATGAATAGGAGATTTGGTTATTGGTCTCTCTTTCTATTAGCTAATGTATCATTACTTTAGAGTACATCTTTTATTAGCTATTAGTAGCTCAAGGTATTACTTACCCTATTCTCAAACCCTTTGCCAAGCTCTACCCTGCCCTCATTTCCTTTTGAAGGGGGCCAAAGAAATGTCTCCACATGCTGCCAACAGTCTTTCTTCGGATTTATACTGAACGGGTTGATCCTCCCCTCCCATTTGTTTTAGCAACTGATACTGTTGTCTGTGTTAACAACCATCTACTCTAAAAACTTAAGCTCTTAGAAAGGGTGCAACTTAAAGATTTAAATCCTCTAACACGCCCCCTCACGTGCAACCTTATTTTTGGTCCAGCACGTGCCAATTTTAATTATCAAGGTGACGGTGAGGTTTGAACTTAGGACCGAGCAGACCATGTTTTGATACCTGATACCATGTTAATAACCATCTACTCTAAAAGCTTAAGCTGTTAGAGAGGGTGCAACTTAAATATTTAAATTCTCCAACACGCTCCCTCACGTGCAACCTTCTTTTTGGTCTATCACGTGCCAATTTTAATTATCAGGGTGACGGTGAGGTTTGAACGCAGGACCAAGCAGACTCTGCTCTGATACCATGTTAACCACCATCTACTCTAAAAGCTTAAGCTAAGAGAGAGGGTGCAACTTAAATATTTAAATTCTCCAACAGTCAGAGCTCTAGCACATACCTGCCCCAAAGTTATAAGCGGGGTTTAGTCAAGTAAAGCAGAAGGTGACAGAAAGACAGAAACGGAAGTGGCAGATTTAGTCAACCAATGTCAGATACAAGTTCACACCCCAATTAACAGCTTCCTTTGCTAACCTTGCCTTACCTGAACTAACACACCCAGAAAGTCACATTCGTCTGGCTGCTAAAGGAAGTGCTGCAGACAAGAACTGCTAGCTACTGTTTGTCTGTTCTGAATATGTCACTTATGATGCAGTCCAGCATTCATAATTAATTATAGAAGTCATGTATGTAAAATCTTATTCCTTCCTTTCCTGTTTCCTTATTCATTCTGTTAAGGGCAAGTTCATGAAAAAATGAAAATCGACAAATCTACCAAAGGTTTAGAAAATTCAGTTTTTTGTTTTTTTGTTTTTATTTTCCAGCCAAATTAACTTACTGTATATCTTTTATGTATAGCAAAATTACAATATAACATGAAAGCAAGCATTACTTCTGACTTAATGCAAAATCTGGTTTCTAAATCCCCCTCCTCTTGAATAAACTGATGTCAAGGGTGCATCATTTTCTTTTTCGTATATGCTTGTTTACAGTGATTGGTATCGTAGTCAAGCTAATTTGTTTCAGCGTTTGTTTCAAAAAGCTATATGCGGAGTCTTTAGCTCGCTTTCAGGGAGGATCCCCTTATATATATCCTCTGTATGGTCTTGGAGAACTGCCTCAGGTATATTTCATCAAAACTGCGAGAATCTGTTTAAGGATTCCATCATAAATCTCTGACTTGTATCACATAACTGCCAGGCATTTGCCCGTCTGAGTGCCGTTTATGGTGGCACCTACATGCTCAGCAAGCCAGAATGCAAGGTAATATAATAATTAAATCCGGTTATCTTTATGTCATATAGTTAGCCCTATCTATCACATCATCAGGATAATGTGGTTGACAAACAGTCAGTATTCAATGTGTTAGGAGAAATGTATATTACTGGGTTCAAGGCTTAAAGGTAGCACCAAGTATGCTGTAAAGTGAGAACATGTTCACATAATAAGCATACCTGATATGAGGAACTTGACGCGAATGTGTGGCAATACAAGAAAAGAATGAGAAATGAGTGCAATTGTGACAACTTAGAGGCAATGCAGTTGAGGACAAGATTAGGAAGTGTTTTTAAAGATGGTATGATCATTTTTACAAAAACCAATGACAGCACTAGAATGGAGGAGCAGTTCTTTTTCTTTATATTTTTTCATGGGCATGAATTAATTGGTAGTAGGCAAAAATGGATAGTGGGATTTGATTCAGGTTAAGAATACCACGAGGAAAACAGGAAGCCAATAAGAATGCATTTTGAGGCAGTAAGAATGATGTGATTTCTGCGTTCTGATTAAGGATATGGCCCTAATAGATTGGACAGTGAAAGGATTTCTTTTAGCTGACATTTAAATAGTAGGTTGAACTGAATGTTATCTACATCTTTTTTAGTCAATCGAGTGGTTAATCTAGCTAACTTAGAATACAGAGTTGATTTGCTAATAATGTTTTACCTTAATTGACCCATGATGTCTGATGCTGCAACTGACAGGTAGAGTTTGATGAAAATGGAAAGGCCTTTGGAGTGACATCAGAAGGAGAAACTGCAAAATGCAAAAAAGTAGTATGTGATCCTTCATATTTGCCTGACAAGGTAACTTCTAAGAGATCTCCAAGTGGTGGCTTAATCATGTTTGCCTTTTACTGGAACTAAATTTCCACCTCCTGTTCATCACAACAGGTAAAGAAAGTTGGCAAAGTGGCTCGTGCTATATGTATAATGAGTCATCCGATCCCAAACACCAATGATGCTCACTCAGTCCAGGTTATTCTGCCTCAGAAACAACTTGGGCGTAAATCAGATATGTATGTTCACTGTATTCTCTCTCTCTCTCTCTAATATGAAAATATGTGCAAAAGGCAATGTATATTTGGCATTATAAGCATATATGCAGGCAATTTATACGAATACATATTTATACATACATATTTGCATGTAGATCTGGTTTTATACACAATTAACTTACGAATCATTCTGCTCACTCTGGGCTTATGTTTTGTTCTATTTTTGTTCTTTCAAAATCAGAAAAAAAGGAAAGGTAAAAAGGAAGGCAATCAAATACTATGTGTCTAGTCCACAAACACTTGATGTAACTACTGGTAATTGCGCAAAAGGTTGCCTTTCTTTTGTCTCAGAAATTTATTCAAATGATGGAAGGGGGTGGTAAATGGAAGTAGACAAGATCTGTTTTAGACAATGCATATCCATAGAAAGTAATCTTATTTCCACATCATTAGTGAATATATTTATACACTGTTCTAAAAAGCAGAAAAGTTGAAAAAAAGTTAAATTACTTTGAGGTCATGAATTTGAGGAAATATAAGAGTTCTCTCAATGCTCTTCTTCCACAACATTACAGGTACCTGTTCTGCTGCTCCTATTCTCACAATGTAGCTCCTAAAGGTAAATACATTGCTTTTGTTACAACAGAAGCAGAGACTGATAATCCTGAAGTGGAATTAAAGCCTGGAATAGAGCTCCTTGGACCTACAGACGAAATATTTTTTGATACTTTTGACAGATACGAACCCAGTAACCAGAATACTGTTGACAACTGTTTCATATCCACTGTAAGTTTATGCCAACATTTTTGCAGTTTTATCTAAATTCATTTTGTAACTTTGAATTTTGATTTCACTTTGCTATCCTGACTACTCAGAAGGCTCAAAGAGGAGCAGAGTACCCATGTTAAAGTATTTGGGAGGCATATAAAAGTGTGGATCTGTGATGATGATTAGGATATTAAACGAGTTAATCTAAACATGACAGTGAAATCCCAAGGGAAAAGTGAAGCCTAGGTGGGAATTCAGATAAGTGCAGAAGAGACAGGGTGGCAGTAAATGGCTTCTTGAGGTCTAAAAAACAAATCAAGTTTCTCGAATACCTTCTGTAAGTGTAATTATGGAGTCCTCAGCTTGGTAGGTCTCTTCTCATATATGAGAGGAAAAGGCCTTTTGATATAGTAGTGGGATTTGCAGGACCTTTAGGTAAAAACCTTTGTGTAAGGAGGTTCATTTCTTGGTCGACATGTAACAAGACATTTTGGTAAAGTTTGGGGTTGGGCATTTTTTCCCAAGACTACATAGATGGCACCAATTCTGGAATGTGACTTGGAGAAGCTCTAAGCCAATTAATCTAGGACCCCTGTTGATGTCAATTCCATGTACCTACAAGAAGCATTTCCACATTCTTGTCACAGCTTCCTTTTAATCGCGTATCAGCACCAAAATTTATCACTGGTGTTGATTAACAAACAAAATACATATTAGATGGCTAGGGTTACTCTAGGATGAGACATTCATAATCCTGATTTTGATCTCCTAGTGAGAATCTTGAACTAGCAATGAGTCTCGCACAATCACAATAAGTTTAGCAACTTCATTTTGATGTTTGAAAGGCTATAATTCAGCAATTTTGTTAACCGATATGGAAATATGAAGTTATTCTCACACTGGAAGCCAGATAGGCAGCAGTGTTACGGTTTTCTTCATCTCAGTCAGAGAGGTAGAAATCTTGTTGCTTTCTTCTTTTTATAACACAAAAGATTAGGAGGTGGCATGTGCGGAAGTTTTATGTAGTCCTAGAATCAATGTTAGTGGCACTAGTATGGTCCCATATCACAAATAACTGGCAGGTTTCGTTTCTTTGGTTATTTAATTTTCTTTTTGAGATTAAGGGATCATTTCTTCGTGTAATGGTAAAAGCTCAAATTAACAGAAATGAGGTTCAGAACAATACCAAAGATTAGATTTATACCCAGTTAACCCCTTCCAACACCCCTTGTTGGCGGGATGTACATAATGGGTGATGCGCTTCTCTTTTTGAGATTAAAGTCATTAATAAATTTTCAAATTGCTTTTGCAGAGTTATGATGCAACGACACACTTTGAGTCCACAGTACAAGATGTGATTGCCATGTACAGCCAGATAACTGGAAAGGTAATGTTTCAATTTGATTATGGTAAATATAGACTTCCACATTTAATTGAATACTGCAAATTCTTGTTAACTCCTAGGAATTAAAAGTTGGCTTGATTTTGTATCTTAATGTTATGAGTGTTTTTCATATAGTTCTTTCCTTTAAAAATAAACAATATCTTTGGTTAAGTAAATTTCTGAAATGTCCTTGATAAAAGTTGATAATACCAAAATGCTTGCTATGGCCTATGAATCATGAAACTTCTTGGAAGATTAATTTCCTGATATTTCTGTATAACATATTGGTCTGCATAAAGTGTTGTTATTATTATTTATTTTTTTATGAGATAATTTTTAAAACTGGCTCACTGCTAGTGACTTCGATTAACCATTGTGTTTTATCCAGCAGCACTATCAAACACCTCCAATGGTGTGAAATTTAGTATTAAAAAGAAAAAAGAAAAAGAAAAAGAAAACGAAACAAATTATCAGCAAAACAATCATTGTAGGGTGGTCCTTTTTCTGAAGAAGACTGAAATAAAATGGAAACATTTGTGACTTTTTATTTTTATTTTTTTATATAACAAGTGAAGGCACTTAGAATCACTATCACACTAAAATGAATTCTTTATTATTTTCAGAAACATTGGTAATAAAATATTTGCATCATTTCTTTGAATTTTATTAATAATTTCACATATGTGACAATGTGAACTTATTTAAAATGCTCATGAGAAACAAAATAGACAAATCAAGTTTGGTAAATTACAGAATAAATTGATTTCATACCTCTGTGACCAAATCCCCTAATTGTTCTTTCCGAACAGCTATGAACTACTTTTTATGTTCCCCGTTGCTCCAAGAAATCAACTATGCACTTGTCTTGAGGCAATGTCCATGTTTTATGGTGAATTCTAATACAAGATACGAAAAAGTTTCCTACCCTCTTCAGTATAACAATAGTCAAACAGAACCTCGGGAAATTCATATACACAAGGAACATATTCTGATAATTGATGTTACTTCCCAGTGAAGTATCCACTATTGGGAAGATATTAAGTTAAACTTAGATTGGCGGGTGAAACGTCAATGGTGGTGTATGTTATTTGCCGATGATATTGTTTTAGTTGTTGAGACTAGAGGAGGAGTTAATGCCAAATTGGAGGTTTGGAGAGAAGCTTTAGAACTAAAAGGGTTTAAGATAAGTCGAAATAAACCTGAATATACGGAGAGTAACTTTAGTAAATCTAGACAAATGAGGGTGTAGTGAGGATTGAGAATCAAGAGGTACAAAAAAGTGAACATTTTCGTTATTTAGGCTCAATTATTCATAATGAGGGAGAAATTGGAGATGACATTGACAATAGAATCAAGGCAGAATGAGTTAAATGGAGGAGTGCATCTAGTATATTGTGTGATAGGCATAATCCCTTATGATTGAAAGGGGAGTTCTATCGAACAGCTATTGGACCAGCCATACTTTATGATACTGAATGTTGGGCAACTAGAAAACAACATTTGCATAAAGTGAGTGTGGCAGAAATGCGAATATTGAGATGGATGTGTGGAAAGACTAGAAATAATAGAATTAGAAATGATCACATTCAGTAGATAGTTGGAGTAGCACTAATTAGAGATAAAATGAGAGAAAATTAGTTAAGATGGTTTGGGCATGTGTAAAGAAGACCTTTAAGTGTGTCGGTCAGGAAAAGTGACATAGAGGGTAATACTAGGGGAAGAGGAAGATCAAACTAATGTGAGTAGAGTTAGTAAAGAAAGATATGTTAACATGTGGATTGATTGAGGCTATGGCCTTAAACAGAGCAGAATGGAAATATAGGATTCATGTAACCGACCCAAGTAATTGGGAAAAGGCTTGGTTGTTGTTGTATCAGATGTCTTTGATCCTAAAGAAGTGTCAACATTCTTACTGAAGAATTGTAGAGGAATCTGAAGCAGAAGGTTCCATAATTAGTTTAACTTCACCTTTTATATATTCTAGTCTTATGTGGTTACAAGTTTGTTTTGGCATATGAAACACATTATGATTCATCCAGACTAGAATAGGCATTATTGGACAACACATGTTCCTTAGTCTCCAGTTTGTCTTTACAAACAACTTGGTGTGGCTCAATTTAGAACCGGCTATTGATCATTTTATGTGATGGTGTCCTGCTTCAGACTCTTGACCTATCTGTGGATCTAAGTGCTGCCAGCGCTGCTGCTGAAGAATGAAAATTTTTCCACATGCTCGAAGAACTGAAAGAAGAGCGTCAAGAACACCTATGTCAGATTCCTTTCCGTCATTATTATTTATTCTTTTCTATTTCAAATTATAGTAGTCCTTAAACAGATTGTCCATTTTGCTCTTCAATTGACTGATTGTCCTTACATTACTAGTTTGTTCAAAACCTGCATTGCATGTCAACAGAATATTTCTTTCAACTTGCAGCAAGATTTTGTTGGTTATAGATGAGATTGGTTTATGTATGAACATTTGATTATTCAATAATATATAAAATTTCATACCTTTTCATTGCGAAATCATATGTTGAACATATTATCATGTTAGTAGTTACATAAATCAGGGGATTATAAGGATGTCAAGAACCAGACATCCTGAATGAGATCAGTGCCTCTTCCATCTACATGTTTTGCCAAAAAATATTCATTTCTTTCAGAAACTGATTGTGAATTCTTTATTTGCGCAAATACTAGATTCTGCCAGAAATTTGGTAGAAAATGTCTCCAAATTTTAGCTGATCTTTCATTACTATATCTGGGATTCTTCATTCATCTAGCCCTTGGAGCCCTGCCATAGGAAGGCTTCTGATCTTTTTAGCCTTGTATGATGACATTATCAAATATTTGATTAAATTTCTGCTGGATGAACAAGAATTTTTCCCATCTCATGACCATTACTACCTATAGTCAAAATTTTCAGATCTGTCTCAGCAAACTCAATCTGATTCCCACTACTTCCTTTAATCGTCTTCTTCTTCTTCTTCTTCTTCAATCTTAATATATATATATGTGTGTTTGTGTGTATATATATTGGTATGGGAATAAGACAAGGATGATGACAATGATGATGATATGTATTAGAAAAATCGAGCACTCATTGTAGATATCACTTGCACCCAAGTACTTTGAGGTTTGGTGTCTGTGAAATGTTACAAACACATGAATATACAAGTAGAATAAAATTGCAGTTCTCCTGTGAAGGGTGGAAATTGAAACTTCTATTATTTTTTAGAAAACCGAATGTAGATGTATGTGTAGGGTCAAGAAAAAAAAAGTCTTGACATTCATTGAAAAATGATCAGGTTGAGGTGACTATTGGATGAGCTAATGATAAAAACAAGGGAACAACAAACACCATAAACTACAATCACAAAAGAATTCAAATTTCATAATATATATATATATATATATATATATATATATATATATATATGTATTATGGGCAAAAGCAATCAAATTCTTTCTGAAATTATCCAATTCCTATATCAAACTCAACCATGTAACTGAGGCTTGTAAAATATCCACTCACAAAGTAGAAAGAGGTAGGAATGGAAAAAGGTGTTGGTTGGAAACATAAGCTAATTTCATTATTTCATTTGATACACAAGAATTTCAAGTAACCAGATATATATATATATATATATATATGTATTATGGGCAAAAGCAATCAAATTCTTTCTGAAATTATCCAATTCCTATATCAAACTCAACCATGTAACTGAGGCTTGTAAAATATCCACTCACAAAGTAGAAAGAGGTAGGAATGGAAAAAGGTGTTGGTTGGAAACATAAGCTAATTTCATTATTTCATTTGATACACAAGAATTTCAAGTAACCAGAACAACTTAAACTAAAGGAAAGCTGCAAAAAGTAACACAGTTTTTACTGAACACCAAAACTGTATCATTTATACCAATAATAGGATTTGTCTAATGGAGGTGGGAAGGAGGCTCCAGTTTCGGGCTAAGTCACATCATTCTTCTAAATGGGTGTCACTCTCGCGCTCCGTGAACGCTCCCGCTCTTGTGCTCCGCACGCTCTCTCGCTCCACCACTTTCTCTGTATGACATAGAATTTGTCGCTTTTGCTCTCCTGCTATATATGACTTAAGTTCGGGGTGATTAGAAAAAATTCAAGGAGAGAGGAGATTAGGAGAGATGTATTCTGGAGTGGAGGAGAGAAGCTGTTTTGGAGTCTCAAACCTTTTAAGGAAAATAATGACTCTTTTATTTGGTGAAGAAGTTCCATGCTTACTGTGTTTGGTACCAAATATTTTTGAGAATTGATTCTCTGAAAGGTTTTATATCTGAATTCCGAAACAAATTGAAATTTAGGATATTAGTTTACAGACGGTGTTTGAATGAACTAGAAAGTTAGTTTAATAAATCTTATTTCTTATACAATTCAATCTCTCTTTTCACAGAAAAATTTATTTTGTCACTTAAAATCCTTCTAAATCCAATTTTATTTCTAACTTTTTTCCATTTCAAATAATCAAAATTTCATTTAAAGTTCTGAAACAATATCCTTCTTTTTATCATTGTCAACTTCATATCATTCTGCAGCCATTAAAACTCGATCAATGAACCATCATCACATGGACCATTTTAACTGTCTCAATGTCTTTTTTTTTTTTAGTTTCAACATCATTTCTTTGAACAAAAAAAAAAAAATAAACAAAAAAGGTTTTTGATGCTTAGTATTGTAAAATTTGAAATGTAATAAGAATCTGGAAACAATAAGAGCAGGCATGGCTACACATGATGATCTACTGTGGCGTGCTATATTCATGGAAATAATGTGTTATCTTTTTTTCTTTTTCTTTTTTATTGAACCATCATGAAATCACACTTTTGCTTTCTTATTCCCTCTTTAACTTTTTCTTCCTTTTTAATTATAGTTTTTCTTTTATTTTTTAAATTTGGCGCAGTCCTTTGATTATATATATATATTAACAAACAATATATCACTATCCTAAAATTTTCTAGAATCACAGAAAATAGGCAAAAAAGAAATTTATAGTGAACCACAAAGAACTGCAATGCCTTGATGCTAAGAACTCAACAGCCAGTTCTAATCAACATTCTTTTGAATTTTAAGGAGATACAAACACACTCAAAGGCCTCC
This sequence comes from Cornus controversa, assembly GCA_026545225.1. Classification (NCBI taxonomy): domain Eukaryota; kingdom Viridiplantae; phylum Streptophyta; class Magnoliopsida; order Cornales; family Cornaceae; genus Cornus; species Cornus controversa. The sequence continues at coordinate 25,682,909 of CM048846.1, read as the reverse complement.
AAACAAAGAAATCTACCCAAAGCATTAATAAACACGACCAAAGATGTTACACAACTACACAAACCACTTCTGCTAAACCATGAGATTCAATGTGAAAAATATTATCCTGTTATTCTACTCCCTTTTCGATTTGGCGAGAGCTTTCTTTCTCTGCCCAAGCATGTAACCGTACATGTGAGGGCTGCCTGCAATAGATCATACCGTCGAATTTATTAGCAGTCAGCAACAAATACGAACAAACTAGTATTACAAGCGGATTATATGAATGAAACATTATCAGACAGAGATGAATGCTGATTCATGCCTGGCACATAAATTCCAAGGGCAAGTATTCCAGCGTAGAAGTAATCGAAAGAGAAGTTCCATTTGTTGGGCATCCTTACACAATACTTTTCAGATTCCTGCAAAAAACCATGGTTCATTCGGTGCACATATTTCAAGCAACTCCTTTTTTTTTTTTTTACATGTATTTCAAGCAATTTTTTCCCTAAATTTACTTCCTTCTCAGGGCACGCATATAAAAAGATAAGAGAAAACGCTTAGAGATGATGCCTGAGTACAAGGCAGAATATGCATATCAGACATATCAAACCGACTTGAATGATAGTTGCTTCTCCTATACATCATACCTAAGAGAATTCTAGATGTAAAACAGTCTGGCTGATAGACTAAGCTAAGTAGGTGAACAGAACATCAAATCATCAGGTCAATATAATTCTTCCTCCAGATTATGACGTCTGTAATATATATCTAGAGAAATAATTTGGAAGTGGAACTTGACAGATTCTACAGTCAGCCTATCCAAATACTTTGTAGGAAGAGACAAATGGTTTGCTAGATTCTCACAGGAAATATAGCATGCAAAACTATTAAGAAATGTTGTTCATACTAATTTGGTCTGTACTTGGTCAATCCTCCAATAGAATGAGCCAAAGCTATGGAAAAAGAAAGACTGTCGAGTAAAATTACAAAACCCCATAGCTGTATGACAATTGGTGGGTTCATAGGTGTGTGTGTGTGTGTATGCATGTATATGTGGCCGAATGGGTTTCTTGAGCAACAGTAAGCAGTCCCAAAGACTGACACATTAAAGAACCATTATAGACTTTCTTTAAAAGAAAACTTCCAAGGTTCATAAAGTATGATGCTGAGAGAGAAGTTTATAAAGGAAAAAAAAATGTATGTGAACAATCTCATGACACATTTTGCAATTTTGAGGTATTACTACTAGGCAACCAAAAAAAGCTATGCTTAAACACCAAAAGAAAAAAATGTATTCGGAAACTGTGTTGTGTCGAGCAGATTATAAAGTAAACAAAAAAATACTTCTAAAGAAAAGAAAAATTAGGAAAGGTACTTATGCATCATTAAATTTGTTACCTTAATGTAAGGCAGAGCGGTATATATTAGACCAACTTCACTTGTAATGCCAGTTGGATACAGCAACAAAAAGGTGCTATACCTGCATGACATAGTTTTGAAATTAATAAAAATAATAACACAATTAATTCCATTGTGATGGCAAAAATACATGGCTAATACCTGAGCCACAACAGCCAAGAAGGTGCGGAACCAAGTGCCTCCTTCGTGCCAAAGAAAGAATATCGGATAATCTAGAATTGCATGGAAGAAAATATTTATGGTTATCAGATTAAAATTAAAAGTTGGGTCTTTTCGATAATGGGAACAAAATTTCAGGTGAAAGCAATCATGAATAAACAAAATCTTAATTAATCCTGATAGAAATAAAGATTCTCCGGTGCCTTGATTTGATTTATATACATATGTTACTTGACAAGTAAAAGTGCCAATGTCTTAGATATAATACCGAAGTATTAATATTAAACAGATATTGTTATTATTGCAACCTTTTAGTTTTGATGTGTTTTAGATTAAATCAGAAGTGTAACTGAGCAAATATTTTGGCTTTTTCATATTCATAAATGTCACGCTACCTGCTTCCAGAAAACTTGCATTCTAGAGAAACGGAAAATAGGCACACTAGGTTCGAAAGAACAACAGTACAGATTTTATCTATACTATATTGATAGTAAAGCCATCCTCCTACCTTTAAATGGTCATGTGCAAGGACGGAGACATATAATGCCGAGTGGGGGCGTCCAGCCCCATTGGATTTTTTTTATTTATATTAGATACTTAGAATTTTGCTAAAATTTTAATAATGCCCCCACCAGATTTTTGGTAAGCTCTCCTATATATACTTGCCTTCAAGCCCCCCAGAGCCGTCATATCTTTCTCAGTCAGGAATGGAGCCACAATAAACTGTCCCCACTCAATTTTCTTTTTATTTTACTTTGATATATAAATTTATCAAAATAATTGAGATGAAAGGTTGAATTAATAATTTAAAATAATTGAGGTTTCACCATACCATCAACCACTTTTCCCAACAACTTCCATTTCCTTCTTTCACTCTCATGTTTCTCTCTTCTCCTTTCCTCTTATGATATCTCCATAAGTTATGGGCTTCATCGACTTCTAGTTGATGGGAAAATCTCAGGTCCCAAAATTTTGTATTGGACTTTCTAGTTTCAAGGACTGTCAAGTTCCATTAATTCATCCCCAAGAGTTCAACAATTTTGAAGAGTTCAGAATCTCCATTCTCTCAAACTTAGGGTTTTAAATAGCTATTATATGGTAGAGGTCAAAAAGGTGTGTGGTGGTTGTGCTGATTTGAGAAAGTGGAACTTTCCGATGTAGAAGAGACTGCAACTGATAGTGATGACTTTGCTGTAGGAATTGTTATACGAAAAAATGTGAAGTAGGGTGGGTTAAAGGTAGAGAAGGTAGTGCCACAGTGATGGAGACAACCTGGTAGCAAAGGTGATAGTGGCAGTGACAGTGACACAGTGGTGATGGAGGCATATGACAGTGGAGGTGGTGCCTGTAGGAAGGTGAGGATGGTAATGGTAGTGTTTATAGTAGTGGCATGCAAAAGTTGTGAAGGTGGAGGCAGTAATGCTCATGCTTCTAGAAGAGTTGATTTAGAGGTCAAATCCACATAAGTTAAGAGCTCAAAAGTCCTTACCACTGACAATATTTTATCAAGAAAAATGTGTGGATTCTGAAAGGTAAACCACCAAAATTTCAATATATTTGGTGCCCAAAGAATTACATAGAATGATAGAACTATCAGCAACTGAAGGATTTTTAGGACATCAGCAGGGCTGTAAAGAACAATATGCATACTTTTTATTTTAGTTTATTTACTATTATTATTAATATTATTTGTGTAATTAGAGATACATGTTACAAAACTAAAAAATTAATCGTCCTTGATAAAAATTTTGGATTTAGATGCATATTTGAAAGTTTGCATGTATTGCAAGTGCACATCTCATATGATAATTTCTGTGACCAAAAAGAAATTCATGGTTTATAAGTAGTTAAACTTAATAAATTGCCATTAACAATGATAGAGTGAAACAGGAAACAAACTTGTTGTATTTTGATCTGATTGCTCCACTGTGCGAACCATCAAATTAACCCACAAAGAAATACAAGCACTTCTTTGTGATTTACGTTCACTAGGTATGCCAGATCCCTTCGACTATAAGTGTGAGTAAAACTGAACATTGTGGTGGTAATACCCAACAGAAGTAAAAATAATTTTTTCAAGCCAGCGCAAACTAGAAAAATCCTCTAAGCACAAAATTGATTGGAAGTAACAAATTGCATCATAGAAATGCATGGCTAAAGCATTTTAAAAAGCACAACTGAAGAGGGGAACCAATATCTTTAATATGGAGATAATTTGATTGCAAATTAAATGACAATCATGTATGACTCACCTCAGTGATAGACCAGCTGATGACCAAAGAGCTAACAAGTATATGAGTCCGAGTCTGTCGCCAGCAAACTTCATTATGTTAGTAAAAATAAAAATTGCAATTGAATGTAGGATAAAAGAATTTCTCTGACCTCCGGAAAACTCCATAAGATGCCCCAAGTTACATACAATCTTGAGCTTATCTGTGGCAGTGTTGCTGTGACTGGAGATCTCACCAAACCTTTTAATGAAACAAAAGGAAGGAACATAAGAAAGAAGCGAATGCTTAGTTGGTTTGACATAAAAAAAAAAAAAAAACTCCTACTTGAAACCATAGTTCATCACAAGAAAGATTGCTCACCTACTAGACCATGAAGAATCTGTTCCCCAATTAAATTTGATCAAAAGACAAAAAGAGATCAGTGAAGAGACAGGAAATCAAATAAACTCGAAGTGAAATGCAAAGAATTAAGGCTTCACTATCAAGATATTCTCTAAGCAAGAGAAATTAAAGATTTTGAACCAGAAATTAAAAGGAAAAATCAAACGAATGAAATAATTTCCGTTTCTATGGTTTGATCTTTTGAAAGGATAATTAAGCTTGAAAATATATTGGTACATATATACATATGTGATGGAGTCTACCCTGACCTAACAAAATATGATAATGGAATTGGGAAGTAAAATTCCCCAAAACCAAAACTGTATTATATTAGTTCCTTCCTTCCATTTTTCTTTTTTGGGGAATAATTAAGGGAAATCCACATATAAAACCTTAAATCAGAATTACTAAATCTAAATTTCACCATACTTGTTGAATAATTGAACCTAAATCCATTCATTTCAAATCCATTACTCCAAATGAAACCCAAATGTGCAAATTCAGCCGCTCCCGGCTTCATTCTCCACAATTACACTTCACTACATTCCTTTTCTAAGCATTGTATTAGTTCAACGTTCCCTTACAGCCTTCCACAAAAAAGAAAAATATCGGATGAATCATTTTCCCTAGAAACAAACATAGCTTCAAAAGTACAAAATTATTTCAAACTCTATGTATGGATGTAGGGTACCTCCAAAACAGCGGCGGATTGAGCATACAGTAGTGGCTTTTCTACGGCATCATAGACATGTTCGTGGCCCGATTCCTTGAGAGTTTTCAAAGCAAGATAGAGCACCTGAAACCTGAATTCACATAAATAAACCCAATGAAACCCACAAATTTATACACAGATCAGATCAGTATAATATATCTATATATATATATATATAGAGAGAGAGAGAGAGAGAGAGAGAGAGAGAGAGGAATGAGATTGTGAAATTATGTGGAACTTGCCATCCAACGAAGACTGTCCAATTGTAAATGGTGAGGTATATGCGCCTAAGGAGAGAGAGAAATCCCGCCATTGGCAATCTGAGAAAGGTGGGTTTGTTCTGCAATGTAGAGAGAGGGGTGGTTTTAGAGAGAGAAGAATTTAAGCACCCAAATGAAGGAAGCGCATGGGGGTGTAATTATATATATATATATATATATATATATATATACACGTAATAAATGAATATAGGTGAGCAGATGAACAACCCAATACTGCTACTTCTTTGTTGCTCACTCCCTCTGTCAACTCTCAACTCCCAACGGATTTGAGAACCAGACCGAAACAGGTAGGGGTTGTGAAAGTATGATTGTGGGGTATATGAGTCATATGACTATATGAGACGGCGTCGTTTGCAAGATAACCCAATAAGTATGAAAACGGGCCGGGCACAGGCAGACCAGGTGATTGATTTGGGGGGTCCAGGCCTGTTGGGCTTTGGCTGGTTAACGTGCCGGGCCTAAATTCTCAAACCCAAGCCTAGCTTACGGGCCTGGCTGGGCCTAGGCCCTAAGTTGGTTGTGTTTAAATTAATTCTCTCTTCTATACCATTTATTCATTTTCAAATTACCCTCTTTTGATATATTGATATGCATGCATATATGTATACATAGACATACACACAAACCAATTTGGTTTCAAGTTTGAATGATTCTATAGTTTTAAAAGGACAATAACATGGTTGCAAAATTTGATCTATATATATATATATATATATATATATAGGCAATAATATGACTAATGAGTAATGACTGATTGATAATGAAAGTATATTGGCTTATTTGTGCATAATGTTGTTGTTTTTGGCCTTTATTGATTATTAGCTTTTTTAATTTATTAAATTCTTGGAGTTGGAACTAAAAACGCTCATAGACTCCTTCTAGGCAACTGCATAATTGTCACACCATGTGAATTTCCATTTCTCTCCTTTCTCTATTTTGCAAAATTAGTTATTAGGAGAATTTTTTAGACTATATGATCTTGGCCAATCACAAATAGACATACCACCAATGTATGTCTGTGATTGGCCGGAACCATGCGGACCATCTAATAATTTATCAGTTATTAAATCATTATTTTTCAAATTCAATTTAAGTTTTGGTTGTGTTAAAAATTTAAATAAATAGAAATCCAATTCTAGAATTGAGATGGAAATGATTAAGTTGATGTGGATCAAGTGAGAGTGCTATTAAATTGGTCAATTATTTATTGACCCAATTTTGATCTGATCTATGTTGATTCTCAAATAACAAAAAATTAAAATTCGAAATTGATTATAAAAGAGTGAAGTGAAAGTGATATTAAATTGGTCAATTATTTATTGACCCCAATTTTGATCTGTTCTATGTTGATTCCTCAATAATAAGAAACCAAAATTGAATATAAAAAAGTGGTCCAGACATATATGAAATGGTCCTCACCATAATATGTCTCCCAACAATTTCACTAAAATTGATAAGCTAATGAATGCATGTATGTATGTTTTTTGGTATTATATGGATTAATACTCCAACTCTGATTCATGGAATTTGAATTCCATGTAATTTTAAAATTTTAACACATTAAAATTAACTTTCAAATAATTTCTTAATAAATTGTTGAACCCAGTACAACATAGAATCAGGCCTTCTTGTAATCCATGGCTAACTCACCATGACAACTACGTGTGATAATTTTTGTTGACGGATTATATTTATCTCGTATCGATCTATTAATATTATATTATATATATTAATTCAAACATGGTTTTTTTTTATAATTATGTCAGAAATTTTTGACACGAAAATGATTCGTTTATTAAACAGTTAACGGTCTAAGGATGCAAAAAAAATCGATAAAACTAAAAAATTGAACCGAACAACGGGTATGTTACGATTTGAAATTCTGCAAAACGAAATTCAACTGTTTACTGTATCTATACAATATAAATGTATTATATTAATACATTATATTATAAATATTTTAATATTATATTATTTATATTACATACATTATATTATATATGATATATTTGTTCTCACTCCATAATTCTCATGGTTCGATTTAATTTAACTTTTTATGGAACAAGTCGAATCGTATACAACCTTAGATAACACAATACAAACTTACGCAATTTGTTTAATAAATGAATTGAGTAACTTACAACATGACACGTTTAATAACTTATTTAACTAGTTTAAATTAAATAGATCGTGTAATTTGTTTATTAACTTATAATTCAAATATAATGAAAAAATTGAGACAATGAAAGACTAAACTTGTAAAAATAAGAATAATTAGAACAATAAAATTACAAAAAAAATAAAATAAAATACAATATTGATATTGAATTTATATTAAAACAATACAAATATTGTAATCGGGTTAATCGGGTTGACTGATAATTAAACACGACAGCTTTAAGGTGAATCCAAATGTGCTAGCTTTGTAGGGTTGGAATCGAATTTTGCCACCTCAAGATATAAAGATCGTAGTGTCGGTGCTTTGAGAAAGCATACAGTGAAATGCACACCAAAGCAAAGCTAAATGCTAAAATGTACGTGAAAACCATGAAAGAGGGATAAAGTAGAGAATAAAGTATATATATATATATATATATGTATGTATGTATATAGAGAAAGAAAGATAGAGAGAGAAAGGGGTTGGATTCTGGACACGTACAATCTCGAAAAACGAGAACAAAATCGATCCATTGAATCGGATTTCGTGGAGGTCGGATGAAAACGACACCTAATATTACTGCTAAACTGTGAAATCAACTGATCAGTGGGCAGCTGTTATATGTACAATAACAGATACTATATTGTGTTAAAGGACCCATGTGAGAATAATGATATGATGGCCCACCCTTTTTAACTCTCTCTCTCTAACTTTCTCTCTCCTCCATGAAAGCTTCTTTCTTCTTCCAAATCCAAGGCAAGACCGTCTTGATCTGCTAAATACCCACCAACAAAGCTAGTTCAAGATCAAAGGCTGACGAGCTCAGCCTAAGCACCACCACCACAACTATGAAGCTGCATTTCCACAATCATAGAGGAAGAACCCTTACTGGTCTCTTGGTGTTGCTTCTCCCCATTTTCTTCCCTGCTCTTTTCGCTCCCTTGAGCCAAGCCTCTCCTTCCCTCTTCTCGGTATGTCCATTACACACACTCACTTATATTTATATTTATATATAATATGTACTGCTCTGTTTCTGGGTGTTTTAGTTTTGAATGTTTTTCCCTTTATATATACTTTGAGTGATGTTTGTTTTCTGATTGGAAGTCATTGGAATTTTTATGGGTTTTCTTTTATTTATTTATTTATTTTTCTTGAAGGGCCATTTCATGTTGATATGTCATTCTGCTGCTCTGTTTCTGGGTGTTTTTGACTGTTTTCCTTTTTTTATCTTTTATTTTTGATTTACCTCTGAGTGATGTTTGTCTTCTGATTGGAAGTTATTGGAATTTTTTTGGGTTTTATTTTATTTATTTATTTTCTTTGAAGGGCCATTTTATGTTGATATGTAATTGTGCTGCTCTGTTTCTGGGTTGTTTTTTTTTTAATTTTTTACTGCTTTCCCTTTTATTTTTAATTTTTTTCTTTTTTATCTTTGAGTGATGTTTGTTTTCTGATTGGACGTTATTGGAAATCTTATGGGTTTTCTTTTAATTTTATTTTCTTTGAGGGGTCATTTTATGTTGATTGATATGTGATTTAGGGTGAATAGAAGGGATGGATTTTCTGGGCTTGTTTTTCTGTTTCTGTTCTTGAGAATGTTGTTGAAGTAATTATGGTTTTGTGTAATATATAGGTCTAGCTCTGAATGAAAATTATATTTGAGCCTGTAATTTGAAGCTTCAAAGATTACTGAAAATGGAAAGTGAGAACAATTTGGGTTCATTTTGTGTCAATTGTCAGATAATATGACAAATGGTCATTTTATATGGATTAGATCTGATTAACTTTTATTTTATAAGAGTCACAAAAATCCTAATTCGCAGTCCATGAAATGCACAAAAATGAAAAAAAGAAGAAGGGCAAGTTCAAATTTTTAGACAGCAATTGAATTTCAAGCTGTATATCTGTGTAGTGTATAGCCACTGTTTTAACCTTTGTAAGTTTTAGCCAATTTACTTTGAATATCAGAGTGGATGACTGGATGCATTTTTTTAGACGCATTTTATGTTTCTTACAGTTGGGAAGACAAAAATGCAGGAAAATTGAGTTATAGGTATGGTGTGAGTTCTTGAGAAATGAAATTAAATAAAAGGCCAAAAGAAGCAAAGATATTAAATTGAATGCACCATCTCATAAAGTGGTGTGTCTTTTCTGTGATGTCTAGATTTGTAGTGTGTTAATTTTATCACACCTTTGTGAAATTTCTCTTTTTAGTAGCTAGCCTATTGTAATTGTCTTATCCGTCCTGCCATTATGCAAGGAATGGTGGATTAATGGACGAGGCCGACCTTCTCTTTTAGTAGACCATATGGATGTGGAAAAAGCTTATACTTTTGATGAACTGGAAGCATCTCTCTTCCATTTACATTTTCCCAATTCATATCTTTGTTTCGTGCATTGTCTTAGCTAAGTTCATGCACATCAGCAACATGTTTGTAGTTATGCTACTGCAAGTATGGCACCATGCGCACCAGTCACCTTTTTACTGTACTCATTTCACTATCCAATTGGCTTATGCAGGAATGGAATGCACCAAAACCTAGGCACTTACGGCTTCTTAAAAGTGCTTTACAACGCCAAACTGTGAGTTGATTGAGCTGCATGTTATAAAATACTGTAATATATATATATATTTATATATGTAATGATTCTCTTTTTTGTTCTTGTCTTGAGTTGTAAAAACTTATGACACTTGTATTTTTCTCGATAGTCTAATGGACTGCAGTCTGATCTCTGGATTCCTTTGGCCAACCTAGGATGGAAACCCTATGCTGAATCTACTAGTACCCCCAGTGAGTAACACAAGAAATAGGGTTAACATAGAGGATTCGTTTCCTATAAATTTTCTGAGTTTACATCGAGGCTTGAACTTTTGGAGCCAATGTGGTTTCATATTCATGCATAACTTTTAGTTCTGATGTGTTTGTCCTTTATTTCAGCACTACCCAGCGAATCTAGTGGATATATCCAGGTCTTCCTTGATGGAGGGTTGAACCAACAGAGAATGGGGGTAGGTATTTAAATATTTTCAGTTAGCAGTTTGTATAAATTCTAATAGAGAACAATAATGTCTTTAAATATTTCGATGGTACCTATCTTGATTTACCTAAAAAAGTTATAGACATCTTGATTTAATGCACAACCACTTGTCTGCTTTCAAAGAATATTATAATTATTATTAGTTACTTATGTTTTAACTTCTGTTTATCTTTTAAATAGATTTGTGATGCAGTTGCTGTTGTGAAAATTCTAAATGCAACTCTTGTGATCCCACATCTTGAAGTGAATCCTGTCTGGCAAGATTCCAGGTGCTTCTGGCTAATCGATATATGCTTACTTTTTGCTTACTTCTTTTCTGAATCTCTTATGCTTTGAAGAAGTTTTTGCTTACTTCTTTTCTGAATCTCTTATGCTTTGAAGAAGTTATGACCGTGAAGTTGAACTTTCTCTTTTGGCTTTTTCTTCCTGCAGCTCATTCATGGACATTTATGATGTCGATCACTTTATTGATGTACTGAAGGATGATATCTCTATAGTTAAAGAGCTGCCTGATGAATTCTCTTGGAGCACAAGGGAGTATTATGCTACAGCCATTCGAGCTACGAGAATCAAAGCTGCACCTGTTCATGCTTCGGCTAACTGGTATCTAGAGAATGTGTTGCCTGTCCTAGAGAGGTTGGTATATATCTGAACCTTCTTACAATTGAATTGTTCTTCAAAATCTTAGGCCCAAATCCTTTGCTTCCATTATCTACCCTAAAACAAGTTGTTTTTGACTAATAGAAGAACTAGATGGCTGGATCATTTTTCTAAACCACCTTGTTTTGGCAAACTAAATTAGATACATTATTATGCTGAGAAAATTAAGAGCAACTGCGAGAGCATTTCTAAGAATCTTAATTTGAGCTCAGTTGATGTATAAAGAGAGAATTGACGATGCCAACCAAGAGTATGTTGGCGAAGAGTTCTATCTATTTGATGATTGTGGACTATCTGATTTATCTTTGCATCTTTAGATGGCCGAGATTTTAGAGGGAAATGTCAGTAAAGTTGCCAATCCAAATAGTCCAAAACCATTTGGAAAATATTCATTTTTTGGGATATATCATCTTTAAGTAGACTGGATTATGGTGGGGGCAGGGATGGAAAGCTCACTGGGGGCAACTGCCCCCACTCAATTTCCTTCTCATGTTAAATCTGAATTTCAGTGGTGCTCCAAATTTTCTGTTTATTTTGGACGCTTTACAAAAATGTTGTTTCATGGTAGGTGTACAGTTCAGAAATGTCAGGATGACTTTTCCTGCTTTTAACAGAATTATTACCGGAAAAGAAAAATAGTATAATGAAGCTCAGTACAAGTTCCAACAGGAATACTCATGCACAGCCTTTCACAACTTAAAAGGGTAGGTGCCAAACACTCACTGGCGACAACACCCAAAAGCAGGACAGCCCATTCCCTAGACTGGGCACAAGAGAAACGGACAGGCAAAATCCCAAAGCATAGAACTTGGTATAGCCACAAAACAACACAAACTGAACCATTTTTTAGGGTCACATGCCCCGACAGTAGGTGGTTTCATGTCGGGGTCAAGACCTACACCAGAAAAGGAACTCACTGGCATTTTGAAACATGAAATTAAGAGTCCTGCTGGCAGCAACAGCAAACCAATTCAAAATGTGAATTTGTGGTGTACGCACGTGGCACAACAAGAATTGACAATTCATACCAATTGCCCACGTGTCAAAAAGGCTTAAGACAGCAAACAAAACAAAAATTCAGATCAGGATGTGAGATGAATCTCCACTCTGCAATATAACACCCATAAGAAATTAAGGTCTCGCCATGTGGCTGTGTAAAGCCATGGTGGTGGGTTGGGAGGGGGTCCTTCAGCAGTAGATGAGGTAGTGTGTTTCTATAAGCCATGCAAAATGGCACATGATGGAAGCTGTTTTCATGAGAAGCAGCTGAGATATTATACACTTCGGAGTAGGAAGGGGCTCTCACATCTCTAATGAAGAACTTTGGTAATGTACATGTTTGCTATGACTTTTCTCCCAGAAGCATTAAGATAATTGTGTGCGAAAGAAAGTCATTACTTGGAATAATGTTAAATTTAAAGATACAAATGCCCAGTCGCAAAATTTAAGCCTCTTTAATCTTTATTATGATGTTTCTGTAGTGGTTTTCCTAGTAGCATGTGTGGTATTCAAGATAAGGCATGTCAAGACAAAGGCGTAAGAAATAGCTGGCCTAAAGAACATGCTAGTAATGCCTCACACCTTTTACATAAAAGGTTTAGTTGAAGTCTGTGAACTTTCTATAAGTAACACAATGTTCAGTCTCAAGACTATTAAAGTATTACTGCTTCTGTTCAATTTGTTCTCCACAACAATGCCATAGTGTTGGTTTCATCATAGGCTTATGATTACTTTTCTTTAGTATATCTCTGAAGTATTTGAATTTTTTAGCTCAATTTTATGACTCAAGTTTGTGTATTTAATATTTTGTTAACGGTCCAGTTACGGGATAGCTGCAATCTCCCCATTTTCTCACCGCCTGGCTTTTGACAACATGCCAAAGGACATCCAAAGCCTACGTTGCAAAGTCAATTTTCAGGCATTAGTTTTTGTTCCTCATATCAGAGCTCTTGGTGAATCTCTTGTGAAACGCCTTCGGTATCCTCCTGGCAAAGGATTGCTTGGTGATGAGCACCTAAGAGAGTTTACTGATGCAAATGACAAACAAGGAGCTGGGAAGTTTGTTGTCCTACACCTTCGGTTTGATAAGGTATGAACCCACTTCACTTTAAGTATTAGGGGATCTGATTAAGATTCTGCCTTTCCGCTTTTGTATTCTATGAGCCCTTTCGGCTAAAGATATGACGGTATGAAACTTTCACTCATTGATAAAAACAACCTGCTTGTTGTGCCTGGGTAAATAAGCCTTCAAGACAATAGGTGGGATTGCCCTTCATTGTGCATTTAATTAAAAATAAATTCATTAGTTTTATCCACAGATACTGCTTAAGAAGTGACGGGGAATCACTTTAAATCTTCCAATCAATCATGTTTAGTTGGACTATTAATACATGTATTTTGCATTCACGCTCTCTCATCCTTATGATTACCTTTGCTTCTATTTAGTTTTACCATCTGAGTTTAGACTATAAAGTATTTTTCGCCCATGTAATCTCTCTATGCAGGATATGGCTGCCCATTCAGCCTGTGATTTCGGTGGGGGTAAAGCTGAAAAACTGGCTCTGGCTAAGTACCGGCAAGTGATTTGGCAGGGAAGGGTCCTGAACTCTCAGTTCACTGATGAAGAGTTGAGGAATCAGGGGCGCTGCCCGTTGACTCCTGAAGAAATTGGATTGCTGCTAGCAGCTTTGGGCTTTGACAACAGTACTCGTCTATATCTTGCCTCCCACAAGGTTTATATAGAACTCTCTCTTGTTCAACTCAACAAACCCTAATTCCAACTGTTTGGGGTGGCTGTATTTAATTTATCCGAAAGTGAAGATTCATTCTTTGTTATTTAAAGTTTAATATTGTTAATGGTTATGTTTTTCAGGTATATGGTGGGGAAGCTAGGATCTCAACCTTAAGGAATTTGTTTCCACTAATGGAAGACAAAAAGAGCCTTGCCTCTTCAGAGGAAAGGGCCCAGATTAAAGGAAAGGCTTCTTTATTAGCTGCAGTTGATTACTATGTCAGCATGCACAGCGACATCTTCGTTTCTGCTTCTCCTGGAAATATGCACAATGCACTGGTAGGCACTTCTGACTAATATTTATACACAACTTGATGGGCTCTGCTGTCAGCAATATGTTTTAATACAATTGTCCAATTCTATCCCAGAACAATTGATGTCATCAACCGTGTCATTATTAGTCAACTGTCCATGCAGTTTGAACTTTTAATGTCAATTCTCATTGTGTAAACCAGCAATGGTTGCTTTCGATGCAGCATGCTCCACTGCAAGTGATCATCCATACAGATGGAACTTCTAATGTTTCTCATGGTGGAAACCTGCAATGGTTGCTTCCGATGCAGCATGCTGTGCCGCAAGTGACAAATCAGGATTAGCATTGGCATTAGGTGAATTGGTTAGTAAAATAATTTTGAACACAGAGAGATTCAGGAATTAGTTTAGGTTTTCTTTTGTTTTCCTTTTGCTTTTTCTTTTCCCTTTGTATTTTCTGTTTTCAGTCTCAGGGGATCATAGGATAACTGGACAAAGTTGATACTCCAAACAATAGAAATTTGTGTGATGTTCCCATTCCCGAATGAAGTGGAAAAATTCGAAAAAAATTAGAATATTTGTGATGTTGGGTTGGTAGTTTGCGGGTTGTTGAAATATGTGTTCAAAGAGGTTCTGCTATATAATTATCCAGAATTTGCTCGATGAATATATTTTGTTATGATGATTTTGAGTGCCAGAGAAGTTCTAATGCCACAGTTTGAACTTCACAGGTGGGACACCGAACTTATGAGAATCTGAAGACGATAAGGCCTAACATGGCATTGTTGGGCCAGCTCTTCTTAAATAAGAGCATGGTTTGGTCAGACTTTCAACAGGCAGTGGTGGAAGGGCACGAAAACAGACAAGGGCAGATCAGGTTACGGAAACCTAAACAGTCCATATATACATATCCTGCTCCTGATTGCATGTGCCATGCTTAAGGTAACATCATTCTTGAGAGTCCGAGCTTGCATTGTGCATCCATGATTTGTGGTTTATAAAACTTTTAAGATAAAAGCCATTTTCTAATTATTCATGTATCATCTTGTGTGGAATTGGTCGAGGATGGGAGTAAATTATATAAGAAATTATGTTGCATATGTCGATGCGTTCTGAATATGATTTATGAATAGCATTGGTAGACAAGTACATAATGTAATATATCATTTGAAGTTCCATCGACTTTGTTTTCCAGCTCCCAGCTTTATCAAAGATGTATAAATAATGGCATGTCTTCGTATTGTTATTTTT
The DNA here is from genome assembly GCA_026545225.1 of Cornus controversa. Classification (NCBI taxonomy): domain Eukaryota; kingdom Viridiplantae; phylum Streptophyta; class Magnoliopsida; order Cornales; family Cornaceae; genus Cornus; species Cornus controversa. The sequence goes on along the minus strand of CM048846.1, from coordinate 25,667,593 downwards.
ATTCGAATCTTTTCTTGAATCTTCCATGCCATGGTTGAGAGTTCTTTTTGCTTCTGTGAGATATGGTTAAAATTTTGCACCAAAGAGATGACAGACCGGACTTTTTCTTTTAGATGCCATATTTTAAGGCTTTGAAGGTGTTTGAATTCATTTTCCTTCCTTGCATCAGAGAGTTCATTTTTCCTTTTCAATGCGTTCTTGAACTTGCTTCTCAGTTTTTGCTCTAGCCTTCTGGTTCTTGGTGGGTTGCTCATTGTGGTCTGGACTGTTGTAACAGGAGTGTTGGGATTGGGCTTAGGAGGGTAGGCAGCACTACCGAATAACTTAAATTTTGGGTTGGATGAGAAGTGCCCGATCCGTTACAAGCCAACTCAATTCCTAATGGCCAAACCTCCACTCAGAGGTGTCCTGGATCCCTGGCAGGGTGGTCCGATTATATCCCAATTACACTTTTCTAGGGAAAGTGCACAAAAATCGAGATTAGGGGATTGTTACTCCTAAGGCATAGTTTTCACATTACGCAACACAACAATGGAATAAAATAGAATGTCAATATTATCTTTTTGAATTCATTCTTTTGTTTGGTAAAAAAAATTAAAATGGGAATGACAATTCCGCATCATTTTTTTAGAATGAAAATTTATTCCACTATTCAACATATGGAATGATCAATTCATTCTCAATAAACATTAAAAAATAAAATTTAGTTACTAAAAATAATGTAATCATCATTTTATTTGTGCATTATTTCATGTTTGAAATCAAATAATATCAAATAATAGAATGAGAATGACTATTCTATTCTATTTTTATTCTCATTTTAATGAAATGCTTATTTGATTTCATTGTTGCGTAACAAATGCAGCAATAGGTAACAAATGCAGTAATAGAAAATATCGAGGGTGGTGTTAAGTTTTTAGGTATCCCTCTTGGAAACTTCCTTCTTTGAATGTCAGTTTGGAGAAATTATTATGTGGTCTTGGGACATTGGTCTCAAGTGGACACCCATAGAAATGTGTCGTTTTTTTTAACTTTTTGCTTGTATGTCCACTTGTGATTGATTGGAACCTATGAAGCACAGATACGGAATACGGATACGACACGATACGGATACGGCGATACGGCAAATCTCAAAAAAATAAGATACGGGTACGGCGGGATATGGCAAATATATATATATATATTATATTATACAAAAAAATTAATAGAACACAAATTAAGTTTTAAGTTTCAACTTAAATGATGTTTTTTTTTTAACATTAAAGATTTTTTGATTTATTATAAATTAAGTTCCATATTTTAAGTAAGCTTTTTAAATTTTAATATTACAATATGGCTACTATCTTTAAAAAAAAATTAACAGAAAAAAAAAAAAATCAAACGTATCCGAGAAGTATCCTGGCTGTATCCCCAAGTATCCGTGCCGTATTTTGCTGTATCCTGTCGTATCTGAAAATAAAAAAATTATTTAAAAAAAAACGGATATTTTCTGGGAGTATCCGATACGTGTCTGGTCGTATCCTGGCCGTATCGGTGCCTCCGGGAAAGTATCTGTGCTTCATAAATTGGAACTAATAATTTTAGAATCATGTAATAATTTTTCCTCAATGCCCATTCCGTTCCAAATGAAAAAAGTTTGATTTTATTCTAACAAGGTAGAATGAGTTAAATGGAAGTCAAAACCCCTTCCACTCTAAATCCAAATGAATTTGTAGAGAATTATATTTAGTTGTTTGAATTTTGCATATTGGGGTGTCCTGAAGCAAGAGTTTGGTAATTGATTTTCTTTGTAGAATAGAAGCGAAACACGATTCGGTAATTGATTTTCTTTGTAGAATAGAAGCGAGACACGAGTTCGGTAATTGATTTTCTTTGTAGAATAGGTTTGGAATAAAGACAATTTGGTAACTGAGACACGAGTTTGGTAATTGATTTTCTTTGTAAACTAGAAGCGAGACTTAATATTTTCTTTCTAATTCAACTTGGGTTCTCAATGTCAAATTTGGCTGCATATTTATTGGATGCCACATGTGTCTTATCTGTAATCTAAGTTGTACTTTTGGCTCAGTAGTCTCACACTCGTATCTATCTGTGTGTCCTGGTCTTCTTCACTGTTTTTGATAAAGGGAATCTAAAACTGCATGTGCTTGTGCTCGTGCTTGTGCTCTTCTTTGGGTGCTTTTCTCCACACACACACACACACACTCACACACACAACCTTTAGCACCATCCAGTGAGAGTCTCCTCCAACCTCTTTCATGTCTTCTGTGTCTATATTTGTTGTTACAATCAGTGGTTATTATTATAAGCAATAACATCAATTACTAATAATTTACGTTACTAAAATGGGTGACATTAAATAAATAATGATTTATACTGGGTAACACCAATCACTAGTAATTCACGTTACTATAATAAGTGACATTGAATAACATTGTATTATCTATTTTAATAATGTGAGTTATAACTGATAGTTACAAACGTCGTAACTAGAGAGACTGCGAACAAATTTCAATGGAAAGAATTTTTACTCAAATCTTTAAGTCACACAATTCTTCAAGAGGAGCGCCGCTCTTGCACTTTGCATAAGCTTTCACTCTTGTGTTTCACACACGCTTTCATTCCGTTACTCTCTGTCTATGTATCACATAGAATTTCTGCTTTTACATTCCCGCTCTTTCTTTATGTGACTTAAGAACTGAAAAAAAAAAAAAAGAGTAGCTTCATGATCATGGCAAGGTCATAGAAAAGGAAAAATTTTTTTTCCTTCAAAGGTATTGGTTAAAATTGGTAACAATACATGAGACAAATTAATGCCAATGATATACATTCAAGGAACTAGTCTCATGCAGTGAAGACATTTTAAAAAAAAAAAAGAGAGAAAAAGAAAAAAGAGCAATAGTGTATATATATATATATATAAAACGTATTGTTCGTGCTTACAGTACTATAAAAAAAAAATTGTTTGAATGAATCATTTTAAAAATGTGAGAGTAGGTGAATGTGTATGTGAATTAAGCTGTGAATGTAGTGTGTGGATCGTGTGATCGTTTCAAACATTTTTAATTGGTAAATTGTGATTTTTTTAAGAGAAAAATTCAAACACAATGTTTAAATATAATATAAATTTATATTTTAACAAGACAAGCAAGAGCAATATAGCATCAAACAAGATTACAATAAAAGAAAACCAATAATTCTACTGGAGGGAACTCAGAGTCCCATAAAATCCATGTCTGTAATAGGAACTTTATATATTCTTTGATCACAGCAATAGAATCATAAACCATAGAAACACCAAAAGAAAGGTTTGCAATCACTTTTAATAACATTGGGAGGGAGTTTTCACTCAACATATATGAGTTGTGTGGATTTTGTTGATTGAAAAGAGGGTCCCACCGAACATAATTTAATTTCTTCATCAAATAGATTTCAATTATAATTTTTTTTTCAAAAAGTAAAATTCATGAGTAGGATATATATATCTGGAAGCCCATGACATGACATTTGCAACATTTGCTAGCCTAAAAGGACTTGTGGAACCCTGAAATATAGGAATAAGTTGTGTATTGGAATGTCATACTCACACTTGCCAAGTGAAGTAGACCTCTCTAATTCAACCAGCTCATACACAACATGAGATTTGGTAGGATTAGGAAAACTCCCCCTTCATTCAAGCAGAACAAATGCATATGCTTTCTTATCATGTTTAAAGCCACTAGTATGGAATAGTCATTTTCAAAACAACTTATAAATTTTAATTGCACCATTTTCTTCCTCTTAGGAGCAATTTATATATATATATATATATATATATATATATATATATATATATCCAAAGAGCATTTTCATGTAAGGAAGATTAGAGATAAAGAAAATGTAAACTTCATTCATTTGAAAGGTAGTTTTGGCATTGTAAACACATTATTATGATGGAATTAAATGTCAACTAATGGACTCAACCTATGTGTTACTCTTGTTGAAGAGAGATTATAGTGATTTTGGCTTATATAATAAAAGGGTTGAGGTAATTTACTATATATATATATATATATATATTACTTCTTCAGTTTTATCCTCTTAAATAATGTCCCATCTTCTAAGTTCATGGGGTCTTCTCACTATGATGTAATGTTACAAAAAGAAAAGGCCACATCTTTCTCTTTTTTTTTTTTTTTACTTGTCATTAGCCTCATGGTCAGTGCAAGTGGGAGCTCTATTAACTCTTGGCTGTCTTTGTTGTTTCTTTTTTTCAGATAAGTGGGCATATTAATTTCACTTTCCACTAAAATTGACTAATTCTTGTTAAGCCTTAATCAATAACATGGGTCCCACCCCTACTTAAATGTCAAATTCATCAAAAATGCTTTATTGGAAGGTTATAAATGATCATTTCTATATGTGATTACAACTGGCATTGGATTATATGCTCAATCCATAAAAAAAAAAAAAAAAAACCAAAAAGAAAAAAAAAGAAAAACTAGAGTGGTGAATCCTAAGAGAGTGATCAAGTTTGATCAAAATTTATGTCTTTTTTAATAAACTAACTTCTACCCTTCTTTTCTTTAGATGTATCTTTTATTAGGTATGGTTTGATTCCAATTGCTTCAATAGTTTGGTTATGAGTTTACATATTAATATTATTATTTGAAGCTTACTTGGTTTGATTGACAATTTTTTAACAACTATTTTTTTATATAAAAAAAATCAGTTTAAAAAAATAAATTAAAAGAACAATGTTTCATAGTTATCTAAAAATTATTTAAGAGAAAGAATTTCTGTTTTGGTTTTGAGTTTCTGGTTATTAACCAAATAAATCTTTATATTTTTTACACAAAAACAGTGATGGATACATCCAATGTTACATGATCTTAAAAATATATGAACATACTAATTTTGTCTCCATACTTTTACCTTTTCACATTCTGTGTCTCTGTAAATATGACAATGTCTATGCAGAGAAGTCTTTGGAAATTAAGATAAGGCCAAGGTTGAAGGTAATGGCAAAGCTGGTGGAGGAATAGGACTTTTAATTTTTAACTTTTGGGTGATAATAAATACACTCCACTTTTTTCTTGTCTTTTTCTTGACTTGACAAATGCACTAAACATGGAAGCTTGGGTAAAAAAAACACACACACATATATATATATGTATGAATTTACAAATCAAATGAGTCCGCCACATGAATTTTCTAGCATCAAATTTTCTATTACTAAATTATTTTTTCAATCATATTTAATTTTTTAAAATTATTTTTAATCTTTTCATCCCATATTATTTTCGTCATCTTTTCGTCTCTTACCTTCTATTATAATTAATATTTTACGTTTTATCAGCTTGTTTCTTGATCTCCGATATATGTCCAAACCATTTAAATCTATCCTCTTTAAAATTTTCACCGATAGGTGCTATACCTAAATGCAATCAAGAGGCAATTTCACAATCAACACCTCCTTGCAATCATAAAGTCGCTATACCTAAATGCAATCAATAGGCAATTTCACAATCAACACCTCCTTGCAATCATAAAGTCTTTTAATTCAATGGCTAAAGAGATGTTGAGGTGAGGAGTTAAAATATTCTCTCATGTACTGAGAAGGGCTACTGAGTTGATCTTCACAACTAAGAGTAGGCCTATCAATGAATTGAATTTTACTTCGAATCCAATTTGATAACTAAAATATGAATTGAATATATATATATATTTGAATCTGATCTAATAACTTGAATATGAATTGAATATATAATTTGATAATCTAATAATGAAATGAATTTGATAATCCGTTAATTACGATCAATTTGATCTGTTACTAATCCAATCAAATATAATATATAATATGCTATACATATATTATTTATCATTCAATTGGTATACAATTAATAAAAAAAAATTAATAAAAAATGTTATTTATATTAGTGTTTTATCACGTATAGAATTAGATATATCAAATTTTCTTTATGTTTTTTTTAAATTCTTAATAAACCTCCTACAATTGAATTATTGTCGGATACCGGTATAATTGAATTACAAATAATCAAATATATTTATTTTCGGGTCAAGCCTAATACGGTTCGGATGTACTTCACAAGTGTCATTACTTGGACCACAATGATTGATTTCACAACCAACCACGTCAGCAAATTCGTTCCACTTTGTCCACCATTGGGTCCCACAATTTGACGTCGAGAGTGTTTTTTTAATCATTTTATACCTCTGTTTTTCAAGCGTTTTTGAATGATTTAAGGACGCAGTATATGATACTCCAAGTCCAAGATGACCACATCTGGTATTATTATTGGACGGACACGATCATACCATATCTAAATCCACCCCGTTTAATGTGTCTGTTGTAATCCAAACACGATACAAAAGCTTATATATATCAACAAGACGACTCTTCGTCAATCGATTTTTCAGATAAATAGTTAGAGAGAGAGAGAGGGTAGAGAAGAGAGAGAGTGTCTTGTGTAGAGAGACAAGGGTGGGAGATGCAAATAGACATGGAGATGTTGGAGTGATAGCTAGGGTTTCGAACTCAAGTTCTGCGATTTCACCTTCCCTTTCTCTTTCCGGCCAAACGTATTTGTTTTTCCGGTGACACCACCGTTAGATTTGGTGAAAACTTATACTTCTCGGCGAGAATTTGGGTTTTTTCGGTGATATGACCGTTTGATTTCGAGAAAATTGTCGCTTGCCGGCAAACTTTTTTTCGGTTTTATCACCGTTTGATCTCCCGAAAACTTACTCTCGCCGGCGAAATGTCCGCTTTTGTAGTGGTATCGGTGAGGAAATGATCGTTTAATCTCTTCAATTTTTTGGGTAATCCCGATTTTATCCCTAAATCACGATTTTTTTATTTTTTATTTTTTCAGTCTGTCTGAAATCAGAGTTAGTTCTCTTTTGTGGATTTGGAGCATTGAGTCTCTTTGATCTTCTGGGTGTGTTCTGAGAACTTTGTAGTGTTAAGTGGTTTATCAGTATCAGTGTGTGTGTGGTGTTCTTAATTCTGAAGATATTATCGTGTTCAATTATTGCTCTGAAGTTGGATTTCACTCCTTATTTAAAGGGTTGCTCGTAATAGAAGTGATGTATTCACATCATAACGTGTTTGTGAAGTAGGCTGATTTTTGTGTGCATTAAATTGGGACTCAGTTATTGAATGAGTTATTGTGATATAAAGAGAGTTCAAGAGACTTTTGTAAATCATTTGATGATGCTTTTTACTTTATATTTTTAAAGCTCTTCATAATTATAGTCGAATTTAATGTTTTTTGTTTGGATCGAATAGACAATTTTAAATCTTCCCTAATTTGGATCCAATTGACAATTCTTGAGTTTTTGCGATTCCAAGTTTTTGTTCCCCAATTCGTAGAAGTCTCTGAATACACTTTTTATCGAAATTTTGCTTTTTTGACAACTTGGTGTTCGAAGGGAATGGCTGTTTCATTTACCCGATTTGCTTGGTGGTTGTGTGGTGGGAAAGATAAAGAACCTGTTCCTAATGGGTCTTCGATAAATTCTTCTTCGGATTGGGGTTTGGGTTTGAGGGAATCCGATACACATACATTGAAATTTCCATCTGTTGAGGGGCCTAAGATGCCGTCTTCAACAAGGAAGGTAAAAAGGAAATGGCAAAGCAGAGAAGAAAGGAGAATTGATAAGGAGTATGATGTTGTCTTGGTGCCATCGGACGGTGTTTGTTTGTCGGAGTCTGAATCCGATGACTCGGACTGGTCAATTGGGTGGCTGGAACCGCACGCCCCTGGTTTCCAGAGTGATGACGAGGAGGCAGACGACAGTTTCGCAGTGTTAGTTCCTTGTTACAGGCATGGTTGCAAGGACTTGGAGGAAGGGCCGAACAATCAGTTCTTGAATGCCATAAAGAACCTACCAAATGAGTATTCTTCTGGTAATAGTCATTCATTATTTTTCACTTCTAATGTATGTCTATGTGGTTTCTGTTTTCATGCTTAATGCAGCGGAAGAGGTAGATTTAGCTTTTGCTACCACTTTTGAATACACCAGTTTGTGCCCATGCTTTTTATTGGGTACACTTCGAAATTTTTTACAAGGATAAGTTTGAAACATAGATGCAATCTTCTAGTAGTGAGATTTACTTTCACCTCTTAGTTTTGCCAAGTTTGTTGAACATGATACACAAAATAGAAACATTTAATCAATAAATGTTGCGTTCTTGATACAAGCAGGTGCTTACTTTGTCTTAGCATAGATCATTAAAAGGCTTCATTTTAACTATAAAGCAGCCATTTCTTTGGGTTTCTTTCTACACTTAGTAGGTTTGGTGCTCCCTATGGTTTGATAATGATACAAGTGAATTTCAATTCTAGATTCCCCCTTTTTCTTCCATAGATGAAGAGATCTATCAGCTGTGGTGAGACCCCTTACTTCCATTTTTTGGATGATATGCATGTCATGATGAACATTATTCTCATTCCATTTGTCTGACTGCTATTTATCAACTTTGATTCAATAGGAGGAAATATCTCTTATTGTCTAGGAGAACTAATGTAAAGTAATTTTTTTTGGTTTTATCTTCTTTGCTATTTGCTTTGTCATCTGGTCCGCTTGAGCTAATTGCTAAATTCCATTTCTGTTTTTGAGGATTCATGGTTTGTTCCAAGGCAAATCAATAATAGGAGGAGGGACTGCGCAAAATGAAATAACCCACAGATATACCTTTTTGTGGAGGTTAAGAAACTCTTAAAATATCATTTATTCCACCTCTTTTATTTGACAACATAAACTAAATCATTTAGTCCCTTTAGGCATTTCCTGTCAAATGACCGTATGCTTTCTCTAAACTTATTCATGGGTCTTCAATATAAACAACTCCCCTCCCGAGCCGCCCACTTAAAAGAGAAAAAAGCCTCTCTTTTTCTCTTCCTTAACTCTGAGCTCTTATTAGCAATTAGAGTTTAACTGCGAGGCCTTCACTAATTATTTACCTATTTGATTTGTTAGATGAGCTCCTCAAGTAGTCAGACTTTTGCTGTGAAAACCTTTTTTTTTGGATTTTGGTAACTAGTGTTATTTCATGGTTGCCTGGAAAGTTTACTTTGTTGATGTTAATGCTTTCTTCTAGGTGTGCAATAAGACAAGGCATGATAGAATTAGAAATGATTACAATAATGAGATGGTTGAAGTATTGGTGATAAAATGAGAGTAAATTAAAGAAGACATGATAGAATTAGAAATGATTACAATAATGAGATGGTTGAAGTATTGGTGATAAAATGAGAGTAAATTAAAGAAGACCACTAATACAACAAACAAAGCCTTTTTACTAACTAATTGGGGTCGGCCACATGAATCTTATTTTTCCATTCCGCTCTATCTAAGGTCATGGCCTTAGTGAAATCGCATGCTATCATATCCTTTCTTACTAACTCTACCCACGTTAACTTTGGACTTCCTCTTGCCTAGTACTACCTTCAATGGGGGCTATGTCACTCTTCATAATTGATGCACTTAAAGGTCTTTTGTGCATATGTCCAAATCATCTTAACCGTTTTTCTCTCATTTTATCTCCAATTGGTTCTACTCCAACCATCGCACGAATGTGATCATTTCTAGTCTTATTGCACATCCAATGTTCGCATTTCCGCAGTTTGTCCCATAGAGTACTGCTGGTGTAATAGTTGTCCATAAATGCAGTTCTCCATTTAACTTGTAGGGGTGGGGGGAACAGTAAATGCTCCAAAAAGGAAGAGTAACATGGTTGGTGATTTTAATTGCCTTTGAGTTCATGAATACAAATTTATCTTGTAGAAAGAAAAATAAAGAGTTAGTCTACATGGAGGGTAATTCTAGGGGAAAATCAAAATTAATATGGGTAGAGTTAGAAAGGAAAGATACAATAACATATGTTTTGACTGAGGGTATGACAATTAGATACAGTAGTATGGAAAAGTAGGATTCACCGACCCCTAGTAGTTGGGAAATAGGATTTTTTGTTTGTAATGCTTTCTTCTGGATATTACTTGGCTACCTTAATTAAAATGCACGAGTTCATTAATGTGTTCCTTTTACATTGATAAAGGTAAACTTGTATCTCTATTTCCCTATGGGCCTAAGATTTGTTTGTTCTCCTTGTTTGGTTGAATATGCAGAGGGCAAGAAGTATGTGGAGCAGTGGCTTTCTTCTATTCAGAATTGATGATGCATACTGATTCCGGGTGGTCCTTGCATGATTAGTTCTCAATTCTGTGGTGATCCATTTGAAGTAATGACTGATATATGGTGCGTGTTAGAATTTTAAAGGGAAAGAAATTTCAAAAAAATAAAAATGAAAAGAAGAAAAAGAAGTTAACAACAGTGTCTGCACAGCTTGTGAGGAGTGCAGAAGATCAAAGTATGTTTGAGTTGAGGGGAATTTTATGCAGTCGAGAAAACAGGTTGAACTTTTTTGATTTAGTGATGTCAGTGATGATGAAAATATATATCTTACTATTTTTGCAGCGCGCTGTCTTATGTTCTCCGGCTTGTGTCGATCCATGCAGAAGGAGAAACTTGAAATGTAGTGCGGATTTATATTTATATTTTTATTTTTAATACTACTCTGTAAATATGTTAAAACATATTTATGCTCGACTTGTAGCTGCTGTAAATAACTCTCTTCATCCCTCTAATGATGAAATGAAGGGCCATCTGTTCGTTTCTCAACATGGGTTTCATTTCTTATGCAATCATTTTTTTAGTTTACTTGATGCATTATTTGGTTTGCATAGTGGAATTACTCCTCTTGTTTCTAAAAGCACTGCATATATATATATATATATATATATATATATATATATATATATATATATATATATATTGTGTGTGTGTTGTTAATACTTGTCAAAGCAGGTGAAGAAGAAGCATTTGCAAAATGTTAATCAAGCAAGTACATCAAAGCTGTTTGTCATATACTTTGTGCCTGCTTTTTGGAGTGGACCATCTTGCTCCATTGCTTTGAGTTGTTACAATGATGAGTTGTTGAGAATGGTTTGTTTTCTCCTGTGACAATAATACTTGAATTCGGAAAGGGTGAAACATCTTCTTTGTTTGTGAAAATGTGACTCTTTTGTTTTTAACTTCTTTCCCGCATATGACTGGTGTGAGGCCTTAGATATGTGCCAGCAGTGATGGCATTGGCATGTGGCCTGTCACTCGCAGGCACAATGTGATCAATTATGATCCTAAATTGGGTGTTTGCTTTTAGCCCTCCATTTCTAATTTATTTGGATAAAATGGCCTGAATTTGATGAATTTGATCCTAGATTCTCTGTTTTGAAATTCATTTTAAAGAATTTGTGTTATCATTTTAAATCCGAATAATAATAACAATAGAGGTGCAACTCCCATTCTTGGCTATTGGATGTATAGAGATAAGAGGAGATATTTGGTCTTCAGGACCGATCATATTATATTGGGTTAAAAGGGTTGGTCGGATAATATTCGGGAGTCTGATCATATTAAATCGGATTAAAGTAATACTTTGGAAGTAGTGAATATCAGCCAATGAAAACTCTATATTTCTATGAATAATAGAGAATACTAATTCACCATTGGCCGTCTCTGGTCCGATACTTTCGAGTTATCCAATACTTTCTTGTCAAATATGAATATGCACAGTAATTTCTCGTATTTCGGATTAAGTTAGGGGGCTTGAACATTAGCACATGAATCTAGACTTAAATTTACATTGACCTGACCCATATATGTTGATTTGATTTGATGCACTGGGTGGTTTTGAGTCGAGGACTTGTCTAAACTTGTGCTAAAAGAATGGGTCAAATCTTGCGCAACAAACATTGTGAAATTCCTTCGACTTTACTCTCCCATGAAATTCTATGGGATGGTTGATATCTGTCCATGGTCGGCAAGTTCTTTGACTTTTTATCCTAACCCAGACTTGATGCAGATTACGCCAATCACAAGGAATATATTCAATTTGATCTGATTCTATAGTTTAACAAATTTTTTATTAATAAATTCATTTCTCAATTGTTTGTCATAAGATATTCAATTCCATAACTCCATAAATTAAGATGTATGAATTTTCTTCAAAAAAAAATTTAATGTCAAAAGAGATGAGAAGATGGAAAGTTAAAAATGTGAGAGAAGACAAAAAATGTGTGGAAAAAAAAAAAGACCTGGATATTTGACTATGCTAAAGCTATACAACTTTGAATCACTCATTTTGTTCCGCCATTAAATGAAGCAAAATATAGTTTCCCATATATCAAATATTTATTCTATTTTTTGTTCTTATTTATTCAAAAAATATATAAATATAGTGTAAGGCAACGTGAGCTTCACAAAATTGACAAAAAAGGAAATAACTATAAGTATGGAGTTAAGGATGTCAACGGGGCGGGTTTGGGACGGGCACCCCTTTCTCGAACCCGTTTCACGAATAAAAAATCTTTTACAAACCCGCTTTGGGGTGCCTCGCATCAGGTTCGGGGCGGGCCGATATATATATATAATGCAAATTAGAATGAATTTACGATAAATTTTGTAAAAAAAATTAAGTATAAACAAATACTTACAAATGATAATAACAAAAATGTTGTTAAAATTTAAAATTATCATAACTAAAGAAAAAAAAAAAAATCATAGTTACTAAAAGAATATTTATTTATATATTTATCATTAATCGGGGCTTAGCGGGTTTTAAACTCTCTTCCCAAACCCGCCCCTAACCAGATTAATATAATCCCAAACCCGTCCCATTAGGGGTGGGTTAAATTGACATCTCTATTTGGAGTTCAATCATATTGAATAAGAAAGGTATCCACAATGAGCATAGGTAGAGAAGAAAAAAAAAGACGTGTATTTTTTTTTTTTAATAAAAAAGTTCCTAGAGGAATGTTCAGAGCCAAACACTAAGACTCCATTTGGACAAACAAGAGAGAAAAGAATTGAGAGTATAACTTTAGTTATGAGAGAAAAGAAAAAAATGAGATAATATCAATAACCTCTATTTATGTTTGGATAAACATGAGAGAAAAGAAAAGAAATGATAATATTTTTGTTTGGATAAGATATGAAAGAGAAAAGAAAAGAAAAGAAATGATAACCACCAAATTACTATTATACCCTTTTATATTTAATGGAACATGGGTCGAATAACAATTTTTTCTTTTTAATTGTTGAGGGTAGTTTTGGAATTATAAAAATACTACTTAACTCACTATCCTTTCCCTCCCAATCTTCTCATTTTTGGGAGGATAGGATACGAGGGATTATGAGGGATAATTATCTCTCCAAATCCTCCTCAATCCTCTCATTTATCTTCATTTAAAGTATCCAAACACAACACACTATCCTCTTCTTTCTTTTCTCTCCTTATCCTTCCAAATCCTTCAATCCAAACAATGCCTAAAGGTCCCAAACAAATGAGAATTAAAGTATTAGTTAGTAGTATAAATTACCGAACTCGAAAGGATAGTAGCGATAGAGACACCGAACGATCAAAATTGTCCCCTTAAAGTAGTAGTGTTTTGGACCTTTTAGTGTTTGGCCCAGGACCATTCTATAAATATTAGGCCTTCCAAAAATTGAGAGGCCCTATATAATGATATGTATAATATATTATATACAATACTATTTCAGATTAGATAATTACTTAACTCTAATATATATTTTCTTTGTTAATCTAATTTGGATGGTTAATGAGTTATCGAATTTAAAATATTTATCCATATCAATCAAAATCTAATCTATTGGCAAGCTTACCCTAACCCTTACATTGATATTGCGGGGGCTTACCTTTTAAGACTTGTTAGGCCATCCGATATGGTGGTCCTCCATCTGAATAGCAACGTGACTCTCCATAATTGTGGCCAACTCAGTCAATCGATATAATGCTGGGTGGGTTGGTTACTTTTATTATTATTTTTATATGTATATGTAAAGATATATGTATAATTGTATTTTTTGCATGATCTGTTATTGATGAGAGAGAAAGAAAGAGAGATAGAGCGTAGAGAGAGACTAAGGGCTAGTTTGGTATGCAGGAATGGAGGTGGAATGAAATGGTTATTCCACCTTTGATTCTTTTTCTCTCGTTTGTTGTGTTACATTAGAAATGGAATGGCCATTCCAAGTCATTCCCTTGGAATGCTCATTCCAACAAAACCATTCTACTTCTTGAGTCATGGAATGGCCATTCCATTCTTACTTAGTATTAAAATCATCATCTCTCTCTTTATTAATGCATCTTTTTCTTTTACAGCTCACTCTAGAATATATATATATATATATACCTATTAAAATATTTAATAAAATATTAATTTTTTTTTCGTATAAAAGATTATATTAATCTTGACTAGAAGAAAAAGACGGATTATATTTTGATTTATAAAGTTTTAATTGAATGGGTAATTAAATTTTTTTTTCACATGGTAATTAAATTAAATTGACCAAATGTCCTATTTTTAAAACTGATTCTATTTTATATAGAAAAATAAAACATGTTGGAAGGTAATATCATTTCATTCTTACATCATTCTCTACCTGTAGCCAAACATTGGAATGAGAATGATCATTCCATTCTATTCTCATTCTCATTCCATTCCCACTTCATTTCATTTCAACGTACCAAACTAGCCCTAAAAGAAAATACATCAATCAGTGCCAAAACTAACGAGGTTTGTGGCCATCAAAGTGTAGGACTCGCCATGTGACTAGTCCCACACAAACACCACCAGTTACTCGCTAAAAGTAATTGGAAATCGCCACTGTCCTTAATAACCCCAACAAAGTTGCTCAATTGTATGTTTAAGTTGGTTTAAATATTTTTTTTAACAAATTAAAAATTAAAGTTTAAGTGTATATAATGTTGTGGATATTTTAATAAAATCATTAAATATATTAAATTATAATAATTTATTATATTTAATTGAAGGTATTAAAGTGGTTGAGTTGTTACATGTGTAGTCTATGTATAAAGAAGATATATATAAATGGATAGAGAGATATCTTGGTGAAGTTCTCCTCTCTCTCTCTATTTTCCTCTGCCTATTTCACTACTACTATTTGATGTGTTCATGGGTAACGAGACGTGGACATGGTTACCTCGTCTTCCTTTGGACTTGTCAGGAGGGGACGTTGCCTTTGAACTCTTGAGTTGTATCTTGGAGTCGATATTATTGTCAATACATGTACTTGAAGAGGAAGTATCAACTTTAGGACATTGTCTAACATACCTCTCTACCTCAAAGGCTAGTTTTTTTTTTTTTTACTTTTATAAAGTCTATTTACTTATATACATATTAATATCTTCATATTGTTTACCGCATTCATGTTCAAAGTTACTTATATGATTATTAATTTATGTGTTGTAAATTGTGTATATAATATTCATGACCGTTCTTTCATTCATTATTGTAAAAATGTTGCTCATTCTATTTGTATCATTTTATTATTTATTGAAGGTATTGTATTTTTATTAGTGTTATCTATTGAGTTCATATTCTGTTGAATAAATTCTGCAAAATCCCAATATAAATTATTTCACAAGCAATCTCAAGCAAGTTTCTAATAAAGTTAATTTTCAAATTAATAAATCGAATTTTAATTTTCAAATTAATAAATCGAATTTTGTAACAATCTTAAGCAATTTGGTCAAGTTAATTTTTGAATAACTTGGTTTTTGCAACAATCTCGAGCAAGGTACTAAACAAGTTAATTTTCAAATAAAATGACTTATATTCATGTAAACATAAGATTTATTTAAAAAAATGAATAAGCTATAAAAATTGAAATATCTTTAACTAGGTCGTAGCATTTAATTTTAAGGTATTTAGACATTTTTTTTGGGAAATGCTAAACGTCATGAAATTTTATCATGAATTGCCTTCATGAATGATGTGGCAAGTGATAATACCATTTACATTCCGTGTATGGGGGAATCCCACCAATACTAACTCACCATTTAATTGCTACATCATTCAAGATAAAAATTCATGATATATTTTCATGACGTGTAGCATTGCTTTTTTTTTTTTTTTATGGTAGGATAATTTGGGAAATGTTAAACGTCATGAAATTTTATCATGAATTGTCTTCATGAATGATGTGGTAAGTGATAATACCATTGACATTCTGTGTATGGGGGGAATTCTACCAATACTAACTCACCATTTAATTGCCACATCATTCAAGATAAAAATTCATGAAATATTTTCATGACGTGTAGCATTGCTCGGATAATTTTGATAGGGACAACATAATGATGTCCAATCACGATTTTTTGTACTCAAAATATATAATAATTTAAAGCAAACGTGAACTACGAGGTGCACCTAATAAAGATAACTTATATCAAAATATTATCATTTCTTAAGTATAAAATCAAGATGCAACCAATTCCAAAAATCAAGGATGTGTTTGGTTCAATTTTTTAAAAATAATTATCAAAAACCCTTAAACAAAAAACTATTTTTTTGAGAACTATAAAGATTATATTTTCAAAATATGATTTTTTTTAACTGACATTTGAAACTATCAATCAAACAATTTTTTTTACAAAATTTTAATTTTCAATTCTCAAAAAGTAAAAAAATAATTAACCTGAATTTCTGAAAAAAAATAAAAATAAAAAGTAAAAACAATTCTTATAAGACAGTACCAAAAGCCTATAAACTTCCAACTTTATTCCTTCTATTTTCCCCTTTTTTTTCCCTTTCTTTTTAATCACATGTAACCTTTCCAAAAGAAGATGAGATCTGACACCATTTAGTCATATACACTCAATGTATCACCATTTTTCCAAAAGTTGGCTAAAGGTTGATCTAACCTAAAAGTAAACATCTAAGACAATTCTCACACACACACACACACACACATATATATATATATATATATATATATATATATATATATTTTCAAGAGTCGGTTAAAGAAGATTCTATATATTAAAAAAGTAGGTGTTTTTTGTTTTCTTTATGTCATTGCCTCCCTGTCAAACTCAGTGGATGCCACGTTGACATGGTGATTGCTGATTGGTTAGCTACTTACACTTTTGATTTTTTTTTTTTCTTTTTCTTTCTTTTTCTCTTCAATATGAGACCCACCACTCATTTCGCTCTATAATACCTCCCCACCATCTAACACATAACTAGGTGGTGCCCAGTTCCTTTCTTGCATGCCTTTTCCCAAAAAAATAAAGAAAAAAAAATTGTGGTTTTTTCTTTTTTTCTTGGAAAATGTTCTGTCTTCTAATTATATGTTAATACATTCTATTCTCTGTGTTCAATAAAAAATCCTTCTTGTGAGAGATCGAGAGAGAGAGAGAGGTTCCATGTTTGTTTGCCTAGAGAGAGAAATTAGAGGATTATATTGGAGAGATGTTACAGAGAGCTGCAAGCAATGCATATTCATGGTGGTGGGCAAGCCATATCAGGACAAAGCAATCCAAATGGCTGGAACAAAGCCTTCAGGGTATTTTTCTGATGAAACTATTACTTGGGTTTTGCTTGATTTGGTTTTAAGTGATGATTTTACACACACACACACACACACATATGTATATAAAACTTACTCCCAATCTATGGCATATGAATTATATCAAGTGCTTTGGGTTTTGGTTGATTTGGTTTTAAGTGATTCCACACACACACACACACACACACAAATATGTATACAAAACCTTGCTTGAGATATGTCTTACTTCCAATCTATTGCTTATGAATTATATCAAGTTCTTTGGGTTTTGGTTGATTTGGTTTGATGTGATTCTCCACACACACACACACACACACACACACACATGATGCATATGTGTATAGAACTTTGATTGAGATATGTCTTACTTCCAATTTATTGCCTATGAATTATATCAAGTGCTTCATACTTCTTTTACTTGTATTTCTTTTATCTTCTGTCTAAAACTATTGAGCTGAAAATTTTGCAACAGAGAGAATCTCCTTTCTGGATGTCATTGTTGATTTATGGAAAATACTTTAATTGGGCAAAATGGATTCTTGAATTCAGATCACTTTTTTGTCTTTAGACAATTTGATAGCAATCACAACTCATATTAATGCTGTGGGGAAAAAAAATGTAAACTGTAATTTGAATATAGATAAATGGTCTGCATTTATACTTGAAGAAAAACTGACTGAAACAATGCATGTGAATGGCCTGCTTAGTATCTGGAAACAATTTCCGACTAAAATACAAGCCATTTTTGGTTTGTATTTTGAGCTAGCGATTTTCTTGTACCCTTATCACAGTTTGCAATCCGAGAACTTCATGCTAATTAAGTGAACAAAACTTGCATAACTCACAAACCTCTTTAAATTTCTGCTAGATTTTGGCAAGAAGTGTTTTCTAAGAAACTTCTTTCCATTACATCACTTTTTACTTTTTACAAACTTTCCGTCGCCTTTTTACTTTTTTTTTTTTTAAATCAAAGATGGTGTGAATTCTAGCCATACCGCTACCCATTAAATAAATACAATGGTGTGAACTCAAAGATTTGACAATCTTGTTCGCTTTCTTTATTTGCCCTAATTTATTGAAGCTGAAACCCAAGTTAGTGGGATAGCTTCACTAAACTAAAATTTCTTTCTTCAATTGTATGAAAAGGGAAAATAAATAAAAGAAAAAAAGAATAGCTCCTATTTTCTTAAGAGTAAATTATAAGGTAATCGGTATGTGACGTTTATTGCAGGGGAAATATTGTTCAGACATTTAGAACATAATACACTTTTCTGTAATTATTTGGTGCTAGTATGCCATAACCATGAACTTGTATAAAATCAACTTAACTCTACTTGATGGCGACTTGTGATTATGTTTCTGTATCAACCAGATACTTGATGAAGAAAATGAATTTAAGCCTCAATTCCTGTAAATCAATTGGTTTTGAGTTGTCACATTCAAGCTTCATATGTGTCTAATAACTAAATGCGAGGAGAGGAAAAAGAATTTCAAAACAATAGCATGTTAATCATTCGGTTCAACTTTCATGAGCTCCACATGCATACAAAACCTGTCCAACTCTAAATCTGCTATCTGGAATTGCAGATATGGAGGAGAAGGTGCAAGATGTACTTAAACTCATTGAACAGGATGGAGACTCCTTCGCCAAGAGGGCAGAAATGTACTACAAAAGAAGGCCAGAGCTAATAAACTTTGTGGAAGAAGCTTTCCGAGCTTACCGAGCCTTAGCTGATAGGTATGACCACATATCAACAGAGTTGCAAAATGCTAACACCACCATTGCTACTGTTTTTCCTGAGCAAGTCCAGTTTGCAATGGATGACGAAGAAGAATGTGGTTCTGTTGCAAAACCAAAGAAGTCTTCACGAGGCCCAGCAAAGAATGTGCCAGCAGTGCCTCAGGCTCCAAATAGAGATTTAAAGGGTCTCCTAAAATCAGCCACAAGGCAAATGCAAGCTAAGAAGTCAAAAACAGCAGATAAGCATAAAACAGTTGCAAAATCTGGCTTTAGCAAATCAGAGGCACTTGAAGAGATTGACAAGTCTCAGAAAGAAATTTTGGCACTACAAACTGAGAAGGAATTTATCAAAAGCTCTTATGAAAATGGACTTGCAAAGTTCAAGGAAATAGAGAAGCAAATCACAGAGAAACAAGTGAGAGTTTTCAGCTTGCAAGATGAATTTGGTGTGGCCAAGGTCATTGAAGATGATGATGCTCGGACTTTGATGGCAGAATCGGCTTTGAAATCATGCCAAAAAAGCTTGGCTCATTTGCAAGAGAAACATGAGAAATCAACAAAGGATGCAAGATCAGAGTCCAAGAGGATTGAGGATGCTCAGGAGAAACTAAAGTTCCTCAAGAAGAAGTTTGTTCCTGATCAAACTGATCAAGGAAAGCAATCAGACAAGGATGAAGCTATGAAAGCGGAAGCAAAGTCACAAAGCTTAAACCAAGAAGTTGGCAATGTGACACAAAAGAGACAGGAACTGGAGGCAAAACAGGAGAAGATTAAGGAGCACTTGGAAGAGGGCTCCAAAGCATCTCTCACGGTGACAGAACTGGCAGAGAAGATTGATGAGCTTGTGAATAAGGTTATTAGCCTAGAAAATGCAATGTTGTCTCAAACTGCTCTTATAAACAGATTGAGAACAGAAACTGATGATCTTCATGCACAAATTCAGAGTTTGGAAGATAATAAGGCAATTCTCACTGATGGTGGCATGGACAATGTGAGCAACAGGTTGATGGAAATGGAGGAAACGTTGAATGGGATTCAGGATCTAAACCGGAGCGTTGAATGCCAAAACAGCAACCTCCAAACACAATTTACTGAAGCTCATTTTAGCCTTGATCAGGTATCTGAGAAACTGCATAGTGTGAAACCTGATGAAGAACTTGGGATTACAGATTCATTACAGGAAAAGAAGGTTTCCCTTGTTGAAGTCAAATCTCCAGAAATGTTGGGAAAACAAGAGAGGCCAAGTCCTAGGGATGGTTGTGTGGACTCCAGAGATTTGAAACCGGAAGTGGGAGAGGATAAAAAAGAACAGGTCTTGAGTGCACCTGTTAAAGATAAAAGAGTAGAGGAAGAAGAAAAAGTTATTCATTCTTGTTCTTGCTCAAGCATCAACACTGAGGATGTTTCTCACAAAGAGCAGGTTTCAAAACCATCGGGAGATTCAGAACCTGATGAAGAACTTGGGATTACAGATTCATTAAAAGAAAAGAAGGTGTCCCTTGTTGAAGTCAAATCCCCAGAAATGTTGGGAAAACAAGAGATGCCAAGTCCTAGTGCTGGTTGCGTGGACTCCAGAGATTTGAAACCGGAAGTGGGAGAGGATAAAAAAGAACAGGTCTTGAGTGCACCTGTTAAAGATCAAGGAAAAGAGGAAGAAGAAAAAGTTATTCATCCTTGTTCTTTCTCAAGCATCAACACTGAGGCTGTTTCTCAGAAAGAGCAGGTTTCAAAACCGTCAGGAGATTCAGGAAAAAAAAAACCTTCGGGAGAAACTGATAGGCATGATTTGTCTGATACACTTGCTAATCTTCTTAACGATGAACCACAGGAATCAGCAGACTGGCAGCAGATGCTTTTGGATGGGGTGGAGGATAGAGAGAAGATTCTGTTGACAGAATATACTACGATTCTCCGGAATTATAAAGATGCTAAGAAGAGGATCAGTGAAGGAGAGAAGAAAAATCGGGACAGCATCTTTGAAATGACGGTGCAGCTAAGAGAACTAAAGAGTGCTATTGCAAAGAGGGATGAAGAGATTCAAACTTTACGTCAGAAATTGAACATTCTTCAAGCCAGTTTCGAAGGAAGTAAGGAATTGAAAGATCATAGCAGAACAGTTTCTGATTTGACAAATGATCGAAGCACTAAAAGTGTAGCAACAATTGAGGATTTGAGTGTGGATAAAATTTCACCAACTCCTTGGGAAAAGAAGGAAGAAGAGGAAGACATCAAGTTGTTTGTGATTGATGAACCTCAAGCCATGTCACCAATTGAGGAGAAGCTACGAATGAGCATCGATGCAATCCTAGAAGAGAACCTCGATTTCTGGTTAAGATTCAGTACTTCATTCCATCAGATACAGAAATTCAAAACTGAAGTCCACGATTTACAGGCTGAAATATTGAAAATTAAGGAAAAAGAAAAGTCGAAGCAGGAGGGAAGTACTAAGGCGGACCTAAAATCAGATGCTCGGCCAATTTATAAGCACTTGAGAGAGATACATACTGAACTAACAGTCTGGATAGAACACAGCGGATCACTGAAAGATGAATTGCAGCACAGAATCTCGTCTTTGGGCAACATTCTAGACGAAATAACAAAATCTTTGAGTGAGGGTGTGGCAGAAGAAGACATGAAGTTCACTAGTTATCAAGCTGCAAAGTTCCAAGGTGAAGTTATGAACATGAAACAGGAGAATGACAAGGTCAGCGATGAATTGCAAGCAGGTTTGGATCATGCAACTGCACTTCAGCTTGAAATTGAGAAGACCCTAGAAAAGCTGAACAAGAAATTCGGGCTTACTGAATCAAAAAAACAGAATCAAACACAATTCGAACACTCAACAAGTCGGCCTAAGGTCCCTTTAAGTTCATTTATCTTTGGGGTTAAAGCAAAGAAGCAGAAGCATTCATTCTTCCAGAGTATGAATTATAAAAAGTTGTAAAAATTGTTTAATTTCATTTTATTCAATTTTTATGTTTCATTTCTTTGGTTCTTATGGATGGTGTGTAAATAGATGCCATATGTTCTTTTCATGTTCAGTTCTCAAGTAGGGAATGTATGTTTTTTTTGTGTACTCTAGACTAGGAAATGTATGTTTGTCGTGTATTATAGACCGTTTGGATTTCAAAATTAAAGCAAAAGTGATTTTCAGCCATTTTGAGTTGCATTCTTCATGTTTTCCCGCTTGGATGTTTTTCTTGCATGCCTCTCGTCTTTCCTTCTCGTATCAGCATCTTTGCAACAAGTGAAACTTCTGTGTAACAGAAGGCCATTGAGATATGTGACCCGAATTTAGTAAGATGCACATCAGTTGCAGATATGTAACCACTACTTTTTGGTGATCATGCATAGGCAATTGGGAAAGTTATGAAAGGATGTTAGGAAGCACATATACTTCTACAAGAGTTTCGTAGCCATATTGTGTTCGTATCAGATACCGATATTTCTCGGATACTTGCGGATACCTGTTAAATACTTGCTAAACATATTCATAATTTTAAAATATATATTTTTTATTTCTAACACGTATTGATACTTCGACAACGTATTCATACTTCTCAGATACTAGAGAACACAATTTTAACAAGTTTTGAACATTAAAATGTAGATTTTTCAACAATAATATCATAGTATAATGGTTAAGAAAAGTTCAAAATTTATATAAAAAATAAGAATTGAGACATATATATATATATCATGATTTAGTACAA
The DNA here is from genome assembly GCA_026545225.1 of Cornus controversa. Taxonomy (NCBI): domain Eukaryota; kingdom Viridiplantae; phylum Streptophyta; class Magnoliopsida; order Cornales; family Cornaceae; genus Cornus; species Cornus controversa. The sequence continues at coordinate 25,644,679 of CM048846.1, read as the reverse complement.
AATTTATCCATGTGAATTACACAATATAATAAGAAATGTTAATAACAATAAATATAACATAAATAACTATTATTTAAATTTATCCATGGATATATATATATATATATATATATATTTTACATTTAAGCATTGTGTTTGAATCTCCCTCCAAAAAAAAAATCACAATCTAACGGTAAAAAATGCTTAAAAAAAATAATTTTACGGTTTAAAATATCTATGCCTATCTATGGTTTAAAATAACTCTCTCTATCGTCGATCTAACGGTCATGATTCACCCATTACATTCACACCTAAATTCACATACATATCCACCTACCCTCATACTTCTAAAATGATTCAGTCCAAGAATTTTTTTTATAATACCATAGGCACGGGCAATACACTAGCGTGTGTGTGTATACATATATATATATATATATATATATATATATATATTGTATATATAAAAATATAACGGGTAATTTACACTTAGACTTCCTGGGGTTTGCTTTTATTTCACTTTGACCCCCTCACCTTTACAAAATTACACCGTCCCCCCTATCAGACCTTGTCGGCTGTTGAAAAATTTATTTCGGATTAAAAGACTAAACTACCCTCATTATATATTCTGATATAATTGACCAATAGTTGACTAACCTTTTAACCAAACACCAGTTTTACTAACTCTTAACCAAATAAACCCTTATATATGTCACATCAATACACCTAAACTACAAAAAATCTCTCATTTTTTTTTTCAAAGTCACACAACACATAAACTCATACCACAGTCTCTGGTGATTCAATCTCACACAAACCTTAGAATTTCATCAAAAATACTCACCCAAATCATCTCTAATATTCCATTGCTATAAAAGATCAAAGTGTTTTGATGTGCGAAAGCCAAAGATTGAAGATATTTGAAGTTGTTGGGCACAACGAGAGATTATGAGCGATTTAGAGGTAACCTTTCGATTATTATCTTAAATTACTAGTTTATCTGGTTAGGGTTTAGAGTTTGTTCATATTTATGCATGGATTTAAAGGGCTATTTTGTTTCTGTTTGACTAGAGTTTTATCAATTTCTATTCGATTAGGGTTTTTTTTTTAATTTATGTTCAATTTGGTCCATTCAACTTCTAATTCATACTTGTTTAGGGTATGTTCATATTTATTTTGTGTTTAATTTTAGGATTTATTTGATTTGGAACATATGCATGCAACTTTTTGATTCGATTGCTTATAAATTTTAGGGTTTGTTTGCTTAGGTGCTTTCTGTTTGATTTATGTTCAATTAGGTGCTATTTATGCCCATATTTGTTATAAATTTGTAAGTTTAGAGTTCTATTTCTTCTAATCGATTTGGTAGTTTAGGGTTTGTTTAATTTCATTTGGGTAGTGGCTATGTATATTGTATGACAGACTTTGTTTCTGCTCTAATATACATACCATTGTTATGGCCTTATTTAGCTTTGGACAATTGCCATGTATATTGATGTTGGATTTATTTGAATTTGTCACAATTATGGCTACTTTTTATCATAATTTATATGTTCACTACAAGTCAACCACCAGAATTATTAGTGTAGTAGACCCCGATAGATATTGTATGTTTGAATTCCTAGAAGACATCAAGAAAACTGTATTTTCTGATATTGTTGGTGGTATAGGGTTTGCATATTCTGTATATTGTTATGTTCCTGTTTCATTTTCTAAAATGGTGGTTGAGAGTGACTTTGAATATTTGAGTCAGATATTGAATAATGTCTAGATGAGAATGTTGATATGTATACTAAAAATAATGAGCTAGTGGGAGAAAATAATTAGGCAGTGAATGCTAAAAACAATGAGGTTAAATATGATAGTGATTTAGAAAAAGATAATGTGTATGGTTTTAGGGAAGAAGATGCAGAATGGAGGGCAGAAGGTGACGCTGATTGTATTGAAACTGATAGTGGTAGCTCAGATGATATTGATTGTGATATTATTGAGTCAGATAGTGATGAAGATTACCATGTGGACTATAATGATGGATTATCATATTATGAGTTACGTGATGATGCATTTTCTGACTCAAGTGTGGAGGTTGGAGTGAGATTATGAAAGAGAGATAGATCAAAAAGTAAGAATTTTGAGAAAAAAAACATAAAAGGAAAAGCATATCAGAATGTTAAAGAGAAAAAAATAAAGTTGGAAGAAAGGTTAATGTTTGAAAATGTGAAACATTTTAGAGAGGTATTGAGAGATTACATTGTGTAAGAAAGAGTTCAAATTAAAAAGATAAAAAATGAAAGCACAGGATAACTACAATGTGCAAAGCCCCAGGTTGTCTATGGAGGATACATGCCTCCCCACTTCCAGATAAGGTCACCTTTATGATAAAGAAGTTAAGAGAGCCACATGATTGTGTGAGGAGTGATAAAAATCCAAGTGCCAATTCTACATGGATTGCAAGAAAATTTCTGAAGAGAATTAGACAGAATCCAACTATGATTCCAGAAAGTTTGCAAGAGGCAATTCATTAGAAATTTAATGTTGTAGCATCTTTTATACAAGCATATAGGGCAAAAAAGAAATGTATATATGTTATTGAGGGCAATCATGGGAAGTCATATAGTGTACTGCAATCCAATAGGAATGAAATTAGGAGGTCAAACCCAGGGAGTGTGGTTACAATTGATCATTATGATCCTAATTTGAATGCAATTCCAAGGTTCAAAAAGATCTTCATTACATTTGATGTTTTGAGGATTGGGTTTATTAAGGGTTGCATGCCCTTCATTAGAATGGATGGTTGTTTCTTGAAAGGGCCATATGGATGAGTACTTTTGTCAGCTGTGGCCTTGGATGGCAATAATGGCCTGTTCCCAATTGCCTATGTTGTGGTGGAAAATGAAGGGAATGAGACTTGGTCATTTTTTTTAGATAATCTGAGGGACATAAGTGGTCCCCAAGCAAGTGCCAGAGGTGGTTTCCAAGCAAGTGTCACAGGTGGTTCACAAGCAAGTGTCAGAGGTAGTTCACAAGCAAGTGCCAGAGGTGGCTCACAAGCAATTGGCAGAGGTGGTTTCCAAGCAAGTGGCAGAGGTGGTTCACAAGCAAGTGACAGAGGTCGTTTCCAACTAAATGTGAGGCCTAGATTCATATTGTCAAGGGTAAGTTTTCAATTACCTAATATGTTATGCTTATTGATATAACTGATTAATTTCAAGTGTTGTAATTCATTTTTGGGATGTTATTGCAGAGTGGTAGTAGTAAGTATTAGAAGATGGGCAAATGAGACTAAAAGGTGGACCGCAGAATAGTGAGCAATAGGCTTCTTTTGATGTAATTGTCTTTTTATGTGTTGTGGTGGTATATTTTGTATGCTTCATGGTTTAGAAACTTGGATTTGTATAATGTATGAAGAACATAGAGTTAAGTGACATTGATGTTTTCTGTGGATGCAACTTACATTAATGTTTCATGGTTCAAGGTGTGTTTCAGTAGTATATATGTTAAGTGTTTTGGTTAGTTTTTGTGGCTTTGTTTAGTATTGTTGGATATATGTGATTGCATTGATCTTTGGATGTAACTGACATTTATCTTGGTTAGTTTAAGTGTTTTGGTTAGTTTTCTATGGATGTAATTGGCATTGATGTTGGTTAGTTTAAGTGTTCTGGTTAGTTTTCTGTGGATGTAACTGGCATTGATCTTTCATTTAGGGACAACATATATGTGATTGCAAATTTTTTAACATATTTCATTTAGGGACAACATAAATTGCATATGGGGCAAACATATTTGTTGCTTCAACAAACAATAAGCAACACTTTATATCATTTAACATCACTCAAAACTACAAACAGGGCAAACATAGACGAGAGAATGCATGCAAATACAACCATCTTCACAATGTCATTTGTGGCTTCAAGAACTTCTAACCTTGAGCATATAGCTCTGTTTTCTGCTCTAAGTTTAGCAACTTCTTCAAATAATTGAACTTGATCATTAGGTAGATGCTCATCACCCACAGCCATATTCATGGGGTTACATCATGTCCAACAATCACATGTTCTACTATCACAAGTATAAAACAATCTGTCTTTGTTGTTGTATTCATCCGATCCAGTGACCTTAATTCTAGCATTATTTCCATAATAACACACCTTATTTCTGTGCCTTAGAAAACCCCTACCCCTACGCTAATATAAATTTATGCTTCTTTGGGACATCACTACAAAGAGAGGGAAATAAATATTGTTAGAGAGGGAAATATAAAGGGAGAGATAGAAAAGAAAGAGAGAGGTGTTATGAAATGGGTAAAATGGCTATTATAGGCAATATATGACCGTTGGAATATGAGGGGGGAAATTGAAATTCTTAAAAAAATTGGATACAACCGTTAGTGGGAGAAAATGACAAAATTGGTGCATTTAAGGGGGTAAAATGAAAAATTAAGTTTGGGGGGGGGGGCATTCTGGGTATATTTGATCACTTTTTGGATGATGTCAGCCAAAAGATTCTCCGGTGGCCTGAAACAGCAACCAAAGGGGGTCAAAGTGTTCATTATTTTATAAAGCAAGGGGTGACAATGTAATTTTGCAAAGGTGAATGGGTCAAAGTGAAATAAAAGCAAACCATAGGGGGTCTAAGTGTAAATTACCCAAATATAATTATTATTTTTTTGCCGTATCGTATCGTACTCATATCATTTTTTAAATTTTGTTGTATCGCCGTACCGGTGTCCCGTATTCATATCCGTGTTTCGTAAAAAGGATCTAACAAGACTTAAAGTGCAAAATCTGTGCAGGGTTTGAGCTATTGTTATGTGATAAGCTTAGTGGCCACCCAATGTAGGGCTGCTTCATAGCATTTCAGTGAGCTGCATTTAAAATAGGTTAACAATTTTTGGAGCTAGGATTTCTCAACCAGTTCTTTATAAACAGGATTGTAATTGAAACTTCATATAATTTAAGACTTCAGTAAATGTTATGGCAATCATTCTGCTCATTTACGATTGATTTTGTATATCATCACTAGTGCATTCACTTTTCTGGTAACAGACTCATTATTCAATATATTTTTGGGCCATTGGAAGGGTGTTTCCGCTCCTTTTGAGAACATATATTATTTCCTTCCAATAAAAAAAGTTGGCTAGTGGATGAATCTCCCGCCATCGCAGGATCTGAGAAGGGTTTGATGTCCAATTTATTTCAAACCACATGAATTAGTTCAACTCGGATTAAACTCGATGTCAACAAGAGACTCTAGCTAACCCAACTACCCAGTTGAAAATTTTATTCAATGTATTTTGTTCCGTGCATGATTTACGAGTGATTGCACATGTCTAAAGTTTACCTTACAATCATAAGTTCAAAGGACAGGTGATTAAAAGGGTTCCCCATTTTCACAGTATATCTATATATGCTTCAAGGAAAATGTGAAGGATGGTGTTTTTCATATGGTTTCACTCTCTTTATAACAAATTTTGTTTATTCCATCTAAAACTTTTTAAAAAATGGAAGCCTTAGGACCCGCTTGGTTTGCTACTCAGAAAACAATACTTAAGGACTCCGAAAATAAAAAATTATTTTCAGAAAACTATAAAAGATAGTTATCTTGAACATGCCACTTTTTGACTGAGATTTTAAAAACTGTATCACAAATTGTCAACTAAACATGCTTTTTTTTTTTTTTTTTTCAGTTTTCTGATTTTCAACATTCTCAAAAAAATAGAAAACTATTCTCACAAAACTGAACCAAACAGGCCCTTAAATTCCCATAGCACAAAAGATCTGCTTGAATGAATCATCGGATTTTCTTTAATGTCAAAATAGCTCAGCCTAAGTTGTGAATTGTTACTCTTGCTATTAACACTTGATCTTAACAGATTAATTCAAAAATGACAAAATAATATAGTATCAAAGTCAATGATAAATAACACGTCCACAAAAACACTAGGTTGCTGTTATAACAATCTGTTATCAGAAACAACTGCAAGATGAGGACTTTAACACAACAATGTATACCAGCTTCCAGGAAAAGCTGAGATATAATGTCATCAATTAGTTGTAAAAGAAGCACAATTCATATCGAAAATTCACTGAGCTAATCTTATTTTTTGACTGCTGAATGAAGAATTTGTTTTTTTTTTTTTTTTGTATTTTCTGACAAACTCACACATCTAGTTCAAAATTGTACACAAACACACATATCAATGCACCTATATGTTCATGCCAGGAACTATTTTGAGCAGTAATTTTCGTAAACTGCAAGCTATTTTACATATTTCATGGGCAAACTATGTTTACATCTTCAAATGCTACAGAGATCACTGTAAAAAAGAAAGTCCAAATGCTGAAGTAGATTTATACATCTCACCCTCTGCAGACACCATACTAGTGGGAGCCTCGTGTACTAGGTTTGCCTTTTATTTTATTTTATACTTTTATTAACATCCATGGAAAATTAAAGTAGAATAAAAACACCCATAAACTATACACCCTCCAAACATGAGAAGCTTGAATTTTGGAATTCGCAGGCAGGGTCAAGATTATGGCTCCTACAGCATGCATATCAAACCGACACTTCAGACACCACCTTCGCTCCCCTTCCCTTGGCCATATAAAGGCCAATGTGATGCATCAGCTCCTGTCACCAAAAAACATAAGAATGACGACGAGGAAATGTATTTACAAGAAATGAAATATTAACTTTTACATATGCAAGAAATTCATGTGTTGTATTTTGGTGGTGGAGATGGATTTTGGAGTGTATTCGTAGCATCTGTAATTCAAGACAATAGTTGGAATTATATATTATTTAGAAATAAAATTGTGTACCCGAACTGTCTTTACAATGAAGAATTTTAGAGAACAACATTTTTTTATTTAGGTTTCAAAAGTTCAAGCTTGAAGTGCTCCATATCACCAATGAATGTTTCCGCTAAAACCTTCTTCAGTTAGGTTCCTTGTATCTAATGGAAACCAAGTTTTTTCACACTGCTGTACATGATAATTTTCATTGCAAGAAACCGAATGTGGCTCTACTGCCTACTCGATCCATACATGAAACTAATCTCTGTACCGGAAATCCATATGTAGGATTCAGTATGAGCTCTCTTGTGCAATTTAAACAAGATAGAGCAACTAACACAAAGGATCTCCAAAAAGGCATCTTCAGTTTTTCAGTTAGGTTGTCAAAATTGCTAAAAGCCTTGTGGAAAACTTTCTGCATCCAAGCATTAGATAGTAAGGAAGCAACATCTTTGGAAGTAGGCACTTTTACAGCACTTGATATTTACAATGGAGGCAAAATGAAATAATAAGAAGAAGAAGAATTAAACCACAATTAACATAAAAAAGCCAACAGAATGTGCTTTAAAATTGCAACACATGATCATGAAATCCTTGCTAGGTATACGAGTCACCTGGTGGCAAATTCCTACTCAAAACTTGGGTTGTAGTGTGTATCAAAGTGTTGTGAGTCATTCATCTACAACCATGGAAGATGATGGAGATGGAGCTTAGCGGAGAACATTTTGAAAATCTGTCAAGACTCAATCACATATCTAGGTTAAGGTAAGTTGAGACCATAAAGATCAATTATGACCTAGGGTTGATCTTTAGAATGCCCAAATATTGTTTTAATCCTGTTTATCAAAATTGGGATTCTCGATAAAATAATTTTCAAGATAGAAATTTTTACAAAATAGTAAACCTTGATCGAATGGTTGATTGATCAAGATTTTTCAGGATTTTTTTTGAAATCCAGAATACCTCGATAGATGTGTCGATCAAAGCTTGTCCATTGGGTGTCAAGCGAAGGCTCAATCGATCAAACCATTAGGATGCACTTTTATGAAAACTCTCGGAAATCAGAATTCTAAAAGGATCACTTACTATGGGGTTATAGTCAGTCTACGGTGACTCACAGGAGCTTTCAATTCCTGACATATTATTGAATGATTTTATATTTTCAGATAAAGCTTTTAGAATCAATCTAGGTTCTCATAGATTACCATATTATGTGATTGAGATAATCAAAGCAAGGAGTTGAATTGAGAATATCTATCGAGCATCAACCGAATGGTTTGTTAAGAACAAGACTGCATGACTAGTGACTTAGACCGAAGTCACTAGAGAAGCAGATTTGTGAGGAGTGGATGCTATTGACAGGCGGAAGGACTTTCTGGAGACTGTTGGGGGGAAAGTTCGGGATCTTCTGTGGGATCTTCTGTGTTAGTGGTAACTATGGGATACTTGGGGTAGAATCTATTAACCTAGATTGTACTCTCTTTCTCACCTAGTGAATTTTGGTTTGCCCGGACTAGGTTCTGTGGTTTTTTCCTGGTTAAGGTTTTTCATGTACAAAATATTATCTCTACTTTATCTTATTTATTGCACTATATATTTATATGATTGCAATTGAGACATGTAATCAAACTAAATAACTGAATTTTAAACAAGGATTAACGGCAATTCAAAAAGTTACTTAGTTGCAAACTAATATCCATAAGATCTAATTCACCCCCCACACTTTAACAAATCGGAGCCTCAGGTAACAGTCCCATATTATTTTTATCAGAAATCCTTCCTACCCGTTACTAGGGATGGCTGATGAGATAAAAAGTGGTAACAAAATAAAACAGATGATGTAAATGTAATGAAGTTTAAACGAGCGGAGTGAATTAATTTGTGAGTGTACAACTCATTAACAACTCAATGAAGCTTTGCCCCAACTATTGGAGTTGGCTAAAACAATCCCCATCTGCTGTTTAGCAATTGCTGGAATTATTTATTATTTCAATGAAGGCCATAATATCTTTTCTCGTAGTATCAAACTCATTCCAGGTCCTCTTACTTCTTCATCTTGTAGCATTGTTATAGTTCAATCTTTGGTCTTCATTTTACACAACCAACCAATCATGATTTCTATTTTTAATTTTTAATTTTTTTGTTACGCCAATCATCCATCTCAACATCCTCGTTTTGGCCAACATTATATATTATTTCTTTTGAGTTCTTTCTTTCACTTGGTAGGCACACATTGATCACACAACTCCCCGAGGACTTTTTGACCAATAGTTCCCACTACTATCTCTCTCTCTCTCTCTTCAAAAATGGGTGCATGGTTTAAACAAAATGCACATAAAAATATTTGTAGGCAAAAAAATTGATAACCTCATTTATTTTCCACCATAAAATTGACTCATAAAATTTTAATTACTTTGTTTCAACTTTCAAGGAATGGAGCCACAAAAGTTTATTTAATCAATACCCAGTTTTATTTTAGAAAGAGTTTCATTTACGCTCCATTTGCTTTGATCTAAAAAATTTCATGCTGGAAAATATTTTTTCTGGTACAACATTTTACATGTAAGAAGTATCTTTTGCTTCATTGAGTGTAGTTGCAGCTTTTGGGATAATTTACTAATAGTTTTAAAATGCATTATAAACACTTATATAAGCATATATATATATATATATACACACAAATACAGAGAAATAACATATGTAAAGGCCAATATATAGGAATGTGCATAAGAAAATATGTATAGGTGTATATATATGCACATATATAAATGTGTATAAATGTGTGGAGGTTATATACATGTGCTGGCGTGTGTAAGTTGTAATTGCATATATGCCGTTTGTTTGGAAATATTAGTCCCAAGTGTGTATTTGGAAAATCTCATAAATCATTTTCAGATTCTGCAAGTAATTTCAAATTTCTAAAAATTTGCCTAGAGCATTTTACAACCAACAAAACACTTTAAAATGTTTCTCAGAAAAATGTTTCAAATAGAAACACAAGGAACATTAATGCACCCAATGCACAAAGCATTTTATGATTAAATGCATTTAAAACTTAGAATCTTTAGGAGGAAGGCCTGCTTATTTGAACTTACATGATATTATCTACCCATGCCCAGATAATTCTATAGGCTGTTATTATGTTCCACTAAAATATTAAAACGTGTTTCAAGAGTAATGATTTATACGATGCTCAATTTCGACATAAACCCCTGGACCACAGTCTTCTGATTCAAGTTCACAATGATTACTTAAAGACTATGTTATTTGGACTCGGGTACGTGTGTTGGATGCGGATATGTATCCAAGCATCAGACATATCAAATTTCCAAACAATTTTATTTAATTTTATAGAGTGAGATAATTTCCTTATGTTACAATGTTAAATATAGGCATTTCACTCATTTTGAAGCAATAATATAATAAAGTTGAATTATTGGATATGCTTTTTAGGTGCATGTCCAACCAAAAGTATCCGACACATATCCCATACGTATGTTTGATAATGTGTCCGACACGGGAACTTAACTACTTTTGAACAGTCCATGTGACACAGCTTAAAGATCCCTTTGTACCAACAACCCTACCAGTCAAGATAAGAGAATGCATGCTTTGAGATCAATTTACCTGCGGATGAGCTGTAGCGCCTATGGTTCTGGCCACATGAGAAGGAAGATCAAAACTAGCACACCCGCGGGAATACACAATCACATCCTCCAGAGGGGTGAGAAAACCACGATTTCTTGCAGACAATGCAGAACATACAAAATCCAGAACGCATATATCCGTGCATATCCCTACAACCAGTATCTTCAAAAACAAATGGTAGCCAAATCACAAAGACAGTCCTGCTACTAAGTAAAAATAACCGAACTTGTGATTGTTCTTTGACCAGGACTCACTAAAGCACAAAAATTGAACATCTCTCTGTGGGATATACAAAATACTCACAGATTTGATCTGGTTGGTCTTCACCCAATCTACAAAAACATTAGAGCCATCTTTCTCAATCGAACCAAGAAACCCATCAATGCAATCCTTACACCTAAGTGTTACATTTGGTTCCTTTTCCAGCCACAGCAGATCTGCACATCATATGAAGAAAGCAACAAGATAGAACTGAACTGCATCAGCTAAGAATCCTGTTTGGCATGCGTTTTGTTTTTGTTTTTTCTGTTTTGTTTTGGCACTGTAGAAACAAAGCATGTTTGGTACCGCTCGTTGTATTTTGAATAGTGTCAAAACGTTTCAAAATTTTGGGTGGAAGTTGGAAACACCATTTTGGTGTTTTTATTGTGTTTTGGCTACTCTAGCGGAAAAAAAACAAAAAAAAATCTTAAAACACATTTTCGATTACTATTCAAAACACAGATAACAAAAACAGTTATTCTATTTTAAGCAAAAACAAAAACGCATGCCAAACAGGCCCTAGAAACTAAGGCAGAAGAGACAAAGTACCGGGAACCAGTTTGGATTCATCTGTTCCAGCTATACAGTGAGGAGGATATGGGGGTTCGGGGACATCAGGATGATGAGAATCAAGAAAAGCAAAAACAGGCCATTTCTTTTCACAGAACACCTTGGCAAGCCTCACCGACTCATCAACCATTCCAGAAATTTGTTTATCAGGCACTGTTGGAGCCTGGAGGAAACAAAAACCACAAATGTGAAATTAAGATCACTTTTCTACCTAATAATGTGCTATTGCATCAATAGTAGTAAAATGAACACCTGCCAACCAATTGATAGTGATAGGTTCATTTTCAGCAGAAAAAACTTCAAAAATTGCCATCAAAGCAAAACCACAAAACTCAAAATATAATAATGCTATGTTCGGTTGTATGGAATTGGTGCCTTTTAAACTAAGTTTTCTCCAATCCCAATTCCAAAACACCAATTCCATGCAACCGAACATAGCAGCATAATCTTTTTACTAAATGCAAAACCGAAAATACAAGGTTCAATAAAAAAATTGAAGGAAAGAAAACAATTTGTAAACAAAACAGAAACCTGCTATTTATGTTTCTAGAGAAAGCCAGATAATTAAATTGGGCTCAAAGCAGTGAAAATTTATTCTATTGGATCTCAAGTAGTGAAAATTCCCAGATTAAAAGTTTTTTATTTCTTTTATCTTCCATTGTTTTCCATTTAACGAAACAGAGCATTAGGTAGCAACAAAATCATTAGGAGAAAGAAAAAAGAAATGAAAATTCAGATTATTAGATTTTTCACCATGATAATTAGTTGAACAGAGGTTTTCATCATTAGAAAATAATCAGGAAAAAAAAAACTCAAATTTATATCCTAATATCTGCTTTCCCTTTCCTAGCAACCAAACAGAGGGTAAACAACAAAACAAATCAGCAACTAAAAAAAAAAAATTCTTTAAACGTATGATCAAAACTAAATCACTAATCACTAAAAGGAACAAACATGAATCACAAAAAAACAAGACAGGAGGTATTTATTATATAATATAATGTGTGTGTGTATATATATATATATATTATAATACAGGATCGGATCTGAATGGCGTGTGATCGATTAAAATTGGACATAACAGAAAGGATATTATATATATGTGTGTGTGTGTGTTTATCATATAATATAATATAATAAAATATATAGAAACAGATTTGAAATACATACCAAATGGCCAGCTCCGACGGTGCAGAAGCCATTAACGACGTCGACAAGAACAAGACCGGTGTTGACGTCTCCGGTTAAAACCAGAGACTCCTGATCAACCGGAAGCTCATTCTTCAATAGATCAATAGTTTGAGACACCATTGTTTCTCTGATGAGAGAGAGACGACGATTCTCCGTCATTAATTTAGATATGAAGTCTATATATATATATAATTACATGTATTGATGTGCATTGACGAAAGATTAGAAAGCACTAAGCAGAAATGCGCTGTTCCTGTTTCTCTCTCTAAAGAAAATACTTTTAATTTCTCTCTCTAGATTCAGTTGGTCGGATGGATAGTCAGTCAACAAAAAAAAGCAGAAAGGAAACAAACAAAAAGGTCCGTCAAATCTAAGCGAATTCCTATTTTTTTAGATACCTCTGATTAGTAGGTGGTGATCCGTCACCCACGGATTCAGCTTGCCAGGTGACTGACACAGGAAATGTGACACGTTTAGTATAGGGTTACTGCCAGTCCGAGTCCAAAATTAAATTTTTTATTTTTTTTTGGTTTTTGGGTGGGGTTGGATAATTCATAATTTCAAAATGTAAAATACTTTCGTGATGGAATAAGGGGGCGTTTGGCAACCGCTTTTGTTTTCGATTTTTTGTTTTTGCAAGGTTACTGTAGCACTACAGTGTTCCGCAATATGTTTGGTAACATATGTTTTGCTTCCAACAATAGTCTTATTACTTCAGATTTTTGGGCTCAAAGTCGAAACAGAAAAATGGTGTTTTTGGTTGTTTCAACACTGTAGCAAAAGCACTGTAGCGGAGATTAATAAACACTGTAGCGCATATCAGATGGATACTGTAGCAGAGTTTATATTCGAAAAGCCAAAAATGTTTTTGCCCAACCCATTATCAACTCCAGAGCTCTATACAGAAGACGATTTGGGAGAACTCGATCTGCAATCCCAACCGATCTCGAAAGCTGTCGTTGCAAGGCCCGTTCACCGTCCATTCACCTCTGCAAACTCATTCAGGTCTGTTCACCATCCATTTCGTTTGCTCTATCTTAAGTTTTCTTGATTTCTGGGTTTAGAGTTCCGATTATTCTATCACAAACGTAGATCAAAACCTATCTTTTGTGTCTTCTATGTAATAAATATTATAGATCTACCAATTTCACCTTTTGTTGTCATCTGAAACCCTAGTTTCTCAAAACCCCTAATTTTCTTCTTTGCTAAATCGTAGATCTAATCATATATGTTGATCTATTATACATTATCTTCAAATTTGACCCATTTTCATTATTTTTTTTTGTATTTTTCAAATTTTCTTGCTTGCTAAACTGTAGATCTGATCATATATGTTGATCATTTATACATTATCTTCATATTTGACCCATTTTCATTATTTTTTTTTTGTATTTTTCAAATTTTCTTCTTTGCTAAATCGTAGATCTGATCATATATGTTGATATATTATACATTACCTTTAAATTTGACCCATGTTTATTATTTTTTTTGTATTTTTCAAATTTTCTTCTTTGCTAAACCGTAGATCTGATCATATATGTTGATATATTATACATTATCTTCAAATTTAACCCATTCTCATTATTTTTTTTTATTTTTCAAATTTTCTTCTTTGCTAAACCATAGATATGATCATATATGTTGATCTATTATACATTATCTTCAAATTTGACCCATTTTCATTATTTTTTTTGTATTTTTCAAATTTTCTTCTTTGCTAAACCATAGATTTGATCATATATGTTGATCGATTATATATTATCTTCAAATTTGACCCATTTTTATTATTTTTTTTGTATTTTTCATGAAGAAAAGACTCGTGGCTCTCTGTTTTATTTTTGGTTTTCTTTCAACTTGAACTTCAACACTGCTCCACTACGCTTCAGAGGTACGCATACTGTTTATATTATTTACATAACATTTTGATAACATATAAAGCATTTTTTGAAAGTTTAATACAATTTTTTAGTTTTATTTTGATCGTTGTTTATTTTTGTCAAATTATTATATTCATTGGTGCATTGTAATTCTGAATTAAGCTATGTTATGTCAAATCTCTCAGTTTAAAGAATAATAATTCGAGGTAATCTATTCATTTCATATAAAGCAAGTATGTATTTATCAGTGAAATTGTGAATTAGATATATTTTACATATGAATCATGATTTAGACCCTCCTAGTTGAGAATATAACAAAAGTAAACTAAAAGTTTATTAGGATTCTTGATATACATTTTTTTGTCTTCTTAAGGTGTTATTGGTATTCATGTTTACTATTTTATTATTATTTTTTTAGGACAATGATGTATAGTTACTTTATATTTCTTAAGATTGGATTGTCATAATTAGAACTCTAAACTTGGTCCTAAAAGGTAGGAGCATCCTAGATATATTCTGTCATCCTATACATATGCATGAGGTATTTAGGTCAATTCTATTAAACTTATTATTTAGGTATTTTTTACTAGTTGACAATCCTCATTTGATATTTCCCCAAAGTCTTTCAAAATATCATCTACATATAGGCTTTTCTCTTCAAATCAGACTATGTATATGTGTATATATATTATATGCAATAGGATTCTAAATTGGCAAACTGTTACTGCACAAAGGACTTACTCACCTATCATACTTCACCATGGTGGCTGAATTATTTCATTATATTATTTACTTCACTTCGGCTAGAACACAAGTAGCATATTAATGTATTTTTTATTGGATGTGCGTTTGGAATTAGATGAATATCAACTCCCAGAATATGTACGAATTTGCTGATGACATAAATTTGAATGACACTGAGAAAGTAGGGGAGGTGACTGAGGATGGGAAAGTCCTATGGGATGATGCCCTTGAAGAGAAGTTTATATTATTGATGGAGGAATAAGTGAGACTTGGTAATCGTACCACTTCAACTTTTTCCACCATTGGGTGGAGACATTTGGAGGAGGGGATGAAGCTGAAACTGGTAGGGAATACAAAAGACACCAACTTAGGAATAAGTTCAACTCTTTAAGGTCTTATCACAAAGATTTTAAAAAACTCTTACAAGAGACTGGGGTGGGATACAATCCTGAGACTGACATGGTTGTCGTAGAGGATGAGAGATGGGAGAGGTTGGTTGAGGTTAGTTATAAAATATTATTAAATAATTTTTTTTTCATTAAGTTAAATATTTATTTACCTTACTGTTGTTTGGAGTTAACAACATATTAATATTAACATTATAACTTGTAGGTTTTTAAGAATGCAAAAAAGTTGAGAAGGAAGGGATGCAAACATTATTACAAGTTGAATACAATATATGGGGACACACATGCCACAGGAAACCTTGTTCATCCATCCACTAGAGCTCCCACATCCATCCCAGTGGTTCCAAACACTGGTGGCTTGAACACCATGGATGACCTTTTGACTGAGGAGGTAGCTGAGGGGGGAGGTCGTGAGAGGAGTCTCTCACCACAACCTCGTCCTAGGAAAGTGCAGAAAGAAAGTTTTGCACCCACAATGTCTCAAATTATGGCAACCATGACTGAGAACTTGAAGAGGAAAGCCGATGCCATAGAAAAGGTGGCTTTGGCAGCAGCTTCCTCTTCGACCCACATAAATGCATCTCACGATACACGTGAAGATGCTCTTTCTCCCTCCCAAAAAGAAAAGGAACTAGCACAGTGTGATTTATGCATTAGGATTTTAAACCAATTGCAGGGGATTGATGATATCCATTATACTAAGGCCCTAGGGATGCTTCATGATGATGCATTGTGGAGGGATTTCTTTCTGCGCATTCCTGATGAGAGGAAGGTTGGATGGGTGATGAATCTTTGATAGTGATGCTCATGATATGGACTTGTTTTATATGACTCTATTTCTTATGTTGTTTTTTTGAATTGAACTTTTTTTTATTTGGATGACTGTAATAACCTCTATAATTACTTCTACCTGGATGACTGTAATAACTTAATTTACTTTTTTAATTAGCTAGATGACTGTATTAACTATATGTGTATCTGCTTATACTATTATATGACTTTAGAACTTATTGTGTGTGAAGTACTTTGATATGATTTAAAACTTATTGTGTTAAATACTTTGAATGACTTTAGAACTTATTGTGTTATATATTTTAGTACCTGTTGTGGGAAGTAGTTATATAATTAGTACTTAGTTGCTAACTACTACAATTGTTGTTTTCTTTTAAATTAGGGTACTTTAAATGGATTTATGGAGTCTTGTTCAGTTGTTAGATGATGATGATGATGAGGAAGAAGAGTGTATAGTTATTACATGTATGATGCTTGAATACGAAAGACAGTTTTATTCCAAATGACCCTATAGGACTTCAATGTTACAAGGTCAAGATTGCATAGTTGAAGTATTGAGCGGTAACGAGGATAGATGTTATGAAAATTTTAGGATGCACCCACCTGTATTCGTCACACTATGTGAGCGATTGAAATCATTAGGTCTGGAACATTCAAGGTACTTAAGTGTACAAGAACAAGTAGCAATTTTCTTACTTATCATATCTCACAATGAAAGGATGAGGGTTGTCGCCGAAAGATTCCAGCATTCAACATGGACAATTTCTCAATACTTTCACATTGTCTTAAACAAAGTTTGTGAACTAGGCATGACAGTTATTGCTCCTCCAGATTTGAGTGTCACCCCTCCAGAAATTCGATTCAATCCTAAGTTCTATCCATTCTTTAAGGTTAGTTGACAATCATTTACAGATTCTTTAGATTCCTATTATTCTCAGTAATCTAACAGGTCTTCATATGTCTTTATAGAATTGTGTTGGAGAGATTGATGGAACCCATATACATGCACAAGTGCCAGCTGATATGCAAATTCCATATCGTGGCAGAAAACAAGATACAACTCAAAATATCATGTGCGTGTGTTCCTTTGATATACGGTTCACATATGTCCTAAAGGGGTGGGAAGGGTCAGCCAATGATTCCAGAATTTTAAATGAATGTTACAACAATCCCACACTTGGATTCCCACGAGCACCTACAGGTACTTATCATTTGGATAATACTATGATAATATATGTATTTTACAAAAATTGTTTACATAATTATGCCAATGCTGAAAGGTATATTATAATTTACAGATAAATTTTACTTGGTTGATTCTGGTTATGCCAACCAGCCAGGCTTCTTGGCCCTATATCGTGGTCAACGATATCACATGCAAGAATATCGTAGGAGTAGGAGAGCACCTCGGGGTCGGGAAGAAGTTTTTAACCATAGGCATTCATCTTTGAGAAATGTAATAGAGCGGTGTTTTGGTATGTTAAAGGGTCAATTTGCAATTATAAGAGAGATGCCTCCTATGAGCATGCGTGCTCAAAGACTCATTGTTATTGCTTGTTGCACGCTACACAATTTTCTTAGAATGCAGGGTCATACTGATAGAATTTTTCAGGAATTTGAACCCCAGAACATGGTACCTCCTGAATCAAGTTCGGAGGGTACAAATCAAACTGAAACTGAACCTACTATAGGTGTCAACATAACACAGAGTCAAGTACAACAAATGGATTGTGTTCGTGATACAATTGCGGACAGTATCTAGCAAACTGTGCGCAGACCATCATAAATTCATGGATGACTGTAATCTTTAACTTGTTGGATGACTGTAGTAACTAATAACTAATAACTTATTAATACTTGTAATAACTAATTAATTTTCATAACTCTTATTAGTACTTGTAACTATATGACATGCATATGCAGTAATGTTCAAAGTAGATGGTGAGGGACCACCATGTGCTTGTGGGAGAGGTCCCATGAATCTTTTTATGGCAAGGACTACCAAAAATTATGGGCGCTACTTTTATAGATGCCCAGCATGACAGGTATTAAGCGTAATGATACGCAGTTTATTATTATGGTGTACCATATATATGCTTTCAATTCATAGTGATTTTACATGTGAAAATTTTGTAGTCACACGTTAATGCCTTTCAATGGTTGGATGCCTTGCACGAAGGTGCACATGTTGAGGGTAATGTGGATGATGACTTGGAGAATGTCATTGCAGTGATGAAAGCTGAACAAACTAGACACAAGTTATTTCTAATTGCTGGTTGTGGTTGTGCTGCTATCAGTATAATATTCATGATGGTTATTGTGTTCTTCTTGCTCATTGTTGTTCTTGAGAAATGATATTTGAGAAATTTAGATTAAAACTTCGTTGCTTGTATTATATACTAGTTTATGAATTTGTTGACTATTGCATTATTTATTTCGTTGTATGGTATAGAATAAAACTGTTTGTATAAATGTCCCTATGTCATATGTGACGACTTTGAGAATGGGGAATGGAAAAGTGGCAATGATTCAATTCCATTACTTTTGCATCATTTGAACGTTGAGATTTGGAGACTCTAACGAAGTCTGAAAAAAGATATATTTTAATTACTTTGACTTTTCATTTCAACAACTTTATACCTAATCTGAATAATCTAATATATATTATTGTGTCTGAATGCACTTACTCTGTATGTGGGAGAATCTACAGATATTGATATGGATAACAATAAAGTATAAAAAAAAGGTATATTTTTTTTTGTATATGTGGTTGATTTTGCTGATGATGAGTGTTATTCTTTAGTTTAGATAGTTATTTTGTTGCATTTTTAATATCACTTTACTCTTCTAATATCAAGTCCTTTTCTTTTCTTTTTTTATTGGTGCTGCCTTTGATGAGTTTGGTGGGATTACACTAAGTTTGAAGTTGGTGGTTCTGAAGCAGGACTATTAAAAAGTCATGGGCCTCTCAGTTTTCTCAAGGTCTCTCTTACTCTATCTCTCTATATATATATATAGAATTTTAATAGATTTTATTAGCAAAGAAAAGGAAAATAGGAATTAATGAAAACTGACCAGACATTAAAGAGTGAAGGATAATGCTTTCATTTTTTCTGATAGTAATTCTTTTCAAATGTTTTCCTGTTCTATTTGTAGCTATTAGAGACATCTTGTTTTTGAACAGAAGAAACTGATAAGGGGAAAAAAAAGAACTTTCTAGGCATTTGGTGGAGAAGTTTATGTATGTAGATTGCAAACTTTGGATGCACGCAATTACCTTCAAACCACGTGCATCATTTAAGTCCAAGCCTTACCTTTGGTGATTCTTGAACCGGAGAATTAGGGAAAACCTCAGGGGAGGCCAGTGTATTTAACCCTATGTTTTTGTGCTTAAATGTGAGTTCCTCCCCCTCCCCCTTCTTTATGCAGATAAAAGATTTATTTTCTTCTTCTCAAAATAATGTTTTCCTTGGGAGTACGAATTATTTGTAATAATTTATTGTCATTCTTTGAAAATCTGAACAGCCAGACATCGAGTAAGAGTATTGAAAGAGTGTTAGAACTTGATATACATTGTGGCCCATTTCTTAACAGTTAAGAACATTGGGATAAGTGATTGTCTAACATGGCATCAGGACTTTGATTTTGGTAGGTCTTGGATTTAAGTCTATCCATTTGTATATGTTTTTTAATTTTATATATAATTTGGGCCTGTTGAAAATGCAGCAAGTTTAATTTTCTACCTATTAAAATATCCTGGATGCTACATACAGTATGCCCAATAAATAGAAAGAAGCTTTGCAAAATTATGCTATTTACAAGTTCCTTTTACAAAAACTGCACTAACTCAACTGCTTGCTTTGTGATTAGGAGTTTCCACTTGTGCAATTATTTTGGAATGTAGTCATGTGACTTTGTTTAACTGTAAGAATGTTTCTTTGCTTCTCTGTCACCTCTTAATGCAACTTGAATAACATGTCTGTCTAACTATTAGACCAGTCACTAGCAAAAGATGACCATTTCATTCGTTGTCATACTGATATTTGAATTATGTTAAAATGTGATATATATTGTTTGGCACATTGCTCAACAATTTAAGCTTTAAAAGTGGTTACCTAACATCGTATTGGAGTTTTGGATCTTCTTAGACTTGGATTCAGTCAATCTATTTGTTCCCTTATTCTTTTTGTTTGTTTCCACTCTCTATCTAACTACATTTTATTTTGTTTGTGTATTTGTACCTCCGTGTGCAAGAGGGTATCGCTTGTGATGAGATGGTGTGAAAACTTGAAATTTATTGTTTGTTCAATTCCTAACATCTTAAGCTTTTGGAGCAAGTGGTTGACCAGTAGAATGTAAATGAAGAAATATGTGGCAAGCCAAAATTTATTATAAATTTTCAAGATAACCAATTTTATATGAGTATTATTGAATTAATAAATTAGTACAGTTATTAGATGCCATTGCTTGGTGCAGTGTTCAGGCTATAGTATGATTATTGTTCAACAAAATAGGTATTCTGAAACGCATTGATATGCATCCATCTTTATATATGAAAAGTTTTGAACTTCTAAAAAGTATGTAGATAGTTGCAGTGTATGTCTTTCTTGCCTTGTGAAAGATGACCCACCTCAAGATTCCATTTTCTTCATTTCTTTTTTTCAGGATGTGTTTTCACAGGCCGCTTAGAGCTGATGACTGGTTGTTATTTGCGGTATTACTAGAAAGCATTATTTTTCCTTGTTTTTGTTCATTGAAGTGTTCCCTCCTCTCTGTTGTCTCATGGTTAACGTGTTGAAATGTTACACAATTTTTTTCAGATGGCCAGTCCTTCCGCCTATAATGCACGTGGCTTTTGTTCAAGCCAAATGTTTAATAGGAAGGGAGAGGTAAAGTTATCACTAAAAATTAATATATTAGTGCTATTTGTTTCTTTCACTTATTCTTCCATCCGATTTGAGAGTTCAACTTTTGACCTTCTTCTATGCTTGTTGATGGGCAGCTTGTTGTATCAGTGACCCAAGAGGGCCTAATAAGGAAGGGAAAAACACCAGATTCTGCTATCAAATCGAAGCTGTAACAGGGTGTTTTGGATAATTGCCTTCTGAGAGTTTTGGTCTAGTTCCTTTTCATCAATGATGGAATAAACTAGAACAGAAGGGCCTGCTTGGTTTGTAACTTTCAAAACTGTTTTCTGTTTTGAGAGTGACAAAAATTCAGGAAACAAATTTTGCCCCTGCTTGGAACTGTTTCAAAGAACAGTTTTTAAAGAATTGAGTCATTAGAGTATGAGTTTTTAGAAAACAATAAAAAGATGTTTTTAGAGTTTTTGGAACCTTTAGAAAACACGGAGAACTGGGTCACTTAAAAAAAATACGGTTTAAAACCCTCGTTTTATCTCCAACTCTCATTCCCCTCTCTCTCTAATCGACTCAGTAAATTGACTTCTAAGATCCACTTTGTAAATTCCTTTTGATTTCATCAACTCCAAGTTTGAGAGTTCAGTCAGAGATGATTTCATCTCTGTTTTGCATTCTGATGTACCTCTCTTTCGCAAGCGTAGGACAAGAATTGGGAATGTTATGCGTCTAAAAGGTCCCAATTCTTCTCTGTTGTGCATTCTGATGTACCTCTTTTTCGCAAGCGTATGGCGAGAATTGGGAATGTAACGTCCAAAAGGTTCGTATTCCTTTCAAATCCTTTGATTATTTCTAGGGTTTTTATCTATCTTTTTCTTGATCTGAATTTTTTTTTCTCCATAATGACTCTGTTTGGTTGCTGGGAAAGGTAGAAAAGAAAAAGGAAATTGAAAGTTCCAATCTTTATATTGTATTCTTGTTTCGACTCGAGAGAACGAAAACCTCCAATTTAGTTACCCAATTAACTAATTGTCTTAGTTTAGATATAGATTCTTAGAAAACATCTTCCATATCTTTCTTTTATGGTACTTAGTTTTCTTGGCAACCCAACGAAAGATTAGGGTGTGTGGTTTTTCAAAAATCCTATTTTTGGTGAAATCTAATACAATCTTAATTTCAATTTCTCAGTTCTGTTGATACATCAGGATTTTAACAATTTTTTAGGAGTTGTAGTTTAGTTGACTGATTAAATTTGTAGAATTTATGTGTTAGATAAGTCTTTAAATTAAATCCCTTGTGGAAAGTAATCTAATATGTATTCTTTTCAATTATAATCTGACATTTGTGATGGGCTAGGAATCAGAGTTTTCATGAAGGAGCATCTTTTAATCACCCTCAAATTGGTAGACAAGTTATTTAGAATGTAGCATATACTTTGAGGTGTCCATATGCATAATTTGGTGGAGCTGTTTATTCTTTAATTGCCATTTTTGTGATAGTTGTTTAGTTTGTTATAGCTGGTTGGTGCAGAGTGATTTCTTGTTGCTTCTTGTTCGTATTGCCTTTAGTTTTATGGAGTTCTTTTTGTTGATTTTTCAGTTAGCCAACTTATGAAAGTGGTGTTTCTTAGTTGACTTGTTTTCTTTGTACTAGAGGGGTATGTTTCTCTGTTTCTTGTATGGTGATTTGCTGTGCAATGAAATTTGACTTAGGAAGAACAAAATCATTTTCAATTGAAAAAAAAATATTTAGCTTTTATTAGTGTAATCAAATCTAAGGATTTAGATTGAATTCATTTAAATGTATTTGGTAAATTGAACCATTGTAAAACTAATTTAAAAACTGTGTTGAATCCTTTTATTTCATTTCTTGTGTCTAGTGTTGGATAGAGAATCATGATGGTAACATCAAATGTTGCAGGTGGTTATGGAGTAGCCACAGGGTGGTCGTTGGCTATGGTCTATGCTACAACAAAGAAATGAGTCCCAGCCAATCATATTGTGATGACTATTACAAGTTCACCTACCCCTCCTCTCCTGGAGCTTAATACTATAGCCACAGTGCTTTGCCTTTCTACTGGTATATATCCTTCTTCTTGTCACTTATCACACTATATATTCATTTTCACATTTGAGTTTTTCTTGTTTCCTTTTGCAGTCTTACCATGTTTTACCTAGTTGCTCTTGATTAGTTTATATTAACTTATAGTTAGGTTCTGCAATTATGTTTAGTAATTTATTTTTTAACTTGTTCAAATGAGTAGATGCACCTAATATTTTGTTGACTAAATGCCCAAGAATTGTGATTTTTTTTCTTTTGAAAAACATATGTTATAGGTGATGCAAGTTATTATGGATTACTTCATTTAGTGGTCTTAAACTTAATATTATTTTTATTGGTTATTTCATAAAAGGAATTATAACTACGGAGCAATTGGGAAAGCCCTCAAGGTTGATCTGTTGAACCATCTGCAATTTGAAGATGGATGACCCCGATCAAGAAGTCACAACCTTCAGCTCATGTTGTCTTTGTTGGCAACTGGAAGCCCACCAAGAAAGACACTTTGGCCAACTACAATTTGTGTTGCCTTCTTGTTATATTTTAGATATTTTAGGCACTTCTGTTTCATTTGGCTCGTGAAGTTATTGTTATACATGTATGTGTTCCAACAATTCTTCAATGAAAGAAGAAAAATTCCTATTGTTATACATGTATACTTGCATTACTATTTACTAGTTAACATATTTAAAATAAATAAAAAGTGATGTGCAATATTCTTTATTTTTTAGTTCAGAAAACTGTTTTGAGTAATTGCAACCAAGTAAATTTATGAATTTTTGTTCTCTGAAAACTATTTTGTAGTTTTTCTAGCCAAGTGAATTTTCATATTGAAAAAACAAAAAACTGTCTTTTGTTCTGATTCTTGAAAAGCTGTTTTTGGAGATTGTTTTGGAAGTTACAAACCAAGCAAGGCCTGTGGAAACGTTTATTCAACATTGCCTTCTGAGAGTTTTAGTCCAGTTCCTTTTCATCAATGATGGAATAAATTAGAACAGAAGTGATTGAGATCTGGTATATCAAAGAATCATTTTTTTCCCTTTCGAGTACTATTAAGAACAATTGGATCTATTAAGAATTATTATTTCATGTATGTATTTTGGGACCTTCTATCATTATATGGAAGTGTATGCATCCAAAATAAAATTAAAAAATAGACGAGGTAGATTCTATAGGGTAAACTCCATGCAAAGGCAAAAAAAAAATGAAAAAAGAATCATTACTAATTTGAAGGTCTAGTGGCTTTGGCTTGATATTAACAGAATGGGCCTTAGGGGTAAAAGGTGCTCATTAGTTTAGCATTCTTAACTTTGTAATTACAATGTATTTCTTAAGTGCAATGTTGAATAGAAATTATTCTATGAGATTACAATTTGGAGAATCATCGGCATTTTTGGTCTCTACGTTTTTATGTGTTGGTTTAATACAATGGTGATGAAGTTCCAGGCATGTCTGTTTGTGTGTGTAAGAACATATATATATATATATGATATAGATTTAAAGGTTGAATGACTCACACTCATACATGCTAATATCTTATTAGATTTGGTTTTCTATCTACAAAGGTCTACTATAAGACTTCTCAGAATAGTCAAACTTGTAATCCAATCCTTTTCCTACCCAAATTTTAAAATACAAAATAACACACACGTACTTATATATATGATTGAATGTTTTAAAAATTATATATGAATGCAGGCCACTGTATATAATTTTGATTGTTAATGTCACTTCTGTATGAGTTTATATTGGAAGTAGCAATATGGCCCTTATTGGAATCTTACTAGCTATATGGCCCTTCAAAGTCCATGTGGCACTCAATATTAGTCTTCTTAATGTTGGAAATTAAACACAAGAAATGGAGTCTCAGAATGATTTGAATATACCAGTAAAATAGTCAAAATTCTCCCCTAATTACATACATGATGAAGATTAGTATCTATTATATATGTGTGTATGTGTGTGTGTGTGTATATATATATATATATATATATATATATATATAGAGAGAGAGAGAGAGAGAGAGAGAGGATATATTTTTTACACATTTCTTCTTCTTCTTCTTACTCGTTAATCTGTAAACTAACCAAAAGGAGGCTATTATTAAACGTCTTACTTTCAAGTGATAAAAAACTCGGATGCAAATGAGTCGAGTTCAGTTATTGCTCCCGTGCATCAAAACTCTTTCCTTTCAGGGAATGCTCTATGAGATTTTTCATATGAACTGATGGGAACATATGAACGTTTATTATGATAATCAAATTTCACATAAAAAGCAAATACTATGGCTCACAAAAAGTTTTGAAAATTAAGGTCATAAATATACCAAAGGTATAGTAGCTGTTGATGCATATCTTTCACTTTAGAGTCTATACACGATTGTATTATGCTGACATCCATTTTAGAAATCATCCAAGTATTTTGGTTTTCTTTTTGAATTTTAGGATCTTCCAATGATAAGTGAAATTAAAAGAAATAAAATTCAAAAATTGCTTTAGCAAAATAAGTATTTTTTAGTGTTAGAAAAAAAAAGGCGTGTACAATTTTTTAAAAGTCATTACAATGATGATTATTAATCTAAAAATTAATCATATATAAAAGATTAAAGTAAATTTTAAAAAAAAATTAAAAACATTCATTACCAAACATGTTTTTTATTTTTGTTACAAAATTTTTGGCAACATTTAGAGTTACCAAACATGTTTTCACTATTTTGCTTACAAAAATTTTGCAACAATTTGATGTTACCAAACATGTTTTCATATTTTTGTTTTCGAATTTCAAACAACAAATTTTACGTTACCAAACATGCTTCCAATCACTATTAAAAACACAACACAACAAAAACATTGTTTCTGTTTTGGATAAAAACAAAAGCATAAAACGTTTTCGGTTACCAAACGACCCCTAAGTGAATTTACAATTGGCGGTCTACAAATTCATCAGAATACGTGAATTTACAATGGGAAGTCTATAAATTATTGAATTTACAATCCGATCTAAGAAAAATGTTAATTCGATTCAATCAGATTGACCAATTGAGTTTATTCTATAATTATTTTTTTAACTAGGATTCAATATCAATTTTTTAATGTAAAAGATATAAGATATTATAATAATAATATTATTATTATATACGTATAATTATATATATATTTAATATTTAAATATTATAAATTTTATTGTATTGCCACAAATTAGATTCATAAATCGGATTAAATTGTTGTTCCCCCAATTCGTAATTCGATTCATGGCTTACGGATTCTTATTTTCTAAATCCGCAACCTATCCGTTAGTCATCCAATCTGCACGAATCAGATCAAATTGGATCGGATTCAGAGATTGACGGATTTTTTGTGCACCCTATTGCCCTCCTTGTTGAACATGTTTTTTTAAGGGTTTAATTCACTTACCTCCCTTAAGGTTAGGTCAAATTACACTCGAAGAGACCATTTGACCTTAATTGGTCTACCTCCCCTAAATCTTTTTTTTTTTTTTTTGTGACCGTAGTAAATTTTAAACGTGAAAAGATAATTTTGCCCTTGCATTATAATATCACATTATATTTCAATAGGGTAAAATACAATGACATTCTCTGAGGTTTATTGTAATTGCACTAATCTCCCTTATGATGATTTGAAATCAGATTTTAGGATGATTTTACCATTATATCCCCAAATAATTTAATAATAAAAAAATCTAATTTCTAAAATGACTAACCATCACCGTCACCACCAATGACAACCAATGATCTTCAATCTTGTTCCTAACATATTTGATCAATCGCCAAAAATTATATCACAAATTCTTTTCAAAGATCTTCGATCATGATGATATATACACACACACACATACATAGGATAGGATTTGTGGACCGAGTTGTTGGGTTTTGTCACGAGTCACATGTACGGGTTAACGAAAACGATCGGGCTGGTGGTGTCGTGTGTGTGGAAGGGTACATATTATTTTAGAAATCAATTTTTTTCTTCTTTTCTTATTATTAAATTATTTGATAGTCTAATGGTAAAATCATCCTAAAATCTGATCTCAAATCATTATAGGGGAGGTCAGTACAATTACGACAAACTTTAGGGGAGGTTATTGTATTTTATCTTATTTGAATATAATGTGATATTATAATGCAATGAAAAATTATCTTTTTACACTTAAAATTTATTTCGGTCACTGAAAAAATGAATTTATAAGAGGTGAAAGAAATAAATGTTAACCGGTCTCTTCGAGTGTAATTTGACCTAACTTCAAGGAAAGTAAGTGAATTTAACCCTTTTTTTTTTTTTAATGTTATCCTATTTGAGTGAGGTTTTGAATTGATGTATGGTCATCACCATTATTCATCAACCAGCTCCAACCAGCTCCCACAAATCAAACCCTATCCGTACACCCCCAACATTACAGCTCTCACAAACCAAATCGTATCCATACACCCACAACTCTATTATGATTGGAACAATGTGATTTTGGTCAATTACAAGCTGATACATTATAAAAATGTCAAATAAAATTGATATATTTGATTTTGTGATAACTTGTGATTCGGAGAATGGATATGCAGAAGGAACATGCTGTCATTGAGTTAGGCTTAGTCTGCTTTGACAAGATAGTGGAAGATTTGTAAAATAACTAAATTGGGTTATTATTTTGAAATATTAATAGATTTGTAATGACCATATTTTAATTGATTTAGTATCAACTGTATTTATATTTTGACAATGTCTCTTTAGGATAGAATGTTAGCTTTTTCTTTTAAAGAAGGTTAAAGAATATTTAACAAAAGAAGAAAATAATAGGAAATATGGTTTTAATAATAGGCAATCAATGAGGCATTATTTTTACTATTTTATTTTTATTTCTTTACTACTTTAAGAGTTTCAATCGGAGCGGGTCAAATTGTTTCAGCTTGAGTTTACACACAATTCGAGTCCAATGATTGTTTTAGCTTGGTTAGACATTGCTTGCAAAACTTTGGCACCTTTAACCATCTACTATGAGAGTTTCAATCGAGTTGAATTGAATTATTGGAGCTAGAGTTTACACTCAACTTAAAATAGGGTTTTACTTTTGTTTGTATGGCAGCTGTTTTTGTTTCATACTTTTGTTATGAAGTGGGTGAAAAAAAGAAATAAGTTTGGTAATGCATAGTACCACATTTACTCCAGAAAAAAGTTCTAAATCCTAAAGCAAAAATTATTCGTTTTCACTTGCTTTCGCTACTGCAGCGATTTAAAAAAAAAAATATAATATAAAAACATAAAGATACTAAATTAATTTTGTAACTATCTAATCATTGTTGGATTATTCAAAGAGTCAAAAGTCTCTTGGTCAAAGTCAAAAAACGAGTCAAAATCTCAAGCCTCAAATTTTTTTATAGAAAGTTTGATAAATCAAAATCAAATTCAAATTCAAATTTAAATTTAAATTTATTTTCAAATATATAGAGAAATATCTCTTACTTTTGAAAAATTAGAGCAATTATAGAGAATCTTCAAACTAAATACCTCACCCTTTGACCTATAAATGCAAGCCCACCCACGTTAGGAGAGATTGCTGAAGGTGTATCGAGTCTTTAACTCTCAATACTAAAAATTTCTGAAGACAAAGAACAATAAGTGCACCACACAAATGCCATTCTTTTTAGACGATATTCAACTTACCATTCGAGATCAAGATTTATTGGCTTTCAATCAAAAATCCTGCTTCGCCTTAAAGCTCATTACAACCGGTTCAAGATCAAACATTTGAAGACCTCTCACCGAACATGTAGGAGATCAAAACAGAGGAAGATTCTTTATTGTACAAGAATCAACCACAGAGAATTTTGTACCATTTTCATCAAATTAATAAAATTGAATATTTTTTCACATTTTGAGTCCGAGCTTTTGAACATGAAATTGTATCCAACACGTGTTTTTTTACAATCTTCCAAACATTTTTTTCTTTTCTTTTTATTAATATATATTTATTTATTTGCTTTTAAAGCATATGCAACAAATTTAATTAAGAAACATGTTTCTGCTTCAAAATAAATCACAACATAATAAAAACACGCTTCTGTTTCATATGAAATAAAAATGCAGCATAGATACTATGGTCAAATGAGGCTTCGATTGGGAGAGATTGCTGAAGGTGTATCGAATCTCTAACTCTCAATACTAAAAGTTTCTGAAGACAAAGAATAATAAGTGCGTCACACAAATGCCATTCTTTTTAGACGATATTCAATTTACCATTCGAGATCAAGATTTATTGGTCTTCGACCGAAAATACTGCTTAGCCTTAAAGCCCATTACAACTGGTTCAAGATCAAACATTTGAAGACCTTGCACCGAACATGTAGGAGATCAAAACAAAGGAAGATTCTTTATTGTACAAGAATCAACCACAAAGAATTTTGTACCATTTTCATCAAATTAATAAAATTGAAATATTTTTTCGCATTTTGAGTCCGAGCTTTTGAACATGAAGTTGTGTGCAACACATGTTTTTTTTACAATCTTCCAAACATTTTTTTCTTTTTCTTTTTTTAAATATATTTATTTATTTGCTTTTAAAGCATATGCAACAAATTTAATTAAGAAACATGTTTCTGCTTCAAAATAAATCACAACATAATAAAAACACGCTTCTGTTTCATATGAAATAAAAATGTAGAATAGAAACTATGGTCAAATGAGGCTTCGAGAAAGGTTGATACAAGGAGAAGAACTCCCAAGAAGGTATTCGAGCGCGACTTATGAGTAGAAAAATTATTGCTGCAGACTTATACAAGGAGAAAAGATCCTTGGTGTTTCATCCTCGACACCAAGACTAACATCTAGGAAAAGAAGTTCTCACAAATGCTAAGTGCCCATGAAAACATCTCCCATTTAACATTTTCAAGTAACTTTCGTAGACTAACACTTTGTTTAGGTTGATGGAAATGAAAAGAAAGGAAAGAAAAGGAGGCATAACTTCCATTTTATTTTAAAAAGTGAAAGAAAATGAATGATTTGCAAGTGCTAGGAATTATGTCTCAAATTTTTATTGTAATTAAGTTTTTATTTTAGAGTTGTATTTTAGGTAATTTCTTGTTAGGCAAGTCCTAGGCTCCAAGGAATTGTTATCTTTGTCTAACAAGTAATTATGTTTGTGACTCTATAAATAGATACCTAGATTTTGGATTAAGACTTATGAGTTGAGAGAGAGAGAGGTGGAGAGAGATGTAGCCCCAGAATCTATAGTAGAGGGCGGCCTCATGAGGGAGTCGATGGTAAAGTGAACACTGATGACAATATGGTGTCTCGTGGAGTACACGGAGAGGAACTTTAGGGTAAGAGTTTGTATACATGATTGTTAGAAATTCTTTACCTTTGTAATATCTCTATATCATTATAGTAAATCTCTTCTCATCCGTGGAAGTATGTCAGGCTGTACCGAATCATGTATATCTTTTGCTGCTTGTTATTGTGTGATTGATTTTATTGCTTCCGTTTTCGCAATCCAATAGGAAGGAAAGCTTGTATGTTCATATTTTTATGACAAATGAATTCTTTTTTTGTCTTTATCATTGACAAAATGAAATAATCTTTTCAATTTTTCTCTTTTCACTGTAGTTTCGTTTATTTATTTTATTTCTATCGTAATTATATAAACAGAAATTGAAATTTAGGTCATCCTCTCATTTATTTTCTTTTATATCATAATTGAAGTTATTTTTCCTCTCTTTTCTATCATAGTTATCCAAACATACTGTAAAGCTCAAAGTTAAAGCATGCAAAAATGCATTTTTTTTCATTTTTTTAACAACTTCAAGTAACCACACATATTTATAACATTGATTTACAAAGTGCTCAAACTCTAACCTTCCCTTTAGATAGGAAGCATAGACACTTCTGTTGGAAAATTATAGTGTGAATGAGAAATTATGTCCCACATAAAACTTTGCTGGTGTTGTGGTGACAAGTAGATATGCAAGTCCAGTCGGTTTATTAATGTGAGGAATTCGTTAAGAGTAAGAAATGTCACGCCCCGCATTCATCAAACTCATTAAAGGACTTATCCATTATTTATATGTAAATACCACTAAAATCTAAAGATAAGAGTTCCAACATAATAATATCCGAAATAACAAATTACACATGTTCACGATAACAAAATTATCTATGTCTTATATTCAAATTACGAAATTGTATATGCCCCATTTATACTCAGAATCCCGGGTTTCACACTAGAACCAAAAATTTATTAAAAAGTCCTATAACTCATAAAACACATATTTAAACCAATTTCTCATGCTTTATCACAATTAAAAATAAAAATAAAATTCAAGTCTTTACATGAAACCCATGTGGTCGTTGGAGATTGTAACGATGAAGAGTTGCTTAGGAACTGAACCATCACAAACTTGTAATTGTTTAAGCGAACCAATGCAACCGATGCCTATTCGGTTCATACCGAACATACAACACAAGTCTATAAATAGGCCCCAGCCACATTTGCAAAATACTTTATTTTTCCTCAGACATCTTTAGTATTTTTCCTTTTCCATATATACACTAAGTGTAGTCTAGCATAGCCCTTAGTCTTTCCACCGAGTCAGGGTCTAACCTAAAGTTGAGAAGGTGGTTAAGTCCTAGCCAAATAAACCCAAGGGTCAAGTGAAGTCCAAGAGAGTACATGTAGAGATCCGAATTTTTTTTCTTTTATTTATTTATTTTTTGAAATAGGATTATAAATAGATTTTCATATATTTTAAATGTAATTTACATATGTGAAAACTTGTTTAGAGGTCCGAAAAGTTTTGTGAGCCATTTGGCTCATTCTAAAATTTTGGGTCATCGGAACCTAGGACGAGGGTTGAGTGGCCTCGGGAATCTGAATATTTTTTTGAAAATTTTTATTTTTGGTTATAAACCAATTAAAATATTAGAAGAGACATAGAGTTGATTTCGAGGTCATAACTGTTTTCGAATTTAAAAACGGAGGTCAGAAATGTACATTAAGTGGATTAGCGGCATTTTGGTCATTTTACACCCTAGGGCTTATAAATATATGGGGAAAAGACATTTACATCCATTTTCTCTCTCTAAAAGTCTGCATATCTCTCTTCTCTCTTTCCACACAAGCTATTTAATTTCTCTCTAAGATTTGGAACCCTTAAGGCTTGATTAAGAAGGTGCCGAGGAAGGAAATTAGCTTGTTCTAGAGGCGAATGCATCGCTTGGAACCGAACAAAGTCAGATTTGGATGACCTTGATGTTGGTGATATTGAGGTCTAGCTTTAGATTATATCTCTTAAGGTAGGGGATGTGTTGTGTCTTTTATTTCAAGTTTAATTTCACGTTCATAACATAAAATGGATGTTTTTCAGTTATATATGACTAAATGAGATTCTATGATGAAATCATTGCCTTAAATTGATGTCTATGTGTTTTCTTGGGCTAGATGATTCGTGTGTGAGTGTGACTCAAAAATATATCAATTAAAATTTTCACAATTCGCAATACAATGAATTCCTTGCAGAATAGGGCTATCGAAAGGGGTATCGTACCTCAGGGATTATGGTTTGATGAGTTGGAATACGAAATTAATTCTAATTAAATTTAAGAAAAGAATTCTGATTTTTAAACTAAATTAATTAAAAATATAAAATAAAATAAATCAAAGATAAATGAGATAGTGAAGATAATAGGAGAAAAACCTAGGGTGTTTGACTTCACCACTAACTCCACAATCAATGGTTAATTGAATCAACTATAGGAAAATTACATCATGCATAAGTGGTGTCGGTGGCTACAAGCTCACCTTCATCCGTCAAGAAGATAACATATGATTAAGGCTAAGCCATGGACTATCTTCGATTGGCATGGGCCATCTGCCTAACTACTCTAATCTAGGGTGCAGTATGGTTCATCTTCTCTAGGCATAATCCATCAAAGCTCATAACAATATATTTAGTGATTACTATTGTGTAATAATCTCTCTCATGATCACAAAAAACAAGAGAGATTGAGTTCAATAACAACAACTAAATATCTAAGACAAGATAAGAAATCATTGAGATTGAATTTACAAGACTTTTATTGCTCAATTCTATAATAAGAATCCTCTCAATTACACAATCTATGCATGTATATAAAGGTCCCCAATAATTAAAACAATCAAACCATTGATACTTTGTTAGGGCTACATCAAAACCCCAGTGGATGAACTAGCCGCTCATGGTAGAAAAAGAAGCTTCAACTGTTGAGGAAGAAGACATCATCTTTCTGAATTACGCGTATGACTTCGTTCTCCAATGGCTCTGCAATATGTTTTTGTTCTCTTCTCAACCCTCTCAGACTCTCCAATCTCTCTGTAAGCTCTCTCAACTCAGCCTCCAAGTCTTCACTTTATTCTCCAAGAGAATACACCAAAGTCCTAATCCAATTAGGAATAAATTAGGTTTTCCCGCAGCACTAATTAGGTGGGTTTTTTCTGCTAACTTTGGCCCAACTTTTGACCCACTAGAAGTCCGATTTACGAAATTTTTGTGAAATAAAAAAGTGTGCAGAATCAAATTTCGTTCAACCTTACGCAAGAATTATGTCGATTTGAGGCTCAAAAATAAGACTTCTGGTCCATTTTTCAAAACGGGATTAAGACTGTATTATGTGCAGATTTGGGCTTCAGGCCCGAAACCTTCTTAAGCAGTTGTAATTCTCTTGGACCTCTTTCTTGGGCTGAATTGAGTTGAAATAAATGGTTGAGTGAATTTCCTTGATGTAGGCTTCATCTAACCATCTTGGATGTCTTCTTTAAAAGCCCAAAAGTTTGGTTTTAACTGAAATAATCATTAAGGCCCTGAAAATACAGAATACACTAAAACAAAGTAAAATTACAAAATAATCTATCACTAAGAAAATAAAATACATAAGTTAAGAGGCTAGAATGCGTAACATTCAACGCCTATCACTAGAAATGATTGATATATGATTATAAATGCTTGAATTGCTTATATGTGCAAATGTGACATGTATTGCATAAGTGAAAATTTTGGTGATGAATCAAAAACCTAATTTTAAGGTAAATTTTGTGAAAAAGGGTTGGAGGTATGCTTGTGTCAATATGATTTCTTGCACGACATGCTAGAAATGAATATAGGACATGAAATGGCCGGGTGCAATACATCGAGGCTTGTGTATTTTTATGTAAAATGTGACATGTTTTGTGTGTGTGGGGTGTGTCTTGGAAGTGACTCATGTACAAAGTAGATGGAGAACATATCTTTTGGGGTTGAAAGTCCTCAAACTTGTGCAAGATAGTTGGTTACCGGTAGGTTAGTAGCCTAATAATAACTAGAACTTAGGGTATGGGGCTTTGGCACGTATCCGGATTGGGTGTGTGAGTGTGAGTACAATTTCGAGGATAATGTGACTAATGTTAGTTGGTGATGATTTTGTTGAACTTGTGTTCAAATTTCAGTTGATCATATGTTATAGATATGATGAGATTACGCACTGTTGCATGTGTGTATCGAACTCTTGTATTTGTCAAGCATCTTGATGTTTATGCCATGTAAGGTGAAAGTTTCGGCTTTTGACTAGAATGCTAGGAAACATGACAAGTAGCTAGGTTGTATGTTGAATTATGTTTATATATTGATATGAAATGTGAACTTGAACGGATTGCACAAATTAATATTTTGAGCCGTTAAAATTGCTCATTCCCCTACATTAACACTTTCAGGGCAGGGCAAAGAGGTTGTTGATGGTGAGCAACCGTGAGTCGGACTTAGAGTTAGGAAAACTCTCTTTGGGGATATGTATATGGATATCCATGCCGGTTTGTAGCATGTTGACTACTCTAGAAATGTTGTTTTTGCATTTGGATTATCATTATGTATTCGAACTTCAATGTATTTGCCATGTATGACACATTTACAACTTTTGAAAAATGTATGAATGTATGATGGGTGTTTTGGAATCCCAATGTTTATGAAATTATGGAAATGACTGATTGGCGTTAAATGTTACGCATTCTAGTCTCTTAATTTGCATATTTTATTTTCTTAGTGATAGGTTATATGTGATTTTACTTTGTTTTTTTATTTTCTGTATTTTTTAGGGCCTTAATGATTATTTCAGATAAAACCATGATTTTGGGCTTTTAAATATGATATCCAAGAAGATAATATGAAGCCTACATTTAATAGGTCCATTCAACTCCATATTTCAACTTAGAACAGCCCAATAAAGTGGTCCAAGAGAAGTACAACTGCTTAAGGAGGTTACGGGCCTGAAGCCCAATTTTGTACTTAATTCAGTTTTAATCCCGTTTTGGAAATTGGACTGAAAAGCTTATTTCTGAGTGTCAATTCGACTTAATTCTTGCGTTAGTTGAACGAAATTCAATTCTGGACACTTTTGTATTTCACGAAAATTTCGTGAATCGGACTTCTACTGGGTCAAAAATTGGGCCGAAAGTCAGCAGAAAAATCTACCTATTTAGGGCTGCGGGAAAACCCTAATTATTTCCTAATTGGATTAGGACTTTATGTATTCTCTTAGGGTATAAAGAGGTGAATTGGAGGCTGTTTTGGGGGAAAAGAAGTGGAGGCCAAAGCAGAGAAGACAGAGACAATCCGGGTTTTATTTATTCATTATGTCTTTTATTATTTTGTTATCTTCTTCTTCTACTATGTGTAACTAAACTCCTCAACTAGGGTTGAGGAGGAAACCTCCATTAATGAAGTGAAATTCTTTTGTTCATTAATTGATTCTCATGTGTGTGATTTAATTGCTTATGATTTTTGCTTCTTGTGAGTAATTATTTTATAATTCTTTCACCATCTATATCATGTATATGTGGTAGTTAGAAAGTATTATAATTAATTTAAGCTTGGGTTTGTATTTCTTAAAAGTGATAATCTTTGATCTTATGTTTTTCATTAAATTGGATACATAGGATACTTAGAATTTTACACTAGTGAAGTGAAGGAAAATCTACCTTTTTAATATATTTTTCATAGTGCTTTATTGTTAAATCTTGAGTAAACAATAGATTGATTTCTTGATTGCTACTCCAAATTTGAGAATTAATAAATGAATATTAGAAGCTTCATGGATTTAATGGTGGTGGAATCCGAAACCTTAGTTATTTTCTCTGTTTGATTTCAATAGTAATATTTTATTTTCATGTTAGTTTAATTTTTCTCAAATCAACCAAACTTTGTTTAAACTAGATTAGTTTTAAATTAATTTGAATTTGTGTTAGTTTTCTTCTCAAAGCATTCCATTGGGTTCGACCTCGTTCTTGCCGATCTATACTTCAATAGATTCGTACACTTGCGAGTTATTTTACACTTTTAAAACAACATCAATGACTCATTTAGAAATGAAGATTTATGTTTTGATCATATTATGCATATTATGGACTCTTTTAGATGTATTTTACTTCAAGAAAAAATGTATGCATGTTTACGAATGAGATTTGGGCATGAAATTGGTTAAGTATGAGATATCAGGATTTTCAGTCGAATTGCTTACGATTAATCGAAGACCCATCTTCAATTAATCAAGCATCTATCGAAAATGTTCGATGGTATTGGACTTAAAATTCCAGCGCAATTACGATAGTACTTCGATAAACCAGCGATTGATCAATACTGCAGTTAATCGAAGGTCCAAAGGCGATTAATCGAAATACCCAATTTGATTAATCGAAGGATAGGTTTTGATTAATCAAACTTGTAGTCCACAACTAGATTGAAGATATAAATAATGTTGGATGTGCATGTGTGACCACGTGTGGGGCCTATTAGGATTAGTTGATGTTGAATTTTATATCTATATGTACAAGTATGTGATTAAGCTTCCATGGTAATTTAAAAGTTAAGATAGTTCATTGGGGCTAGATAGACGGGTTCACTCTCGAGATTCGGGCTCAAAAACGGAGTCTCTGGTGACTTAGAAATTGGGGCGTGATAGTATAACACATTAGTATTTCGTTGATACGATCAAATTGAACTACTGTTTTTGATCAATGAGAGATCATTGTATCTTGGGAGTTAAGCGCCATTGAGTCTGTTCAACGCCATGTGGGGCGTCAATTGTCTTAAGGACAGAGAATCTAACTCTAGCCTCGATTTACAGGTTGTTCAATATTTATTTTATTTTTATGCTAAGGTATAAAATATATAATTAGCATGAGGTACTTAGTGAGTTATATTTCATATGGTTTGTCCCTAGAGGGGGGTGAATAGGGACAATAGGCAAACGATAAAACTTTTTCGATTGAGCTCATTTTGACAAAACTAGGCTTGTTTGGACTTTTGTCAAACACTTGAGAAACTTATGTATTCAACAAGTGGGATTGAGAATGTTCTACCTATCATGTACTTAAATGATCAAGTGGATATGACAAATGAAGTGTTCATAAAAGTGCAACGTATCATGCTTATAGTGTGTGGAAATGTTGATTGTGTGTTTAATCAAAACCATGATATGCAAATTGATTGGCAAAAATGTGATCAAATAAATACTCAATCAACTTATAATACAATCAATTCCACAACTCAACCAATATACTCCAAGCACACATCCCATCCTCCTCATATGAAGCATTTAAACAACATTCATTAAATAAACAATTATAAAACAAATGCTAACAAAATAAAGGAGTAAACCTATCAAAAGGGTACTTGAGCAATAATCTATGAATATGATGTAAAGAGTAAAACTCACATAGACAATTAATCAAGCACTTGGAGTGCTACTCATTCATTCATAAAATGGATCATTGGATAATGAATGAAATGAGCTAAGTGGGTATATATCTACCAATGCTAAAATGAAATTAAAGCTTATAGAGACATTTTATCAAACATATAGTGTGCATCTTAATTGGAGATGAATAATCAAATAAGTACTCAATCAATCAACATACTCCAAGCATTCATCCCATCCTCCTCATATGAATTAAAGCATATTAACTAATAGCATTCATATATAAAACATAATAAAATTAAATATATAAAATGCTATTAAGTAAAGGAGTTAAGGTTTAGAGAAATGCAAACCAAGCCACACCACGATATTTACATGGTTCGGCAACTTCGGCCTACGTTCATGCCTCAATAGCTCATCTTGAGGTTTCCACTATGAAGTTTCCCTTAAGGGTGGAAAACAAACTTCTACAATTGCCAAGTCCAACACTTGGTCTTCTTTACTCCGATGAACACTTCACCAAGATTTCATTGCCAATAGGAGTTTGAGTACAATAGAAAATATCCCTCAATGGATAGATACACAAATAATAGCTCACATACCTAGAGTTATAATTGATGAATCAATATGAAAGCTCAACTCTAGAGGAAAATGAAAGATGAACAATAGATATGCAATGTAAGTTCACTCTTTCTCTTTTTCTTACAAGAAAATTTCTACCAATTGATATGAAATGAAGGCTTCATGGTAGAACTCACTCACAATATGTATAAACTAAATGCACAAGGTGAGTTTCTCTCTTGCTTTGTTCTCTCTCAGCTAAATACAGCCCCAAACACATATATATATAGAGTCTTTGAAAAATATAGCTGTTAGAGGATTGTTGGAAGTATTAAATGCACCAAACTAGCTGTTAGATCTAAATCCAGCAACTTTCAGTCGGCTGAAAATAAAGTTTCAGTCAGCTGAAAAGTGCTCCAGATATTTCAAAACCTACTGTCATTTTCAGTAGTCTGAAAGTGCATTTTCAGCAAGCTGAAACTAGATTTTCAGCAAGCTCAAAGTTGAGTTTCAGCAAGCTCAAACTTCACTTTCAGTAAGCTCAAACTTTCAGCAAGCTCAAACTCAACTTTCAGCAAGCTCAAACTTGATTTCAGCAAGCTCAAAGTTAGTTTTTAGCAAGCTCAAACTAGACATGAAGTTCATTGATAGAATATGAATATTGAGTATAAAAGATATTTTCAATTGGAGATCACCTCAATATTACATAAGGCTTTTTATGATTTAAACATATAAGTTTAAAGCCTTATTGATCTAATTCCTAGAGACCATTCCAAATGATATGATTGAAATACATGGTCCTAGTTGTGACTTAAAAATTGAGTTCTTCCAAAGGAAAACTTGAACTAACTCAACCTGTAGAAAAGGCCTCATGATGTTATAAATGAAGTTCATGGCCTATTGCTTATACTCTAAGGACTTATGAATTATATGCATCGGTCCTAGAGCTTTCATGTGAGTATATCAAAGTAACTTTACAATAAATACAAGCACTCACCCAAGACTACCCTACCCAAGTTTTTGATCTTCAAATATTTAAGCTCTTGGGTTCCTTCATCATGTGGATTCACTTCAACTTTGCCATTGATCTTGATTATTGATCTTTGAGTTCTATGATCATGTGGCTTCATATATCTTCTTATAAGTCCCTTGTAAGATACTTGAGATAATTTGATACCTTGTAAAATGCACACTCAAGTAAACTTATTAAATCTACACTACAATAGATTGTTATCATCAAAATCACCCAAGTAACCTTTGTTTGAAACCTTGAAGTCAACATGTACTATACATGAGTTCAGGTAGTCTAGATTATTAGATGTGTTATAATCTTACTTGATATAAAAACTTATGAAAGTTTTGTATAATGTGGAATGGTAAAATATTTTCTTATAATGTTTTAAAATATATATAATTTATGTAATTTAGCATGTTAGTATAATTGTTTTATATCTTAAATGGTATTAGGGGTGCACACAGTCCAATTTTGGTCTTTTTTGGAACCAAACCGTATGGTCTGATTCCACTAAAAATGAAACCAGACCAAACCGTTTAACCGTATGAAACTGGACCGAACCAAACTGCGAAGAACCGGTTTGGTTCGGTTCAGTTCCACAGTTCACTAACCAATTTCAAACTTTCAAGCCTACACTCAGCCTTACTGAACCTGTTTTAAGCCTCAATTTTCAAGCACATTGCCAACACCAAGATGGTATGAGAGAGAATAGGGCTGAAAAATATAGAGAATTAATAGAACATCAACAACCAGATGTGAATTAAATAGAAAAGTGTGAATAGAGCTTGAAATCACAACACCCAGATGAGAAAAATGTAAGGAAGGGAAATTCATGAAGGAAAATAATAAGCCAGATGAAAAAAGAGAGAGACAAGTACAACTACCAAAAAGAAAAAAAAAATCAATGTATAGATTCTATATTAGAATGAGAAAAACAAGCAAAATGTTAGAGAGAAAAAACATATGAAATATGAATTTAATAACTAATTGAAGAAGATGAAGACTGTATAATAAATTAACATGTGAAAAACCTCAATAAAAATCATATATTTTCTTGATTTGTTCAACTTTTTAGACTCTTAAAGTCACATGGATTCCTTCTCCTCCTAGGCTCCTCTTTAGTTCAAGTCTGCAACTATACACGCGCACATATATATCCGTGACTGATTTTGGCTCCCTTCTTCATTGGAGAGAAAGAGAGAGAGCTGAGATACAGAGAAAGAGAGAGAGGTGAGAAGAAGAGAGTTCAGAGAAATAGAGGAGAAAAAGGCTCCAGGAGGCAGGATTGAAATTGTC
Source organism: Cornus controversa (assembly GCA_026545225.1). Classification (NCBI taxonomy): domain Eukaryota; kingdom Viridiplantae; phylum Streptophyta; class Magnoliopsida; order Cornales; family Cornaceae; genus Cornus; species Cornus controversa. The sequence goes on along the minus strand of CM048846.1, from coordinate 25,603,922 downwards.
TTCTGAAGGAACCCTAGCTCTCTTTGCGGCCGTGTTTTTGAAAACGAATATGATAAAATGAAGTTGTATAACTGTATACCTATAATATTAGGTATAATATATTTTATATTTGTAAAGGAACCCTAGCTCTCTTTGCGGTCGTGTTTTTGAAAACGAATTTGATAAAAGGAAGTTGTGTAACTGTATACCTATAATATTAGGTATAATATATTTTATATTTATATATATAGAGAGTAACGGTCAGGTTCGGTTCGGTTCGGTTCGGTCCTAAGGGACCGAAAATTGTAATCGGACCGTTATTTAACGATTCCAAAATTTTGGAACCGTGACCAAACCGGACCACAAAAAATCGGACCGAATTGTCCGGTACGGTTTGGTTTTACAGTTTGGATGAATTTTTGTGCACCCCTAAATGGTATCATATAATATATAGTTTCCAACAATATTATACGTGTAAATAGTAACTCATGTTATTTATATTCTTTATAACTTAATATAAAAATAAAATAAATACTGAACAACTTGTAGATCGAGGCTTGAGTTACACTCTCTGTCATTAAGACAATTAATGCCCCTCATGGGGCTGAGCAGACTCACCGTTTAAAACCAACACTCCAATTTAATTGTCTCAGTGAACCACTAATGTGTTGTACTCTCTTGGACTTCAGTTGACCCTTGGGTTTACTTAGCTAGGACTCAACCACCTTCTCAACTTTGGGTTAGACCCTAACTCGGTGGAAAGACCACCTTCTCAACTTTGGGTAAACCTTGACTCGGTGGAAAGGCTCAGGGGTATGCTAGACTACACTTTGTGTATATACAGAGAAGATGAAGTGAAGATGTTTGAGGAAAAGTAAAGTATTTTTCAAATAAGGCTGGAGGGACTATTTATATACCTCTTGGTGTCTGTTTGATATGAACAGAATATGTATCGGTTATGTGACCCGAGAATTATCCCTAGAGGGGGGGGGGGTGAATAGGGACTTTATGCAAACAATAGAACTTTTTCGATTTAGCATGTTTTGACAAAATTTGGCTTGAATGAATTTTTGTCAAACACTTGATGAACTTATGTACTCAATAAGTGAAATTGAGAATCATCTATCTTAGAAGACTATTGTGCACTTAATGGATAATAACAAGTGTAAGTGCTTATGTAAGTGTAACATATCATGCTTGTAATATGTGAAAATGTTGATTGTTCATTTGTCAAAAACATGGTATGCAAATTGATTGGTAAATAGATACTCAAACAATAATTCAATCAATTCAACAATTTATTCAATTTCACAACTCAACCAATATACTCCAAGCACTCATCCCATCCTCCTCATGTGAATTAAAATATTTAAACTTATAGTAATCATATATATATAACATATGAAATTTAAACAAATGAAATGTTATTGTTGAACCAAGGTTTCCAACCAAGGTTATCCCAGTTATTTTGATGATAACAAAACATTGTGAGTGTTAGGATTTAATGTCTACTTGAGTTTGTGCTTAAACAGGTTACGTTGTAACAAGACTCAAAGTAAGACAAGAGGATCAATGGCACATTGCAAAGGTATCCAAAGCTCACATTGATCATGCCCATCTATGTTCAAAAGCTCATATCAAGGACATGAGAAAAGGATGAAGGCAATAATATCAAAGAAAGAAGACTTCACCCAATGCACATCAAGATCAATGAAGATATTGAAGATTGGGTAGTTTAGTCTTGGTGAGTGTATAGGTAATCTTTGTAAAGTTACTTTGATATTCTCACTTGAAAGCTCTAGGACCAATGCATATCATTCATATAATTCATAAGTCCTTATAGCATAAGCAATAGGCCATGAACTTCATTTTTAACATCATGAGGCCTTTACTAATGTTGAGTTAGTTCAAGCTTTCATAAGCTTTGAAAGAACTCAATTATTAAGTCATAACTAGGACCATGTATTTCACTCATATCATTTGGAATGGTCTATAGAAATTAGAGCAATAAGCCTCGGATCAAATTGATTCACAAGGAATTTTTTGACTTGGGTTGGTATAAACGTTTTATATCTTTTGAAGAACTCAATTCTATGATAGGACCATGCATTCACATTCATATCATTACTTAGTCACTAAAATTCATGAAAAAGATCTTGATCTTTACATATTGACATCCTAAGACCATATATGCTCATAAGTCCTAACCTTTGCTTTGAAATCTGACTATTTAAAGGTTAGAGGACTTTGAGGTGCCTCAAACTCAGTTTGAGCCACCTCAAAGTTACAGAAAGAAATTAAAGTTTTGAGAAGGCTTTTTGAGGTGCCTCAAACTCACTTTGAGCCACCTCAAACTAATTTTGAGCCACCTCAAACTCAGTTTGAGCCACCTCAAAGTTACAGAAAGAAATTGAAGTTTTGAGAGGGCTTTTTGAGGCGCCTCAAACTCATTTCGAGCCACCTCAAACTCACTTTGAGCCACCTCAAAATTTATGAGACGTCTCAAACTCACTTTGAGGCACCTCAAAGATGCTGGATCTGAATCTAACGGCTAGTTCAGATCATTTAATGCTCCCAACAATCCCCAACATCTTTAAAACAGCCATATCTCTTAAATGGACTATAAATACACCTTGTATGTGTATTTTTCCAGATGTGAGAGACCACTACACCCATAGTTGATCATCCATTCTTGGTTGAATCTATCCTTAAGTTTAGAATTCATATTCTATAGAGATAGTCACCACACTTGACCATATTCTTCCAAAGATCAAATTCATATGTGGTATTTCATTCATCATTCTAGAGTTGAGCTTTCATATTGATTCGTCAATTGTAACTCTAGATTTGAGAGAGCTTTGAATTTGTATATCTTGTCTATTTGAGAGACACTCATTGTACACAAATTTCTTATTCTTGAGAGAAGAAGACCAAGATGTTCTCTTGGCATGGGTAGCTTGAAGAAGCTTGTAAAGGTTCATTCTCTACCTTAAAAGGAGAAGGATTGGGTAGCGCTCTCCACCTTTAAGAGTGAGCAATGGTTATCTCTTAACCATCAAAAGAGGGATGAAGTCCAAGTCATGAGCTTAGCAAAGAAGTCTTGATGAGGTTGTCATTGAGCAAGGAAGACCAAGTCATGAGCTTGGCAAAGAAGTCTTAGTGAGGTTTTCATTGAGCAAGGAAGCCCAAGCGTTGGACTTGGCAATTGTAAAGGTTTGCTTTCTACCCTTAAGGGAAGCTTCATAGTGGATACCTCAAGATGAGCTCTTGAGGCATGGACATAGGTCGGAGTTGCCGAACCATGTAAATATCGTGGTGTTGCTTGGTTTGCATTTCTCTAACCTTTAACTCCTTTACTTAATAGCATTTTATATATTTAATTTCATAATGCTTTATATATGAATGCTATGAGTTTATATGCTTTAATTCATATGAGGAGGATGGGATGAATGCTTGGAGTAAGTTGCACACCATGTGTTTGATGAAATGTCTTTATGAGCTTTAATTCCATTTTAGTATTGATAGACATATATTCAATTAGCTCATTTCATTCCTTATCCAATGAACCATTTTATGAATGAATGAGTAGCACTCCAAGTGCTTGACTAATTGCCTATGTAAGTTGTACTTCTTATATCATATCCATAGGTAATTGATCAAGTATCATTTTGATAGCATTTATTGTATGATTGTTTATTTAATGAATATTGTTTAAATGCTTCATATGAGGAGGATGGGATGTATGCTTGGAGGATATTTGGTTGAGTTGTGGAATTGATTGTATTGTAAATTGATTGAGTATTTATTTGATTACCTTTTTGCCAATCAATTTACATATCATGTGTTTGATAAAAAGCTCAACCAACATTTCCACACACTTCAAGCATAATATGTTGCACTTGCATGAACACTTCATTTGTTGTATCCACTAGATCAATTAAGTGCATTATAGATAGAGCATTCTCATTCCCACTTGTTGAATACATAAGTTTATCAAGTGTTTGACAAAAGTCCAAACAAGCCTACTTTTGTCAAAATGAGCTTTAGCGAAAAAGTTTCATCGTTTGCCTATTGTCCCTATTCACCCCCCCTCTAGGGACAATTCTTGGGTAACAGTTATCAAATAAAGGAGTTTAAGGATAGAGAAATGCAAATCAAATGACGCCATAATTTTTACATGGTTCGGCCCCTCTTGCCTACATCCATGCCTCAAGACCACTTATTAAGGTTTCCACTATAGAGCCTTCCTTAATGGTGGAAAGCAGACCGTACAATTACCAAGTGAATTACTTGGGCTTTCTTGCTCAATGAAAACCTCACCAAGACTTTTTTGCCAAGCTCATAACTTGGACTTCCTTGTTCAATAAACACCTCACCAAGACTTCTTTGTCAAACTCATGATTTGGACTTCATTACCAAGTGTGTCACTTGGTCTTCCTCTTAAAGGTAAATAAGAGATTTGTTTACAATGAAGAATATCCTTCAATGGATAGATACACAAATTATAGCTCACATACCTAGAGTTAGCAATGAAATACTTAATTAAAAAGCTCTTAACTAGGATGTTGCCACTATAAATGATATGCAAGTGTTTGGATCAATAGTGGTGGCTACCAATGAATGAATGATATGAAGATTTAAGTTCTAAGGTAGCATCTATCAATAATATATGATCATGGAGGGTTATGGTAGTCTCTCTCACATGTATAATGCATATACAAGGTGTATTTATAGTCCAATAATGAATTATTGTCGTTTAAAAGTGGTTGGGAAACACTAAGTGTAGAAACTAGCCATTGGAGATTGAATCTCCATGTTTAAGTCGACAGATGAATTTATCAGTCAACTGAAAACCTTGTTTCGATCGACTGAAGTTATGCTTCAGTCGATTGAAACCTCCCCTATTTTGCACACCCTACTGGAATGAATACCAATTTCTACAAGTCGACTGATGATTTCCATCAGGCTACCGAAAGGCCTCTATCAGTCGACTGATGGGTTTCATCAGGCGACGAAAAGTCCCCAGGTCAGAATCTATTCTCAGACTTAGCCAGTTTCTCCTGCACAGTGCATTGATATATTGTACACTTAATTACATTGAAAACATTACTTTAAGTTATTCAATGTAATTAAGCAAAGTACCCCCCATTTGGATTCAATAAAAATATTTTTAAAATCAAATTCTAAGTGAATCAAAATCTAATTTTTCAGTTTTAGTTCAAAACGAATTTTCACAGCTTTGACATAAAAATTCATTGTACAATATGAATGACTAAATTAAGTCATTTGGGGTTGAGAAAATTCATACAATCATGATAAATCATGGGGTACAATTACAGGAACTTTTTATGTCAAGATTCATTAAAAAATTCATATTTACGTTTTTGCCCTTAAAATCCAACACTTAGCCAAATTTCTGCGCTAAGTACCCAAAACAATAACTGTGCAAAACACGACTTTATAGAGTAATTCAATTGAGTTCAAAGCCTAGGTCAATCTATCTAAAAACCATAAATGATATTTCTTAGTTCAAGTGTAGGTTCTAGAATTTGTTTATTCAAGAATTAAATTCCTTCAAAGCTAAACATAAGCTTGAATTAACTCAATCTCAATGAAGGCCTTCAAGATGATTCAATGAAATTTATGGCCTAATTCTAAGTGTCCAAGCAACCATGATATGATATGAATGATATGCATTGGTCCTAAGGTTCACTAGGTCAATAGATGAGCTTTCGAAAAAAGTTACTTCATAAATAACTTTACATTAAATCTAGCACTCACTCAAGACTAGCCTACCCAAGTCTTTTGATCTAATCTTTAAGCTTTTGGGTTCCTTCATCATGTGGCTTGGATTCACTTCAACTTCGCCACTGATCTTGATTATTGATCTTTGAATTTCATGATCACGTGGTTTCATATATCTTCTTATAATTCCTTTTGAAGTCCAATGCCTTTAAGATACTTGAGATAATATGGTATTTTGTAAACTGCACACTCAAGTAAACTTATTAAATATATATTACAATAGGTTGTTATCATCAAAATCACCCAAGTAACCTAGGGTTGAAACCTTGAGGTCAACAGGTTACATTGGTTAACTTGAAAAATCACTAATTGTGATGGTTCATCGTTCCAATCTCCAACAACCACGCGATTTTCACACTCTCAAAGATATCCTAATGCTAATAAACTGACTAGACCTGTCTATCTACTTGTCACCACAACACAAGCAAAGTTTGATGTGAGACATAATTTCTCATTCACACCATAATTTTCCAATAACTTCTCCAAAGGAGCCATATATATGACGTATTCATGTTGGACACAGACACTTCAGAGACGCTTTATGGACATGTGATCGACACTTTATGTACGTGATCATAATTTAAAAATAATTTTAATTATTTTGGATACTCTGAATGCTTTACTAAGACTTGTCAGACACTTAGCCCCTTTCTGAACATCCCTAACATGTCCTACATAACAAAAACACATTTAGAGTAATAATGTTTAGCAATGTTGGGAATCATATGAACACATTTCAATGTGTCCAACTTCCTTTTTAAAGAAAAAATGGAATTATAAACATAGTCATAAGTGAAGTATAAAATGATACTTTTTCATATAGAAGAAAATTGTACTTGTAATGACAAATTAACATACTAGTAGCATATATGATATAACAATGATTACAATAACCATATAACTTCATCTTCTAAATTATGTTAGAATGACTCTTAGTATGAAAATTAAAAATGAATTATAGTACTATAATAGTCTTACTCAATAGACATATGTATACATATACATATATATATATATATGTATACATATATATATATATATGTTCACGCCAAATCAATATCTTACCTTTATAGGATTTAATGTGTCAATGTATTCGTCTCGTATCATGTTTGTATTTTGTATTCATGTCTATGTTACTTGAATAAATCTATTTTAAGACAAGAAATCAAAAATGACAAACAGAGACCAGACTTTGGAGAATTCAAGCGTGAATTTTATTGGCATCTTTCTCACATGCACCTATCCGTTAATATACAATCTCTCTGAGCTCCTATACTTGAGGAGTTTGAGTTCTAATAAGATACACATTCTTAGAAAATTGATTTTACATCAACTATTCAAAAATTCAAAATTATTTCCCATATCAGATTATCTATCTATCTGATAAGTTACAAGAATCATTCAATTTCAAAATTGATTGCTCAAAATTCAATGGAAAAAATCAATCATGTGAATCTTGCGTATTTATTAATAAAAATAACATAATATTGAAATCTTTGAAAAGATGAAACTGGAATTGGTCCCAATGAATCGTAGCAAATAATTCATTAGAATGTTCACGAGAAGATGAAAAAGGATAAATGACAAACCTTAGCCATAGGACAACTAGAACACATAACATTCGTAGAAAGTCTACAGACAATCAATTTATTTTGTCACAAATAATCAACTACTAGACTTTGAGGATGATCCAATCTTTGGTGCTAAATATTGTTGCTGACTTCCTTGAATCGATTTAAAAATAACATCATCTCTTTATTTGGTTGCAAGGCATACAAATCACCTTTCCTTGTCCTTTATCACAAACTCGTTCGTTGAAAATTCAAAATTATAAGGTCTATCTGATATCAATTGACTAACATATAACAATTTATTTATTTATTTTGATCTTGGGGACTACTAAAATATGAGGAGTGCTAGCGGCAGTCGCTCAAGCGAGTGTCCTTGCATAGTCGCTCCATTGATTGGTGGAAATCAATCCCCAAATTAAATGTTTTCCTGCAATAAATGTCCTACTTTTTCATCAATCAATATACCCTTCTAGTTCTAAAATATTTACAGTGGTGCCATCAACAAATTAATAAAATTATAAACATAAAGTATTAAAAAACTTTTATTAATATTTTTTTTTATATTGCCTACTTTTAAATATTTTTAATAATCTATATACTTATTATAATCATTTCCTATATAATTTTTAAAAATTTGTAATTATGGTTAATTGAATAAGTATATAGATTATTAAAAAATTTAAAAGCAAGAAAATATAAAAAAATATATTCATAAAAATATTTTAATACTTTAAAAATATGTTCTTTTAGTAAAGTTTTGTAATTATGGTTAATTGAATTAAAGAACATATTTTTAAAGTATTAAAATATTTTTATGAATATTTTTTTATATTCTTATTCAATTAATTAAAATAATCTATATACTTATTCAATTCATCTATATACTTTATGTTTATAATTTTATTTTTATTAATATTTTTAATAATCTATATACTTATTCAATTAATCTATATACTTTATGTTTATAATTTTATTTCTATTAATATTTTAATACTTTATGTTTATAATTTTATTTGTTTGTTGATGGCACCACTGTAAATACTTTAGAACTGGAAGGGTATATTGATTGATGAAAAAGTAGGACATTTATTGCAAGAAAATATTTAATTTTGTGGATTGATTTTCACCAATCAATGGAGAGACTGTGCAAGGACACTCGCTTAAGCGACTGCCGCCAGCACTCCTCCTAAAATATTATTCAATTTCAACTTAGTACTTTCAAGATCTAAGACAAGTGGAACCTGTGTGTGTAATTTCCAGTGTCTCACCATTTCCAACCATAATTTTGTCGTTGCCATTATTAATTATGATAAGATACACACTCTCATGAAATTAATTTTACAACAATTATTCAAAAAATCAAAATTAATTCACCTATAAGATTATCTATCTATCTATATGATAAGTTATAAGAATTATTCAAATTCAAAATTGATTGTTTATCCATCTGAGATAATATCTCTTACATTACTTAGGCCTTTGGAGAGAAGAGAGATCATAAATGCATATTAGAGTTGTGCTCTTATAGGTCCTTTCTTTTTTAACAGATTTTATTGTGGGGGCAAATATGTAATTCTATTTCAAGGTAGATCCGTAAACGGATCGAATTTGGACCGGATTAGGACTAATCCAATCTGAATCCGATAAGACAATTTTTTGATTCAATAATATGATGGATATTTTATGAATGAATCTATATCTGTTTTGTTATTAAACGGATACCGGATTCGATACCCGATCCATTAAGGGTGCAATTTTATTTTCATAAAAGATCAGCAAGCAATGATTAGAATTAAAAAGGATAGAAAACAAAAGATAAATAATCTTTTACTTTTTGTTAAGGAAAAAACACTTAAAATAGAGTGAAAGAAGAGGGAGAGGAAGAGGAAGAGGAGAAAAGAATGTTAAAAATATCTTGATAATGTTATATATTATAGAATTAAATTATATATGTGTAAGGGTCAAAAATCTTAACACGAAATACACTTTAAATTTGGTATCAGTTTAAAGTAATAAAGAACAAATACTCAACATATCTTGTTAATATATCTCTATTTTATTTCGTTCCAAAAAATAGGATCCTTTTTACAATGGTGTCTCTCTCCTTTTATACTGTTTTCTTAAGCATGAGGTGGCATGATAATGATGAGCTTGTCTTTAGTCATTATCTTCGGTTGTCTTTATCCTTGGTGAGTAGATCGATCTTTTCATCCGAAGCAGGAGGTGGTTTTGTGGGTGTTGTGCTGGACCGGTATTTGTTTGGGTTTATTTTATTACTTTGGGCTTGTATTTAACAATGTTGGGTTTGTGTTATTTGTCTGGGCTTCTCCTTTTTGGGCTTTCCTTACTTTGGGCTTGTCTGGGCTTTACTTATTTTAGCCCACACTTTGCCCCTAAATTTCTTTCGTATTTGGATGGCAAAATGGGAAGAAATTTATTTTGAGAAGTCGAATAGTCTAAACGGTTGGGTTTTTGAGGAGCTCTTGGGACTCACGCTGGGTGGCAATATATAAAGGTAAGGAGGGTAAAGTGTTAATTTTTCTTTCATTTTGCCAGAACACTCTGCAAATCAATGTTTGCGCACGTCGTCATTTGCAGAGGTCAGTGTTTGTTTTGATTGACTTTTTATTAATCGTTCAGGTTCAGATTGTGCTGGTATAATAGGAAATGAGGGGAGACAAGAGTTCCAGAAGTAGTAGTGAATCTACTAGTGGTAGTGATAGTGAATCTAGGTCAGTTTCTAGGGATGGGGATGGTACTGGTATAATTTTTGGATCGGGAGAGAAAATTGGGACTATAAGGCCTGAGGATCTTGAGCCATCTGATTTGGAGGGTAGGAATGATCGGTTTAGTTTGGTAAAACTTCGTAGGGATAGGGAAATTCCAAGCGATGTGTCTCTACGCCATTATCCGATCACACATAATTTTCGTTCAGGTGAAGGGGTGAATGAGGGGGAAATACTTCTTTCGGTGGGTCATCTCCCTGCTCTTCGTTTCCCTCTTCATCCATTCTACCACTTGGTGTTGAACATGATCGGTCTTGCACCTTTGCAAGTGAACCCAAATTTTTTTAGGGTAGTGTCCTGTTTGTTAGCGTTAAATTGTACTCATTCATTAAATTTAGATTTTGATGATTTGATGGTTTGTTATCAGGTAGTACGGATAAAGGATGAATGAGACCGGTATCATTTATTTCCTAAGTCTCGTAGGGCAATTTGTACTAACAAACCTTCTTCGGATAAGGGGTGGAAAGGAAAGTTAGTGGTGGTAGGGGGAATTGGAGCGTGCCAAGCTCAGAGAAGTTCCCCATTCCTAAAAAGTTTGGTCATTTAGGTATTATCTCTGTTTATAGTTTCTGTGTTTTTAAATAGTGTGATCTATGCAATATTAAACCTGTGATTGGCTCATGCAGATCACGATTTTGCTATACCGGCAGCAGAAGAAAGTAGTCGAGCAAAGACTTTGCAGTTCAAAGTTTGGTCTGACCGTCCGAGCGCTAAAGATCTTGTAGTTCCTACTGTTTTAAAGTTAATTGCTCAACAAGCGAGTGAGGTAGCAGACATGAGTATTCCGATTACTGTCAGGACGTCTAAGAATAAGAAGGTTGCTGAACAGGATTGCAGTACTTTCGTTCTTGTTGATTTAGATCGAACGGATCTAACTTCGAAGCGAAAGGAATTGATGGGAGAGGCAACACATGTAAGTGAACATCTTGAGGGACATGCTCAAAAGCGTACTAGGGTGAGCGAGGTTATTACAGGAGTTGCTTCTCGTTCGGTCGGTTAGGGATCGGGTAGTTCATTGCGTGTACCCATAATTCCTTCTTCTGGTTTGGGTAGGACTAACGCATCGGATCCTTGGGTGCCATATTTGACTAAGTCAAATGGAGCTGTGTTAACTGTGAATGATTCCAGTTTTCAGGATATTCACACTTGTTGTTCGCTCGCTCAAGGGATGTGGCCTCCCTTGGATTTGAAGGTTATGGATGAAATCAGCCTGACTGAGCTTTTGGACATGGCACCTCTTCGGTCTCTAAAGGTATTGTGCAATTTTTGATATTTGATTTGGGTGTTTTTTATTATTATTTTTCTTTGACTTTACCTCTTACCATTGGTGTTGGATCATGTGTAGAGTCATTTTGCTACGATGGCACTGTGTCGTAGGTTAGAAATTACTTCCACCCAATTGGAAGGTGTTAAGGAAGAGAAGAAGAAGATAGCTAAGGAGAATGCAAAATTGACCGAACATTTGGGGACTACAATGGGGGCAATTACAACCGAACAGGCTAAGCTCAAAGAGTCAGATGAGAAACTCAAGAGGTATTCCAATGCTTATGGTAAAGCAAAGAAAGAAAGGGAAGTGGCTGAAGCTCGAGTAGCTGAACACATCGCAGTCAACCAATCCCTTGTTGAAGCAAATCAAAAATTGGAAGTGGCATTGCAAGCCCTCTTTCGAAGGATGTTTCGTGTATGTCAGGTTAGGAATGCTATGGCTTATCAGACTAGATATGATGATCGAGTGGCTCAAAGTCCTGTTTATAAAGGTGGTCCCTCTGAGTGTGATCAGGAGTCAGGTGTGGTGGGGGGTTGTTATGATGATCCTGAAGTAATCGTCGATGAAGGGGTTATTGGTGATCTATTGAAGCCCATTCTAGCAGACTTATCCGCTGAAGCTGCTCAGGATGTTTTAAACGAAGGCACTGAAGGAGTGATACCGAGCGGCAGAATAGATGGTGGGGTTTCTAGCGATCGTCTGGTTCCTGAAGATCAAACACGTACCGAAGAACAGGGGATGGTTCAACCGCAAGCATGAAACACTGAATGGGACTGAAATTAGGTGGTCGTTCAGATTTTATGTACTGAAATTTTGGGAATTTTGAATTTTGTTATAAGTGTTGAATGTGAGGACTCTTTTTGCTCAAATTTGGAATACCATTCTTGTGTTTTGGATATGATGGTTTTTGTGTTTTTATTGTACGAGGTGCCAAGAAATCATTGATTTCTTTTTCTCTTTTATCTGTTCTGTTTTGCTTGTGTTCAATACTGTTCTCTGTTCTGGATGAATGTGTTCTACGAGCAATAAGTTTAACCTTTCGAGTTATGAATTCGATCGGTTATCCCGTTGGTGTATCATGCCTTCGAGAAATTTTACTTTTTGATGTTCTATATAGATGACAGTACATCATCAACATATGTCCATCTTTGATATACATGTTTATAATTTACATATAATATTGTTTCAATTTAGATACGTTCCATGGGAGTTTAACATTTGCTCCGTCTTCGATTCGTCGTAAATGGTATGCCCTTTTGCCAATTTCTTCTGTTATTTCGTATGGTCCTTCCCAATTTGATGCTAATTTTCCAGCATTTTGTTCTTTAGTACCTATCTCTGTTTTTCTGAGTACAAAGTCTCCTTCTGAAAACGATCGGTGTTTGATCCTCTTGTTGTAACTATTGGTGATCATCTGGTGATATGATGCCAGTTGTATTAAGGCTGTCTCTCTTCGTTCATCCATCAAATCCAAATTTTGCTCTAACGCTCGGTCATTGTAGTCATCTTGATAATTTTCCATACGAAGTGTGGGTAAATTAACTTCGATCGGTATGACGGCTTCGGTTCCGTATGTAAGACTGAATGGGGTAGCCCCTGAGGGTCTTCTTGGCGTCGTTTGGTATGCCCATAAAACTTTGGGAAGCTCGTCAAGCCATTTTTCCTTTCGGTCTGTCAATTTTTCTTGAGGCACTAGAATATGGTACGATTGGTGATTTCAGCTTGCCCGTTGCCTTGAGGGTATGACCGAGAAGATTTCTTTTGATTGATCCCATAACTTTTTAGAAATGCTTGAATATCTGCCCCGGCGAGATTGGTACCATTGTCTGTCGTTATTGAATCAGGAAGTCCAAATCTGCAGATGATATGGGACCATATAAAATTCTTTACTTCCATTTGCAAAATGGTGACATAAGCCTTGCCTTCTACCCATTTGGTGAAATAATCTATGGCCAGCAACACGTATTTCTTATTTCCCGGTGCTTGTGGTAGGGGGCCCACTACATTCATAGCCCACCTGGTGAAAGGCCAAGGGCTAGTCATTAAATTGAGTTCCTCAGGAGGTTGATGTGGAGTAGGAGCGTACCTTTGACATTTGTCACATTTCAAAACATGGGTTTGTGCATCTTTGGCTAGATATGGCCAAAAATACCCTTGAAGAAGAATCTTGTGAGCTAGAGATCTAGCTCCTGAGTGATTTCCACATTCGTCGTTATGAACTTCATTAAGTACTTGCTGGGCCTCAGAAGGGGTAATGCATCTTAGATAGGGTTCGGAATGTGAACGTCGATATAGATAGTGACGGATTATTGCATATTTCGGGGTGGTGAGCCGTATTCTTTTAGCCTCTTCCTTGGATGAGGTTAAAACGCATTCTTCAAGATATAACCGCATAGGATCCATTCAACTTGGTTCTATCGGGATGCATAACACTGGTACTGGAAATGATATACTAGGTTCATAGACAACTTCCAAAGGAATTGATCGAACGAGATCATAGTTGGCATAAGAAGCCGCATAAGCTAAACTGTCAGCATTCAAGTTGTCTGATCGAGGGACGTGGACTATGGTGAATGTCGGTATATGGGCTACGATTGACCAAGCCATATCTTGATAAGCACGCATTCGTTCATCTCTGATAGCGTACTCTTCGATCAATTGTTTGACCACCAGTTGGGAGTCACAACTAACTTGGAGGTTGCGTATCTGTAATTCTCGGGCGAGTTGCAAACTATGGATAAGGGCTTCATATTCAGCTTCATTATTTGATGCAGGGAAATTTAGTCGAAGTGACTGTTGTAATATGGATCCCTCAAGAGCTTGCAGTTCAATTCCAATACCAACACCTTTTTGATTGGAGAACCCATCTACGTGCATCTTCCATATTGGCTCATGTGTTTCTTCTATAGGATTTTTGGCATCGTACTCAAGGAGAAAATCCGCTACGGCTTGCCCTTTAACGGTTGTTCGAGGAGCATAAGTGATGTCAAAGGAGCTAAGTTCGATGACCCATCTAGACAGACGGCCCGATATGTCTAGTTTGCTCAGCATGTTGCGGATGGGGTAAGTAGTCACTACTGTAATTAGGTGTGACTCAAAATAATGTCGCAATTTCTTTTTAGCTTGGACGAGAGCCAAAATAACTTTCTTAGTTAGATTATAGCGTTGTTCAGGGTCAGTCATTGACCTACTGGAATAGTAGACTGGATATTGTTTGTGGTCTTCTTCCCGCAAGAGTACAACACTGGTGGATGACGGAGAGACTGCCAAGTAAAGATATAATCGCTCGCCTTCAGATGGCACAGTCAAAATGGGTGGACTGGTCATATATCTTTTGAGGTTGGCTAAAGCAATTCGTTGTTCATCTCGCCAAATGGTTTCTCCTTTGGATCGGATTGCATCAAAGAAGGGTTTACACTTGTCTGATAACTTGGTGATAAACCTGTTTAACGCGGCGATTCTGCTTGTAAGGACTTGTAGATCTCTAAAGGTTTTAGGTTCAGGATGTTTTACAAGCGTCTTGGTTTGTTCTGGACTGGCCGCTATCCCTGAACGGCTAACGATGTGACCCAGAAACTTACCTTCGGTAACACCGAATGTACACTTGGTGGGATTTAACTTGATGCGATGCCTTCGGAGCACATCAAAGACTTCTTGTAAGTCTTTGTTATGATCCAACTTCTTTCGACTTTTAACAACTATATCGTCAATATAAGCTTCGATGGTGTGCCCTAGTTGCTTGGAAAACACCTTATTGACCATACGTTGGAATGTTGCCCCAGCATTCTTTAACCCGAAGGGCATTACCCTATAGCAATAGGTGCCTCATTTGGTTATGAATGATGTTTGCTCCTCATCGTTAGGATTCATTGGAATATGATTATAGCCGGAGTATGGGTCCAAAAAACTTAATTTCTCGTAACCAGTACTGGCATCTATCATTTTATCAATTTTTGGCAGGGGGTAACTATCATTTGGACAAGCTTTGTTCAAGTTAGTAAAATCAATGCACACCCTCCATTTTTTATTTTTCTTCTGAACAACAACCACATTAGAAATCCAGTCAGGATAGTACACTTCACGAATCAGACCGGCGTTAAGCAATTTTTATACTTCTTCAGCAATGATACGATTGCGTTCAGGCTCAAATCGTCGTTGGTGTTGCTTAACGGGTTGGATAGTTGGATTGACGTTTAAACTATGATATGTTGTGTTGTGATGAATTTCGATCATTCTCGAATGATCCCACGCAAAAACGTCCAGATTGCACTGACGCAATTGTATAAGTTCTTCTTTCTCTACTCCAGTAGCATGAGTCCCTATCCGGGTCGTTCGAGCCACGTCGGTGGGATCAATCTGTACTACTTGTAGGACCTCAAGGGTGTGAATTTGATCGTCTTCATCATTCTTCTTCTCCTCGGGGTAGGCTGCTAATTGCTATTGAGAAGGTTGTTTGATCTCCGGGAGTACTTCGGTAGGTTCTGTGCCCTTTAATGCAACAGCATAACACATTCAGGCTGCCGCTTGATCACCCCAAATATTTTCAATGCTCTATCGGTTGACTGACAAACACTTCATCACTTGATGGAGTGTGGAGGGAACCCCCCTCATCCTATGAATCCATCATCTGCCAAGGATAACATTGTAAGGTGAATTAACTTCGATGATTACAAAGATTTGGTTCAGAGTTCTATGAGCCGCTACTATGGGTAGGATGGCAGTTCCGAAAGGGGTTACTCGAGTTCCGTCAAACCCAATAAGGGGATTATGGGTTTGATGGGCTTGATCTGCTGTGAAACCTAATTGTTCAAAGGTTGATCGAGTCATCACATTGGCACTCGACCCTATATCAACAAGGATGCGTCAAACGAGGTAACCCGCTATTGTCAAAGTAAGGACTAATGGATCTTCGTGTGGTGACTGTACTTTTAGCATGTCCCACTGATGAAACGTAATGTCAGTCGAAACACGCTCTTCTGGAAAAGTACTTGTTGCTGTCGCTTTTATTACGTTCGTTCTTCGCCACCACTTAACTATGTGAACATCAGATTTCCACTGTTCGGCGTGTCCTTGAATTGTGTCTATGACCTTCGCTGGTGAAGCTTCATTTGATTTTTGCGTGGACTGATGTGGAGCTGTACGAGAGGTCGTATCAGATAATACATAATCTAACAATTCTCCTCTAGATATAAGGAGTTCTACCTGGTTGCATAAATTTTGATAATTATTGGTGGTGTGTCCCACATCTTTATGGAAAGAGTAATGTTTCGTTCTATCTCTGGATTCAATTGGAGTGGTCAAAGGAGGTGGATTCCTAAAGATGCCCCTATTGACAGTTTCTTGGAACAGATGACTCAAGGTTACCTTTAGGGGGGTTTCCTTTCGGTCAATCCTGGGTCTTTTTTCAGAGGTTCGGTTGGAGGGATTTGATCGATTTCCGTTCGGTTGGTTGATCAGCGGCCTATTCCTGGGGGGGGTTACGGTAATGAGAGAAGATGGTTGAACTTGTCGGGACTCGTTATCCTCAATGGCGATATATCCCTAAGCCTTGTTGTTCAGAATTTCCATATTCTTAGGGGGTTTTCTTAACAGTGCTCGGTAAAACTCGGTGCCACTGTTCATAGCCACCCGAAAAGCTTCTACCGCTATGGATTGATCGCATCCGTCGATTAGAGATATTTCGAGATTAAAACGGGCAAGAAAAGTTTTCAACGGCTCACCATTGGCCTGTTTGAGGGTGAACAAAGAGGATATTGTCTTCTTAGGTCACCGATTACCCACGTATTGGGTTATGAATTGCTCACAAAGAGCTTGAAAGTTGACAATCGTTCCTGGGGGTCATTGTTTAAACCATATTAGTGCTGAACCACTAAGGGTAGTTGAAAACATACGACACATAAGATTATCATCATCTGCATTCAGAGCCACACGTTGTTGGACGTGATAAATGTGTTCGACGGGATCAGTTCGTCTGTCAAAACTGGTGAACGATGGTATTTTGAACTTCGCAGGAATATCAGATTGTAGGATATGATTTGCAAAAGGTGATAGTAAAACACCTCTCACCGCCTCAGCGACAAAGTCTGATGGAGTTTCAGTTCTGAGATCACGCCTGAGTATATCGACTTCTTTCTGGATTTGTTCTTGTATTGTGTTTCGTTCGTCCGAATGTACCGGTCAATATCAAAACTCAGCTTGGCACGCGCAGGGTATCTGGTTGGCTCGTTATTCATCATATCCTTGTCAGAGCGTTTATGTGTTCATGCTCGGTGTTCTATCTCTTCGTGCTGGTGGCTGGAATGATTGATAAACTCTGGTGGTAAATGTTTGTCTACTTGTACTTCGTCACGTAGTCGTGCATTTTCTCGTTGTAAGATCTCTACTTGATGCCTCAACGCATCATTATTCCCACGTTCATCGTCACCCATAACTGGTTGGGAATCGTCGATGTAAATGGCTGCTCGAGTGGATCCTACCATTACGTTCTGAGGAAGGTAGTTCGATAATTAGGTGGATCTTTTTGTAAGTTTCCCACAGACGGCGCCAAAGTATAAGTGTCAAAAATCTTAACACGAAATACACTTTAAATTTGGTATCAGTTTAAAGTAATAAAGAACAAATACTCAACATATCTTGCTAATATATCTCTATTTTATTTCGTTCCAAAAAATAGGATCCTTTTTACAATGGGGTCTCTCTCCTTTTATACTGTTTTCCTGAGCATGAGGTGGCATGATAATCATGAGCTTGTCTTTAGTCATTATCTTCGGTTGTCTTTATCCTTGGTGAGTAGATCGATCTTTTCATCCGAAACAGGAGGTGGTTTTGTGGGTGTTGTGCTGGACCGGTATTTGTCTGGGTTTATTTTATTACTTTGGGCTTGTATTTAACAATGTTGGGTTTGTGTTATTTGTCTGGGCTTCTCCTTTTTGGACTTTCCTTACTTTGGGCCTGTCTGGGCTTTACTTATTTTAGCCCACAATATGTTTACCATATTATATAATATATTCTGTCAAACTATCGGATTGATTATAATTTATATTCGATTTGTTAAAATATTTAATAAATATCAAATTAAATTTTAATTCATATCCAAATTATTAAATTCAATTCGAATCAAAATCTGATGGATTGACCGACTTGTCTTTTTGGTCTTGATAATTTGGCTTGAGCACCACCGTATACCATGTCCTTAGAACATGTTTGTTGAAAATATGGTTGGATTTCTAATTTGTCTTCCGAAGACCAATTAATGAAGATGTTGCAACACTGTCCAATCAAAAGGGACATACCACCTCCGAGCACAAGAAACAACTCAGCAACATTAACACCGAAAATGATGACCAGAGGAGCAGCGACCACACATAAGTCAATCTCCTAATAATTTGATAGTGATAAATATGCTGAAAAATACAGAGGCTATATTGGCACCTTATTTTTTACGTTTATATTTTATTGTCTTTTTATTTTAATAAAATGACAAAAATATTTCTAAATTCATTAATACATCATTTTTTATTTTATAATATTACAACTATCTTTTATACTATCAACTTTAACTCTTTTACCTTCTTTGCAAATAACTTTTTCTTGGATCATTATTTTTTTAGGTACCTATTTTTTATGTTATCAAAAGATATAATTTATTCACGAGAGATTATTACCATTTTTTTGTAATTTTTTTTGGGTCATGTCAAAAGAGATAATTTAATCAACAAATATATTTTTTTTAAGAACAGTCAAAAAAGATATTTTTTTCAACAAATATAACTTTTTTTGCTTACCTTTTTTATTTAATCATGTCAAAAGAAAAAATTTATTCAACAAAGATAACTTTTTTAAATACGGTCAAAAAAGATATTTTTTTCAACAAAGATACCTTTTTTTTCGATCATGTCAAAAGAGAGAATTTATTCAATAGAGATAATTATTTTTTTTTTGGTCCACG
Organism: Cornus controversa; assembly: GCA_026545225.1. NCBI lineage: Eukaryota > Viridiplantae > Streptophyta > Magnoliopsida > Cornales > Cornaceae > Cornus > Cornus controversa. Next base: position 25,584,566 of record CM048846.1, on the reverse strand, counting down.
GATAATTTTTTAAATAGAAATAACATTTTTTTGGGGTCTTTTTTTTTCATGTCAAAAGAGATAATTTATTCAACGGAAATAACTTTTTTTTTGGTATTCTTTTTTCGGTTCCTGTAAAAAGAGATAATTTATTCAACAGAATTTTTTTTTTTTGGGTCCGGTGGAAAAGATAACTTTAAAAAAAAAATTTGGTATTTTTTTATCTTGTCCAAAAAGACCGAAAACATTAAAGATGAGAGATAGAGAGGAAAATATCTAAAAGGGTAATTATGTAATTTGAAAAAAATATAATTATTCACTTGTAAAGTGAAGATTAAAAGTATTATTTCATTTTATATGAGAGTACAAATGTGAAAAAGGAGAGTGCAAATATCGTCTCCAAATATTTATATATATATAAAGTAAATATATTTATTAATCATTTTCTAGAAGCATTTTTGGACGGCCAAAATTTTCAACTTGTTTAGCATTGATATAGGCTACGGTAGGTGGAAGAGCTTTTAGAGCTCTTTCAATCCATCATAGTCCAATGCACAAAAGAGATTTCTTTTTGTAACCCATTTGGGAGAGCTTTTATATCAGAAGAATTTCATTAATAAAGCTTTTAGAAGGAATTATGGAAAAAAATATGGCGATTGAACTTTTTAAATATACTTTAACTTAAAAAAAAAAATTTTTTGACAATATTACCCTTTATCCTTAATCACTATTCCCGCCCTTATAAAGTGCAAAGTTAACCGTGAAGGTGAAAATGGTGGTAGTGGCGGTGCCAGTGGAAGTAGTGGTGGTGGTAGTGGAGATAACAGTGGAGGTAGCGGCGGTGGTGGCGGAAGGAGGCGATGGTGTAGGTGGCAATAGTGGCAGAAGGTGACGACAACGGTGGTGGTGGTGGTGGTGGAAACTGTGGTGGAGGTGGCAGTAGTGGCAGTGGCGAAAGGCAGCGGTAATGGTGGTGGCGACAGTGGCGGAAAGCAGTGATGGCGGTGGTAGTGGTGATGAGGGGGTTCTCATAGCTTTTGTCATGAGCTCTCCCTCATAATAAATATTTTTGAACACCAAAATAATGCAAAAAATATATTGCACCAATCTGTAACAACTCATAATACTCAACAAGCATCACTAAAGAAAATGTAATTGTATAATTTGGCAACCCCAAACGGCAACTTCATAAAAACTCTCATGCAAAACTTCTCAGCCAGATTATGAATATGTAATTGACAATCAATGCTATAGTTAAATCTGAATATATGCACTGTTTCACACCTTAGATTAAGACGAAAAAAAATTAATGAACTCGATATACTCTTTATGATAATGAAATTTTTTTTTATATATATTGAATAAATTTACAATGTTCATGAAATGTGTTTGGATCTTTTCTTATGCCAATCCTGTATTAAAGAACGGAGGGTGTGATTAGGTGTAAGCATTTTGTGCTTAAGCTTTAAGTTGGTCAAGGGCGAAGTATCATGACCGGTCCCGAGCCATTCCTCCATGGCTTCTAGCTCGTATGAATACCCATCTGCTGCAACTTGTGGATTCTTCATTACATCCTGCACCCAATATTTGATATCAATGAATTGAAAAACACTATCTACTATTGATATATAATCGCCAACGTAAATATAATTATCTTGAAATAAATGCTTTGAACAGTCGATTGTCGAAGGTGAGTTTCAGCGTAGAATTACTTTATTCAATTGATGAGATTGGACAGTCACGTCCATCGCCACATACTAAAGCAAGGAGGGTTTCGTTTTCAGTAGGTCAAGCCTCACCCTGTTGCAATGCAAATTGCAATCGATAGCTCATCAAGTGGTTTGGGTCCTATGCTACTAAGAGAAGGTCCATTAGATGGGCTTATGTAGTCTCTTTTTGTCCCAAGTTTGTGTTTGTGCTTGTGCATAGCCTATATACAAGAGTAGATAAAAAAGAGGCCACAGAAGCAAACCTGAAATATGGGGCAGAGAAAAGCATTTGGTACAATGCTTGAGTCCTCTATATCAACACCTCCTCCAATGGCCACCTCACATCCTCCGTCGGCCGCTAGATCGTCGGCCCTTTTTCTCACCTCGCCGACCGCTCTCCCGATTGTCGCCAACCCTTCATTGGTGGACAAACACCTCTTTGCAATCCTGGCAAGTTCTATTGCCAATTCCAATGGCCATTCTCCAGCCATCTCATCTAAAAAACCAACAAGAGCTGCACTGCCCATCATTATTGCCTCTTGGACGGGCTCGGCCCAGTTCTTCCCAGTGAGAAGCTGCAGTACTAGGTTCCCGAAAGCGTGCAAATCTGACCGCACATCAGATTCATCATAGCACCAACCAAGCCTAGAGCCATAGATTTTGGCAACAAGATTGCCATCCAGGAGGATTTTGGAGGGGTTTAGGCTGCCGTGACCAATGGGCCTGGGCTGGGCCGAATGAAGGAAGCCCAGACCCGAGCAAACCTCGGTTGCAATACGTACCCGAGTGTGCCAATTCAGACCCCGGTTTCTTCTATTGGAGCTTCCATGGATGGGCAATAATGCATCCCTTAGGCAGCCATTGCGCATGTACTCGAAAACAATGCATTTTAGGTTGGAGCAGAATCCAATCATCGCGACTAGGTGGGGATTCCGAATGTGGCCGAGGAGTTTCACCTACATTATAAGCATCAATTTAAGTCAATTGACAACTCTAACAACAATCATGATATACGAGTGGAGAATGATGTCATCATGAAGTTAATGTCACAATGATGTCATTCTCCACTCACATAAAATAGTCTTATTATCAGGCTATATATCATTTTTCCTCTAACAATTATCAAAACATTACCATGTAAATTATCAATAGAGATATCAAAAGTCACCACATGATAGTCTCATACTCACACTTCAAAGACCTAAATTTTGGCAAAATAGCTTGGAAAAAGTCATAGAATTAAGCTTCTGCAACCATTAAAAATAGTTGTAAGAGCTAACAAGAAGTAACATACCTTAGCTTGGAAGGCTTCTTGAGATAGTCCATTGTCTGCATTATACAACTTAATTGCAACTGTTGTAGAATTAATCCTTCCCCTATACACACTTGTCCTGTCACAGGCTGATTTCAAACTCAAACGCTCTGAGAAATCATCGGTGGCTATTCTAATCTCTTCAGCTGTGAACTCCTTATAGTTAAAGTCCAAGTGATCACTCGACCTTGTGGCCATTCCTATTGCATCCCTCTCTCTGCAGAACTCAATTCTACGCTGCAAAACATCCCTTTGTCGTCTCAACTCCTCAATCTTCCGAACCATTTCAGCTCGTGTGCTCACTGCATTCTCTAGCTGTGCCTCTGCACTGGATTTTGCTAGAGAGGATAGTTGGAGCTTGTTCGAGAGTTCGCCTTGGAGCTCCAGAATTGTATTCAGCTTACTCTTTTTCTCTTCCACTTCGCTCTGGATTTCATAAAGCTCTTCTTTCACGGTGTCTAAGTCTTTCTCGAGTTCAACATGGTTAGCTCTCTCTCCTTTTGTGCTTGCTTCAAATTCCTCAACCTATTAGCCAAAATGGGTAATTAATTGCTATTGAATTGAATGAAAGTTTCAAGTGAAAAAGGGCTTAACAAATTACCCGGCGAGCACATAAACAAATAGCCCATTTTGCTCTAGCTTGTCTTTCAACATTGTCCTTAGCTTGTTCTCTCTTCAACTGAATCACTTCATGAGCTTTGGCTATTCTAATTTTTAGATCTTCAGTTCTCTCTCTAGCATTCTGATATTGCACCAAAGTTGGTGTTGTTGAGAACATTAGTCTCAGAACAAGTAGCTTTTTGGTTAAAAATATAAATTTGAACAGAAGAGAAAGAACATATATATATATATATATATATATATATATATATTCAAGATAAAAGAATTCACTTGTTAAAGAAAATGGATCATCAAAGAACAGAAGATGAATTTCCCACTTTTTGCAGATAGGAAAAGCAATAGTCATGAGTGTGCCCTTGGCACTACTCTTGCATCCAAACATACCCATTGTAGCATCCTATCACTATCATGTGCCACAAGAGTCAAAAGGGAAAGATAAGAAAGGGAAATTCATTGGTTGAAGACAGAAAAGTGGAGCTGCTGAACATAAAATTTTTTAATTTCTAACAGCTTCAAAACTAAATCAAGGCTAATTATGGCAATATATATATATAATTCAATAAAATATCTATACATGATAGCAAGTTACCATGTTTTCTGGCATATCTGCTGCTATTGGACTAGTCCCAAAGGTGTCATTCTCAGCCTCACAATCTTCTTCATCTGAATTGGAAGACAACAACAATTGATGGAAATAGTTTTCCATCTCTTGGGCATAATGTTTCCACTGATCAGGGGAATCGTTGTTTGGCGACGAAGAAGATGAGCTGAGCTGATTTTCCTCATTAGTACCATTTTGGGGGATCATTTTTCCAAGCCAACCTTTGAAACCAGCCTTTTCTCTGACCTTAGCAACCATGACTCCTTCATCATCCACCATAAGTCCTCCATTGTTTTCTTCTCTCAAGAAAACCAATTTCCCACCACATATTATGAAAAATTCACAGAATTCGGGTTTGTGCCGGTGAACATAGAATGATCCACTGATGGCACTCCTAGATTTCCTTCACAGAAAGAAATCATGGGAAAAGGAACTTTTTTTAAAAAAAAAAAAACTTCAAAGTAAACATTTAGAGCTAATTAATAACTTGAAAAAAAAGGGTAATGAAAAAAACTAATTAAGAGATAAAATAGATTAAATTAGGGCAATTTCTGTACCATGATGAGGACTTCATGAATGTAATTCCCATCACGAATTTCCTTATCCGGAGCTCCGATATCAATTCTACTATGCTCTTCTGAATGGGTTCATCATGTTTCTCAATTTTAAGAATTTCAGCTTTGACCTATGAACAAATGAAAAACATTTTGGCAAGTCTTAGTAGAATTACATTAATGGCAATATGTGTGTGTGTGTCTGTGTGTGTGTGTATGTATATATATATATATATATATATATATATATATATATATATATGTGATCTTTGGCAGCCATTAAAGGGAAAAAGTGTAACAAACCTTGCCACAAAAAGCTACATAGCTGGATAGTAAATTGTCGATTTTCCTTTCCTCTATCTTCCTAATAACTTTCAATTTCTCGTCACTAACAGAACTTGCAGGTAGTTTCCCAACTGCAACAGAAAATGAAACTCATATATTACCTATTGAACAATCAAAGCACATGAAGGAAATGAAAGGAAAGGAAAGGAATTGAATGTCACTATGTAACTTACATGGTGTGTATACATAATTTTTGGATATGTCAGTAGCTGCATAGAGGATTACTATGGAGATTGAATGAGAAGACCAGTTTCTAAGTGCCCATTTCAAGGTCCCAAACCCATCTTGTAAATCGGTCCCAATCGCGACATAGACCTTCTCTGCTTGAGCCTCCATTGCTTCTCTTCTCCTTGAAAATGGAGGAAAATTATTTCAGTGTGACAATACATTGAAATGAATGAATTTTGGTCAGACCCATCACTTGAAAGTGATCCAAACAGAGGTTGAGCTGAGAAAATCTAGAGCTTGTGAAGAAAATTGTAAGAGAGAGGAATATATAAATAGGCTGCTGTGGAATGAATTGTGATGTTAAGAAGAATTCAAAGGAACTGTTTGGCTTCTTCTTTTTCTTATGGTTATAGGCGGCCAAGTTTAGACCTTTTGTTTTCCAGTCGTAGCAAAGCTATCATTGGGCTTGATTTCTAGTGATCTGATTTAAGCTTTGAATTTTATTCGTATTTTCTTGAATGCTTCTTTGAAACCTTCCTTCTAAATATAATTGAGATTTGCTAAAACATAACTATATATATATATATATATATATATATATATATATAATTGAGCAAAAATAAAGCGTGACCCAATGAACCTAGGCAACTACATATCCACTGGTACACAACTCCTGGAGAAAGATAGAGAGAGAGATTGACTATGTAAGATTGACGACTATATGTAACTACAATTTATTCGCGTAATAATTTTGATTTTGACTCTTTGAAAAATGACACAATCACGCGTCTTACACTGACTGGTTCGAAATAATAATGGCAAATTACACATTTACCTTCTTTTTAGATTGATTTTATAATACTTATATTTCTCTATTTTTACACATGACACTTACCTCCTTGTTAGTAACGGTTAATATATGTTAACAAAACCTATAAAATTACTATTATACCCTTATATGTGTAAACAGCCAACCATGATATTTATATGATGATGCAGTAATGGATTTCTCTTTGCTGCAAATGGTCTTCTGGTCCTAACCATCGATCTCTTCAAGCTCTACTATGGTGATGAGTGGTAATGTCTTCTTGAGGCTATTACTAGTTATGGCCTTGGTGGATCATCCATGGCTCTATTTAGGAGAGTTGATGATAAAGTTGGGGATATTGCTGGAGGTGGGTCTTCAATGGAGTATTGGGGTGTGGATATGGTGGCTCGAAAGTGGTGCTCTGTTTGTTTGAAAGTGAAGACCAGTGTTGCTGGGATGGTAGAGATGTTGACGCTTCATGGGTTCTCACGATGGTGTCGGTCAGATCCACCAAACCACCAACTCCACCACTATTATTCAAGCAACACCCAAACAGTCATGTACACTCACTTCCCCCACCATGAGCCACCATTGTGAGTAGACCCACTTCGGACCTTCAACTGTAGCAACATCACCTCTAGCCGAGCCACCACCCACTTGCGTCTCCACCAAACATCACCACCGCGCCATCAACACTCACAGTTGAAACCACTTTCGAGAAGACCTAGCTCCGGCCAAATCACTAGCCAATACCATCTCAATGCCGAGGCTGCCATTGAAGCCGAGACCCACTGTAGTAACCCTTGTGGACGGGTGTGAGTAGGCGGGTGCGAAGACAGACACTGGGCTGAGCTACCACACTAACAGGGTGCAGGGTACTCAATCCCACATCGCCTGTGTGTGGAAAAGGGGATGTGCTTATATGTAGTATGTTCTCTTCAAATGGTATGAGGCCTTTTGGGGTAAACCCAAGAGCAAAACCGTGCGGGCTCAGGCCCAAAGCGGACAATATCATACCATGTGTTGGAGCGGGATATTACAATTGGTATCAGAGCCTGAACCCAGCCGGAAGAAGTGTGCCGACGAGGACGTCGGGTCTCGTAGGGGGTGGATTGTAGTAACCCTTGTGGACGGGTGTGAGTGAGCGGGTGCGAAGACAAACACTGGGCTGAGCTACCACACTGACAGGGTGCAGGGTACTCAATCCCACATCGCCTGGGTGTGGAAAAGGGGATGTGCTTATATGTAGTATGTTCTCTTCAAATGGTATGAGGCCTTTTGGGGTAAACCCAAGAGCAAAATCGTGCAGGCTCTGGCCCAAAGCGGACAATATCATACCATGTGTTGGAGCGGGGTATTACACCCACCACCTCCATTGCCGCACCAAGAAAACCCATGTCTGCACTTCCGTCATCACCTCGGCCAAACAGACCCAATGTCGGTCAAACCCACCAAACCACCAACTCCACCACCATTATTTAAGCAACACCCAAACAGTCGTATAAACCCACTTTTTTCACCATAAGCCACCATTGTGACCAGGCCCACTTCGGACCTTCAATCGTAGCAACATCACCTCCAGCCGAGCCACCACCCACCTTCGTCTCCACCAAGCTTCACCACCTGCGCCATCAACATTCACCATTGAAACCACAATCGAGAAGACCCAGCTCCAGCCAAACCACTAGCCACTACCATCCCAATATCAAATCTGTCATTGAAGCCGAGACCCACCACCTCCACTGCTGCACCAAGAAGACTCATATCTCCACTGCTATCATCACCTCAGCCAAATAGACCCAATGCCGGTCAGATCCACCAAACCACCAACTCCACCACCATTATTCAAGCAACACCCAAACAGTCGTGTAGACTTACCTCCCCCACCATAAGCCACCACTATGAGCAGACCCACTTCAGATTTTCAACTGTAGTAACATCACCTCTAGCCGACCCACCACCCACCTCTGTCTCCACCAAGCTTCACCACCTACGCCATCAACACTCTCCATTGAAACAACTGCCGAGAAGACCCAACTCAGGCCAAACCACTAGTCACTACTATCCCAATGTCGAAGCTGCCATTAAAGCCGAGACCCAGTAACTTCAGCAACAACCTTTTTAAGGATATAATTGTCCTTTTAAGATTAATTTTTGATGACATCAGCAATAACCGTTAGTTTAATTGACAGAAAAGGGTATTCGTTATCAATGTGCAAAACTAGAGGGGGGTAAGTGTTATATACCAAAACACAGGAGAGGTAAGTGTTATAAAGCTAATCTAAAAGGGAGGTAAGCATAATTTGCCCTAATAATAAATAAAAAAAAGTACTGATGGCGATATATGTATATTCAATAGTAGTATTTGTGTCGCCCTAATAAATATTTGATTATTGTAATGTAATATTGTGGAATTAAAACCATTAGTAAGGATGACAACGGGTTGGTTATGGGGTGGGGATCCCAATCCCCATCCCCATAACCATTTAGTTTTGAAAACTTCATAACCACCCCATAACTGACGTAACACACCTCACCCTAAACTACCCCTCCCCATAACCGGTTATAAATTTCTCCCTTCACCCCATCCCCGCCCCATAACTGACGTAACACACCTCACCCTAAACTACCCCGCCCCACAACCGATTAAAACTCATTTGATTCATGAATTTTCTACAATCTCCAAACATTAACATTTTGCGATTTCCAAAATTTTCTTATTTATTTTTGTTGTCCTTGCTTAAAATAAAGGATTATACAAGTTCCAACAAAACCAAATATTTTAAAAATTAACATTTTTTGAAGTATATATACACATAAGTAATATAATATAATATAATATAATATACTAATAATTAAGTGTAGTATAATCGGGTTGGATTTTAAATGGGGCGGGGCAATCTTGCCCCGCTCCGCCCTGAAACCGACCAAGTTTTAAATAACAAAATATATCCCCGTTCTATTTAAATAAACGGTTCCTCAAACCCGCTTTAAATGGGACTAGGCGACTCCCTACTGGGTTAGAGATTTTTGCCACCCCTAACCATTAGGTCATTAAGACCATAGCTGCATCTATTAATTAAATTACATAAAATACAACCATTGTCCCCTTCTTTTTGGAGTGCTCCTCTCTGTCTCTCCCTCTCTCTCTCTCTTTATAACTTTTTTTTTCGTGTCCCAACAAAGATGTCCCAAAATATTCTTGGAGAGACTTGAACTCTCTGCATTCAAAAAATTACACTGCTCTGAAAGGTATTTCAACGGGATGAAATCAACATATTTTATTTTTTTAAAGAATAATTAGGCTTACTTGTTTTTTAAACAAGTAATTATAGGATTTGCTATGACTTTTTTTTATGATTGTTCAACTATTTCTTAAGTTTTTGCTTTTGTTCAATACATAACGTGGGAAGCTAAGGTTGGTTGGTTAATCCAATCAATTAATCGATAATCCGCAAGTATGATAGTTATAATGATGATCCTGCATGTATTTTGCGTGTATCAACCTCACCAGTGAATTTAAAAAGCCTACCTTGCGAATTGACTTATATTATCGGTACATAGATCAAACTCTTGTGCATTTTATAATTGGGATGCCTTGAGTCAAGTTATCCTTGGACAAAGTCTCCTAATACAAACGTTTTGTTCATTTTTTAACTGGGATGCCTTGAGTCAAGTTATCCTTGGACCATAAAGTCTCCGAATACAAACGCATACATACTCATAATATTTTTTCTAATTTATTTTGAACACGCAATCTCTCTTTTGAAAAAGGAGAGATCATGTCATCTATGCTAATGACCATTGGTGTAAAATTTCTCGATTTGTACAACAGAAATTAGTAAATCAAATCTGGCCCATCATTATTGTTGGGCCATAAAATGGGCCACCAGTTGGGCTTTGAAGTGGACCTTCTTTCTAGAACTTCTTCTTTCCTTCTGATCCATAATTCCCAGTCCTCCCATTTCATTTCACATCAGTACTAAGAAAAGGTTTCATTATTTGTTGAATGAGACATTTGCTAATGTGTCTTTTTGTAATTGGCTGAGACTCTCTGGTCCGGACTATATAATAATTTCTTGTAGTAGATAACAAATTCATACCAATTATTACGTGGTCCGGACTACATGGTCTCGGCCAATCATAGAAAGACACAATCAAAAATTTGAAAAAAATTGACACGTGTCTTTCTGCAATTGGCCGAGACTTTCTAGTCCCAGACCATGTAATAATTTGGGTTTGTTATAGATAATTGATTCTAACAAAATAGCTTAACAAGAGCCCAAATTCATCAATTCTAACAAAGCCATGTCGGCAGCTTTGTTTAATGCTGACCCAACCCAAGTGGAATTGGGCTTCACTACAAATGCTGACCTTATTCCAATTGCTTTATATAGTCAGCCAACTGTTAATTGAACAGTGCATCATAAATCAAGTTTCCACATTTTCGGGTATGCATAGGCTTTGAGCTTTAGGTTCAACTTGGGTCGGTTGAGGGCTCAGCTCGAGCTCAACTCGGTTGGGCAGTCAAGGGCTCAACTACGATTTTGACAATGACTAACCAAAACTTACTTTTACTAAATAATGATAAAGAAAGTAAAAGTCAAACAAAACACGATATTTGGTGAAGTCCACCACTAACATTTGTAAACTCCACTGTGTATGTGTCTTGTTCGGCTTTTACTTAACATTTGTAGTCTTGGTATGGTCTATTGATCAAGTTCTGTTTGGATTGGTTGGCTCAAGTTGATTTAGTTAGGTTATTCTCGAATTAAGCCAGAATTGGTCTTGGAATTCAATTAAACTCGGACTAATAATAGTATAGTTTGGGTTCTGATCGCCCAACATCTAACCCGAAACTATGTTTAAGTTCAATCAGTATCGTGTTCATGTTGAATTCGCACCTCAAGCACAATTCGAGTTATATATAAATATGTATACAAACACACAAGGTAATCAAACAATTCTGGCATAGCAAACAGGAATGCGAATGTGATAACACAATTGGTTGGTTGTTACCGACATTTTTGTAGTGTGTTGAAATGCAAAGCAAGAAAAGAATCAAGTATAGTAATAAGATGTGAAGAGTGGGTTTGATAATTTTAATTTACTAAGTACGTATTTAATAATAGGTACTAATCAATAATACATACATTAATACTATATATATATATATATATATATATATATATATATATGTCAGGACAGGGAAATGCACGTGCATTCCCTCGCAGAATCATCAAGAGATTGAGTCAAAAGATGCAGCGCACGTGCCTTTCCAGTCAAGGGTCAAAAGCAGTGATCACACGGGACTATGGGCCGTAAAGATTTTTTAAGAAAGCTAAGAGGAGCCCTAGGATAAGAACGATGATGAGGATCCATTTGATCGAATCTAGACCACTCGTTCACATTCTTTTCGGTTTTCAAATACTATATATAAGATATATATATATATATATATATATATATATAGATGATCCATGTTGATGATGATCAATAGATTATGGTTGCATGTTCAATTATAGGAGTTCTAATTTGAGACATGATTGGTCTAACAAGAACTTTAACACAAATGCCAAGAAAATCATACGTTCCATAAGTAAAATTCAATAAATTTATTAAGTGAATTACTATTAATTTGTCATTTTTTTTCCCCATAGGTAGATCACACACTCATTTCAAGGCATTTCATATATATAACATAAAATTGTAGTTTTGTTGTTTTTGTATGTAAAATTTATATATGACTTCTTGTTTCAGCAATGTTTCCGTTTTTTTATTTTTGCAGCACCAAGAAATCAAAAATATAATTTTGTTTCTTTTAATAAAATTAAAAATTAAAAATGATGTTTATTAACACTTGTTGTTAATAAATTTTTTTTTTTTTTTTGTAATCTTAAATTTTTTATTTTATCTCTAATTCATCTATTTGGTATCAAAAACCCTTAAAATATAAATAGTGTATGCAAGTCAATGATTGCATAAATCCTAATAAAATCCAATACATGATAATAAAATACAACATATAATTTAAAGTTACAGATCCTAATAATACCCAATACATGAATATAAAATACATCATGCAATTTAAAGTCATAAAACACATTATTAAATATATATTATATATTAAAAAATATTTTTATTACTATTTAACATGTACATAAAATAACTCCAATGGTTGACTCAAGTGAATAAAGAACTTGACCCTAGTGTCTAGCAAGCATTAAGTCTAAAGATCAAGTATTATTGGTGAATAGTGCTTATGTGTTTAATAACATAAGAAACAATTTTTTTATATTTTCTCTTTTTTCACAAAAATGAAAAGCGTCATCTACTATTAAAAAAAACAAAAACATATTACCAAACATAATTTTTTTTTTATTTCTTATTTTTGAGGGTTGAGAACATAAAACACAATATTTTTCGTGAGCGAACAGACCCTTGATTTTGCATCAAAAATTTCTCGTTATATGATGTCAAAAGAAAATGTTTGACATTAATGACAATTTATTAAAAGATAATCACGAAACATCATATTTAAGGTTCGACTTTTTTAAAGTACAAATAATTTATGAAGTGTTACGCCCGCTACACTAACCCAAAATAAACCCTAAAAGATTTTATCTTTAAGAGTATGACTTTATAACGTTTATGAAAAAAATTTGTTCCGGTGGCAGTGCATCAAAAGAGCAAACTTTAAGAATAAAAGTTTAATAGTGTTCAACGGGTACCTAATGATCCGATTCAAATCAATCTAATCAAGCTACAAGAAACCATGCAATTTATGTAGTTTTAAGGAGCAGTGGCTCGCACCTCTAAGATTGATTGATTCTTCTTTCGGAGTTTATTAGCAAAAATTAATTAGAATCGAACCATGACACATGTATAAACGTGTGCTCTATATATATATATATATATATATATTGATTGGTATGCAACATTAGTTATGATTAACGCTTGATTTTTAACCTACAAAATATCACTTACACTTGATTTTTAACACAGTAAATATCACTTACACTCTCTCAAATCAGACAATATTTCAATTAAATCCTTTCTAGTCTCAATATTTTTGACTACATCAACTGTCAGTAACGTCCGTCAATTTTTCCTTCTTATTGACCTCATCAAATTCCGTTTGTTTGTTGACGTGACACTAACAAAAGAAAAAAATTAATATATAAATCTAAAATTCAGAAAGTGTAATTAAAAATATTAAAATTAGAGAAGGTCTAGTCGAAATATTACCTAAATTGAAAGGATGTAAGTGATATTTACCCTTTTTAGTATTTTGAATATACAATATCACTTAGAAAAAGAGGCTTGAGTTGATCTCGTTAGATTAAAGACCGGTTAAGTTCGAACTTGAATTTGAAAATTTTATATGTTGGATTGTCTCAGCCTCTCTGGTTGACCTCCAAACTCACTCAACCCCTAGGGTTCGAACCTGATTATGTAATATAGCAATCTGCGTAGACGTGTGCAATCACTTTCTTAGTTATAGACTTGTATATATATATATATATATATATATAGTTTTCCCATTCCATAATAACATCATCTGTGATGTCACATGCGGTTCTAAAAGGGTGAACAAGTTCAGTCACCAAATGTGCAACTTGGTTCAAATCCGAAAAAACATAACAGCTATAACTGTTAGGTTCCACAGGACTTAAAAAATTTATGATTAGGGTTTGCCGTTTAACTCAAAAATTATGTTTTATTTCAATAATTTTCTAATTATATATTCCTTTACATATTATTTACAATTTTACACTTGCAGATCAATTGGAAAGTACATAGAATGTGGATTGAAGTCCACCTCTGAAAAGCAATTGTATATGTATAATTTTTTTGAAAAAAAATTATGTGCCTAATAGAGGGGAAATTGTTAGGGATAAATAATACAATTCATGAACTTACTTAGATTGATCCTCTATAAAATCACAGAGTTATTAGATAATTACATATACTACGAATTTAAAATTGATTTTAAAACGTTTGAATTTTTAGTGACTCAGACTGAATTGTTCAAGTTCGTTACTCACTAAGATACCAGTGAAAATCATAGTAACATAAGACTTTGTTGTCTTATTCGAGTTGGCAGAATCTTGATCACATCTTTAGAAAATCAATCTGAGTCTCGGCTCCCTTTGCAACATGTAATATGAGTCTTGTATGAGATTTAACTTGTGAGTTTCAACTCAAGTGAATACATGTTTAAGACAAGAATGATATATATATATATATATATTCGAGTTGGCAGAATCTTGATCACATCTTTAGAAAATCAATCTGAGTCTCGGCTCCCTTTGCAACATGTAATATGAGTCTTGTATGAGATTTAACTTGTGAGTTTCAACTCAAGTGAATACATGTTTAAGACAAGAATGATATATATATATATATATATATATATATATATATATATATATTTGTGGTTAAAATAATATTTATTGTCGATTTAACGGTCACGATTCATTATTACATTTACACATAAATTCACACACACATTCACTTACCATCATACTCTTAAAAATGACTCAGTCCATTAATTTTTTTTTTTATAGGGGCATATACAATACACTAATATATATATATATATATATATATATATATACTCGTGCCTACAACACTATTATGCACTTGCAATCGTGATCGTTAGATCACCTACGACACTATTATACACTCGCAAACGTAATATTTGTGGTTTAAAATCATCTTTATCGTCGATTTAATGGTCACGATTCACTATTACATTTACACTAAAATTCACACACACATTCACTTACCATCACACTCTTAAAAATGATTCAGTCCATTAATTTTTTTTTATAGGAGCATATACAATACACTAATAAATATATATATATATATATATATAGTGTTCACTGGTATACACTAGTGTGTGTATATATATATTCACTGGTATACACTAGTGTGTGTGTGTGTATATACACACACACACACTAGTGTATACCAGTGAACACTATTATGAACTCGTAATTGTGATCGTTAGATCACCTACGGTACTATTATGCACTTACAATCTGATCATTAGATAGAGTGATTTTAGACCGTCGATAACTAAAGATATTTTAGACTTTAAAATTCAAACTTAAATATTTTATAGATATAAATATAGATATATAAAAGAGTTATAGGATTTGTATCGTTGAAGTTGAAGATAGAGAATTCCAATAATATAGAAAGAGATAGAAAATGCCCTCTGGAGGATAGGTCAAATCACATTAAATCTATGTATTTTTGCGTGGTGTGTGATTTTTTTTCATCTATATTATTTAATTATTTAATTGGTTTTGTACTTTGCATTATATGTCCCTACAATGTGCAAGGTCATATAAAGTTTGATAACAAAATTTTGTTATGTTACGCCATACGTGAACGTCCCAGATCTCTTACACTGTGACCACGTCTTTAAACCATCCATTGAATTTCTTATCTATACAATTATCCATTATCCATACAGAAGACGAATTGTATATTACTTATGACTTATGACAATAAATTTTCAAATCAAAAGTTAAATAAAGCTTTAGATAATAGTATTATATAGTATATAGTATATACAAATTAGGGAACTTGGACAAGTCAAAGTTGTCCCCATTTTTTGAATTGTTCAAAATGTTAATAAATAGAATGTTAGAAAAATGAAGATGCTAAAATATATGCATTAAAATAGAAATTATACATATTTAACATGAAATAAAGCCCCTGAATTTTGTGAGATTCAATAATGTTAATTCCTTGGTATTAGACTTTGAAAAGGACTCAAAAGCTTGTATGTGCTTTCTTTTGTTCTGTTATAAATTTAAAATAATATCAAATTATTATAATTTTACTTCAAACTTTTAATACAACTGCACCAAAAGTTTGTTCAATCACTATCAAAAATTAATTGTCATAAAAAAAAAAGTTATCCAACCTTAATCTTATTTTATATATTAACATGTAACCTAAAAAATATAATTATTGTATATCTTATTTCGGGTTAGTAAATTTTTTGTCTAAATTAAATTCGGACTCTAAGATTTAAACCAATCGCATTCTCATGATTGTACGTGTTCATAATTTTTTGGAAAGAGCTTGGGTTGCTCTAATTAGGCTCACTTGTATCTAGGGGTGTAACTTGAATTGGGCAACCTGAACCTAACCCGATTTTTTACGGGCTTGGGTAACTATTTTTACAATTAGGATTGGACTTGAGTTAAAAAACTTCAACCCGAACTTAATTAGGATTAGGCTTAGGTTGAGGTAACAACAACCCGAACCCGAATTAAAAATTTTATATATAATATTTAAATTATGATAACTTTTTTTTTTCAACTTTTATTGTATGTTAACAATTTGTATAATTAATTTCCTAAAAATTTGTTTGTAATTTTTTAGAAATTTGCATGAAGTTCTTAATTTTTTGTGTGTTTAGGAGTAATCTAATTTGAAACTTATTAAAGATCACTTTAAATTTTCAACATGAAGATTGGTGATATAGATAATCCAAATTAACTAGACTTTCTAACCCGAGTTGCAAAATTTAAGGATAGGTTGGGCTAGGGTTGAGTAGTTAGGGTTGAAAGTATGGTTAAAGTTGGGTTAGGGTTGAACATTTCATATTTAGGGTTAAACCCGAGTTGTACCTCTAACCCGCTCAACTCGCCCAAGTTACAGCCCTACCTATATCCCACCACTAATATAAAGAAGTCAATAAAATCAATTCCATTCATTGCCAAATAACTAGGGTGACAATTCATGTGCCCTTGTCGTGTCAATCTATAAATATTCTTCTAAACAGTTCAACTCTAATCCGACCCATTTAATAATCGTGTCAGAGAGCCTAAACACTAACCCAACTCGTTTATTAAACGTGTTACACGCGTCAACTTGTGTAAACCGTTTAATAAATATATCTTATAACGACACAACTCATTTAATAACTTTTTTAATCCATTTAACTTATATAATATAAGTTTCTCCACCCTTAAAAATCTCTCTAAACATCATATAAAAAATAAAGTACATATCTATACATAAACTCTAAAATGAAACTATATTATAAATTTTGTATCTATATATAAACCCCCAAAATTCAACAACTCGGTGACACATAGCAATCTCATCTTTGCATTTATGCCTACGTCAGTCTTGTAAACAAACAAATAGATTACAAGCAATTACAATATATATATATATATATATAGATAAGTTTGAATAAAACCAAAATATATGAATAACTCATGTCGTAATCGTGTCACGACTTAGACAACTTAAACCAAAATTCAACAATTTTTTGTGTGTTGTGTTCGTGTCGACCTGTTTATTAAATGTGTCGGTTTACCTCAAACCCAAACTTGCTTAACTCGTATCGTGTTGTCATGTCGTGTCCAATTTTGCCACCCCTACAAATAACTAATTCTAACTAATCAATGCCTATAGAATTTACAAATATAAATGCTCTGTATAAACATAACTTATTTTCATAATCTCTTGTTTTACTCCTTTTTAAAGGATGACATGGTGTGAATAGAGAAAGAAAGGCAAGACGAATGAAAATGACATCCCTAGAAATGTATCATTCCATCCTTCTTATTATAACACATTTTATTATAAGGTAAAGAATGTTTTAATTTATTTTTTTTACTATTATAACACACTTTATTTTTATTTTTTTATAAATAACCGAGTGTGGAGGGAAAATATTCCTCTAGTGGAGGGGAGACACGTGTAATACCCAATAAGGCAGTGACTAGGCAACCACCTCACTCCAGCAAGTCTACACTGCGTCCTACAAGGCAAAGTCGACAACTGTAATTCTGAGATTGAGGAACTAAATTCAAAATATCACAGATTATGTAATCAAATGTAATCATATTTTTTTTACTATTATAACACACTTTATTTTTATTTTTTTATAAATAACCGAGTGTGGAGGGAAAATATTCCTCTAGTGGAGGGGAGACACGTGTAATACCCAATAAAGCAGTGACTAGGCAACCACCTCACTCCAACAAGTCGACAACTGTAATTCTGAGATTGAGGAACTAAATTCAAAATATCATAGATTATGTAATCAAATGTAATCATAATGATTGAGGAATGAATTATGCATTTAATTCAACCCCCCCCCCCCTCCAATTGGGGAAGAAATCATGTAATGATTGTAACCAGAAAATGAATAAAAAAAAAAGGGAAAAAATACTGAGAATATGGTGGTGAACTTCCCATATAACAAATTCTTGAGTGTCTCTGCTTTAATTTACTTGTAGTTTTCGGTGAGTAGATTTTTGCATCTACACTTTGCCGCAATCTATGGGAAACGTTCACTAACTTCTCCAAGAAAGTTCATGCCTATGTAATTATGCTTTGCAACTATGATAGGTCGACAATCACCCATTCATAGAGACACAATGGAGCAAAATCAAATGCAGGAGCAAATGTTACAACAACTGTGACAACAACTAGAAGAATCCTATTGGTAGAACGAAACTACTTCAGGCAAAGTTGACTCGTCTTATTGGAAAGCAGACTAATGGTCCACCACTGGAGCATGAAGGCTCTAGAGACCACGACCCATTTCATAGGAAATCCTAGATACCAGCCTGATCAGAACATGATGGCTCCAAATCGGATACCCCATTCTAAGCAATAGCAGACAGGCTTGAAAGGAAGGTTGTTGCCCAAATCAAGGACCAGAAAAATAAGACCCATGCGGACCTGGCAACTCAAATGACAAGTAAGGTAGTCTAATCCCCATTTATCGAAGAAATACGAAAGGCCCCGAATCAAGGAAATATTGTTCTTTCGAGCTTCACGACCTTTGATGGGATGACCGATCCCATCGAACACTTATACCACATTCAGTAGAAGATGACGTTAAATGAAGAAGACGAGAGCCTCATGAGTAAAATCTTCCCCACCAGTTTAACCGAAGCGGCCCTGATCTGGTTCAAGCAACAACTAGCTAGATCAATCCCTAGTTTTCATAGATTATGAGAACTCTTCATCGCCCAGTATATCAGAAATTGAAGACAAAAAAAAACATCTCGTCTCTTTTCACCATGAGATAGGAAAAAGGGGAAACCTTGAAGGCCTTTTTAACCAGATTTAATCTGGAAATGTCCCCGATAGATGGTTGTGACCAAGCCCCAGCTGTCAAAGCTTTCAAGGTGGATGTGATACCTGGGACTGAATTATATGTGTCTTTGGTAAGAAAGACTCCCAAAAACATGGGAGATCTAAATGCCAAAGCACAAGGATATTTAAGCCTTGAAGAAGATGAAACAGTACGTCAGCAGAGGTTGGCCTTAGTTAGCATGAGCACTCAGTCGAAAGATAAGGTAGCAAAGCAAAAAGATCATAAAAAAGCCCCGCCAATCCACGCCAAGCAAGAAAAGAAGTCCAGACACGAAGAAAAGAATACAACATTGAAATGTTCACTGATAAGACTCTACCGAGAGAACAATGATAGAGGTATATTTTGAGCACCCCCTCCTATTAGGATCCCAGTAGAGCAGAGAGACCGAAGAAGACCCTTTGCCTTTCAACGAGATTTTGGCCATATCACAAACGAGTGTAGGAATCTAAAGGGGCAGACCGAGGAACTCATAACCAATGGAGGCTTGACCGAGTATGTGATAAAGGATCGGACACAATTGAATGATCACCAGACCCCTGAACACAAAGGGGAGAGTCAGGACTTAAATCATGTTCAAATAATCAACACCATACATAGATATTTAAGTCAGGAAGATCAGAGCGTAAGCCGATCCAATCTTCGCCAAGCACAAAAGCTACAAAAATTGGGAGAAATAAATTCAATTCAAAGCAAGGATGTGGGGGTTCAACTCATTTTCAGAGATCCTGATCTGATAAGAGTAAACTGCCACATGAAGATCCATTGGTAATCAACCTCCTGGTAGCTAACTGCCTCATGAGAAGAGTGTTCATCAATACGGGATCAAACACAAACATTATAACTCTCAAGGTCTTTGAGCAGTTGAAACTCGGGCCAGACCAAATTAAATTAGCTGAAAATCTACTTGTGGGGTTCGATAAAAATAGAGTCATCCCAATCGGAGTAATTTCATTATCGGTAACGACGGCTCAGAGAACATTGAAGGAGCAATTCGTGATTGCGGATATTCGTTCTTCCTACAATCTTATTATGGGTATGGATGTATCCATAGGATGCTTGGAGTCTCCTCCACCTTGCACTAGGTTATGAGATGTCTGGCACCAAATGGGAAGGGAACAAAAGACCTTGGAGACCAAGTAGCCACCAAAGGAGTGTCATTCTATAACAATAAAGCATACACCTGAGAAAGAAAAAGCTCATATCGATTTCGATTCTAAATAGCAATCACAGAAACCCGATGACTCTTAAAAAGAAGAAGATGAGGAACTTGCTTAAACCATAGAACCCTTTCAAAAAATATCTCTCGATAAAAAGGGTCACGAGCAGAACACCCAGATCGACTCACTTCTGCCAGAAATTGAAAAGAAGGAATTGGTTGAGGTCTTGCAAAAGAACATCGACGTGTTCACTAGGAGCCACCTAGATATGCTCGGAATAGATCCGACCCTAGCTAGCCATAGTCTAGACGTAGATCCTACAAGTACTCCCGTCAGACAAAAGCAAAAAAGGTTCGTTCCAGAAAGGAACAAAATAATTACAGAAGAGGTAAAACAAATATTGCATGTCGGATTCATTAAGGAGGTAAAATACCCAGATTGGCTCTCAAACGTATTGGTGGTAAAGAAGAAGAACAGGAAATGGAGGGTTTACATAGATTTCACCAATTTGAAAAAAATCGGTCCGAAGGATTGTTACCTGACGAGTGTAGATTAGTGGATGTTTGTCGTTACTTCTCTACACTTCGTACAAAAATAATAAAACCTGCAAAAACTCTACTAAAAATTGTATAGTAATAAGTAGGGTCGAACCACTCTCAAGTGAGATTTCGAATGAGCTCAAATTCACACACTAATTTATGGAATGAAAGTTATTTTTTTTTAAAAATATTTTTTATTTTAGAATTATAATGAATAAATAAAACTATAATAATAAAGTAAATCTCTAGGGAAGGGAATCCACCACCACGAATCCACATAAATAAATTTTTTATTATTCTTATATGATTTTTCTTCGAATAATCAATACACTTCACCAATCCAATTAGAACTTGGAAAGATGAAGGAAGATATGGAGAAAAAAATACTTGATTATATACGAGATAACATTTCTTTACTTAATCTGATGCCCATTGGCTGGGTAAACAAAGGTAGGCATTCTTCGAATTACCATTATTTGGCAAATACAAAGAATCCTCCCTCTAATTTTAGAAAATAAAATTCATAATAGAAGAGTAGAAGAATGCTCTTGGGAGGAAAAATTAGACAAGAAAATAAAATAACTTACTTATATTTCACCCATGGTGGCTTCATCACTCCCTTGAGAGGTGTGTTTACAAGAAAAGAAAATGAATACAAGAAAATATTTACAACTACAATTTATTTTTTTCTACCATTTCTAATCCCCCTTCACCATCCCCTAAGACCCCCTATTTATAGAGTTAGAAGGGAATGGTTTAGGTAGAAAAATTTAAAATACAAAATTCAAAAACAAAAATTCAAAATACAAAATTTTGAATTTAAATATCTAATATTTGATCTCCATATCTTTAATTTGAATTTTGGATTGCAGACGTAGTCGTGTAAAAAATATTTTGCAAAGTTTCAAACTTGAGACCTCTTGTGAAGTAGATTGCATAGAATACCATCTCTCTTACAATTCTTTTGATGTCATCTTTGGCTATATATATCATTTTTAGGCCTTTTTTGCTGCTTTTATTCTTATTTGGAAATCAACCCCTAGAAAACATAAAATGCAAAGATAATAATATTTAAATAAAGTAAAAGAGTAATTAAAGACTTATTTTGAGATATAAAATAACATCTTTTGTGCACTTATGATTACCCTCTTCCAAAGATTGATCAGATGGTAGACGCTACAGTAGGGTATGAATGATTGACCTTCCTGGACGCGTACTCGGGTTATAATCAGATCCCGATGGATCCAAGGGATAGGGAAAAGACATCCTTCAACACAAAATGGGAAACTTATTACTATAAAGTGATGCTCTTCAGCTTGAAGAATCCAGGGGCAACCAACCAGCGCCTGATTAACATAATATTTAAAGATCAGATTGGCAAGACAGTGGAAGCTTATATTAATGACATGGTGGTCAAAATCTTAAGAAAAGAAGATCATTTGAAACACTTGTAGGAGTTGTTCAACATTCTCAAGAACTACAAAATGAAATTGAATCCCCTAAAGTGTTCATTTGGAATATCTTCCGGGTAGTTCCTCGAGCATATAATTAATTGCATTGGAATCGAAACAAGTTCTACCCAGACAATAGCCATCGTCCAAAGTCCAGAACCTTAAACCCACAAAGATGTGCAGATCTCAACTAGACAGATAGTAGCGCTTCAGCAGATTTATTTCGCCACTTTCTAACAGGTGCAAGCTTTTCTTCGATGTGTAATACCCCGCTCCAACACATGGTATGATATTGTCCGCTTTGGGCCTGAGCCCGCACGGTTTTGCTATTGGGTTTACCCCAAAAGGCCTCATACCATTTGAAGAGAACATACTACATATAAGCACATCCCCTTTTCCACACCCAGGCGATGTGGGATTGAGCACCTTGTACCCTGTCAGTGTGGTAGCTCAGCCCAGTGTCTGTCTATGCACCCGCCCACTCACACCCGTCCACAAGGGTTACTACAATCCACCCCCCTACGAGGCCCGACGCCCTCGTCGGCACACTTACTTCCGGCTGGGTTCAGGCTCTGATACCAATTGTAATACCCCGCTCCAACACATGGTATGATATTGTCCGCTTTGGGCCTGAGCCCGCACGGTTTTGCTCTTGGGTTTTACCCCAAAAGGCCTCATACCATTTGAAGAGAACATACTACATATAAGCACATCCCCTTTTCCACACCCAGGCGATGTGGGATTGAGCACCCTGCACCCTGTCAGTGTGGTAGCTCAGCCCAGTGTCTGTCTTCG
Source organism: Cornus controversa (assembly GCA_026545225.1). Classification (NCBI taxonomy): domain Eukaryota; kingdom Viridiplantae; phylum Streptophyta; class Magnoliopsida; order Cornales; family Cornaceae; genus Cornus; species Cornus controversa. The sequence goes on along the minus strand of CM048846.1, from coordinate 25,561,374 downwards.
CACCCGCCCACTCACACCCGTCCACAAGGGTTACTACAATCCACCCCCCTACGAGGCCCGACGTCCTCGTCGGCACACTTCTTCCGGCTGGGTTCAGGCTCTGATACCAATTGTAATACCCCGCTCCAACACATGGTATGATATTGTCCGCTTTGGGCCTGAGCCCGCACGGTTTTGCTCTTGGGTTTTACCCCAAAAGGCCTCATACCATTTGAAGAGAACATACTACATATAAGCACATCCCCTTTTCCACACCTAAGCGATGTGGGATTGAGCACCCTGCACCCTGTCAGTGTGGTAGCTCAGCCCAGTGTCTGTCTTCGCACCCGCCCACTCACACCCGTCCACAAGGGTTACTACACGATGTCATTAGAAAAAAGGAAAAAGATGTGTGGGGAAGGGACCAATCAGAGGCCCTAAAAAAATTAAAAGAATATATACTAAACCCACCAAACTTATCAATACCAAATGACGCAAAACCATTATCTATGTACCTTGCAGTGTCTCAAGTATCGACAAGTGTGATGCTGATCAGGGAAGAAGGTCAAAAACAACACTCAGTATTCTACACTAATAAGACAATGAATGATGCTAAACAAAGATACATGAGGGCAGAAACATTAATCTTGGCCTTGGTCCACACGAAGAAAAAATTGAGGCATTATTTTGAATCCCACATTATAATAGTACCGACGGTTCTACCTCTAAGGGCAATCCTCAGCAAACCAGAAATGTCAAGAAGGAAGATGAAATGGGCAATGGATCTTAGATCTCTTGACATTTGGTTCGAACCTAGAATAGCAAAGTAGGGCCAAGTGGTAGCAGACTTCCTATTGGAATATGAACCAAATAAGGAAAAAGAGAACTAAGCGATCCCAGCATGGGAAATCTTCGTGGATAGGTTTGTAAGTCAGACAGGAGCCAGAGCTGGGATCGAAGTCAAAATTCCAGAAGGAACAATACTTCATTATGCTGTCAGATTTGGATTTGAAGCATCAAACAACGTAGCTGAGTATGAGGCTCTTATAGCGAGCCTACAATTGGTGAGATCCTTACTGGTTAAGGATTTACTAATTTTTAGTGATTCTCAGTTAATTGTCAAGCAAGTTAACGGAGAATATCATACAAAATAAGAGAAGATAAACGCATACCGAGAAGCGGTAATCAGAGAAACAGAAGGATTCGATCAAGTCAAGCTCAGCTATGTCCCAAATGAACAGAATGAAAAAATAGATCATCTGGCCTGTTTGGCCTCTTACGTAGATGAGTCACTAACTAGGATAACCACGATAGAAATCCTAGATGATCCGAGCATAGGAAAATCCCATCAAGTGTTCGTGATTCCAAATGAACCAAGGTAGAAGGATCCATTTATGGCGTATCTGAATGAAGGAACCCTTCTGAAACAGAAACAAGAAACAAGAAAGCTCAAAATGAAAGTAGCAAAGTATTCTATCATCAACAACTACCTATACAGGAGATCTTATTTGGGACCACTGCTCATGTGTTTAATGTCTTCTGAAGCTAGAGTAGTTCTCAAAGAGATCCACGAACGGGTCTGTGGCAATCATTCTGGAGGAAGATTATTAGCTCACAAGGCCCTGACACAAGGATACTTCTAGCCATTCATGGCCCGTGACACAATAGAATACTCTAGGAGTTATGACAAGTGCTAAAGACATGCAAACACATTGCATTAATCACCAAGGTACTTGAACGTGGTGACCAGTCCATGGCCATTTACTAGATGGGGAATAGCCATGGTGGGATTTCTACTAGTTACAGTGCAGAAGAAGTGATTTATACTTCTAGCAATAGATTTTGATGTGGTCGGAACTAAATTATATTATAAGCTTAATTTTTCCCTTTTTATCAAAATATAATTTAACCACTCGCAAGAGCACGAATCTTTGTAGATAAGGTTCTATATAGAGGGTATCGATCCCACGAGGACTAGTCGTTAATTGTCATAAAGAAAGATTAATTCTACTTTAATTCTAAAAACAGGTTTTTGGTTTTGTGTTTAAAACTATTGCGTAAATGAAATGACGATAAAATTAAAGAGTAAAGTTGGGAGAGAGAACTAGGGTTGGTTTCCACCACTAGCCATTCACATGTTCATAAGTGTAGCAAGCATGGGATTCATTAATTAAATGCCTAACAATGTCATTAGGCTTGTGACCTCAATGACATATCAAAAGATCAATGTGTGTGCTAACCTATCATAATCCATCTTCAACAAGCATAGCTCTTCAACCTAACTAATTACCTAATTACTCTACTCTCTACGTAAACACTACATGCATCCAAACTACCTTGTCTTGGCATGGTCTATACAAACTAGCATCACACATTCATTTAAACACCATTATCTAGCCATCATTTGCACTTCTTGTGGAATATGCAAATGTTGTGCATTCAAGTGACAAAACCTACTCTAAGACAAGAATAAATTTCAAATCAAATGAATATATATAAGAAATGTATTTGTGTACATAATCACTAGGCTAAATAATCAACATTTAATTACAAATCCCCAAGAGCTACAAAGATGAACAAGTTTACATGGCTAGGGGTTGAAACCAACACCCTAGTAGAAGAGTTAGTTGCTCATGGTTGCCTTGCACCCTTCCATTGATGAAGAGAATGAAGCTTCTTGGTCTGGTTCAGCTTTTCTCTTCCTCTCCCGAAGGTCTCTCCTTTAGTCTTCTGATGTGTATGTTGAGAGATATGAGATATGTGGCTTTTGGTGCTTTTGTATACTTTTTGGCTCCTTTGGGCCCACCATATATATATATATATATCATTATATATATCTCTTGTATCAAGAAGGCCCCCAAAAGTCTTGTTCAAGTCAGACAATCCCCCTAAGTCGTGCAAAAAGGGGGATTTTGTTGCAAGTGGGAGAGCAGGTGAGCAAGTGGCCAAGTGGGCTCTGCAGCATTTCGATTGATCGAAATTGCCTTTCGATTGATCGAGATTTCGATCAATCGAAATGAGATTTCGATCAATCGAAATCTCGATTGATCGAAATCCACATCTCGATTGATCGAGATGCCTTGGCAACATTTTCTGATTTCATCTCTTGACTGCAGAAAGCTTCCAACTTTGCTCCATTTACTCCAATACCTGCAATACATCAAAAACACAAAAATACCGTAAACATATCTCGGTAAACGCAAAAACGGAACTAACATATGCAATAAAGAGGGTTCAAATGCATAGAATTAAACACTTATCACACCCCCAAACTTACATATTGCTAGTCCCTTAGCAATACAATATTACAAAAATGAAGTCAACTATCTTATACAAAAGTTTAATCATGCTCAGTCATCAACTAGATAAAGGGCGCTCATCCATTCATTTCACAATTGGCAAATGCAACAAGTATTACAGAACTATGTGGTCATTAGCAAAAATGGACTTTCACAAGCTATAAATGAACGACAGTCCCCACATACTGGCCAGCCCGAACACTATAACAATTCCAACCCTAAAATCCTCTTTGAAAAGTGAACATGCATTCTAACGCGTGGCTTTTGTCATATTTGGAGAAGAAAACGAACAAATCTGTTTTTAAGAGAAAAACTCATTGAAAATGCTCAACACGGCTGTTTCATTATCACAAAACATTCATGATTGCTCATGTGCGGATGACCGTGCAATGCTTAGCTCTTTTTGCTTTCTTGTAAGCCCATGTAGCGGCATTGGGCCAATGACTCCCAAACCAATTGGTTTTAGGGCATTAGGCGAAGAAGCACCCCTCGGACTTAATAACCGAGCTTACAAGGCGATGAGCGTAAGCAAGCCACCCGCTTATTACTGCTCAACCTTACACACTTTTACACGAATATTTCCTGCTTTGAGGCATAGAAATCCGGTTTATTTAGTGAGAAGGCTTATAGCATATTTTTCTCTTTTTATTAATTTTTTTTTTTTTACAACAACCGGAAGAACTTATTCTCTAAGTTGTTCAGATAAAAACAGAAATTTCAAAAATTCTCCCTCAGACTTATACCCCACAATTTAAAATGCATGTGTGCGAATTTGTGCGGTTAAGGACAAATTTAGGGCAAGAACTGTACGTGCTCGAATTTGGACAATAATGTAGACCGTTCTAGCCTACTATAAAGCTTGCAAAAGTGCGGGTATTTACAATGTTAAAGTTCTTAACTACCTACTGCATTTACCTCGGACATTTATTTGAATGATCTTCCTTTAAAAAGCAAGACATCATAGCAAGCATGCAAAAATATCAAAGAAAAAAACTGCTCTACAATGACACTCAATATAATGACTGAACATTGCATGCATATGCAAGTGGTATAGCATACCGCACCCCCAAACTTATATGCAACATTGTCCTCAATGTTTGGACAAGAAGAACAAGGAAAGAAGTTACCGGGATGGCCGAAGGCGAGAAAAATGGTATTCCACTGCGGCGGTCATCCTGTAAATAAGAAAAACCTGCACAGAATACCAACTGGATACCACGAGCATTAAAAGGAACAAAAAGTAGATAAATAGAACAAAATGAAATAATTACGCATAAACAGACAATGCCAATATCACTGTATATCTAATGGTCTGAACTGGTGTTTCCCAATTGTCTAAGAGGTCTATGCGACAAGATATTGACTATCCAGGCGCGCTAACGTATAGCACGCAAAGGGGCTGCCTTTCTTTATTACCGCCATACTGTGTTGAAGCAATCTCAACAGTATTGGGAATTAAAACCAGGCGGTAATAAACGGAAATCATCAACTGAATCGCATATAACAATTAGACAAGTGGTACTACATAAATAGTCAAAGTATAGAGAACAGATAAATTGACGGAAAGCAAAAAGAAAAGAAAGTAAAGATAACACATGTCATAAAAGAAAATATAAATGTATTCCATACAGATGAAAATGCGTTTCAGTACAAAGTGTACATATAGGTGGAATACGCAAAAAAGAAACTAAACATGGCCAACATGGCCTATCAAAAATAAAGAAAGAAAAATACAGAAAGTAAAGCATAAAAGGTGAATCAAGTGCAGCTACTCGAGGGCGGGTGGTGGTGGTGGTGGTGGTGGCTCGGTGGGAGCAGAAGTGGAGGTGGAGGCTCGACCTGCGAACAGGAACTGCAGATCCTGCCAGAAGGCTCGGAACTCATCTAAGATCGCTCTCTGGCCCTGCACCAGAGAAGAAATGTCCGTCCGAATACCCGCCAGCTGACTCTGCGTCACCTGGACGTGCTCGTCAAAACCCTGCTGGAGCCGCTCTACGTCAGCCGCCAGGCAGGAATAGCCCGTCGCTAAGATATCATGCTGCTCTGCAGCGACATCCATCTCCTCCTCCTCCATCTCCTCGTCCTCTGTCTCAGCCCCTGCTGGCTCTCCCTCATCCATCTCCACCGGGGCATCCATATCTACATCGTCTGATGGATCACCCTGATGGTCCTGTCGCTCTAGGTGTCGCCTCACCCGATCCCACTGAGTAGATGTGAAGCGGGTGGGCGGTGCCAACTGAATGTCAGTCCGACTGACCAGTATACTGGCACTGCTGAGAAAAGCGGCGATCAGGAATGGAAAGGGAAGCCGCCAACTCGCTGCTCTCCTCTTCCTCTTGTTGACGAGGCCATCCCAAATTTTGTGCATCTGCCCCCAGATAAGCGATGGGACAGAAAACCAAGCGCCCGTATGGAAAGCATAGAGGCAACGGAGGAGGTCACCCCTGCGCTCGGCCACGTGCTGCAACGGACACACGTTCTTGAGGAGAACGGTGTCCAGGAACCAATATCTGCTCGGGCACATCGACTTGGACGTGCAGTTGTGGTTGGGCGTGGTAAACGCCCCGCCACACATGTCCATCACTATCGAGAAGAGCGTGGTGTCTGCTGGGAGCGCTGCACTATAGAGTGGCTGACCATCCGGGCCAACCATGTCCGGCGGCTGCTGGTGAGGGATGCCGAGCATATGAGCAATCCGACTCGGCGTAATCGTGATCGTGACAGTGGCCATGGTAGTCTCGAGTGTATCTGGCGCTGTGCAGGAGTACGTCATATGCTCGTAAAAGACCTGCACTAGGCGCTCGTGTGCCACGTCGGTGGGAGGCACACATAGCCGGTCGAGGCGACGCCTCCTGAGCTCGGCAACCGTCCACTCGGTGTCGGGACACCTCTCGAACTCCGCTAAGTCGAAAACCTGCTCCGGGTGGAACTTCCAGGACCGGAAGGCTCGCCCGGGCACGTCACGAACAGCACCGGCGGCGTTTTTCACTCTCGCCATCGCCTCGGAACAGTCTGCACTGGATTCCAAAAGGTACGTAAATAAAAGATGAATAAGAAGAAAGTTAAACTACTACTAGACTAAAAGAATAAATATAAAAATGTAGTCCTAGTCCAAGGTACTGACAAAAATGCAAAAAAAATTACACTCGAAGAGGCAATGTGAACGGGTGCAGCCGAAACGAAGGTATCGCGGTTACACACCGTACACTAAGCGTTTGAAACGAAGAAAATGCCAAATCCCACTCCTGCTTGAATTCCTACCCCCCGAAACCCATAAAAACTCGATTCAGACATCGCAATCGCAACCATCCACCCCAACATGATCTAACTATGTTTATTCCGCTGTAAAACTATCAAAAATGGCGAGAGAATAAACAAAAAGTAGCCATGCATCACTTACCTCGTGAGGAAGAAGATGAACGGCTCAACCGAAGAAAACTCCACGCGCAGCCGCGAAGAGAAGATCGCGCAGATGCTAGCGGCGGATCGGACTGCGTCGGATGGCGGCGGATGATCGGGAATGGAAGATCGAGTGCTCGGGAGTGCTTGGAGAAGGCTTGGATCGCACGGAGGAAGAGAAGAAGACGGATGGTCTTTTAAAATGGGAGGGAAGCCCAACGGTTTAAATAGATTTTCGGCTCACGTGCAGGCTCGGCGTGCATTTCGATTGATCGAAATGTGCATTTCGATCAATCGAGATTTCGATTGATCGAAATCTTGCTTCGATCAATCGAAACCAGCTTCGATGGATTGAGATTGTCTTTTCGCTCAATCAAAAATTCCTTCCCTGAATCACATTTTTACTTCGATCAATCGAACATTTAATTGATGCAATCGAACTTTTATTTCGATCAATCGAAATTCCATTTCGATCAATCAAAAGTTTCGATCGATCGAAGACCTATCGAAGTGCAATCGAAGAATACCACCTCTCGGGACTTTGGACTTGGCAAATCTCTACAATTTTTCGATCAATCGAAACCAAAATTTCGATCAATCGAAATTTTCGATTGATTGAAATCTTGGTTTCGATCAATCGAAATGCTCAAAAATAGTCAGTTTAAAATATGCTTCAGAGACTTGGATATTGGGGAATTAGATACTACATTGCTTAGATACAAACCTACTTTGGATTAAAGGGACACCATGGAAGCTTGATAGCTACCATGGCTTCGCCACCTTACACGTCTATGGCGCGACGTCCGGATCGGCTCACGAGTCAAAATACACGGGATCCGTCAAAGTGACGATATCCACGTATTCGGTGGTGACTTGGTCATCCACGCACACTTTTAAGCGCTGCCCGTTTACTTTGAATATCGAACCGTCTTTCAAGTCCTTCAATTCCACCGCTCCGTGGGGAGCGACGGAATTAACCAAAAATGGACCATCCCAACGGGAGCGAAGTTTTCCGGGAAACAAATGGAGGCGTGAGTTGTACAACCAAACTTTTTGGCCCGGCGAAAATGTTTTGACTCGAATATTACGATCATGAAAGGCTTTGGACCTTGCCTTATAGATTTTCGCATTCTCATAAGCGTCATGTCGCAATTCTTCCAATTCATTTAATTGAAGCTTTCGATTAGAACCGGCCTTTTTCATGTCAAAATTGAAGGTCTTGGTGGCCCACATAGCTTTATGCTCCAATTCAACCGGAAGATGGCACGCCTTGCCATAAACTAACCGATAAGGTGACATTCCAATGGGAGTTTTATATGCGGTTCGGTATGCCCATAATGCGTCGTTTAGTCGCAATGACCAATCCTTCCGGTCAGGCCGAACAGTTTTCTGAAGAATGTTCTTAATCTCCCTATTGGATACTTCTACTTGGCCACTAGTTTGAGGATGGTAGGGGGTGGCTACTTTGTGTGTGACGGAGTATTTGAGAAGCAAGGTTCGAAGGAACCGGTTACAGAAATGCTTACCTCCATCACTGATGATGGCCCGAGGCGTACCAAACCGGCTAAAAATGTTAGCTTGTATGAATTTAACCACGACTGCGTGATCGTTGGTTTTGGTAGCAACGGCCTCTATCCACTTAGATACGTAGTCCACCGCCACAAGTATGTACTCATGACCAGTAGAGGGTGGAAATGGTCCCATGAAGTCAATGCCCCACACATCAAATATTTCAATGATAAGAATAGGGTTAAGAGGCATCATGTCCTTCCGAGACATCGCGCCGAGGCGCTGACATCGCTCACAAGAGCGGCAGAATGAATATGCATCCCGATGAAGTGTCGGCCAGAAAAATCCGCATTGAAGAATTTTTGCTGCGGTTTTCTTAGCACTAAAGTGTCCCCCACAAGCGAGTGTATGACAAAATTTAAGAATGCTTTGGAATTCACTGTTGGGTACACACTTACGAATTATTTGATCGGGGCAGTATTTGAACAATTGAGGATCGTCCCAATAATATGATCGTGATTGGGAGAGAAAATGATCCTTCTCTTGTTTGGTCCAAGAAGATGGTATTTTACCGGTTGCCAAATAATTAACCACATCCGCATACCAAGGGATACTCTCTTGAGAGATGACAAAGAGTTGTTCATCCGGGAAGGATTCACAAACTGGAATGGAATTATGAAGGGATTCAACAAGAATTCTAGAAAGGTGGTCAGCTACCACATTTTCAGTTCCCTTTTTGTCTCTAATCTCAAAATTGAACTCTTGCAACAAGAGTATCCATCGGATCAACCTAGGCTTGGTGTCCTTTTTCGCCAAAAGATGCCGGAGGGCAGCATGGTCCGAATAGACAATGACCTTTGAACCTAATAAATAAGCTCAAAATTTGTCTAATGCAAATACTACCGCAAGCAATTCCTTTTCCGTTGTGGTATAATTGATTTGAGCCTCGGAAAGGGTTTTACTTGTGTAGTAGATGACATGTGGCAGTTTGTCTACTCGTTGCCCTAAGACAGCACCCATGGCATAGTCGGATGCATCACACATAATCTCAAATGGGAGAGCCCAATTTGGAGGGATTAGAATTGGAGCGGTTGTAAGCATGGTGCGGAGTTTTTCAAAAGCGTCAAGGCACGCTTCATCAAAGGTAAAGCAAGACTCTTTTTCAAGAAGGTGACACAAAGACCGAGAGATCTTGCTAAAGTCTTTGATGAAACGGCGATAAAAGCCCGCATGCCCAAGGAATGAACGAATCTCTCTCACCGTTGATGGTGGAGGAAGTTTAGAAATGAGTTCAACCTTGGCTTTATCAACCTCTATTCCTCGCTTAGACACAATGTGCCCTAGGACAATACCCTCTTGAACCATAAAGTGACTCTTTTCCCAACTAAGAATTAGGTTGGTTTCTTGACATCGTTTGAGAACACAAGCTAGATTTTGGAGGCATGATTCATATGAAGGCCCAAAAACGGAAAAATCATCCATGAACACTTCTAAGAATTTTTCCACCATGTCCGAGAAGATAGAGATCATACACCGTTGAAAAGTTGCCGGTGCATTGCACAACCCAAAGGGCATGCGTCTATAAGCAAATGTGCCGAAGGGACATGTAAAGGTGGTTTTCTCTTGGTCCCTCGGGTCTATAGCAACCTGATTATAGCCGGAATATCCATCCAAAAAGCAATAAAAGCTTTGCCCGGCCAATCTCTCCAATATTTGATCAATGAATGGGAGGGGGAAGTGATCTTTCCGAGTGGCTGAATTTAATTTCCTATAATCAATGCACACTCTCCATCCTGTGGTGGTGCGTTGGGGAACTAATTCACCCTTATCATTAGGTTGCACCGTAATACCAGACTTTTTTGGAACCACTTGAGTGGGACTAACCCACTTGCTATCAGAGATGGGGTATATGATCCCCGCATCTAGTAACTTCACCACCTCCTTCATTACAACGTCCTTCATGTTTGGATTCAATCGACGTTGTGCCTCCCTTGAGGTCTTTGCATCCTCTTCCAAGTGTATGCGATGCATACAAACAGAAGGGTCTATTCCCTTAAGATCTACCACACTCCATCCTATTGCTTCTTTGTGCTCTTTGAGCACCTTTATGAGTTCCAATTCTTGATCATTTGTGAGATTGGAAGCAATAATGACTGGAAGGGTCTCATTTGCGCCCAAGAAAACATACTTGAGTGTAGCTGGAAGAGGCTTGAGCTCAAGTTGTGGTGGGGAAATTAAAGAAGGAGTTTGGGGAGTTTTGGACAAAGGGGGCAAGGGTTCTCTCGGAACTCTCCACTTAGGCAAATCCATGACAGTATTAACATCGAGCATGGAATTGACTTCACATATGGATTGCTCAATGTCAAAATCGTCATAGTTAAAATGATTTAGGCATGCCTCTAAAGGGTCCGTGGAAAGAATAGAAGGAAGTGCTTCTTGAACAAGGTCGTCCACAACATCGACACAAAAGCACTCACTTTCATCGTCGGGTGTGTGGTAGGAAGTATTGAAGATGTTCAAGCGGACTTTCATATTCCCAAAAGAGATTTCCATCACTCCAGTACGGTAATTAACGCAAGCGTTTGCCGTGGCCAAGAATGGACGACCTAGAATGATAGGAATATGATGATTCGGATTTTGGACCGGTTCCGTGTCAAGGACTATGAAGTCCACCGGAAAATAGAATTTGTCCACTTGAATGATGACATCCTCAATGATGCCACGTGGTTGCTTCACCGAACGGTCGGCAAGTTACAACACAACCGTGGTATGCTTGAGTTCCCCCAAACCTAGTTGTTGGTAAACTGAGAATGGAAGCAAATTGACACTAGCCCCTAGGTCAAGAAGTGCTTTTTCAAAAGATTGATTTCCGATGGTGCACGAAATGGTCGGAGCACCTGGATCTTTGAATTTAGGAGGGGCTTGGTGTTGGAAAATGGAGCTTATGTGCTCAGTTAAGAGGACTTTCTTAGGAACATTATTCCTAGATTTGCGCTTTTGAGTGCATAAGTCCTTCAAGAATTTCGCATAAGAGGGAATTTGTCGAATAGCATCAAGGAGAGGGAGATTGATCTTTACTTGTTTGAAGATCTCCATCATGTCTTGGATTTTCTCTCCTTGCTTCCCGAAATGAGAAGGTTCCTTCAATCGTTGAGGGAAAGGAACCGGAGGTTCATAAGAGGTGTCAAGATTTGGAATCGATGATGACACAACTTCACTTGCCTTTCCTTTTGGATTTGAAGGGGTATTTTGCAAATTTGGATTTAACGGAAACAATTTTGGATTTAATTGGGATTCTTTTGGATTTTTAGGTTACTCTTGAAATTCCTTTCTCTCTTCCTCCCCTACCTTGGAGTTAATGATTTTACCACTCCTCAAGGTTGTGATTGATTGAACTTGCTCTGGAGGAGCATTACAAGTTGAAGATGATGGATCTTCAATCATATGCACACCCTTGGGATTCGCCACCGGTTGACTCGGCAACTTACCTTTCTCCCTTCTATTTAAGGCATTAGCTAGTTGCCCGATTTGAGCTTCTAACCTAGCCATAGATTGAGCATTGGCCTCAAGCTTAGAGATTGATTGAGAGTGAGTTTGCAATAAGCGGGTGTTGGCCTCAAGATTGCTTATCACTCGCTCTTCAAAGCTTTGGCTTCTCGGAGGAGGTGGTGGTTGTTGGTAATTAGATCTTTGATTATAAGGTTGAGGGTTTGGCCTATAATGAGGCTGTTGAGATTGGGAATTAAAAGAATTTTGCCCTTGGAAAGAGGGACTTGATTCTTGATTCTTCCATGAAAAAGCCGGATGATTCTTGTAACCAGGATTGTACGTGTTCGAATATGGATCATTCATTTGTTTAGCGTACAAGGCATTCGCTTGCTCTTGAGCATAATCGGGAGATTGCCCGGCAATAGGACAATCTCGCACAAAATGCGAAGTGCTATAGCAAAACGAACACCCCTCCTGATTTTGGACAGATTGGTTAGAAATAGGCAGCCCATTTTTCATGATTAAATCCATTTTTCGGGACAAGGCTTCTACTTGCATGGCTACCTCATCTACCCGTGAAATCTCATGCACTCCTCTACAAGGTTGGGTGACCTTCCCTTTCCTAGTGGAGGAGCGTTGAGCTGAATTGTTGCTTAGGGTTTGAAAAAGTTTCCATGCCTCATCGGGGCTTTTCAAAAGGTACCCACCCCCACACGCGGAGTCTATCATTTGTCTATGTTGCTCACTCACCCCATCATAAAAACTTTGCACTAGCTGCCATTTTGGGACAGCATGATGCGGACAAGATTTTAAGAGATCTCTTAACCTCTCCCACGTCTCATGGAATTGTTCTTGGTCAATTTGGGTGAATCCGGTGATTGCTCACCGAATATCACTTGTCTTACCCATTGGGAAGTATTTTTTTAAGAACTCTATTTGCATTTCCGCCCAAGAATGGATTGAGTTGGGTTCTAGGGAATTGAACCAACTTCTAGCCTTATCTTTTAGGGAAAATGGAAACATACGTAGCTTTAGATCATCCTCCGTAAAGTGTGGTACACGAATGGTGGAACACACGGAAAAGAAGTAATCTAAGTGCCGGTATGGATCCTCATTAGGAAGACCGTGAAAGCTGTTAAGAAGGTTAAGGGTGGAGGACTTTATTTCAAATTGATTTGCCGCTACATCCGGAAATTGAATACACGAAGGTACTTCAAATGTAGTCGGAAGGTAAAAGTCCATAAGCAATTCTCCTTGAGGAGGTGGTGGTGGAGGTGGTTGTTCATGATTAAAAGAAGGTAGACCGGGAGGTTGTCTCTCATTTGATTCCATGTTTTCAGTTCTAGGCAAAATAGGGTCCCTAGAGGTTCCTCTACGTTGTCTAAGTGTTCGTTCAAGTTCACTATTACAAGGAAGCAAAGGAAGTGACAATGACCGTCTACCTAGCATACATTAACAATTGAACAGCACCTCTACACACAAAGTAACAATAATATATACAAAAGAATGTGAATTATTCAAACCACCAATTTTTGAAGTTATACTCACAAAGGGTTCCAATTTGAATTCTTCTAGATGCCCGCAATGTGGTATACCTAAAATCAAGAAGTTTGAGATATAAGAACAAGATATATACAAAAAGAATGAAAGAATTTCTAGCCTAAGAATTAAACCAGATTTAATCTTCCAATGGCGACAATTAAACCGTAGTCCCCGGCAACGGCGCCAAAATTTTGATGTGGTCGGAACTAAATTATATTGTAAGCTTAATTTTTCCCTTTTTATCAAAATATAATTTAACCACTCGCAAGAGCACGAATCTTTGTAGATAAGGTTCTATATAGAGGGTATCGATCCCACGAGGACTAGTCGTTAATTGTCATAAAGAAAGATTAATTCTACTTTAATTCTAAAAACAGGTTTTTGGTTTTGTGTTTAAAACTATTGCGTAAATGAAATGACGATAAAATTAAAGAGTAAAGTTGGGAGAGAGAACTAGGGTTGGTTTCCACCACTAGCCATTCACATGTTCATAAGTGTAGCAAGCATGGGATTCATTAATTAAATGCCTAACAATGTCATTAGGCTTGTGACCTCAATGACATATCAAAAGATCAATGTGTGTGCTAACCTATCATAATCCATCTTCAACAAGCATAGCTCTTCAACCTAACTAATTACCTAATTACTCTACTCTCTACGTAAACACTACATGCATCCAAACTACCTTGTCTTGGCATGGTCTATACAAACTAGCATCACACATTCATTTAAACACCATTATCTAGCCATCATTTGCACTTCTTGTGGAATATGCAAATGTTGTGCATTCAAGTGACAAAACCTACTCTAAGACAAGAATAAATTTCAAATCAAATGAATATATATAAGAAATGTATTTGTGTACATAATCACTAGGCTAAATAATCAACATTTAATTACAAATCCCCAAAAGCTACAAAGATGAACAAGTTTACATGGCTAGGGGTTGAAACCAACACCCTAGTAGAAGAGTTAGTTGCTCATGGTTGCCTTGCACCCTTCCATTGATGAAGAGAATGAAGCTTCTTGGTCTGGTTCAGCTTTTCTCTTCCTCTCCCGAAGGTCTCTCCTTTAGTCTTCTGATGTGTATGTTGAGAGATATGAGATATGTGGCTTTTGGTGCTTTTTGTATGCTTTTTGGCTCCTTTGGGCCCACCATATATATATATATATATCATTATATATATCTCTTGTATCAAGAAGGCCCCCAAAAGTCTTGTTCAAGTCAGACAATCCCCCTAAGTCGTGCAAAAAGGGGGATTTTGTTGCAAGTGGGAGAGCAGGTGAGCAAGTGGCCAAGTGGGCTCTGCAGCATTTCGATTGATCGAAATTGCCTTTCGATTGATCGAGATTTCGATCAATCGAAATGAGATTTCGATCAATCGAAATCTCGATTGATCGAAATCCACATCTCGATTGATCGAGATGCCTTGGCAACATTTTCTGATTTCATCTCTTGACTGCAGAAAGCTTCCAACTTTGCTCCATTTACTCCAATACCTGCAATACATCAAAAACACAAAAATACCGTAAACATATCTCGGTAAACGCAAAAACGGAACTAACATATGCAATAAAGAGGGTTCAAATGCATAGAATTGAACACTTATCAGATTACTTCATCAAATGGGTTGAGGTCGAGGCCTACATGTCAATAACGCACTCCCAAGTGAAGAAGTCCATCTGGAACAACATTATTTACCGATTTGGACTCCTAATGTCAATAATCATGGACAATGGAAAGAATCTGGATAACTGATCTGTTCAAAAAAATTTCAAGAAGTACAGTATAAACAAACTCTCCTCAAGATCATATTCTCAGGGAAATGGGCAAGCCGAAATCACAAAAAAAAAATCATATTCGCCAACATAAAAAAGAAGCTAGAAAGTAGAAAGGGTTGATGGTTAGAGGAGTTGTCTAACATATTATGAGCCTACCGAACAACTCCTAAGTAGTCGATCGGGAACAGTCCGTTCAACCTAGCCTTTGAAACAGAAGCAGTAATTTTTACTGAACTCAATGTTTTGACTCTTAGGTTAGAAGGATTTGAGGAATAAGAGAACAATTGACAAATCGAGCACAACTTAAATTTTCTGGAAGAATGAAAAGAAGCCGCTCAAATAAGATTGGCGTCATATCAACAGATTATTCGTAACAATTACAACAAAAAAGTCAGACCCAAAACCTTTGAGCAAGGAGATTAGGTCCTACGAAAGGTCACTAAAAACACTAAAGAGTTAAATGCAGGAAAGCTCGCAGCAAACTGGGAAAGACCAAATGAAATCACAGAAGAAATTGGGAGAGGGGCATACAGGCTACGCAAAGTTTATGGTGATGGCACATTAATCAATAAACCATGAAATGCAATGCACCTGAAAATGTATTATTATGTATAATCCCCATAAATAAATTTCATGAACATTTCATTGATTCCTAACTGAATAAATGAGACAGACGATTAAAAACTTTGCTTTGACATTATCTTTTGTGAGTTGGGCCCCACATTGAATAAGGAGATACGCCAATATGGAACTTATATATAAAATTCCATCCAAATAAGCAAAGGTAATAGGATTATGCAGCGAAGAGGAAACCTCGCTGCACAATGCCACTGTCTTGCCTTTTTCACCCAATTGTGAATTAAAATGGCTAAGGCACGACCATCTGAACACCAATTGTGAATCTAAATGGCTAATACATGACCAGTCGAATGCCATTTATGAATTGAAACGACCAACTATTGTGAAATAAAATGGCTTAGGCATAACCAGTTGAACGTCAATTGTGAATCTAAATGGCTAAGGCAGGACCAATCGAACACCATTTATGAATTAAAAAGGCCAAGGCATGACTAGACGAATGCCATTTATGAATTGAAAAGGCCAAGGCATGACCAACCGAATACCAATTGTAACAGCCGAACGTCAATTGTGAATTAAAATGGCTAAGGCATGACCAACTGAACGTCAATTGTGAATCTAAATGGCTAAAGCATAACCAGTCAAATGTCATTTATGAACTAAAAAAGCCAAGGCATGACCAACCGAACACCAATTATAAATCAAAATGGTAAGGCATGACTAGCCAAATGCCAATTACAAATTAAAATGGTTAAGGCCTGACCGGTTGAACGCTAATTGTGAATTGAAATGTCTAGAACGTGATTAGTGGAACGCCAATTATGAAATAAGGTGGCTAAGGCATTGCCAACCAAGTATCGATCAAAAATAGAAAATCACAAACAGGGATGACTACTTAGATATAAACCACAAGAGAAAACGAATGGCAGACAAACAGAGATCAAAAATAACTCAGGATTTTCATTAAGTTCATAGCACATTCACATTACAAGAACTCCTAAAAAATTGGGGACAGTTACAAAAAGAAGAAGATCAAAGCAAGGACTTAAGAGGCATTATCATCCTGAGTAAGATCGACTGCACTGAAAGAGATAATTGAGGCATCTGTAGGGTCAATGGGATTGGTATTCATTGAAATAGGAATCTCAGGAGAGTTCAGAACTTCCATGAGATCCTTCTCCTTAGCACCAATCTCTGGATCCTGGTAATTCAAATCCTCAACATCCATTTCCTGGTCATACTGGTTAGGGTCATCTAGATAAAAACGCTTATCGCCAACGACGATTGCATCCTCAAAACTAGTCATATATGCCTTGGCATTTCAATTCTGTACAATCCTGAATAACCTTTTGAACATAGAATTAGCACCAGCCTCAAGATTCTGAACCCGATCCTAAAGAGATCCGACAATAAACTCATATTCACGAAGTTTAGACTCAGCAATGGCTTTCTAAAGCTCATAATTCTCTTTCTCCTTTTGAAGTTACTCGCAAAGAGTCCTGTTTTTCTCAAACTCCTCCTGGAAGGCCTTGGACTTGACCTTCTCATCTATCACCTCCTTTATAGCCACTCTTAAGTCAGCCTTTACTTTTCTCCTCTGAGCGTCAAACTTGTTAACTTTACCAGAAGCATGTTCAACCAGCCAGCACATGGTCATCATCCCAAATATATTCTAAAGAAGTACAGTAAAATTCGTGCACAGAACAGAAAAAGGAAAGCACAAAAAAGAAAATTACCCTTAAGGCAATATCGAGACAAGAATCTGGCAAGCTCCCTACAGACAGCTCCTTCATCTTTTGATCGTCTTTGGGAGGCCACACTCCCTTTATATAAGCTTTCATGGAACTTTATCTTCTAGGATTGAATCCTCAGAGGATAGAAGAACTCTGCTCGCTTTCACTATCCGATGAACCCATGGCACAACCACTAAAGAGCCTGGGGCACCAGATCCATCCCCATTGGCTGATGATGGGGTATAAGCAACTTCTCCTTCAACATCAGAAGGAAGAGTAGAACCAACTATCACTGCTCTATTTGAAGATAGAGAAGGAAAAACATATGTCCTTGGAGATTTTGATGGAGGGTTGATCTAATTTGGCTGAATTGATTGGGACCCCGAAATAGATTTTTTTTTTTTGCCATCTCATCTTAAACATACATTTTTTGTAGTGAAACCACAAACTCCATGTCCTGTTCGAATAGAGGTTTCTCCGGCTCGGATTGTTAATCATCTTTGCAACACGTGGTCTTGGGCAAACTTATCTTTTTCACCCTTAAAGCCTTTTTGGAATAACCTTCAAGGTTTGTGAAGCAAACAAAATCGAAGAAGTAGGAAGCAGTTTCCACATGTTGTCCTGAAAGCTATTCAGAAGCACCTCGACCTCCAAACAGGGAAGCAAATCCTTAACTACACCAAGATAAATATAAATGTGCTTAAAGAGCAAAACCTCACAAACTGCACAATCACAATGAAGATCAAGAAAGGAATCAAATAGGGGTATACCTACTTCGCTAAAAAAATTTGGGATCGGGTATTTATCAGAAAAAGGAACTTTCCATTTAGCCCCCACAACTACAAGCTATTCTTTTCAGCCATTATTTGAGGAAGGATGACCAAAGCATAGTGATCTGCCTAATTGGGAATAAAAATGGTAACGATTCTTTTTATATTTTGTGGCACACACTTGGTAGTAAGCGAGGAGATCGCCAAACCCTAATTTAAGTTTTCTAGTATAATTCAGAGCTAGAATACTTGAGATAACTCTAAAATAATTGGAGTTAACTTGAAAAAGAGCCAAATTCATTTGGCAGAGGACCAAATGATAGAAATGGTGAATCTAAAAAAATTGGGGTTAACTTGAAGAGGAGCCAAATTTATTTAGTAGAGGACCAAATGATAGAAAGGGTGAAGTGGAAAGCTAAACACATGGAAATGTTTGGCCGAGAATATCATCAAATTGTAGCCCAACCCCTCCCCAGCACGGAAGTTAAAATTCGAGGGATAATGCCTAAGTGAAACATCGGATGGGATTTCGAAGTCTTTCCTAAACTTCTCCAAGTTCACAAAAAACTTAGCAGAGTCAGATGGATCAATCTCTTCTAAGCTGAGCATGGGAGGATCAATACCTTTTAGGCTCACCGGGTTAGAAGGAAGAGCACTTACTGGGCCAACCTCACTTTCACTTTCATTTAAGAAATCATCGACAGGTTGATATACTTTAGTCTCCTCAAATCTATCAACAATCTCTACCTTCTTTGCTTTATTCATATTTACAAATGAATAACAAGAAAATGAAGGATGAGAAGCATTAACCTTGAAACAGGAAGAATAAAAATCACTACAAAAATCAAGATGAGAAATCACCAAAAAAGTGAAGAGGAGCGCTGCAAATTTGGTAAGCGAAACCTTGTACCCACGATACATCAATTTGAAGCGGTTAAAACCCTGAAAATTCGACGGCCATAGAAAACATGTTCCCCAAAAATAGGAAGTCATGCTACTTTAATCGTCACCCATTAAATCAAAAAATCCCCTGCAAATTCTAAACCTAGAAGCTGGAAAGGATTTGGGGGCAAAGTGTGGAGGGAAAATATCCCTCTAGTGGAGGAACGACACGTGTAATACCCGACGAGGTAGTGACTAGGCAACCACCTCACTCCAGCAAGTCTACATGGTATCCTACAAGGCAAAGTCGACAATTGTAATTCTGAGATTGAGAACTTAATTCAAAATAGCACAGATTATGTAATCAAATGTAATCACAATGATTGAGGAGTGAAATATGCATTCACCCCCCCCCCATTAGAGAAGAAATCAAGGAATGATTGTAACCAGGAAATGAATATAAAAAAGGGGGAAAACACTGAGAAGAAGGTGGTGAACTTCCTATATAACAAATTCTAGAGTGTCTCTACTTTAATTTACTTGTAGTTTCTGGTGAGTAGATTTTTTGCATCTACACTGAGATATAATTTATAATATATATTATTGTTTGGTTGGCTCAAATTTCTACTATGATTAGGTTTCTATTATAGAATTGTATCTTATTAGGTAAGTTCTTAATAAGCAAGTCTTGGTCTCAAGGAAGAAAAGTTCTTGTTAGGCAAGTCTTGGGTGTTGACCTCATGGTTTCAACCAAATGTTATTTGGGTGATTTTGATAATAACAATCTATTATAGTGTAGATTTAATAAGTTTACATCTCAAGTATCTTAAAGGATTTGGACTTCAAAGGGACTTACAAGAAGATATATGAAGCCACATAATCATAGAACTCAAAGATCAATAATTAAGATCAATTGCGAAGTTAAAGTGAAGCCACGTGATGAAGGAACCCAAGAGCTTAAAGATTTGAAGATCAAAAGACTTGGGTAGGCTAGTCTTGGGTGAGTTCGTGTATTTAAAGTTACGTTGATGTACTCACATGAAAGCTCTAGGACCAATGAATATCATTCATAAGTCCTTAGAGCATAAGTAATAGGACATGAACTTCATTTATAACATTATGAGGCCTTTACTAAGGTTGAGCTAGTTAAAGATTTCATAAGCTTTGGAAGAACTCAATTATTAAGTCATATCTAAGACCATGTATTTCAATCATATCATTTAAAACGGTCTCTAGGAATTAGAGTAATAAGGTTTTGAATTTATATGTTTAAATCATAAAAAGTCTTAGGTAATATTAAGATGATATCCAATTGGAAATATCTTTAATTCTCAATATTCACATTTAGTGAAGTTATGAAGTCAAGGAACTTGGATCAAATTGATTCATAATGACTTTATTGATTTGAGTTGGTTAAAACTTGTCACAACTTTTAAAGAGCTCATTTTCATATTAGAACCATGATGCATTTTCATACATATCATATCTTGGTCTTTATTTCATAGAGAAATTGATCGGCGTTGAATGTTGCGCATTCTAGCCTCTGAACTTGCGTATTTTATTCTCTTAGTGATAGATTATTTTGTGATTTTACTTCATTTTAGTATTTTCTGTATTTTTGGGGCCTTAATGATTATTTCAGTTAAAACCATGATTTTGGACTTTTAAAGATGACATGCAAGAATGTTAGATGAAGCCTACATCAAATGGATCTCTTCAACTCCATATTTTAATTCAAATCAGCCCAAGGAAGAGGTCCAAGAGAATTACAGCTGCTTAAGAAGGTTACGGGCCTAAAGCCCAAATCTGCGCTTAATACAGTTTTAATCCCATTTTAGAAAATAGACCAGAAGTGTTATTTTTGAGCCTCAAATCGACTTAATTACAACGCAAGTTGAACCAAATTCAATTCTGCACACTTTTATATTTCATGAAAATTTCGTGAATCAGACTTCTAGTGGGTCAAAAGTTGGGCCGAACGTCGGCAGAAAAAACCCACCTGATTAGTGCTGCGAAAAAACCTAATTAATTCCTAATTGGATTAGGACTTTGGTGGATTCTCTTGGGGCATAAAGTGGCGAATTGAAGGTTATTTAGGGGGAGTCGAAGAGAGCTTGGAGAGCCTTTGGACAGAATTGAAGACATATTTTGCAGAGCTTTCGAGTGGAGAATCATTAGAGAACGAAGTCTTACGCATAATTCATGAAGATGATGCCTTCTTCCTCAACCGTTGAAGCTTCTTCTTTTACCACGAGTGGCTAGTTCATCCACTAGGGTTTTGATATAGCCCTAACTAAGTATCAACGGTTTGATTGTTTTAATTATTGGGGACCTTTATATACATGCATAGATTGTATAATTTAGATGATTCTTATTATAGAATTGAGCTATAAAAGTCTTATAAATTCAATTTCAATAATTTCTTATCTTTTCTTAGATACTTAATTGTTGTTATTGAATTCAATCTCTCTTATTTTTTGTGATCATGAGAGTGATTATTACACAATAGGTTTCATTGAATATATCATTATACGCTTTGATAGAGTATGCCTAGAGAAGATGGACCATACTGCACCCTAGAGTAGAGTAGTTAGGCAGATGGCCCATGCCAATTGAAGATAGTTCATGACTTAACCTTCATCATATGTTATCTTCTTGACGGATGAAGGTGACCTTGTTGCCACCGACACCACCATGCATGATATAATTTCTCATAGTTAATTCAATTGACCATTAATTGTGGAGTTAGTAGTGAAGTCAAATATCCTAGATTTATCTCATATTATCCACACTCTTTATTTTCTTTTGTTTTATTTTATTTTACTCTTTAATTATTTTAAATATAAAAATTAAAATTCTTTTCTCTTAAATTTAATTAGAATTAATTCCGTATTCCAACTCATTCAGACCATAATCCTTAATGTTCGACACCCTTTTCAATAGCCCTATTCTGCAAAGAATTTGTTCTATTGCGAAGTGTGGTAATTTTAATTGATACACTCACAACACACGCATCAAAAATAAGTCTTAAAGCCTTAGGGACATGTTTCAAAGACCAAACCTTTTTATAAGTCTTTTCTGCACTTTATTGAATATCCTTTAAAGACATATCTAGTTTGAGCTTACTGAAAACACATTTTAAGCTTGCCGAAAACTCATTTTGAGCTTGCTGAAAACTTACTTTAAGAAAGTTGAAAATGCACTTTGAGGCTGTTGAAAATGGCAGTAGGAAACAGGTGTTTCTAGAGCAATTCTTCAGCCGACTAAAACACTATTTTCAGCCTACTAAAAGTTACTGGATCTGAATCTAATGGCTAGTTTGGTACATTTAATGCTTCCAACAACCTTCCAACAACTATATTATTCAAATCTATATATATGTGTTTGGGTTGCATTTAGCTAGTTAGAAGAGTGAGCAAAAGAGAAACTCACCTTGTATGTGCATTTTACAAGTATGAGAGTCTACCATAACCCTTCATGATCATATCTTGTTGGTAGAATTCACCTTCATGCTTAGATTTCATATTCTATAGAGGTAGAAATCACACATGAGCTTAATTCTTCATTCTTGTGGTTATTCATCATTCTAGAGTTGAGATTTCATATTGATTCATCAATTCTAATTCTAGGTATGTGCTCTATCATTTGTATATCTATCCATTGAGGGATAGTATCTATTATACTCAAACTCATATTCATCATATTTGAGAGGAAATCTAATATGTGTTCTTGACAAAAGGGATTGCTTCATAGAAGCTTGTAAATGTTCATTCTCTACCTTAAAAGAAGAATGATTGAGTAGCGCTCTCCACCGTTTAGAGTGAGCAATGGTTCTCACTTAAGTCGTCAAAAGTGAAAGAAAACCCAAGTTGTGCGCTTGACAGTGAAGTTTTGGTAAAGTGTTCACCGGAGCAAAGAAGCCCAAGTGTTGGACTTGGCAATTGTAAATGTTTGATTTCCACCCTTAAGGGAAGATTCATAATGAAAACCTCAAAAAGAGCTCTTGAGGCATGGACATAGGCCAGAGATGCTGAACCATGTAAATATCGTAGTGTTACATGATTTGCATTTCTCTAACCCTTAACTCCTTTACTTAATAGCATTTTATATATTTAATTTCATTATGCTTTATATATGAATATTATAAGTTTATATGTTTTAATTTATATGAGGAGGAAGGGATGAATGTTTGGAGTATGTTAATTAATTGAGTACTTATTTGATTATCTATTTGTCAATTAAGTTGCATATTATGTGTTTGATAAAATGTGCAATCATCATTTTTACACATTACAAACATGAGAAATTGCGCTTATATGAGCACTCACATTTATTGTATCCATTAGATCATTTAAGTGCATAAGAGCCTTTTAGATAGAGCGTTTGCATTCTCACTTGTTGAATACATAAGCTCACCAAGTGTTTGAAAAAAGTCCAAACAAAAATATTGTTGTCAAAACAAGATAAATCAAAAAAGCTTTATTGTTTGCCTAAAGTCCCTATTCACCCCCCCCCCCCCCCCCTCTAGGGATAATTCTTGGGTAACATTGGGCTCTAAGGAATTGAGTTTTGAGCTCTATAAATAATTACCTATGTTATAGGTTGAGAGTCGATGAGAAAAAAAGAGGCAATACTCTCTTTGAAATTAAGAGGTCATTTTCATTATTTTGAGAAGGCACTTAAAGAGAGAATTCTTGTTTTGAATTTGTGATTTCCTTTCAAGTGAGATTGGGTGTATAAGGGTTAAGGTTTGAGAGTTGAGTGTACTCTTGATACAATTCTTTAACTTGTACTATTACAATCTATATAGTGAAATTGAGTTCTCCGTAAACGTAGGCTTATTTAGCCGAACCACGTATATTTCTTGGTGTGTTCTTTTAAATTTCTTCATACTTGTTTACTTATCGTTATATTCGTAATATTTTGTGGTACATGATTGGAGGCTTGTTTCTCAACAAATTGGTATCAGAGCTTCAAAGTACACACAAGGTGTTTGATAAAAGTTTTATTTAAATTTTTCTTCATAATACGAGTGTTGTTCGTCTTGGGCACTTGTGACAATCATGGTCGATAATATTGCCACGTAGTATAAGGTGGAGAGATTTAATAGTAAGGGTATCTTCACCCTATGGGAGGGTGAAGGGCATCCTAGTTCAACAAGGCTTAGCACGGGCATTGAAAAGGAATGATGGAAAATCGAAAAAAATGTCAGTTAATGATTGGCAGGATATAGAGTCAAGGTCTGTTAGCACTATTCGACTCTGTATTAGGGATATTCTCACAATTTATAAAGGTAACACTCTTACTCAACATGAGTGATTTTTAGATTCACCCAAGTTGTAGTGTAATCTAATTTCTTTGAGCCGGTTGGACTCCATAGGCTGCAAGTGCTCCATTGCAGGGGGAGTCATGAAGATCACCAAGGTTGCATGGTATTGATGTAAGGAGAACAGAGTGGAGGTTTATATCGTCTAGTGGGGGAGTGCCAATGACACTCAGACTTCGATTGTGGATAGGAAACAGAGTGCACATGGTAGCAAGATCTTAAGACATGTTTTGTTTGATTTATTGAAGACATGGGTTGCATCGAAACCCCCTTTTAAAGTCACTTGATAGTGTTGACTTGACATAACTGTATGAATACATTGGTTGTGCGGATCAAGGGAAAGTACTGTTTCATACTTAATTCAAGTTATGCAGCTGGAGTTTGAAAAGACTGATGGATCATTTGGAAATTTGCATCGAGAGTCTCGTGCATTGAAGACTAGTCAAAATTTTTGCCAAGGAAAAGATTTGTTGGGTTGACTCAAATTCCTATTGTGATTAGGTTTATATTATAGAGTTGTATCTTATTAGGTAATTTTTTAATAGGCAAGTTTTGGCCTCAAAGAAGGAAAGTTCTTGTTAAGTAAGTCTTGGGCTCTAAAGAATTGTAATCCTTGTCAACCAAGGAATTAGGTTTTAGACTCTATAAATAGTTACCTATGTTATAGGTTTAGAGTCGATGAGAAGAAAAGAGACAATGTTCTCCTTGAAATTGAGAGATCACTTTTATTGCTTTGAGAGTACACTTTGAGAGAGAATTCTTGTTTTCAATTTGTGATTTTTTTTTAGTGAGATTGGGTGTATAAGGGTTAGAGTTAAGTGTACTCTTGATACAATTCTTCAATTTGTACTGTTAAAATTATATAGTGAAATCGGCTTCTCCGTAGGCGTATACTTGTTTAGCCGAATAACGTATAATTTTTGGTGTGTTCTTGTAAATGTTTTAGTATTTGTTTACTTATTGACATATCGTAATATTTGATGGTACCTGATTGAATACTTGTTTCTCAACTATTGTAATTAAATTGGAAAACAAATATCTAAATTAATAAACAAACAAACATTCAACAAGTTTTGATGGAAGGTAATAATGTTTATCCGCCTTTCTGTAGTTACTTTTTCTAGTCCTCATTTTTGTCTGGTCCTAAACTGATAAAAAGTTGTGGACCTAGAGCCATTCCTTATTTCCTTATTTCCTTCTTCCCTTTTCCTTTCCCTTTATCTTTTCCTTTTCCCTTTATGCCAAACGAGGGAGACCTATTCCTTCCTTCCTCTGTTTTCTCCTTCTTTTCTTTCTTTTACCGTACACAGAGGCTTTAAAAAAAAATAGGTAATATATATGGTACAATTATTTTAATTTTAAGGACCATCATGTGTTGTGTAATTTGGTATGTCATTATTCTAAAATTTTAAATACTACATAAATATGATATTTAATTAAGAATATTTTAGTTGACGCCTACTGATAATTTTACTCTCTATTCCAAATTAAATGTCTCTTTTTTTATGATGTCCAAAATTAAGTGTGCCAAAATCAATATATAAATACTTACTTTTCTTAATTATCCTTAATTTATTTTTTCTAAATTAGTAACATAAAATCTTAAATTATGTTGTCTCAGTTTCTGAATTTTAGAAAAAAAGTATTAAATACATGTCTTTTTAAAAAGTTCGAGTTTCCGAGTTTCAAACAATGACAATTATTTTGGTTTGACAAGGGAGGCGATATCCCCATTTCATGTTTGAACAAATTTATTTTATTTTATTTTATTTCTTAAAGTAAATGACAAAGTGTTACATTCTCAAAATTTTAGGACATTAGAGACAATAATGTCATTTTATTTTAAAAGTGGAGTGCACTTGTTATGAGCACTAAATGAGTTTTTTATCCCACTTTAAAATCAACTCATGAAAATGAATGTTAATTGGTCACATTTGCAAATGTAATAATATAATTTTTCCAGATATTATTTATAATTATTAAATATTAAATTCTTTTTAGTAATAACAGAGAAAGTTAGATGGACCATCCAATTATCAAGAGTGTCGTTTAGTTTTCTCAATTTATGTGAGGTGAGAACTCAAATTCCAAAAAAAGTAAATGGATGTGTGAGTGCAAAAGGGAAAAAAGAAAAATTACCATAAAATCCTACTTTATTTATTGAAAGACAAATAAATTTAAAAAAAAAAAAAATTCTCTAGATTCAATAAGTCTTACTTTTGAGATTTTTTTCCTTTTAAGTCCTAAATCACTAAAACTTTCATTTATATCCTTACTAAATTATATTTACTCTTCCTATATTAAATATAAAATTTAGTCTCAAACTTTCATATATATCCTTACAAAATTAGATATAAAATTTGAATAAAAAGATTAAAAAAAACATGTTATTAATTTTTTGTACTAAAATAGTGTATTCTACTTTCTACACAAGAGTTTTTGAATTGATTTTAAATTAGGTTAATTATTATTTAAACAAATAATGCAACATTATTGAGTAACTAAAATTTAAAGGAATATATAAAAACAATTAATTACAAAATTTTACTTCTCCTATTTAATAAGGGTATAAATGAAAGATATAGTGATTTTGGACTTAAACTAAAAAAAATTAGAACTTGTTTGTCAATGAATTAGGTCCCATTTGATAACTATTTATTTTTAGTGTCTATGGTTTATAAAAATAAATTTTTAGGATAAACATGTTTGATAATTTTTGTTTTGTTTATAAATTGTCAAAACACTTTTAAAACAACACTGTAACTAAGCCTTTAAATCCTAATCACCAAAATGATGTTTTAGTGTTTATGTTTATTATAAAAAAAAAACTTTTTTTCTTTTTTATCTAAAATGGTGATTGTATTATTTTAATTAAAAATTAAAACTACAAGTGAAAAAATGAAAAAAAATAATTATAAAAGGCTATTGGTTGAGGCAACGATAAAAATATTATAATTATTAAGTGTAGACAGAATTAAAGAACATCAATTTCCTTGAGAAAAAAAATATTGGGTACAATATGAATAATTACTAAAATACTTGATAATAAGAAATAGTTATATACTTAGGGGTACCTATGCTAAAAAAAAAACCTTATTTGAGGGGGAAAAAAACACAAAGAAGTCCCAACTGTTTTATTGTCAAAGAAACAAAAATAATATTTTATACTCATATTATTCATTCATTTTCAGTGTTGAAAGGAAAATATAAATTAAAAAAATGAAAAAGAAATAGTAGCAGAAAAAGTTCAAGAGTAAGAGTATGCCTCCAAATCCCTTTTCTTACTCCATACAAATTGAAAAATTTTAAACTTTCCTATATTTATATATTTTTTGTTCTTGTTGGTAAGGGATGCATAAGTAACTGGTGTAATTGAAATTGTAAAGAACCCTAACTAAACCGAATCGAACTGTTGAGAACGGTTCCGGTTACCCCAAAAATCATAAGGAATCGAACCGTATGCACCCTTACTTGTTGAGACCTTCTGAGTTATGGGTTATTTTAGTTTTACAGTATAATTTGTTGTATGCATATATATATATATATATATAGATTTTTTTTATGTATACTTCTTGTTTTGTTATTGTTATATAGATTTATTATAGTATGAATTTTGACTTTTTATATAGTTTATTGTATTAATTTTTTTTTTAAAATTAAAATTAACGAACATATTTTTCTATGTATGAATTTTAAAATAAGTCAAATATATATATATATATATATATAACATGTTTACAGATAAACAAAATTCTAACAGGGTCAAAGAGTCAAAAGATGGGTCTTGGAATAAATACAAAGAGAGCGATGGAAGCAAAGGACTTGATGAGTCAGAGAACCAGGTGTCTCTGTCAATTAATATGAGAGAAATAACGGGAGGTCACGTCACTTGCGAGATCAAGTGGGCCCCACGCTCTAATGTGAAACAAACAAAAGCCAAACCTACTAGCTTGTTGCCGTAACTGGAATTATAGCACCGAAATCTCAACAAATCAACCATCTTTACGTGTGTGTATTTATTTATATTTTATCCCCACATACATACTATATATATATATATGATGATGATGATGTGTATATGTATACATTTTAATTATATGTATAGATCCATCCAAAATCTCTACTTTCTTCACCAATGAGAAAAAGGCATAGCGGTTGGAGTGGCTCAGAGTTAACATTTCCAAGAAATAACTCTCCATTTGAATCCTCTCTCATGGCATCCTTGTTTTTTTGTGCACGTTAGAAGCTGGGATTAATTTAACATTAAGGTGCTATTTAATAAAACTGAAAATTAAATATTAAAAACTTTAGAAATTAAATTTTAATTATTAAAGTTTCTATGAGTAAAAATTAAAAAATAAATATTTTTTAATTTTTAAAAATTTTTAACATTCAGTAATAAGTGATATTTCTATAACTTAAAATTTTAGTCCATTTTAAGTGGTGTTTACGTTTTCAGTGGTATTCAAATTACGTTATCAAACGCACTTAATTAAATTAGTACTAATATGTTCAGAATTAAGCGTTTTATTGAATTATCAAACAACGCCTAAGTTAGATTAGTCCCAATTCTTGATTGTATACTAAAAAATACTGGTATACGCTAAAGGATTTTGGTTTTACAATCTCTACTACGTCAAGACACATGTCAAATTTTAAGTTATACAGGACGAGTGCAAGAGCGAAAGTGCAAAAATGAATGATCTCGTGTAGTCAGTGACTTTTGCTAGTAATCACTAAAAAAAAAGTTAGTCTAGTACACAAGGTTTCCATTATTGTAGAATTAGGAGAGAGTTAGTTGTACACATTTTTACTTTTATGTAGAGGTTATTTTCGATTTTGAATCCGTAATATCTAAATTATAATAGAATAATTTTACCGTAAAATAGATTCTTTTTTCTCTAAAATTTGACTCAAACAAATACAAAAATTTAAAAAAAAAAAAAAGTACATTTTTTTTCCCTCTAAAATTTGACTCAAACAAATACAAAAATTTAAAAAAACAAAAAAAAGTACACTCAAACTGTACTTTGCAGAATCATATTAGGAGATCAAAAAGCAAATTATGCAAAAGCCCACTAATAGACGTTGGACATTCAACTTCAATCTCACTTCATCAAAGCAGTTAAGTTAAAAACTATTACAAACTCCACTTTTATACTCTACACTTCACTTTCTATTTTTTTTAATAAAAAAATAGTATACTTTTCCTTCAAAAGTGTTAAGTAAAAATACATGTTGATATAATTGTAAGCGTGACCGTGTATTTTTGAACTTCATTAATTGTATAATATTATTTTGTAGTGAGTGAGAAATTATTAAGTAGTAAGAGATTATATATGATTCCGGAAAATTAGAAGGCTTCCTGTAACTAAAAAGTTAAATAAAGCTGATACATTTGATTATAAGATTAAGTGCCCAAAAACTCTCTCGTTATATACAGAATATGCGAATACATTTCAGATGTTCAAATAACCCCTGCAATTTTCAAATTGTACAAATAAGGACAAATCGTCAATTTGTCAGTACCGAAATTACAAAATGACAAAAATACCCTTATAATATTAAAAAAAGGATAAACTTCATTGACACTCCCGGAGGTTTGAGATATTGTCACACAGCTACAACTTTGTGTAATTTTATTACCAACACCCCCCTGAAGTTTGTGTCGTATATCACATACACCCCCTTCTGTCAAAAGTAGGCCATGTCAAACCACTTTTTGATAGTAAAAGACTATGCTATCATTTGACTTTTGGCCTAACCTTTTTTAATACTAAAATTACCTATTTAACCCTACCTAATAAACTAAAATGCCCTATTATTACATACTCATTTCACTGTTATTACATTATATATATATATACACACACACACATATATTTATACATATATATTTACCACCACTGCCACCAACCACCACCACCACAGGTGAAAAAACCACCACCACCACTGTTGAAAAAAAGTCAACTGCCACCAACCACCACCACCACTGCCACCAACCACAACCATAACCACCACCACCGTCAAACAAAAAATCAATTACCACCAATCACCACCACCACCACCACCACCACTACCACTACCACTACCACTGTCGAACAAAAATTGGGGATTGGAGACGAAGAAGAATACACACACACCCCATAACCATAACCATCACCACCACCACCACCACTGTCTCTGCCCTCAGAATCTCCCGATTCAACCTCACCACCGCCGCTGATGACACCTCCCTCCTCAACCTCACCATCTCCGCCAAAAACCTCAATAGAAAGCTCGCATTCTTCTACGACCCCATTACCCTATCACAACCTCCACATCGAACCAGGTCACAATTGCAAATGGGTCAGATCTAAACTAGGTCACCGATGACACCTCGACACCGATTCTATGAGTTCCTTGAGTTATGATCTGAAGAAGAAAACGAGGTTGCCACTGAAAATTGTGATGGACACGAAGGTGGTGGTGAAGATGGATGGATTAAAGAGCAGGAAAGTGGCCAAGAAGATGGATGGATTGTAAGGTTGAACTTCAGATCAAGATTTGGAAATGGACATTCTGATATTCAATTATATTAAATTATTTTATTTTTCTCTCTTTTTGATGTGGTTGTGGTTGGTGGCGGTGGTGTTAGGGTTTCTGATTGTGGTTGAAGAAGGTAGAGAGAGAAATGGTGGGCATATAATCACGATGGCCATTTTTTCATTTTCCAATTCTAATATTTTTATATTAAAATTCATTTAAATAATTAGGGGCAATCAGGACATTTCACTTATTAAAAAATTAAAAATTCTGACAGGGGGTGTTGGTGACGAAAAATTACGAAATTGTAGCCGCGTGATAATATATCAAATCTCAGGGGGTGTCAATGATATTTACCAAAAAAAAAGAGAGAAGATGTAAGTGCAAACAACACCTCACTAGTTGTATCCAATGAACAAATATCCCCCTTTGGCGAATTTTCGTTTAAAAATAACTGTTGTGTCATGTTTGACTTAATTTTTTTTTTTTAAAATTTTGAGATTATCCTTTGCACATTATAGGGTGAAGTGCTAACAAAGAACCATTGCTATATAAAAAATGTGCAAATAGCTTTTTTTTTTGTTCGAAAAATCTCGTCCATTTTTGGATATTTAACATATATATATGTAATACTGTAAGGGTATTTTTGTTATTTTCTAATTTTGGTATAGACAAATAGACGATTCGTCCTTATTTGCACAATTTTAAAATTATAGGGAATTAATTGAACATCGGGGAGAGGAGGGGGGGGGGTGTAGTGAGGGGTTTAGTGCAAAGAGTAATTTCAGAATTTTTTTTTTTTAAATTAAGTCAAATATGACGGTCCATGAATGTTTTTGAACAAAAATTTGTCGGAGGGGGCTATATGAGCATACTAAACTATAAGAGTATTTTTTGCACATTATATATATAGCGAGGAAGTTTTTTGCACTTAACTTTTGATTATATGATTTTTTTTTTTAATCCAATAACTTAAGAGATTAAGTTCTTATTGTGCTGAATATTTAATAAT
This sequence comes from Cornus controversa, assembly GCA_026545225.1. NCBI lineage: Eukaryota > Viridiplantae > Streptophyta > Magnoliopsida > Cornales > Cornaceae > Cornus > Cornus controversa. The sequence continues at coordinate 25,529,548 of CM048846.1, read as the reverse complement.
AGAAGCTAGATTTTAGGTTTAAGGCTTGCAAACTTACAATAGTGATTGGTGTAGACCAAAGTATATAGCATATATATATATATATATATATATATATATGTGTATACCCCAAAAATGAGTAACATGTACAATTGTATTCTTTACGGTACGTAGAGCCTACGAAATTACTGGTAGGTAGGTTTTTTTGTCAGTCTCGATGTGGCAGCACTAGAAGGGCTACGTGTGGAGATAGATTCTCATTTATACATAGACACATTGGCCATATATATATATATATATATATATATAATATATAATATTGCATCTCTTACCCTAAAGGTAGGGGAGATTAAATTGCAAGCGGGAAAGAGGCCTGATGATTGGGTTCACTGTTTCCTGTTTCTCTGTCGTTGGTCTCACCACTCAAATTGCTTTCCTAGCGGAGTACTAGTTCGTAACTTTGTGTGTGAAAGAGGTCTTCAATATACAACTGTATTTTGTGAAATATATATATATACACACACTCACACGATTAATCGAATTCTTATATTTGTTAACTATCATCAGAGAGAGTTTAACTTTAATATTTAAATCATTCAACATATATTTTAATTTTGAGTGACGATGAGATTTGAACTTGAAACGTTTGACTCTAATAGCATATTAACTACCATTTACTTTAAAAACTTAAGCATATTTAAATATTTCAACAATACTCATCCAAATCCAAAGGTAACTTAGATTTGTAGTTCAAATAAATATATAAATGAATAAAAAGTAAAAGAGACCCATTTTTTCTTAAGTTTATCAATTGATAAATTATTTTAAATTTCAACCAAAATCAAAAAATATGAAAAAAATTATTTCTTGTGTAAAAATTTAAATGATAAATATTTTTCAATTACAATATATCATGGTATCCATAATTATTTGAAATGACAAACTACCAATATGTTAATTGAGTATATTTCATGATTTTTGGTTATTATAACAAATTATTTATACTAATTATCATGGTATTAGAAGGGTTAATATTAGGGGTGCACACGGTTTGATTTTTTACGATTTCTGAAAGAATCGAAATTAAAATTGATTCCAACGATTCATTAATTTTGAAATTAGAACGAAAATAGTTGAATTCGGTTCGGTTCAGTTCTTTACGATTCCGATTCCGATTTCGGTTCTAGTTCCAGTTCCATATTTTATATTTGAAGTATAATATGGAGTTCAAAAAATGCGCATTTTTTGAATACTTTGTTGACATTTTATGTAATATTGTTGCATGGTTACATGAAATTTTACTTATTGATATTGCATTCAAATGAGATTGTTATTTAATGTGAGTCTTGTATCTTTCCAGTTCTTAGAGTTAGAAGTTTAGAGGATATTTATTAATCTTATTTATATATTATATATTATATTTGTATTTATTTCTCACAGTTCTGGTTCTTAGACTTGGAATTAGAACTGGAGTGAACGACTCCTAAAAATTAGAATCGGAATCGGAACCATAGTGAACGGTTCTATTTGGTTTAAGTACTTCTAGAATTCTAGTTTCAGTTCTACCGATTCTTTGTACACCTCTGATTAAGATAGTTTAAACATGTGCAAACAAAGAATTTAAAGTTTGTGATTTAGAAAGAGTAACATAGCCACATTAAGGGTAATACTTGGGAGAAAAGAATCAAAGTTAATGTGTGTTGAGTTATCAAAAAATGATATGGTAACACGTGATTTGACTATGACTATGACCTTAAATTGAGTATAATGGAAACAAAGGATTTATGTAACCAATTTTAAGTAGTTGAGAAAAGGCTTGGTGATTGTTGTTGTATCGTGGTATTAAATTAACGAGTCATACTATTTTTGGACGAGAGTGGTTGAATGTCTAAGAAGAAAAACTAAAGTTTCAAAAAAATAATTTAGATTCACGTTGGGGACCATGGATGTCATTTACTTATCCAGGGGACTAGTAAAAAGATACGACTTTATATGATTTTTATTGATTTAGAGAAATTTATGATAGCAACCTAGAAGAATATGAAGGGATTATGTGACTATAATTAGAACGACTTTGCGAGAAATAAGTAAATTTTTAAAATTAATGTTATTAACATTTTGCGACAATATATTTTTTATGGAACAAAACGTTGGGCAGTAAACAACGTATGCATAAAGTAAGCGGTAATGTACAACAAGCTAATAAATGATAGAATTCGAAATAAACATATTCATTAAATAGTTGAAGTAGTACAAATACAACATAAAATGAGAGAAAACTAATTAAGATGATTTGTGCATATACAAAGAAGATCATCAGTAGACCTGTTAATGGATTGAATTTTGATCCGAAATTCAAGTCAATAATTAATATATGGATTGAAATATTTAATCCAATAACCAGTTAGCGATTCAAATACGATAATTTATTAATTAAACAAATCAGATATGACTTATGTTGGATCTGATCTGATATAATATAATATATATAATATTTACATATTATTAAAATATTTTTATCATTATTTTATTATTACAAAAATCTATTCTAAATTTGCTCTTTGAGAACATTACGGTATATACTCTGGGTTATTACAAAAATCTATTTGAATATGCTCTTTGAGTGCAACACAAAAAAAAAGAAAAAAAAAGAGAAAAGAATATGAAATTACCAAACTAGATATGATATTTAGCAAAGATTCCCATTGGATCCTGGCGATGTTACTCGAATTTCCAACTAGTACGAAGAATAGAAACTCGGCATGGAGGACAAGTGTGATAATAAGGTTTAACGGCGAGGATAATATCGTCAAGAAAAAACGCCACCTCCTAACAAATTCTCCAATGTCCGCCAGCCCGGATCTTCGCGACCTTGTTTCAGACCATTTTTCTTCCTCTGCTCCCCCCAAAAGTCCACTTACACTGCTCATCACCATATATATATATATATATATATATAAACACACACATATATATACACACGTATTATTATAATATTACATCACCTTTTTTCTCTCTCTACTTTCTGTCCCTCTAGTTTTACGCCGGATGGCAGAAGAAACCGCTTCATCCTCCCATCGTAATCCCACACTTGCTCTTCATCCATGCTCCTCTCTCTCTCTAAAACCTTTACTTTCTCTCTCTACAACTCCCTTCTACTAACTCCTCTCTCTCTCTATCTCAAGCTAGTACTACTAATTAAGCATATTTGTTGTTTTTCGAAGCTTATTCAATTTGCATGTACACTTTTCAAGTCCTTGAACTTCCAAATCATCGATCCATAGCTAATCTGACCCACATAGTTATCGGACTCTTCTCGCATTGTCCCGATCGGTGAAATGGGGCTGTGTATGTGTGTGTTTTTGTAACGGCTGATTAGAGGACGTGTTCTGGTACAGTAAAGTACTCTCCTAGTTTCGGTTTCAAGAATCGATTTCAGTAAAGTTCGTTTGTTTGTTTGTTATCAAATGTGATATGTATGTGTTTGTGTTTATGTTTGTGTGTCTCTAGCGACGTTTTCAGAGCTGAGCTGAGAGGGTTTGATTAACAGAGATATAGAAATGGCTCCGGAGACTAACTGGCTTTCGTTTTCGCTGTCTTCAATGGAGATGCTGAGTTCGAGTTCGCAGTCTCAGGAGATGCTACAATCGACGACGAAACTTGTGCCTTTCGATGGCTCTTCCACTGATTCTCAGCAGTACTATTTCGTCGATAACTTCTATGGAAACGGTATATAAAATCACAAATTTTATTTTTTACTTTTTTGTTTGAGCCATCTCGAATCTGAATCTGTATATAAACGAATCAAATCTCTATTTGGTTGCTGAGAAAGATGAGAAGGAAAAAGAAAAAAAGAAATATATATAGAGACAAATGCTATTTCAGATATGTTTTCAATGAGTACTCAAAAGTACTAGTTGGACTAAGCTTAGTTTGAGTGGAATTTTTGGGCATCTTGATTGTTTTTTCTTTTTTCCTATATTCTTTCTGCTCATTTTCTCAGCAATCAAACAGAGCCCACTGCATGAGCTGTTCAGGGTTATGTAATATTAAGTTAATTGAAGCTCAAGTTTATTGACTGAGTTTATACGTTGAATGAAACTTCTTTTTTATGTTCGTCTCAATTTTTTTGCAGATTGGGCAAACCCTAAGGGTCAAGCGGTCTATACAGAAAGAGGTGATCAAGTGAAAGAAGGCACAGGACAAAGCATTGGTGATTCATCCATTTACACAAGCTTTGTTGATTCGCAAATGCAACAACCTCATGCTCCGAAGCTGGAGGACTTTTTCGGCGGCGATTCGACAACGCAGTTGGTTCGGTACACCGATGGCCAAACGGAGACACAAGACTCGTCCCTGACGCACATCTACGACCAGAGTGTTTCGGCTTACTTTAGCGACCACCAAGACTTCAAAGCAATAGCAGCGACGACTGGGTTTCAAGCATTCTCGACCAACTCGGGCTCCGAAGTTGATGACTCGGCTTCTGTGGCCCGGACTCAGCTCAATTGTGGCGAGTTTACGGGTCAAGCCACTGAGTCAGGGACCGAGTTAGCCCTCCCACAGTGTACTAATGGTGGTTTGACTCTAAGCGTTAATGCCCAGAGCGAGAAAGCTATTGTTGCGGTAGAATCGGAGAGTTGTAAGAAGATCAGTGAGACATTTGGCCAAAGAACTTCGATTTACAGAGGAGTCACTAGGTAATCTCTCTCTCCATTTAGTGGGTGTTAAATTAATTTTCAATTTAATTTAGTATTCATAGCTATGTACAGTACAAGAAAAGGTGGTTTATGTTGTGTTGATGCAGACACAGATGGACAGGAAGATACGAAGCGCATCTATGGGATAATAGCTGTAGAAGGGAGGGCCAGGCCAGAAAAGGGCGTCAAGGTATCCTCTTTCTCTCTCTTCACTTTCATGTATATATGCATACAAATTTATTTGTAGATATTGTGTATCTAGCAAACATTAATGGGTTCTCAGGTGGGTGAGTGGGGTATTCTCTCTCTTTCAAATCAGACTTTGATGATGATTGATTGACTGATGGCATCAAATATATTTATGCAGTTGTACTTCTGTCTGTTCTTTCTTTCACTGATTTGATCTGATGGGCCGCCATTTTTTTCATGTATTTGTGTTTGTTGTCTTCTACATTACCTCATATTCTTTGTACTCCATTACTCTTCAGTTTCACCAACAACAAATGGTGTGTGATTGTCCGGAAGTTATTCAAACCGTGTCCATATTTTCTGGTTACAACCTTTACACACTGCCACAGGTGTTTACATATATACCTCAGCTAGTCTGAACGCTAGCGTCTGAAACTCTGCAATTTTATCAGATAGCTTTTACTTTTGCTTTATCTTTTTTGGGACACAGGCTCTCAATGGGTTTGACCAAGTCACTCAAATGAAATTTAAATGCATAACCCACCAGATTTTAGGTAGAAATTCAGAGAATGAAATTTAGCTGATGAATACACTGGGCATTTATTGAGAGAAAATCTTAATATAATTTAACGAAGATCTAATGAAATATTTGGGAAAAAGTTACCAGTGACAAATCTTTGACTAAAATATTTTTGTAGTAATTTGGACAATATCAAATATGGTCTAAAGTTTTCGGCTTAAAATCATGGTTCAGCGGCCACTTTAATTTGAGTTCATATCTCATAATAAGGATATAAAAATATTATAGAAAGTGAAGCATGAGAAACTAGAAGTTAATTGCGTTCTCTTTGCCTAACAAATTCAAAAACAACTAACAAATTCAAAAACAATAAACAGTGTAACAAATTCAAAAACAAGAAATGTGTTCCGTAGTCACACATTTAATTAGCGAAAAAATATTGAGTGCACACCCAACAATCGTATTTTTGCGTGTATAACACGTGCTGTGAGTTCCATCGCACGTGTTGTGTATGTAGGGCTGTGATGCGCCCGGTGCACCGTCCGCCTGGGGCACCTAATATCTTATCCTAATTAGCCCTCTCTGGTTTCCCCCTTCCAATGCAGAAAAATGCTGTTCTTTCCTTTGCCTTCACTTTGTTTAGTGAAATGTTTTTCATACAGACATTTTACTTTCTTATTAACTGTTACTGAAGTTTCTACCTGACTTTTGCATGAAATATTGGATTGTGGATCATTGGCTGTTACTCAAATGTGAAATTCCGTTCTACAGTGTACTTGGGTAAGTAATTCCCTTGTTCACTTTTCTCATCTCTCTTTCGCATATATTCTATGACTATTTATGTTAACAATTTATATATATTTTATTAATTAAAACGGAATTGTTTAAAATTTCAGGTGGGTATGACAAGGAAGAAAAGGCAGCAAGGGCTTATGATTTGGCAGCTCTAAAATACTGGGGTCCAACTGCCACCACCAACTTCCCTGTAATAAACTTATAGTTTTTCATGTGGTTCAGTTGAATATCTGTGTGAAATATTAGGTAAACACGAACGTGAACTTAATACTAAACAAGATGGTTTTGACGGATTCCTTAGGTTTCAAATTATAGCAAGGAACTTGAGGAGATGAAAAATGTAACTAAGCAAGAATTCATTGCATCACTGAGAAGGTCTGCCTGCTTACCGACTATATGTTGTAAATTGTTAGATTTGCTAAACAAATAAACTGCAGTTTCTGAAGTAATATCTCTGAAATTTTCAGGAAAAGTAGCGGATTTTCAAGGGGAGCATCTATCTATAGGGGTGTAACAAGGTATGAACATTTCAATCCGATTGAACAATTCATATTATATCTATTTTTTTTTTTGAAACAATTTCTTTTATATTAGAATTGTATTTTTTATTAGCCAATTGTGGGACATTGCAGGCATCATCAACAGGGCCGTTGGCAAGCAAGGATAGGTCGTGTTGCAGGAAACAAAGATCTATACCTTGGGACATTTGGTAATATATTATTTCATCTTCTCTTGCATCTTACTGTGATGCCAAGTTGATAATCAGGCTGCCTTGATACTATGAGCGTGTGAAAACATTTTAATTGAATTCAGTTTCGGTCAGGATGAAGTAATGGAGAATAGACTCCTTAACTAATCTAGTTATGCTAATTTCTCAAGATCAGAGGAGGTTTAGCTCAACTGATATATTCTTTAATCAGATTTGAAGAACAAAGCTCTTTTGAGGAGCATGTTGCACTAAATAATCACTAGATATAATTTATCCTTTCAGCCACTGAAGAGGAAGCAGCAGAGGCATATGACATAGCAGCCATAAAGTTCAGGGGTTTGAATGCAGTGACCAATTTTGAGATGAGCCGATATGATGTTGAAGCCATTGCCAAGAGTGCCCTTCCAGTAGGGGGGGCAGCGAAGCGCTTGAAGCTCTCACTTGAGGCAGAGCAGAAACCATCTTTAAACTATGAACAGCAGCCCCAATGCAGCAGCAACAGTAGCAGCAGCATCAGTTTTGCTGCTGTTCAACCGGTTCCTGCTATCCCATATCGCTTGCCATTTGACACCGCATCAACGCTTTATCATCACAACCTATTCCAGCAACTCAACTCCAACAATGTTGGCACTTCATCTGATACCTCTGGCCCTGCCGCCGCCTCCATTGTATCTCCAATGTCTTTATTGCCATCACCAGCTGAGTTTTTCATTTGGCCTCACCAGTCCTATTAACAAGACCGACCTGTAAGTTAACTTCATCAGCAAATACCATTCAGCTGATGTTAACCCCCTCCCAGCCCTAGATTGTGGTGTTCACTTTAGGCTGACCCTTATCTGACCGACAAGCTTTAGTTTAGCGTTTAACCATATCAGGGCTAAACACAAGGTTGTTTCTTTGAATGCTAAAATTTTAATTATATCCTCGGGAGAAAAACTGGAATTTTGTAAGTAGCTTTTTTCTGTAGCTTAATGGGATGTATGTTGAATGGGTGTGGGGCATGCATTATTCTAGTCGACAAAGTTTAGGATCTTCTCCCATTTTGTTCTGGTTGGAGTTGCTCCTCTTTTTAATTAAATTATTATTGCAGAATTTTGTGCTACATTATGAACATCTATGACCATATATGTTAAGGTTCATATTTCCAACATTTGTATCTCAAATGCTATGCCTATGCTTTGACACAACAACTTAACTATAGTTCTGATCAGGAACACTGAACTCTAGGTGAACTATCTGCCGGATCTCCCATTAGGAGGGCGCTTCTTTTGTCTTTGGTTTCAAAAAAGGCTAGTCTCTGTAAATGTGAGCTTTGGAGATTCTGCCTGCCGTGATGGGAGTCTCGTGCAATGATTTGTGGACTATAAAGGTTGCTTTGGCCTGTCTCGTGCAACGATTTGTGGACTATAAAGGTCGCTTTGGCCGAGGGCACTTGGTTCTTAAATTACATTTCTAATGACTTTGTGTGCAGAATTTGTGTAGACTCTTGGAGGCCTGGCTAATGTTGGGTTTTTCTGAACCTATACTATCCAATTTTAATACACATTTGATGTCCTCTTCCCCGTGTGTGACTTAGGACACACTGATGTATGTAATGTCCCTTTTTAAACTCTGCTAGAGAAATAAATGTTGCAGTGTTTTTTAATTTATTATATTTTATTTTTATCCTGCCTTATTTTATAATTTCAGAATTTTTGAAATTTGTTTTCTTTTATCAAGGTGTGCATGTGTAAGGGAATAAATATCAGTATTTAACTTTATATCTCTACATATTATTACCATCAGGTCAATACTAACTTTATTGCTGACTTTTATTCAAATTATCAAAATTTTAGCAAGAAAACACTAATACATGCTATGCTCCACATCATGTTTTTCATTTACTGTATTTAATTAGTCGAAATATCATATCGAATCAGTGATATATTCTACGAACATTAAAGTATTTTTTTTTTATAAAACCAGTGGATTTTTTTACATATAATCCAAAATAACTTTTGTGCCTATTAATTAAAGGCAATAATACATACAATTACAGTCTCACTCAAATAATAAGAAAAGTAATCATGAACCCAACCGGTCTAACCCTTCACGAGCCACGACCAAACCGGGGTCGACCCTGATGGCCTCCTCGAACGCCGTCCTAGCCTCCTCTCTCATCCCCTTCATTTCGTAACACTCACCCAACAAACAAAACGCCTTTGCGTTATCGGAACTCAGCTTCACCGCCTCCACCAAGTCCGCCACCGCCGAGTCCACCCGCCGCCTCCGATTCACTGCCACCTGCATCTCCGCCCTCTTGAACAACGCGTCGCCGCGCTCTCTCTCTGATAGGGACTTCACGGCCGGCGCAGACAGGGCGGCGTCGAGCGATCTGAGGGCGGAGGATCTGTAGCCCATCAGGTCGTGGGCTAGGGCCTTGAGGATGTGGGCCGCAGCGTCCTTGGGCTCGAGGATGAGGGCCTTGTGGGCCTCTCCGGCGGCGTCTCTGGCCAGCTTGAGCGAGGTGGTTCGGTTGCGGGTGGATCGGGCTCGGGCCAAGAGGTGGGCCCCCTGGGCGAAGTGGCGGTGGGCTTGGGTGGTGGATCGGCCCTTGGAGCGGAGTTTGGTTAGAGCTTGTTTGGGGAAGAAGTGCAGTGCGAAGAAGATGCCTAGGGTTAGCAAGAGAATCGCCACTTGTAGGAGTACATCGGTCCCCATCTCTCTCTCTTTCTCTCTCTAGAATTGAGTTGTAGTAAGAGGTTTGGTGAATGGTGCTTTTCAAAGAGGATGAAGGCGATGATGACGAAGAAATTCATGTGCTCCGACTCGCTATTGATTTCATCTGGACCCTTGGTTTTGTGGGTCGGGTCCCATTGTAAGTGCGTAAGGTCAAATTTTGGTTTTTTGGTGCTCCCATTTAACAAGTGTACTTCTGCTCAAATCCATAGATGCAATCCTTCATGCTATTATTGTTAATTAAATTAAATTAAATAGAGAGAAAAAGAAATTGAAAAATCAACAGCATAGGATACAAAATAGAGAAAAAAAAGTAAGTGAGAATTCAACATAGGATACAAAAGAGTGTGGGAATTCAACATATGATACATGAACATATTTCATTTGCAATTAATGTAGCAGTACCTAAAATGCAATTGAAACCAAAAAAAAGAAAAAGAAAGTGAGATTAAAGTGGGCTTGTTATAGCTTTTGTAAAGTGGTACAACTGTATTCACTTGTCATTTAATTTTGGGCATTCTGAAAAACATGTAGACCCAAGTTTGATTGATGCTTTGGATTCTATAAATAAAACAGCATCTGGTTAATGCAATCTTCCAAGCTGACACCACCACAAGGTCATATGGTTCTGAACCTCCCAAAGGCAAAGCAAACAATGAGAGTAGAAGAGGCGTTGTGAGGCAGAGTAATGACAGAAAAAGCGAAAATCGAACCATTGAAGGAGACAAAATCTGTAGAGCCAATCACTGATACACAGTGGGATTTACAAATTTTATGTCTTGTTCGATGATTCGATTTTCGATCACACAATCATTTTACTACGAGAACCATATCACTCCATAACAAGTTGCATATGGCGATTTAGGTCATTGAGGTAAGTTGTACAAGTATAGTCTTCCAAGTCACAAACATCCAAAAGGAGTGCTCTCCCTCCCATGGACTTTTGCTTCACATCTACAACTCCATCTTCTCCTCTCAATAGCTGCACAACCTACAATCCAAGAAATTCAGCTTTGCACCGATTAGTCTTGTGCCTTGAATATTGCAAAGAGGAGTAATAATAGAAAAAGTGAAATCCAAATTACTGAACAACATACAAAGTTTCTGACGGAGTCATAGACTTTGTCTTGTTCGGTGGTTCAGTTTTCGACAAAACAATCATTTTTCTTCAGAAGAAGTAAATTAAAGCAGGCATTAAGATACCCACCCGGTACATGTTTGGACGCGAGCTGGGTAAGTGATGAAGGCACGACGAAGCTGTCCAAATGGCGCGTTTCATTTCACCAATGTCATAAGCATCTCCTAAACGAGGATCTGCAATTTCTTTGACACCATTCTTCTCCAGAAGCGGTTTTGCCTATATATGATACATATAGAACCGTAATATACTAAACGATCCATAATCTATATAAATATGTGTACATTTCAAAGTTAAAGACAAGTAATTTATAGCTTTTAAGGATTAAAAGATGATAGAAAGAGGGTGCTGGGGATAAACTTTGTCTGTTACAGTGTCACCTAAATAAACATGGGAAATTTTGTCATTACATATATATATATATATATATATTATATATATATATGGTACTAGAAAGTGTTTTCTTGATGAATTTTGTGAAATCAGTTGGTCAGATCAAATATATATATTAGTGTAATCAGAAAAAATCATACCCACATCACAAGACTCTGTTGACATGAATCAACAGCGCGACGCCCTGTTATAAGCTCCAGTAATAGAACCCCAAACGCGAATACATCAGTCTTCTCATCCACAATTCCATGCATGAAATATTCTGGAGCCATATATCTGAATCCAATTGTAAGATTCATGAGCCCAATAGTTGATAACACGTACATGAAAGCAAATATATATATATATATATCATCTTACCCAAAAGTGCCCTCAATGGGGGAGACAACATGGTGAATCCATTTGTCTGGAAGCCACTTTGCTAGTCCAAAATCAGATATCTGCACATTTTAAATGACATCAGAAAGCCCAAGTTCATTCCAAGCAAGAATTAGACTTTCAACAAGAAATGAAATGAAAAGAAAAACCTGAGGCTCATAATCTTGAGTGAGTAATATGTTTGAGGCTGTGATGTCTCTGTGGATTATGCGCCTCTGGCAGTCACAATGCAGATACTGCAATCCTTCTGCTACCCCAAGAGCCACCTTAAATCTTACCTTCCATTCTAGACTCTCTGTTGAACCTGAAATACCATGCATATCTCTCTTCATCACTCAAATTATTGTGATTCATAGTTTTACAATTTGCTTCATATAGCTAAAGTGTCACACTAATGATCAAACCAAATGTTACACTAGACAGTCCCTAGCTAGCACTCAATTGAACTATTTCCTTAGGCCATTTGGTGTGGTGGCTAGCCGCTTGGATGACTAAGTCAGCTTTAAAGACTAGCCACCACATCGATTGTTGTGGCCAGTCCAGCCAATTGGTATGATACCGATTGGACTGACCACTTTTATTAATATATTTATAGAGAGAGAGAGAGGAGGGGACGTTTAGGAGAAAGAGAGAAGAAAGGCTGGCCACGAGTCTTGCCACAATTGATGAGGCTTGTGGCAGGCTGAAGTGGGTGTGTCATGTGACGAGTCTCACACAGTCTCAATTGACTCACTAAAGCAAGTCAATTAGAGTTACATTCCAGTATAGCCAGACTATACGGGATTGATAGCTAAAAATAATGTGCCCCGATGCATCTCAACATAAATATCTTAACTAAATAGAAATAAGGTAGTGAATTATAAGGCACCATGTAGCACAGAAGCAAGGCTGCCATGGGGTAAAAACTGGAGGACGAGGTGGAAACCACCATCGACGCTGAAGCCAATCAATTTAGCAGCATTCGGGTGGTTTATGTGAGCAATAATCCCTAGCTCAGACAAGAAATCGCCAACTCTATCCTCGTCGTTCTTGTTTTTCTTCGTTATCTTCTTTACTGCAACCACTTGACCATCCGATAAGCACCCTTTGTAGACCTCAGCATGCCCTCCTTTCCCAATCAACTTCTCTATCAAAATATAATGCACAATTACACGACTCTGAATTGGTAAAAAAAACAAAATAATAATAATAATAACATTGATCTATTCCATTACATGTGTATCATATCAATTTTAAATTGTTATGACAAAGATTGATGATTGACACCCCTTAGAGTTCACCAGCAACACATTGACTGCAATTAGCAGCCATAATTTCAAACATTGCAACTACTCACTAAAAGTCGGATGGCCTCATTTGGAATTATGACAGAGTGTGCCCAAATCAACTAAGAGTTTGAGAAAATTCAACCTTGAATTCCATTTGCATAAAAAAAAAAGAAAAGAAAATACTACTTTTGAAAGATTGTCCAAAGAAAAAATCTTCTAAGATAATCAGAAAACTAGTAAAACATGTAGGAACTTGGAAACACATAAAAGAACGTTAACTCTTTTTCTTTATTTTCTCTTAAAATTCAAGCAAACGTACGTCCACTTGTAACAGAGGACTTTCATTTTGGAGAGGAGAAATCACAACATTTGTGCGTTGAATATAACGTGACCAGGTGCATAGATTCACATGTTAGTGAGTTTATAATGAAAATAGATTCATCCGTTAGCTATTTTATTATGAAAAACCCATGTTCTGAATCAATGACTAATCCAAAATTAGTTTAGCTTTTTTCTAATTAATGGAATTGACACTGATAAATAGTGATAAAAGAACAACTCTAAATGTGTGAACTCCTTCAAACACACCAATCAAACGAGAAGATTTAGGTGTAAATACACCTTGTGTGTTATCTACGCGCGATGTGATTCACATTACGTATTATACATTGAAATTTACCCAATATTTACGGCGAGTGTGGCATCCAAGGAAAATACACACCCCTGTTGTCACGGAGGATTAGATATTTTCAAGTCACTAACTGGCACCCTTGCTTTTGGTGTAATATGAAAGGGTCAAAACAGTCAGGTCCCACAATAAATTTGTGATAATATATGTCTATTTTTGTTTTGTTTTGTTTTAATGTTTTTCAAAGTCAAAAGTTTTCACTTTCAAGTACAGGTTGCTTTGACTGCCTGTGAGTGGTTGATTTTCGAAAAAGAAGAAAAGTAGTTGACGGCATTAATAAGTCATGCAATGCACAATTTTCCACTGACTCCGATGCTTTACAATCAAAATCAAATCTAGTGAAAAGTAATTACTCCTCCGTACCAAAATTTTTATTTACCATTTTATTTTTAAATGTCTCAAAATTTTTGTCTCTCAATGTGAAAATAATAATTTAATTCTCTAAATATTCTAATTGTCTAGGTCAACGAGTACTTTAAATGGATAATTTTATAATTTATTTTGAAAATTGTACTAAATATTTGTACTTTTTAAATTTAAAATTTCAAACAGAAAAAAATAATTTTGGAAGCAAAGGAGGATTTGATTGAATTGAAATGGATGCCTTTTAAATGTTCAAATTGCATTCTTGTTTATGAACAAATAATTTTGAAGTACATACTTGATGCAAAGAATATGATTCTAATCAGTGGACAAATGAACATAATATGCTAATCAAACATTTTTTTTTGGATGGAAAGGAGAGTAAAAATATGGAGGAAATGTTATCTAAGATGGAAAATGAGAGGATTCTAAATGATAACAAGGCCTCAATTCCCTTCAATAATATTTTGACGTAGGATGTAAAATTTTACATCTTATTTGGTTGTACTCAGAAAACAGTTTTCAAAAATACAGAAAATAGAAAACTGTTTTAAGAGAATTATAAAAGATAATTATTTAAAAATATGTATTTTTTAAGTGAGTTTTTAAAAAAACAGTTCTCAAAAAAAGGTTCAACCCAACATACTTTTGTATAATTTTTTAATTTTTAATTTTCAGAAAACAAAAAACTGAAATAGCATGCCCTTAGTTTTTTTAAGGGCCCATTTGGTTTTCAAAAATCAATTCCCAAAAGATAAGAAAACAGAAACATTATTTTCAGAGAAATACGAAAGACACTTCTTTGAAAATATACATATTTTTTAACTATTTTTCCGAAACCGTCAATCAAACAATTTTTTATATTAAAGTTTTCTGATTTTCAATTCTCAAAAAAAAAAAAAAAATCTATAAACAATGAACCAAACATTTCTTCGAAAACATAAAACAATTTTCTTTGCACCCAAAAAATTAGTGAAAAACAGAGAGAAAACAGAGAACAAGCTCTCGAGTGTTGTTTCTCTTACCAGAATTGAAATTGTCAGTAGCTTCCATGAGCTCATCATAGCTGAAGTTCCTCCATGTCGGCTTCGGCATCATCGTCATCATCTCTCCACAATCAATCTCATCATCAGCACTCCGATTGCTCCCAAACTTCTTCCTCAAGCTCTTGCTCGAAAGCTCATACCCACGAGTCGTCTTCAATCTCCTCAGAGACTTCCTCTTTATCTGATCAATCAACTTCCTCCAATGCAACCCATGATTAGGAGTAGTAATCTCGCCGGAAACAGCTCCGTCACCTGCTGATTTCTCGGTCTCCGATGACTCACAACTGATAGTACTGATTATTATGCTTTGGTCACAGTCCGAACCCGAAAGAGAAATCTCCAGCACACTTCTAGGCGATGACTGGTCATCGCTGTTGTTGTCTTCCTTGTTATTCATACCATTGAGCAATTCTGTTTCTGGGTTTTCTTGGGTTTCTGAGATAATTTCTATTACACAAAGAAATTGAGAATAATTAATAAAAACAGAGGATATATATTCATTAAGATCATTTCAAATAGATATATAACATCATAATCAGCTTACCTTCCATGAAAACTATTATGGGCTTCTTGGGTTTGTCTTATTTTTGAAGATTACATTTAGAGAGAGAGAGAGAGGAGAGAGAAAGTGTTAAAAATGGTGTATCTTTAGGGAAATGGTTATTCTTCGAGGGAGAACAGAGGAGACGAAAACAAATATGGTGTTGAGTGGAATATATGCTTTGTATTTATACACAAACACCTTAGTATGTAATCAAATCAGATGATGCAATCTCGGCCGTCGCTTTTAACTTTCGTGATTGTTGGCGTAACTACCGCTTTTAGAGGCAGACAGGGCCAATAACGAACCCAACTAACCTTATGTAAATGAATACGTCTAACGTAGTGCACCACGAATCCGGATGCTCTCGTCTTCATAAGTTATTAGGAAGCACGAATACGAACATTGAACACACATATATATATATATATACAAATTTTTGAATAGTATTCTCACTCTCTGTCTCTTCACTTTCATGTATCTATGCATACAAATTTATAATTTTTTTTGAAATACTTAGTATACATTATTGTTATGAAGTGTCTGACACGTGTTCGAATAGTGTTTAAGAAGTATTCGAGAACTGTCTAAAAAAATGTCAGAACACTTTTATAAAGTGTTCGACACATGCTCGAGTATTCGACATGAGTAGAACACCCTTGGTGAAGTGTTCGTGCTTCTAGTTCATAAGATATTCTAGACTTGCGCAATAATTTTATATCATTTATACAGTAATTTTACATTACTTATACTACAACATCTATCTTACATCGTTTACGAAACAATTTTACACTAATCACCCGTAAGTAATGTATTATATTTGTAATTTACATATGTAAATGAATAGTCTCACGTAGTACACCACGAATCCAAATACTCTCGTCGCTCGTGAGCTAGGAATCATGGATACGAACTCGAACACGTATACATGCATACAAATTTCTGACACCTGTTCGAATAGTATCTCACTCACTCTCTCTTCTCTTTCATGTATATGTGTATACAAATTTATTATTTCTTTTTTGAAATACTTAATATATATCATTGATATGAAGTGTCTGACACTTGTTCGAATAGTGTCCAACACTTCTATAAAGTGCCTGATACGTGTTTGAAGAGTACCTGAGTATTAGACATGGATACGACACCTTTGATGAAGTATTCGACTTTTTAGTTCATAAGATATTCTAAACTTATCAATAATTTTACATCATTTATACGGTAATTTTACATGCATTACTTATACTACAACAACTATCTTATATCATTTACGTAACAATTTTACACTAATCACCCGAAAGCAATGTATTATACTTGTGTGTCGTATAAAATGTATTGTATCGGAAAAGCGATATCATACACAACCAGACTATTTCAAAATTTAAATAGAAAGATAACATAGTAGCTCTTGAGGATGGTCTAATGTCATTTCTTTTACTTTTAACCACTTTATTAATGTTATTATTGTTATTTATTTTGAAAAGTAAGGTCTTGGGATGTGTAGTTAGTGCTATGCTGGACATTTTGGTGACAAAGCTTGAGGTGAGTACATATGAGAGTAAGTGTAATTAATCATGGGGTTATATCTAGTGCGCCACTCATTTATTTGGTGGGTCCAAGGTTTTGGGATTTTTTTTGGCAACTTGATTGATTCAAGTTCTAAAGACATGATGTATTTCTGCCTTTAATCAACCTTCGAATGTGGATTTTATGATCATATTGAATTATATGCGCATGCAAAAGAATAATCTCTCTCCATTGTGGTATTTCAGTTATTTGTGACTTTTAATCGATATATGTGTATATGTGTGTGTATATATATATATAGAGTAATGCTACACGTCATGAAAATATTTCATGAATTTTTATCTTGAATGATGTGGCAATTAAATGGTGAGTTAGTATTGGTGGGATTCCCCCATACACGGAATGTCAATGGTATTATGACTTGTCACATCATTCATGAAGGCAATTCATGATAAAATTTCATGACGTTTAGCATTTCCCATATATATATGTATAAACGTATATGTATGCAGAGTAATAACTTTTGAGATAGTATTTTCGAGATACGTGAAAAGCAAATAAGTCTTTTAATAAATATTTTAATTCAGTGACTAAATAAAGAAAGTTCATTATAATATTAGTGTATGTATCTCTCAACAAATGAATCTTGGATAAATTATATGATCTTTTTGTAGTTTAGTTAATATACACCAATTTTTTTTTTTATTTGTTAAAGTACAATAACCTTTCTTGTCAATGTTATTAAGCAAATACCGTTAGGCGTTGACCGAAGTAACAAAATTATATATATATATATATTTTTAATATTATTTTAATACATAAACAAAGCAAAACGAAAAGACAAAATTATCCAATTGTATTTCAACGTCTGTTCACCCTTCTCCTTCTGCTCTGCCGCCAATAACAACACCGGTGAACTTAACAGTTCATTTAGAAAAAAAAATCCAAACTTGATGATGTTGACCAGAAGGTTTTGACTTAAGGGCAATCCTGTAATTTTGATAATTACAAACAATTTATGATGTCTTTATTACTAATGTCTAGATTTAAGTGGTTATGCTAATGATTATATGTAAAGACAAAATTCAAGGAATCCGTCACTTTCAAGCTCAAAGAAGTGCCATACAAAATCAAGTGATTGGATCATGAAGAAACATAAAAAAGGAAGCGTTTTAAAGTTTCAAAATCTTCCATGCCCAAAAGCATCTCAAACTAGTGAGCATTATTTTCAAGATTTCAATCGGTCAATCCATATTGAAGAAGGGATAGATAGGATGGTGAGCACTTAGGAAATAATGTTAAAGTTTATTTGAATACAAGTAAAGCTCAACTTTTTCAATGATCATACACTAAATTTTTTTTCAAACTCATTTTTGATCATCCATAGGTCTTAATTATCACTCATATTTTATCATTGACCATCTTATATGTATGTTTATTCAAAAATCTGTTTTAAAAAGAGCTCTTGAGCATACATATATAGTTTCGGTCGACAGATGAGTTCCATCAACCGACTGAACAAATCTGAAATTAAATTTCAGTAGGCTTTACAAAACAGGGGAGTTTCAGTCGACCGAAGCTCAGCTTCAGTCAACCGAAACAAGGTTATCGGTCGACCGAATAACTTCATCAGTCGACTGATAGAAACTGGAAACGAATTCTATTAGGCCTTACAAAACAGGGGAGTTTCAATCGACTAAAGCTCAGTTTCAGTCGACCAAAATATTTGGTTCAGTCGGCAGATAAAATCATCAGTTGATCGAAACTTGGTGGTTCAAAGAATTAACAGCTAGTTTCTGTATTTAATGCTCCAAACCACTTGCCCAACTACTTCAGAACGACCTTCTCTAATTCCCCCTCTATATAAGAAGAAGATCCATGAATCATAAATGTACTGAACTTGAGAAAAACATTCTTGTGAAATCATTTGTGCATTCAGTTTCACTGACTTTGTTTTTCATTCAAAGACTTGAGCTTTAAAACTTGTGATTCATTTACTCTCTAGTCTGTGAGCTTACATTTATGTATCTATCTATTGAGAGAGAAATACGTATTGAGAGATTCATATTGTAAATCTATATTTTAGAGATTCTTGTATAAAACTTTTCTATTCAAGAGGATCAGTGTGATCCGAAGAGAGCCTAAAGGAGGTAGTTTCTTTAGTAAGGGTTAGTGTGACCTAAGGAAGATTAAGAGAAGGAGTTTCTCTTGAGTAAAAAGGTTTTGCACTCCACCTATAAGGAGTAGCCGTATTGAATACGGGAAGTTTCAAGAGGGGTCTTGAGCCGAGGAGTAGGAATTCCGAACCTCGTAAAAATCATCGTGTCAATTGCGTTTGATCTCTCTATCTTTATCTTGTTCTATTGTGCTTTAAATTACTATATTAATTATTGAATATTCATTACAAAGATAGAAGTAATTTCTTTTTTGGCAAATTTACATTCAGTCAATCGAAAAAATATCCATTGTTTGCCTAAGACTCTATTCACCCCCCTCTAGAGTCAATACTTGAGTAACAGATAAAAATAAAATATTTTTAATAACTTAAACATAATTGCAGTTTAAATAAATAAGTGAAGAATCTATTATTCACAAATTTAACAAACAAATTCATTAATTGACATGAGTTTGTATTTATGTATGTAACCAAGGAACAACAGTAATTTTTTAGAGATATGGCTGTGAATTGAAAAGCATAAATTGGTTGGCTGGCTACTAGCTTTTATATATGAGTTGGCTACTTGGCTCTGTAATTTTATATACTAGTGTGTATATATATACATGTATTTATGTATGTAATCAAAAGAACTAACTTTTGTACTGTTGCTTTTAAAAACGTAAAAAAAGAATTAAAAAGAAAAAATAAAATTTTATTACATAAACTGAATTGAGAATCTCCAATTCATATAATTAACCCTAATTCTTCTAAACCCAATTCAAAAACCATGTGTTCCATTGAAGCCAAGCCACACAATTAAACATTCTAATTTCAAGATCTTAACTCTTGATTGAATTGAGTGAAAAGAGAGAGATTAGGGAGAGAGTGATAATGAAAAGAAAAAAGAATAGGAGAGAAAAAAATATCTTATCACTTCTCTTTCTTGCCACTAGAAATTATTGTCGACAGCTTTTGTCGGAGATCAATTTTCTCTCTTTCTCTCTCTCCTTCCCATATAAATATACACACTTATATATATATATATATATATATATATATATATACACGGTAGTTTTTTTGTTAATCGTGTAATTTGGTTCGAGTTGTGAGTGTGTCTTCTTCTACATTGGCTCTTTTTCTTCTCTCTTGTATATACACACACACACACCTATATATATGCCTATGAATAAGTATACAATCATATATGCATATATACACACACACACACACACACACACACACACACATTTATATAAGGGCTTTTTGAAATGATAAGGAAGAAGAAGGGGATAATTTTGTCAACTTTATTTAGTTAAAAAGGGTATTTAAGTAATTTCACATGATTTGATAGGGATAATAATGTCTTTACATGTTTTTCAAGGGTAGAATTGGAATTTACAATTTACAAATTGCTAACATCATAATTTTTCGTTATTGACCGTGTTGAGCATTAATGGAGGGAAAATTTTTGTTATCTCGTATTCAAATATCAAGGGAGATTAGTATAAAATGACAAACAAAATGGGAGTTTAGTGTATATTGAGTGAATTTCATGGGAGGTCACTGTAATTTACCCATGAATCTTTAAATAAGCACTTAGGCTTTTAAATGATACATGTGAAAAGTTTGTCTGGACTAAAAATGTTAGTTGATTACTTTGTTGCATGCCAAAAATTTATTATTGTGAAGAAATAATTGAGTACCAAAGGATCTATTTGGTTTAGTTTTCTTCTCATGTTTTCGGAAACAAAATTAAAAAGCTACAAAAATTTATTTGTGTGTCAATTTTTTGAAAATTATTTTTTAAGAATTCAATAAAAAAACCTATTTTTAGAAAAATATTTTCTATTGTTCTTTGAAAATAATTTTTAGTGCCCGTTTAGGAGAACTTTCTGGGAGATTGAAACGGACTTTCAAACTTAAGAAATTCAATTCAAAAAAATATTAATGTTTGGTAAAATAAGGAAATGAACTTTTAATGAAAGTCGAAATCCTAAAAAGTCCGTTGAAAGGAACCTAAAATTATTTTAAGTGAGATATTTTATAGACAATTTTGCTTTCTTTTATTCTGTGAAATTTGCCTTTTGAGATTAATTATTAAAGATAAATTTGTCATGTTAAAAATGTGTTAATTGTGAAAGAAATTTTTAAAAAAATTCATCTAGCAAACAAATTTTTTTATTGAAGTCATTTTTCAAAGGCCTTTTAAATGAAAGAAATTTTAAAATTAGAAGCATCTCCAAACACAGAATTAGTTATTATTAAAAAAAAACTTAATATTCATGTGATTAACATTATTCGTATGAGATTAAAACAATAATAATAATGAATCATGTTTGGACATGAGTTTATCCTAAATAGGACAAACCCACAAATTTGAAAGTTGAGTTAATCATGTGTGCACCTCTATTAACGGGTCAGAGCATATATATACAATATATGATGTAATTAAGGATAAGTTCATATTAAGTATATGTACGAGGACTGCACTAGGACAGGCCTTTGTCTTATCCATGGTTATAGAAGTGCCATAATAATATTGATAAGATCGACAATTTGATCATTCTGCTATTGAATTAGTTATCCTCAGCAATCACTATCTCAAGCATATAATAATAAAAAACCTGAAAGTCTAAGTGGAGAAGATTCATTGTTAAGTGGGTGAGCTAAACCTGTTCTAGTTAAGTGCTACTATATATATATATATATATATATATATAACCCATAACTCACCAACCTCACCAAGGACACTTCAGTAATAGAAGTATGTTTTACAGAATTCCTTGATGTCATGATCCAATGTCTTTTAAGTAAAAAATGAAACACATGATAATCCAAAACCACATTCAATTAGGGTCTAAGTGGAGAAGATTCATTGTTAAGTGGGTGAGCTAAATCTGTCCTAGTTAAGTGTTACTGTAACATTTATATATATATATAAACTTGATATAATAAGGACAAAAGAGATAATTTAACTGTCAAAAGTGATAAAAAAAATTAATTTTGTGATTCAAAATGTCTTTCATTATTTAAAATCTAAAATTATTTTATCAACAGTCAAAATTCCAAATGTATGATAATATTTTATATATATATATATATATATATATATAGAACCCATAACTCACCAACCTCACCAATGTCACTTCAGTTAGACCTTGATGTCATGATCCAATATCCTTTTAAGTGAAAAAAAAACAAAAACATATTGATAATCCAAAACCACATTCAATAAGGGCTTTTCTAACCTTTTTTTGACTGATCAACAGTCCAATACAATACACACATGACACATGTACCAAGGCACATCTTTTTAAAGTGAATAGAGAGTGAGTGGGCCTTTTAACTAAACCAAGATTATGTAATCCTCACTCACAACTTTCACTTTCTAATTTCTTCTGGATTTGGTACTCCAAATTCAAGGTGGGGCACCAACCCATATATATATATATATATATAGAGAGAGAGAAGTTAGAAAATTTATGTTAACTAATGAGGGTTAGTTGGGGTTACAGTTTAGTTGTTTCAACTGATGATCTTCCTTGGGCTTCTGACTCTAGCATTCACTGAGAATTGGGGGCAAAAATGTCATAAATCAGCAAACATGAGAAGAGATATTAATGAAGTGCAAATTTCAAAGACATTTAGATGCAGAATGAAACCACTCTTGCAATGTGAGTGCTCTAGATGAATGATGTATTGACCATGTCATCACAACTGATTGAACAACCAATCCAATAAGAACTAATCCATATCTTGATACCATTCTCTAAATTTAAGAGAACTCAAGTAAAAGGCTTTGAAATTAGACAAACACTACATGAATGCACATGAAATTCTTCATCTAAAAAATCACTTGTTCTGTTTATGATGATGTTAATTGTAATGAAAATTGTATATTGAATTGCTTATATATAGACATGACAATGATAGATAAGGAGTATATTATTAGTACAAATACAGTAGTAGGGGACAAAAAACCCTAAGTGGTAGATAAGATGTATAATCGTTTATAGTTCAACATATATAATCTAACAAATCCGAACTTCATCATGATTCATGGACTTTAGAGACTAAGAATTATGACTAATGCATTGAAGAATGAAATGAGTTAAGTTCTCTTGGGGCCTTGGATTTGGTATGGGAGGAAATTTACTTCAAAGTTTAAATTGAATTTCCTCCAATTCCAATTTTAAGGTGCCGATTCGATGTTCCTAAACTCTGAAATTTTCTTTTTGATCTGATCAAATAAAATAAGGAAGAAATAATGTGTGTGTATCTATATACATATACATATATATATATATATATATATATATATTATTTTCACACCTTCTTATATTATTAATATTGTTAAGAGCCCAAGAAGGCAAGAATCAGCATATTCTCTACTCCCCTTAACTCAGGCATACAAATCATACTTCTGTTTGCAACTTCAACTGGCTTCATTCTTCAGATAAAATCATATGCTTATTTTATGCTACTGTTTGTTGTGAAAGTTACAGGATATATGGATTCTCAAATGGAGAGAGAGAGAGAGAGAGAGAGAGAGAGAGAGAGAGAGACTAATTAATTTGGGAATGCCAAACATAAAGACAGTACAATTTCTGGATTGCAGAAGCTATTTATTTCACTGCAAAAATTACCCAGGGTATAATTAATGATATAACAGAGTAATAGAGTATGGTAAAATTAATGATATAGCAGAGTAATAGAGTATGGTAAAATTATTACAATGTACCATCTGCTAAAAAAAAAAAAATTGAAAAATTATATCTAAGTCCTACTTTTGTTTTCAAAAGGCAAGTAAGTCCTGTAATCTTGTTTAAATAAGTCCTACTTTTGAAACTCTTTTACATTTAAGTTCTAAACTACTCAACATTCCATTTATACCCTTAAAAGTTTGGACTAAAATTTTGCAATTATAATTTCGTAAGCCAAAATTTTATATTAGAATATTTAAATGTGTCTAAATTTTTTCTATTAACAGTTAGACTTTTTTTCATTAATATATATTTTATTTTCAAAATATTAAAATTTTATTCAAATTGTTTCAATAAAAAGAAATTATAATATTTTATTAATTTTTAAATAAAATTTTTGTTTTTGTATATGAGAAACTATTGTCGTAAAATCTACAAAATATTTTTGGAATTAAATTTAATTAAATTATCAAAATAATTGGTATTTTGTTTCAAAAGAATAAAAGATTATTCAAATTATTTCAATAAAAAAATTAAAATATTTTGTTAATTTTTAAATAGAATTGTTAATATTTGTATATGAAAATTTATTGTAGTAAAATCCACAAAAAGAAAATTTGGAATTAAATTTTAATTATATTAATTTTAAATATAATTTGGTAAGGATTAAGTGAAAAGTTAGGTGATTTAGAACTTAAATGGAAAAAAGGTTTCAAAAGTAGGACTTATTGGTCCTATAGAAAAATTTATAGAAGTTACTTGTCTTTTGCATAGACTTGAATATATTACTATATTAACCATAAGTTTCTTTATCAGCATAGTTTTATGGTATATAATGTATATTTTGACTTAATTTCATTAAAATTCTGTAATGAAGTTGGACTCAAAGTCTTGTCCGAGATCAACAATCATAAGCTTTTCTACAACCCATTAAAGTTTGAACAATCTTGTTCAAGCATTTTGCCAAGTTCAATAAATCTAAAATTACAAAAGTGAAGAAAAATCTTTCTCAATAACTTCTGAAAACCGAAAGCATAGTGATGATAAGACCTGAATCAAAATTTTTAAAGATCTTGACATCAAAACCACGATTCTTGATTAAAATTAGTGTACTTGACGTGAAAGTCACCTTGCACACCCGAAGTTTACCTTGCAGCGATAAGTTGGAAGGGTTGCATGTCATCAAAGAAAAGAAAAGAAAAAAAAAAACGAATTCAATGAGAAGAGTGATTTGGTTCAAATTGAAAGGCTAATAAAACAAAGATAAGGTCAAAAATTGCTAATTGTGGTTGTTTCACATCTGTCGAAATGATTGAGGCCTCAATAAGAGCACATGGTGGGCTTGAGAATTTGTTGGATGGAAGCTTTCTTGGGGTCATTTTAGGTTACAGATTGGGCCGAAACTATTGGGCCAAACCTACTATTAAATATACTCCAACTGTTTGAACAGGGACCTAAATGGGTTTGTGGAATAATTCAATAACGGGTTCAGTTCTGCAAACCTCCAGTTCACTCGGCCCAGAACCAACACTGGTCATCTATTTGAAATAGTAGGTGTTTTTTTTTTATTGGGTAAATACCACTTCCACTCCTTCAAATTAAGCAATATCCCGACCAGACTCTCTCTAGTTTCAATATTTCCAATTACACCCTCTGTCAGTAACATTCATCAAATCTTCTCTCTTAATGACGTCAGCAAATTCTGTTTGTTTACTGATGCGGCAGTAATCATACACAACTATGGGGCTTGAATTCCTCACTTCCTTGAGTGAAGAAAGGTTATACCAGTTAGGTAATGGACCAGTGATAAATAAATAGTACGTGCTTTTACTCGCTCTTGCCTCCAAAATCATTCAATCTCGATTGAGTAGTCCAAAATCATTCAATCTAGATCGAGTAGTACAAAACAGATTCAATGCCCTTGTTCTCACTCAATATTAGATTAATCTACGAGGAATGCTGATAAATGTGCGAGAGAGAGATTAAATGGCGACAGGTTGCACGCAAACTAGAGAGAGAGACCTAATTAGAGTTTGGGTTCGAGAAAGATCATTGGTTTTCAAGCAATTGACCTGTCGATAATTTTTCAGCCAAACACATCCAACATTGGAGGTCGAGTTCCATCAACAGATCAAAAGGGAGTGTAAGATTGAAAGAGGAAGGCATCACAGCGAGAAGACAAGTCTAGTGTTTGCCATTTTTTTATTATTGAAAAGACATGACCTAATTTATAGGGTATATGATTCTGCGTCTTGATCTTCTATTGTAGCGTGCTGTATGTGTTCAACGCAATTAAATCGTATTTCAATACATTATTTCAAGCTAGAAGTAATGGTGTTGTCAGTATTGTGTAGTGATTCTACTATTCTCATCCAAACTATATCAATTCCCTATTGTTGTAAAAGTAAGTTACGATTTTACCGGAAAATAAAAAAAAAAAACTCAGCCACTTAAATATCTATGTTAAGTGAAGGATACAATTTATTTACTTCTACATGACTTTCTAATTAATTATCACAAATGTTGTGACAGCATAGATTGCAAATATCATAATTTTGTGATTTTCATGCTTAAATGATATTATCCTAGTTCTTGTCAAAGAGTAAGGTTAAAACCTTTCTTCTATAGAACAGTTACCACGTTACAATTAATTCATAATTTGCTTACATAAAATCTAACCTTACTTTTTACAAGATCAATCATTCTATGGACAGAAAAATAAAAACATTCAATTACTCACAATTGATTAGCTCAGGATTAATTTTTGTCACAACCAGTTGAGTTATAGGCGTTTTTAATTTTTTTTCCCACTTAACTTCATTCCTATTGAGATTTTGACGAAGTGGAAGCTAAAAATAAATCTCAGAGATAATGACGGGGCAAAAGTTTCAAATTCTTTTATTCTTTTCTTGGCCAAAAGTGGTTCTCCAAACTCATATTTTAACTAGTCACATTAACATTTTAGTCGGTCTAAATTTTGACTCTACAACAATTTCTCTATATTTTCATTATCCACACAATTAAATTAATTTAAAATTTTATGTATATACATATATATGTTAAATTTTTTTATACTTTTTTAACTTGAAAATTTCATAATTTTTTTGTTTTAAGTCAAAAAATAGCCTAAGTGATATTCAAATTAAAGCTCTCGAAATTATCTTTCTAACAGAAATGATTTCATAAAAAAATTTAATTTGTAGTGAAAATTATCGAGATTTAAGTGAATGATACATACATACATATATATATATATGTATATATATACACACACACACGTAGTTATATACATGACACAAACTTCTATAAGTGGAAGGACAAAAATAATAATAATAAAATAATTACTTGACTATGTGCTTTGCCCAATTCGGGCGACACACTTAGCCAAAATACGTGGACCCCATACATATTTATAGAAAGGAAAATTATAAAAGTGTCGGTGTTACGTGAACACTATTGATGTGAACTCTTAGCCAAGCATATGTGAATCCCATACATATTTATTAATAGAAAAATTATAAGAGTGCCGTTGTTACTATTGATGTGACCGTCATTAAAAGAAATAGTCAAGAGGAAAGAGCTGACGTGAAACTCACTAACGCCATGTTTGGTTAGATAGAAATAACAAAAATGAAAAGAAGTGATTTTTTTTTTGAACATTTTAGGGGTCTGGTCAGTAGCAAAAGAAATTTTTTGAGAGAAATAACCTTTTCATAACCACCTAACTTTTCCGCAAAATATTTTTACAAATAAACATAAGAAAACTTTGATTCCTTGAGAAAGTTGTATAAATTTATAATAATACCATTTCTTTTCTTATAAGTTTAATGCATTCTAAATTATAAAATTGTAATTTTCTATAACTTTCTTAAAAAGATTTTTATGCTAAACAAAGGTATGTTGAAAAATTTATTTTCATTTCATTCACTACACTTTCTTTCACATTCTTTTACTTTTTATCTAACCAAACAGACAATAAGAGAAGAGAAATATTATCCTTATTTAATACGGTAGT
Source organism: Cornus controversa (assembly GCA_026545225.1). Taxonomy (NCBI): domain Eukaryota; kingdom Viridiplantae; phylum Streptophyta; class Magnoliopsida; order Cornales; family Cornaceae; genus Cornus; species Cornus controversa. Next base: position 25,501,720 of record CM048846.1, on the reverse strand, counting down.
AGTCGGAGATTGTAGCATTGCTCTTATACATGCATAGACAATTGGCAACCTATACAAGCCACCTAATTATGTGACTTTTGCACCATCAATCTTCATTGCTTTTAATGTGCTTAGATTTTTTTCTCCAATACAAACAAAAGGCACTGAAAAAAGAAGCAGCAGCTTATTTTCAACCTGATGACATTGCTTTTTGTAAAAGAAAATTTCACTCTTGTCCAAAGCCAAATCATATGTAATGCTCTACATCACATTTGAATCTCAATCTTTACTCTGAGAAGTTGATAACATATATCATTATAAACTCCCAACAACATTAATTATATAGCTAAAAAAAACAATTTTATGTCACCAAAAAAAAAAAAAATAAAGTACAAAAAAACCCATAACATATCATTAAAAACTCTCAACAACATTAATTATAAAGCTAAAAAAATGATTTTATGTCACCAAAAAAATAAAAATAAATAAAGTACAAAAAAACCATAACATATCATTAAAAACTCTCAACAACATTAATTATAAAGCTAAAAAAAATGATTTTGTCACCCAAAAATTAAAAAAAGGTAAAGTAAAAAAAAATCTTGAACTATTGTTCTTTTGCAAATTACCCCTGAATTACAAATTGCCCAAATTACTCCCCTGAACTAAAAGACAATTTTATTCATTCTTATTAAATAATCTTTTCTCTTATCTAAATATCAATTATATCATTTACCTTAATTTTATTATTAGTAACAGTTTATCATAATACTGGAAAAAAATATATAGAGTTGTAGCTACCCCCAAATTTAGCCAATTTCTAAAATGATTAACTTATTATTAAAACTTTTCTATTTATAATAAAACTTATTATACCCAGTTTAAACTTTTTTACTGTAAAAAGTGTACCTTTTTCATACAATATATTCATAAAAAATTACTTGCATAAAAAATTTCTACTTAAGATTTTTATTGAAACAATTAATTTCAAAAATTAAAGGTAAATTTATGCAAATTTGATGGAGAATATGTCATCAAAATAATATGATTTTTTTTTTCATAATTTATTTTAATAAAAAAATGGTTTAAGTATAATTCAAAAAGAAAGGATATCATGTTCACTAAATGAAAAATAACCCATCAAATGATAGGCATGGGGTATTTTCTAAAAAAATGTGATAGTTCAGGATATTGTGTACACAATATAGTTCAAGGGGTTTATTTACAAATTTATACATGGTTCAAGTTTTTTTTTTTTGGTACTTTACCGAAAAAAAAATGATTTCATTTACATGGGCTGGGCTTAAATCAAATTTCTTTCTATATATGGACTGGCTTCTCAAGAAAACGGCCAAAATATGTATCTTTTGTTTTGGGCTAGGCAACTAACTGTTGGTCACTTGGTCATGTGTAAGTACACGTATAAAACTTGCTTGAATTTACGGAAAGAAAAATATCATTAATTGATCAAATCACAATAGGTCATGTAACAGAGATGACATATCCTAATTGTTTTTTTTTTTTTTTCATTTTATTTTTGTTTTTCACTTTGACATGCAGATGTGACTCAGAGTCTCTATCTCACCTTTTCTTTTCTTGTAGCTTTTGTTTGGAGCCATTTAGAATCTTTAGAGCATCTCCCGCGACATCTCTAAATTTGGCTATTTAGATTTAAATTTTGTGCAATCACATCAGTATGTCAAGATTTTCAGAATTTGACTCCACAACAGTTTCTTCAGATTCCGCTAGCCAAAAATAATAATATTTTAATAAATTTTTAATTAAAATTTAACTTAATTAATTATTTTTTATCTATTTACTAACGGCTATATTTCAAACGGCTATATTCCTAACGGTTTTATTTCAAACGGCTATATTCTTAACGGCTATATTTTTCACTCAATACAATATAAGTTAAAACGATGCAAAATCCATTATGGATTAAATAAAAATAACATAAGTTAAAACGATATAATATCCATTATGGATTAAACAAAAATAATATAAGTTAAAACAATAAAATATCTATTATGGATTTAAAAAAAAAATAATTCCTATAGAGTGCTAGGTGGGCCAGCGCGTGCATCCATCTTCATCAGTATCTCCTGTTATTTTTTGATAAGCTATGCTCTCCCTACTTTTGTTGGCACTGAATTTGGATCTTTTAGCATCAACTCATTTTCTCGAATATCTGCTTCGTGTCTTACTAACTCCCGTTGTCTTTCAATCTCTTTCAGCTTTGTCTCCAAAATATAACCGATCCTATCGTCAAGTTTGGATGTTGCTTGCATAAAACTATTACAGTATAAAGCTTGTAAGTTGCCAAAATCTAGTTTTTTTCTTCTTATTTCGGGTCTGCTTCGCCGCTTTACGTCCTGTTGATCGGTTTAATGGTTGAGATTTTGTAATACCGAGTGAATCTTCTGACATGTTGAATTATGTCGAAACTTCGCAAGGACTAAAATCGTGCCTTGCATTACTTGATGGAGTTGATGGGTTTGAGCAAACAACATGCTCGTTGATATTGATTCCAGTACTCCTCTTCTTCGCACGTGTAATTTTAGATTTATTTTTTCCTTGTTCGATAGAATATGTATGCCATTTTGAACAATTTTCAAAATGTTCTACCAATCATAAAGTTTAAAGTCCTCATTTATAGTGGAACGATAAAGATGTTGAGCTAATGTAATCTAAATTAAATCATTACATAATAACTAGAACCAAATTATTTAAAAATGACGCAGTAAAGAATTTAATTAAAATAATTAACTTACCATATCATAATTGTTGAAACCACTGGTTTGATTCATTTCAACTGCATTCAAGCATTCAGACCATTTGTTAATTTTTCCTTGGATGGTGGACCAACGATTACTCAAACTGCAGTCATTTAGGGCAGTTGGTGCTTCAAGTTATTTTTAAAATTCGACGAATTTTTTTCCCATAATGTCGACTTTGATTGATCAGCACCAATCACCGAATTATTGCTAACTTCCTTTCATGCATTACACAGAGCCACATCTTCGGCGGTGGACCAATTGGGCATTTGAGGAACCAGTTGCTTTCGAGAAGGTTTGACATTATTGAATTGTGACAATTCAGGTGAATAAAATGGTGTTGGTTGAGTAGATGAAAATTGAGAATTGCCACCATAATATTCATAAGATTGGTCAAATGACAAAAAATCATCATTTGATAAAGGGTTGAAATGTGGTGGTGTAGAATCCATGAAATTAGATTTTATAAAAAAAAATAGCTAAATTGAAAAAATAATGAATTCTAGGGTTTAAGAAGGAGAAAATATAGATAATTGGTTGTGAGATGAATGAATATAAGAGTTGTTGTATTTATAAAGGTGAAAAAAGAAGAAAAGATTTTTATTTTATTTTATTAATAGAGCCGTTTGGAACAGTGCCAAACGGCTCTAATATCACATGTTTTTTTTTTTAAAAAAAAAAATCAATATAGTTGCAACAATCAAATGATCGTTTAATAATAAGCTTGTGACACGTGGCCTTTAGTGGCCTACTTTGCTTCGCCAGAAGCAACTCCAAATTCAGCTATGTAGTTAGCTAAGCTTCAGTGGGCCCCATTCATTTAGCTAAGCCATTGGATGGCTCATTTGAGCTTTGCATCGCTAAATAATGCTTTGGCGATGCTGTTGTACACTCACACAATATCAGGGGCGGCTTAATAGAATTTTGGCCTTAGGCGAAAATAAAAAAGTGGCCTTATGTTTAAAATATTAATATAAAAAAATAGTTAATAATTTTTATTTAAAAATCATTCTTCTTACTTTTTGAGATGCAAAGTTACTAATTAGATGACTTGGTTGTTTATTGTTAAATTTTTACCTAATTTTTTTTGTTACACTTTGATTATTAGTTATAACAAATTTATCAGGGCTCTTCTTTTAGATCGAATTATTTTATCTATTTTACTCTTTTTAAAAGTTTTTTTATATCATGATTCATATTTTCTATTAGACTTAATCAATAATATAAATAAAAATGGCCACAAACTAAATATACAATTTTTATGATGAAAAATAATAATAAAAGTAAAAAATAAATTAAGTTAAAGAACAATAAAACTTGTTATAAAAATTTTGTCCAATGCTGTAACAAATTCAGCACTTTTACTACTATTTTGCAACTCTCCATTAAGTTATTGAACCAAAATAGAAAACAAATACTTTCTTGTTGGTAAGGAAACAAATATAGAAGAGTCTAAGAGAATAAAATATATATATAATATATATAGAAGATGAAGTGAGACAGATAGGTTCATTGAGAGACTGTACTAATATTAATACACCTTTGTTGGCTGAATGGAGAGACTGTACTAATATTAGTACACCCCTAGAAGGATAAGAGAAAGGAAACCGTAAGAGATAACAATAAAAAAAATTACAAATATGAGTTTAATAGAGAAAATCTAGGAATAGATGGAAAGTTTTACTAGTTTCCAATGCCACTTATCCAATGAAAATAAGATGAATTAAATTATAGAAGCTACTTTAATTGGTTGAGGCCTAAATATAAGGAAATAAAAAATTTTAGAGTCCTAATAAATGAATACTATTGGCTGGGGCCTTAGGCGACTGCCTAAGTGGCCTAAGGCTCCAACCGGCCCTGCATAATATAATACATCAATTTGGAATAATATTGATATAAAGTTATTGTGTAAGTGAGAATAAAATTGTTGCATTGACACAGAACATCATGTGACATAAGAAAGGATCCTGATTCAGTTTTCATGTTGCCCTCTCAGGCTGGTCCTCTCTCATATATTGGTTTTCTTTTGGGAGACTACTAATCTCTAGTTAACAGGCTGACCCTAGCAGTTTGAGTGTATTTCCTAGGGGAGGAAATAAATCATACACTATTTTGAGGTCACTTCAGCTCCCCATTGGCAGTCATCAATAGGATCAAATTCTTCATTCGGTGAAGGCTTATTTTATCCTTTAAGTTTAAGAACAACAGGAAAGCATAGATGATGGCTAAATCCTCATGGATGTATTGGTGTTTCTCAAGTATATATTATGTGTAGCTATATTGGGTTATGAGTAGTCTTCTTTTGCTCTTGAGAGGTAAATTTCACCTTCTCGCTACAGTGAGAGCCTTGTTTATGTTGGCTAGTGGTGTCCTTGTCATTCGGTATCTCCCGATATTCCTTGTATATTCTTTTATTCTTTTATACACTCAAGTTAATTTACCAAAAAAAAAGTGTAACAAGCTTGGTCAAACACACACACACATATTCACTGGTTTCGAAATCGATTTTATATGCAACCAATCCAATTAGGTCATGTAAATAGCATGTATCCAGTGCGTCAAGAGTTTAAGCCCATTTCATGCTATAACTTGATTTATAAATTTATTTTTAAGCTTCTGGCATTGAAACTTAAAATTGTCCTACCTTCCATCATTAGTTCTAACCAAAATACCTTTGTCCAAGGTAGGCATATTTTGATTTTTTTTTTTGCTCACGAGCTCTTTAATGGTTATAATAGATTTTCTTATCAGCCCAAATGTGCACTGAAAGTTAATCTTAGGAAGGCTTTTGATACAATTCATTGGGACTTTATTATTGACTCTCTAAATTTTTTAAAATTCCCACTTACCTTTGTTAAGTGGATTAAATGGTGTATTTCAACCACTTCCTATTCCATCTCTTTGAATGGTGAAATGTTTGGGTTCTTTAAGGATAAGAGGGGTGTTTGGCAAAGTGATCTCATTTCTCCACTTCTTTTTGTCATTGGCATAAAAGTTCTTATTTCTGTTATCAATTGTCATATTGCCCAAAATTCATGCTTTAAATTTCATTAGAGATGTAAAAGATTAGCTCTTTCTTATTTTGTTTTTGCTGATGACATCTTGCTATTCTCATTTTGAGATTATAATTCAATTAATCTGCTTAAAGAGGCTCTTGATTCCTTTATCACTTTATCTGGAATGAGCATAAATCTTTCAAAAAGTCACGCTTTCTTTGCAGGCTTGGATAATCATACTAGAGCAAACATTCTGAACCTTCTCCAATTTTAACTTGGTTCATTACCTTTTTCATAACTTAGGCTTCCTATAACTTCCTCTTCCATCTCTTCAAGAGACTGCAAGTCATTGGTTGAGAGAATCATTGCCATTTGGTATGCCAAATTCCTCTCTTATGCTGGTAGATGTGTGTTGATTAAAAGAATCCTTATTGGTGTTCATTCTTATTGGTCACATTCATATAATCCTCACTCACAACTTTCACTTTCTAGTTTCTTACTAGATTTGGTACTCCAAATTCAAGGTAGGGCACCAACCCATATATATATATATATATATATATATATATTGGGTTTGTGGCTCAAATTCAGTTGCGGTAGTTTCTTTTTTCGTTTTGGAAGCTTGAAGACTTGGGGAGAAAGTTGTATACATCTATTTTAGAGTTGTGATTAAATTGGTAACTTCTTGTTAGACAAGGTATGAGAATCGTTATTTAAGAATGAATTGATTTTGGAGACTCTATAAATAGATGTAGGGTCAAAGGAAAAAATAGAGAGAGATGAAAGATATAAGGGGTTGGTGAGTGCTGTGAGGAGAGGTGAGAGTATGTGTAATTTTGGGGGAAGATGCCGAGAGAGAATGAAAGAGTGTGTGTGGTAGGCATGCTTTCCGTGTATTGTATATTCTATTCTCAATATAGTAAAATCTCTCTCTCGATGGATGTAGCTCTAGAATTGGGTGAACCATGTAAAATATGGTCTTGTGCCGTAGATGTGTTTGATTGTTATTTTCATATATACTTGTGTGATTGTTGATGTGATGATATGCTTCCACTGTGCTGAATGAAAGGGGATTAATTTCCAACAATTGGTATCAGAGCCAGTGGTGGGTCAGAGCCTATGGTTGGCTGAAAATTAGTGCCAAAGATTGGTGGTGTGTCAGAGTAGAAGATTGATTGTGAAGATTTATGGAGATATAATCAGAGCTGATTAGTCAGAGCTTGTGGTTGGCTAAAAATTAGAGCCGAAGATCGGTGGTGTGTCAGAGTAGAAGGTTGATCGTGAAGATTTATAGAGATATAATTAGACCTGATGAAGACATGATGATGATGATAGTGTGAAACCCATGAAGAATAAGTCTTGGAACAAGCCGGAGGATGCTCGTTTTTAAGATGGGGCAAGATGATGGTATGAAGAAGGGATGTTTGCTGTTTTCGACCCAGAAAAATAGTGAGTGAGAAAAGAAGAGGGTGTGGGGGTAGAGATGATGATGACGAGGATGATGAGTGATGATGATGATTGATTGGTGGGTTGCCATACGTGAGCAATTGAACACCAATGGGGATGATGTGATGGATTTCGGTTCGAGGTGGAGGAATCTTCAGTCAAGGTGGAGCTATGGAGGAGCTCGTTGATGGAATTTGAGCCAAGGTAGAGATTGTTGGGTTTGTGGCTCAAACTCAGTTGCGACAGTTTCTTTTCTGTTTCGGAAAAGCATAAAGACTTGTGGAGCAAGACTGAAGACTTGGGGAGAAAGTTGTATACATCTATTTTAGAATTGTGATTGAATTGGTAACTTCTTGTTAGACAATGTATGAGAATCCTTATTCAAGAAGGAATTGGTTTTGGAGACTCTATAAATAGATGTAGGGTTAAAAGGAAAGAGAGAGAGAGAGGAAAGATGTAATGGCTAGTTTGGTACGCAAGAATAGAGGTGGAATGGAATGGTCATTCCATCTTTGATTCCCTTTCTCTTGTTTGTTGTGTTACATTAGAAATGGAATGGTTATTCCTAGTCATTTCCTTGGAATGCTCATTCCAACAAAATCATTCATCTTCTTGAGTTATGGAATGACCATTCCATTCCCACTTCTTATTAAAATCATCATCTCTCTCTTCATTAATTTCTTTTCCTCTTTTACAACTCACTCGAGAATATATATATATTAGGCAATTAGCCTTAATTTCACTCTGTGCAATTTACAACTCTCTCTCTCTATATATATAATATTTTCTCTCTCTATATATATCATATGTATGTTATATACTTGTCACACTCATATATATATATATATATATATATATATATACATGTCATGGATTATATCTTGATTTAAAAATTTTTAATTGCATGGGTAATTAATTTTTTTTACATGATAATTAAATTAAAATTGGCCAAATGTCCAATTTTTAAAATTGATTATATTTTATGAAAAAATATAATATATTGGAAGGTACTATCATTTCATTCCTACATCATTCTCTATCCGCAGTCAAACATTGGAATGAGAATGGTCATTCCATTCCCACCTTCATTCCATTTCATTCGTGTGTACCAAACTAGCCCTAAGAGGTTGGTGAGTGCTGTGAGGAGAGGAGAGAGTATATGTAATTCCGGGGAAAAGATGTCAAGAGAAAGTGAAATATTGTGTGTGGTAGGCATGCTTTTCGCGTGTTGTATATTCTTTTCTCAATATAGTAAAATCTCTCTCTCCATGAATATAGCCCTAGAGTTGGGTGAACCTTGTAAAATATTATCTTGTGCCGTAGATGTATTTGATTGTTATTTTCATAAATGCTTGTGTGATTGTTGATGTGATGATATGCTTCCGCTGTAGCGAACGAAAGAAATTAATTTTTAATAATAGAGAAAGATGTTAGAAAATTTGTGTTAACTAATGAGGGTTAGTTGGGGTTACAGTTTAGTTGTTTCAACTGATGATCTTCTTTAAGCTTTTGACTCTAGCATACAATGAGAACCGGGGCAAAAATGTCATAAATCAGCAAAAGATGAGAAGATAGATTGATAAAATACAAATTTCTAAGACATTTAATTAGATGCAGAATGATAAGTTAGTTTAATAGCAAAGAAACCACTCTTCCAATGTGAGTGCTTTAGATGAATGATGTATGGATCATGTATGTCATCAGAACTGAATGAACAACCAATCGAGCAAGAACTAATCCATATCTTCACACCATTCTCTAAATTTAGGAGAAATCAAGTAAAGAATTTGAAATTTGACCAAGACTACATGAATGCACATGAAATGCTACATCTGAAATTCACTTGTTTTTGTTTATAATCTACATTCTATCGTGATTCATGGACTTCGAAGATTACATAATTATAGAAATAAATAAAATAAGATTTACAGAGTACCGGATGGGATTAAAGAATAAACTATCTATGTTTGGGAGGAGGAACACGTCTTGGATTTGAAATTGAACTAAATTTTCTCTGATTTTAATTTTAAAGTGCTGATTCAGTACTCCCAAGAGTGTCGTGGCTGTATCGGACACGTATTTGATACGAATACGGTCAGGATACGGCGGAATACGTGTCCGATACGGCTAAGAAGTATTCCATTTTTTTAAATTCTTTTTAATATCGGATACGGCTAGGATACGCGGGGGATACGGAAAATATGCCAGGATACGTTTAGGATACTTCTGGGATACGGCTGGGATACTTTTCGGGACAAATTTGTAATTTTTTGTTCCATAAAATGGGGTTGAAATTGTGATATTAAAAAATTTATAGATAAGAAAATAAGACTCATTTTATAATAAAACAAAAATATTTTTAAAACCGTTGAGTAAGTGAGTCATTGTAAAAAATATTAGAAAGATAGTGAATTTCTAGATTTTAACTTCTTATATTTTGTATAATTACTTTAACTATATTTATTGTATGGTTGAAGAATAAAAATTAATATTTGATGTATAATATTATATTTTTATTTATTTATTTATTTGACATATCATTGTCGTGTCCGTATCCTATTTTTTTGAGATTTGCCGTATCGCCGTATCCGTATCGTGTCGTGCCCGTATCCCGTGTCTGTGTCCGTACTTTCTAGCATCATACTTAATTACAAAATGTACCATCTGGTAAGGAAAATAATAATAATAATAATAATAATAAATCATGGTAACCCACTGGTCAACAGAAAGTCAATGAAGAAGTATGGATGGAGAGAAAAGATCTTATGAAATGCTTTTTAGTGATGTCCCTCATAATTTGAAGGATGAATCATATCCTCAAAAATAGTTGAAGAATGTCCTACAACATACTCTGCCAGAATATATACTTAAATATATAAGCCATAAGTTTCTTTTTCAGAAATATACATTAACTAATAAAATGGTGAAATCCATATGAATCAACTCCTAATTTTATAGTATATTTTGACTAAATTTCATCAGAATTCTATGATAATAATGTTGGACTTAAAGTCTTGTCCAAGATCAACAATCATAAGCTTTTCTACAACCCATTAAAGTTTGAACAATCTTGTTCAAGCATTTTGCTAAGTTCAATGCATCTAAAATTACCAAAGAAAAGAAAAGAAAAATCTTTTGCAATAACTTCTGAAGAGGAATGAATGAATTTAGAATCCCCCGAGGGCATAGTGGTGATAGACACGACCTCGACCAAAATTTTTAAAGATCTTGACATCAAAATCGCGAGTTTTGATTAAAATTGTTGTGCTTGGTACTAGAAAACTCAGAAGAAGGTCTTTAACAATTATGTGGAGCATGCTTATATGCTAAAGTGTTTTTGCAATTTTAATAAGAATATTTATATAATTTTATAAAATTATGAGTATAATATACAAATAAAAAAATTTCATTATAATTTTACAAAATTATGGGTATTATACAAAATTATGGGTATCAACAACAGAAGTCAAGCTCCATCGACAGGCCAGAAGGGAGTGTGAGATTGAAAGAAGAAGACATCAATGCGTACAAGATGCATTAAATTGTGTTTCAACATATTACTTCAAACTGAAAGGAATGGTGACGGTGTTGTATAGTACAGATAATCTTGGTTCTGTACTTGAGAGATAAGTTTCCATACACTGAAAAGAATATATATATATATATATATATATATATATATATTGTCTCCAATACAAACAAAAGGTATTTGAAATGAAAACTTATTTTCAACTTACTTGTTGACATTGCTGTTAGTAGAAGAAAATTATGATATTAAGCTAATGTTTTCTTTGTGACTGCTCACTCTACATTGGAGCTTGTTTGTATACTTTTCATATTTATGTACTTACCTTACCTTACCAAAAGAAAAAAAAACCTCGTTAATTATGCTTGTTTACCAAAAAAATTGCGTTAATTAAGCTTAAGCTTGTTCCATAATAGATTTGTTATTATGCTTATTTATCGAAAAAAATAGGTTAATTAAACTTAAGCTTGTTTCATAATAGGTTTGTTTGTTGTCTCTTTTTGGTGAACATCTTCTTGTGGTCACCGAAATTTGTGATTCAGTAATATTTTCTCTCTTTCTAAAGTGAAAGGTAGAAAGTTCGAGTCTCTTTCAACACTTCAAGTACATTGTTTGATTAATCACATTACAAAAAATAAAAAAAGTAATGAACATCTTCCTGTGAAGTAAGTAGACTAGTGGTTTTGAATTTGAACCTTATCTTGAAATTTTTTTATATAAGTAATACAAATAATATCATTAATTGATCAACAAGGCTTTTGACTTGCAGGTAAGTGTGGCAAGCATGAACAATTGACCATATATATATATATATATATATTAAAAGTTACCAGCATTAGACAAGTTTTCAAATCGGTTTTATCTGCAACCAACCAACTAGGTCAGATAATATCTAGTTTGTCAAGTGTTGAATTCTTTGTTTTTAGTTCAGAAAAAAAAGTATGAGTAACAATATTCAAGAAAAAAATAAAAATATGGCTTTAGAGTCTAACAATATATAATATATAGCAAATAAAACAACAAAACAACCTAATTAAGAACATAAGAGTGTGACATTAATTTAATATAGTAAGCAACATGGAAACTCACATACATACAAGGTGAGAAGGCAATTACAATTTACATTATAAGTCCAAATCTAAAAGAAAACTCAAGACTCTCTCTCTCATTTTATTTATTAGTAAAATATTCATAATGTTCAAATTTTAATACAAACATTCGATCTCTGTTTTGAAATAAAAATTGAAAATATTTTTCTCCAATTTCAATTAAAAAACAACGTTCGATGTTCCAAAAGATAGGGTTACTAGTATTCAGCTACTCTCAACTCACAGTTGCATCACTTAATTTCCTTCTTGAGTCCCCTTTTTAGGTGACTTTGAAAGCGAGACAACAAATTATCCACATACTTGTTTTGTGTATCCCTGTCACCAAACAATCCTCTCATCTCCTTCACCTTTTCCCTGTATATCTTCCCTCCTTCCTCTACCATCACCAACCTCAGTGACTCAGCCACTGAGTCCCTCGTAAACGACCCGTCTCGCTCGTCTCTCGGTATTGGGTAACCCATCCTCTTCTCTTCCAAAACTCTAGCATTCAACCCTTGCTCACACAAAAAGGTCAACAATATAAGAGCTCTCCCAAACTGTATTCCCTCCACCACAGAACTCCAACCCGAGTGAGTCAAGAGGCCACCCACTGAGTCATGACTCAGTATCCTGAATTGAGGAGCCCAACCCATGCACACCAACCCACGTCCTTTGGTCCTTTCCTCAAACCCTTCCGGCAACTCGATCACCTCCGTATCAGCCATCCCACGCCGCGTCCTTAGAACCCAAAAGAATGGTAACTCGGATAGCTCCAACCCTAGAGCTATCTCAGTGAGTTCAGCTTGACTCGGTTTTGCCTCGCTCCCAAATGCAACATAAACCACTGACCCTTTACCTTGCCTATCAAGCCACTCTTTCATTTCTGTCCAAGCATTGTTCCCCTCGTCATCATGATATGCTATCGCCGGAAGTTGACCCACCGGTATAACCGGCTTTGGCCGGTGAATATCTCCGAGAACTGGCAACCATTCGGGTTCAAACTCATAAGAGCTTCTCAGAATCAACGCATCACACCCATCAATGCTCGCTCCCATGCGATAAACACCGGTAACGCTTTCACCGTCTCCTTCCACTTCGTCGAAAATTCGCAAAATCTCAAAGAGTCGAAACGCAACTGTTGATTTGAACGGAACCCAATTGGGTGGGGAGGTGAAGTCCTCCGGCTTTTTCCGGGAATCGTTTTGAGGTACCATCATAAGTGACGCTGGTCCGATATAGACCAAAGAAGAGGCAATGAAAATACTGAATACAGCACTTGAAATGTTGAGCTTAGCTGTAATTGGGCCTAACCAATAAGGTATAATGTCAAATATAACCCAATCAGGAGCAGAAGCTTCTAGAAAGCTGGTCATGGGATGTTGGAGGAGATCATAGGCTATCTTGAGGTACTTGACCATGTGGTAAGGTAGGTCGGAGGTGGACTCGGCGTTTTCGGGGAGGTTCTCAACGTGGGGTAGAGGAAGTTTTACAAATTTGATGAGATGGGCTAAAGTTGGAGGAAGTTTTGGGAGTCGATCGATGTTTCGTGGAGTGGATACGAAGGAGATTTTGTGACCCTTTTGGGCGATGAGCCTTGATAGCTCCAGGAAGGGAAGCATGTGACCAAAGGCTAACCATGGGAACATAACTACGTGTAGCTTACCAGTTTCGGCCATAGTTGAGGGAGGTCCGGACTCCATGGCTAGAGAACTTGGAGCTGTTGAGAGGTCTATATATATATATATATAACTTGGAGCTGTTGATACGTCTATTATAAGGGCATCAATTATTAATGGATTTGTTCAACCAACATATATAATTATATATATGTGTGTGTGTTGGGAAATGTGTTGAACAAATCCATTAATAATTGATGCCCTCTGTGTTGGGAAATGTGTTGAACAAATCCATTAATAATTGATGCCCTGACTTATATATATATATATATATATATATATATATATATATAATTATATATGTTGGTTGAACAAACCCATTAATAATTGATGCCCTTATAATAGACGTATCAACATCTCCAAGTTATCTATATGAGAAATGCTAAACGTCATGAAATTATTTCATGAATTTGTATCATGAATGATGTGGCAGGTAACGTGGAGAGTTAGTATTGGTGGGATTCAGTCATAATATCATGGGACTATGTGTATGGGGGAATCCCACTAATACTAACTCTCCACGTTACCTGCCACATCATTCATGATACAAATTCATGAAATAATTTCATGATGTGTAGCATTGCTCTCTCTCTCTCTCTATATATATATATATATATGGAGTGCTATCGGTAGTCGCTCAAACAAGTGTTCTTGCACAGTCGCTCTACTGATTGGTGAAAATCAATCCAAAAAATTAATTACTTTCCTGTAATAAATTTCTTACTTTTCCATCAATCAATATACCCTTCCAGTTCTAAAGTATTTACAGTAATGCCATCAACAAACAAATAAAATTATAAACATAAAGTATTAAAATATTAATAAAAATAAAATTATAAACATAAAGTATATAGATTAATTGAATAAGTATATAGATTATTAAAAATAAAATTATAAACATAAAGTATATAGATGAATTGAATAAGTATATAAAAAAAATATTCATAAAAATATTTTAATACTTTAAAGTTATGTTCTTTAATTCAATTAACCATAATTACAAAATTTTAATAACAGAACATATTTTTAAAGTATTAAAATATTTTTATGAATATTTTTTTTTATATTTTCCTGCTTTTAAATATTGTTAATAATCTATATACTTATTCAATTAACCATAATTACAAAATTTTAAAAATTATATAGGAAATGATTATAATAAGTATATAGATTATTAAAAATATTTAAAAGTAGGTCAATATAAAAAAAATATTAATAAAAATATTTTAATACTTTATGTTTATAATTTTATTTGTTTGTTGATGGCACCACTGTAAATACTTTATAACTGGAAAGACATATTAATTGATGAAAAAGTAGGATATTTATTGCAGGAAAGTATTTAATTTTTTAGATTGATTTTTACCAATCAGTTGAGCGACTGTGTAAGAACACTTATTTGAGCGATTGTCGCTAGCATTATATAAATTAATATGTTAAAATGGACAAGAGAAATGACTTTGATGAGAAAAAAAAAAATAATAATAAGAATAAGAATGATACCATTAGTAAGAAAGTTAGATAAAGTAGGTTTAGATTGTTTGGACACGTAACTTGATTCACATGGGACAATGACGATGACTAAAACTACCATGTCCCGCTTTATTGTACCTTTCCAAGCTAATTTTAGAAAATACTTTATGACTAAGGCCCTGTTTGGCAGAGCTTTTGCTTCGGCTTTTATGCAGAAGAAAAAGAGAAGTAGAAGCTAAATCAGGAAGCTGGTACCCCCAGCTTCCTTTAAACGCTCTTTTTGGACTCCAAAGCTCTTCCGCCGTACCAAGTCAAACACTCTCCAAAACGGCTTTTGAGCTTAAAAAGCCGAAAGCCGCTTTTCAAAAGCCAATCCAAATAGGGCCTAATTGTATTTGGACACTTGGGCGATCCCTTCTCCTCCTCCTCCTCCTACTACTCTCTCTCTCTCTTTCTCTCTCTCTCTATAGGGTAAACACTAGTGATGATGCTCATGACTGATCACAAACTCAAATTCAATTAGCTTTCCGATTTTGACTCAAACGGTTGCATTAAGAATTAATGGTCCTTAGTTCTATTCGTGTAGAACTAAGGGCCATTAATATATATATATATATATATATATATATATATATATATATATATGTAAATTTATGTTTATGACATTATCTATATGTTTTTAATAATATAAATTTTAGGGTGAATTTCAAAAAACCCCCTTTAACTATCATTCGTTTGCAAATAACTCCCTTATGAATTGCTTTTGCAAAAAAAAAAAAACCCCAACTATCAGAATGGTGTTATTGAGATAACAGACGTTAAATACCTCTTTTGAACTGTTTGGACATGTGTTTTACTATATATATTTTTAGTTTGGTATAAGGTCAAAACGACGTCGTTTTGTGATCTAATTTATCTAAACAGAGAACCTATATGTGACTTGTATCGATTTGTATACACGCCATTGTTACTGTTTGAAGCTTCAACCCTCTGATTTGATTTGCAGGTATGCCCCCTCTTAATACTATATATATATATGTGTGTGTGTGCGCGCGCGCGCGCTGCCCTATTTCATTTTCTCTTCCCTCTATCTACATCTGTCACATGAAAACCCTAGTTTTGAATTCGATTTGCAAGTCTGGTGTAATTTATGTTTATATGATGTGTGTGTGTATATATGTGTGTGTGCGAGCTACCCTATTCCATTCTCTCTTCCCTCTATATGCATCTGTCATCACATAAACCCTACTTTTGAATTTGATTTGCAAGTAGTCTGCTATTGGTTTAATTAAGTAGTCTGCCATTTTCATCAATTTGCATCTGCATTAATTTCCTACATCTTTCCTTTGTTTTATCTTTTTTCTTTACCATTTTCAATTTTGCACATAAAAGAAGCCATTGCTATTCTCTTTTCTACTTGTCAAAAACATTTTAATCATATATATGTTTTTATAAACCATCTTCTACTTTATATTTGTGTTTCCCTTTGGTTGTTAGGAAATATACTTTTACTTTCATAGAGATTAGAGAGGCTGTATTGATAGCTCAACTGCTCTGTTGAGAGACTGAAGCTGAACCTTAGCTAGAATGTCCTTCCATACTTTAGGATCAATATATTATATTTATGCATGTGTGTGCTTTGGGCTGGTTCTCATTATTATCTATTTTTTTTCCTGACTATTCTCAATTATTATTATTATTTTCTGCATTAATTTCTTTGGTTTTTTTTTGGCATAGTTGTTAGATGAAATCAACATCTTCTACCTACATGCAATGTTACTGTAGAAGACAAGCTCGCTTGCAACTTTCAAAGACTCGAAAGAATCCAGGGAAATGGTTTTTCAACTGTGAGACAAATTCTTGTGGATTCTTCCGTTGGTGTCCAATTGGCACACCACAAGCTCCAGCATTTACCCCACTGCAAGCCACAATATTTGCCCCACCGCTAGCTCCACTAGTCACCTTACCACAAGAGATGACAACCTGTCTTGCAATGGCAAAAGCAATGATCTTGTCAAGCACAATTATTATATGTTTTGCTTTTGTGGTTGTCCTTGTAGCTATGTTTATGAAGTGAGGATGATGAGGGTGTAACTTTTGTTGCTTTAAATATGGTAGTGAAATGTGTGTTTTGTGTGAAAATAGATCTTGTAATGATCCTTTCAGTATGACTGTAATGAACCTTTCACTTTAATTGTAATGAATCTTTCATTGATAACTATTTCTCTGTAAGTAATTTTTGCCAAACTTTGAGCTTCGTCCACTGCTGTGTTGAACAATAATGTGTTGGGTTTCATTAGATTTAATAGGAGTGTTTTAGATCCCTATTTTTTTAGTGTTTCATTTGATATGTGATAGGTTTCTGAGACTTGGCAACTTCTTGCAGACCTTTTGAAAGCTTATCCCCTATTCTGAAACTTATGAGAAAATTCTTTTAGAAGGAGACGAAGTGTCTTGTTACCATATTACCTTCACTGAACAATTACATATTTCATTTAAAGAACTGATAAGAACTAAAATACTCTTTCTCTCATCTGTCATTGTTCTTTTCTTTCTCTATTATCCTCTTTTTATGTAGGCCATTCCAACTAGTCACTTGTATAGTCCTCAATCTCTGCCAAGCAATCACCATTAACCATTAACCTCATTCAACAGCACTATACTACATCACTTGAACTTACCATCGCCACTAAACTACTAGACTCTAACTTTCCATAACCTTATTTCTTTATTACAAGTAACCTTCACTATCACTCTTTTCACAACCCACCTCTGTCCACCTCCACAAAACACATCCTGAAGTAAGAGTGGGCTATGTTGGGAATCATAAAGGGGCTTACTTTTGGTGTGTTCTGTTCAGTAGTAGCCAGACAAATACTACATTTGTGCTTGAAGATCTTGGAAAAGGGATCAAGCAAAAGAAAGGGTGCTACAGTGGAAACAGTATTCCATGCAGCAGAGGACAGAAAAACACCAGTGTGTTTTCAGACAATATTTTTATCTTGTGTTTTTATCTTGCTCTAAAGTTCTGTTTCTGACTCTAGAAAGCTTTTCGGATGCAATTTAATTTCTGCCTCCTTTCATTCTGTGTGGTTTTGAAGATTTGAAGTTCTTGTTCTTTGAGTGTGACAATATATTATTCCTAATACCACACAACGTAATCTACTTCTACCGATGATACAATTGCAGCATTTTTGTAGCTTTTATCGACAGAGTAAACATCTAATGATCTGTGATGATCAGAATGGATGTGGCCCGTAACAATATGCAAATGGAGTTGAATCTGCAAGAGACTGATGGTTTGAAGCTTGCATGAACTCTAAGCACATTTGATATGATATCTTTCATGACTAAAAGATTGAAAGTCTGAAACATAAACTCAAAAAAGTAAAAAAATAAATAAAAGAATAGAAAAAAAAACTTTATAATAACTAAAATAAAAGATTAAAGATATATATACACTTTTTTTCTGGGTTTCTATTAATGTAAAACCTAAAATGCTAAATGGATAGCTCAATCCTGTACACCCTTTGGTGTTTCTAGTAGCTAGAGTGCTAATCAAAGCACCAAGGCTAGATTCACTCTGATTGATGTTTATCCCTATTTAACTGGGAAGAAGTTGATACAATCGGCTCTACCTTAGATGTAGAACATCCCATAAATTGTCAGGGAAGTCCAACAAATTTTTGCTTTTTTTTTGTTCCAGGCAGGAATCTGGCTGGTTATATAAAGAGCTTGGAAGATATGAAATTCATGAAGAATATGATTGATCTAGCTAAATAATTTAGTGAACACATGAAAAGGAGTGTCCCTGTTGTTCTTACACAAGCCAATTATTTTGAAAGCTGCAACATTCAATTTTAATGCAGAATCTCAAACTATAAGCACATATCCTGTTATCTATATCTATATTTCAAAATTGCACAAACTATAAGCACCATCCACACAATTTATAAGCACATATCCTGTTATCTATATTTCAATATTGCACAAACTATAAGCACATATCCTGTCAACTATATTTCAATATTGCCCAAAACCACATCAACATCATTACAATTCGACAATTGAAATGTCAGCATCATTACAAGCCCATATGAACACACAAAAATTAAATTAGTCAATAATTTCTAGCTTGAAATGTCAAATACTATCAGTAAAAACACATAAATTATAGGACTGCACTATCCACACAAAAATCACTAGCAAAAACTACCACCATGTCCTTCAGCTTTCTTCTACCACCAAAACACATTAAATATTCTTTTTCCTACACACAAAACCACCAGCAAAAACTGCCACCATGTCCTTAAATTGCCACCATGTCCTTCAGATTTCTTCTACCACCAAAACACATTAAATATTCTTTTTCCTACACACAAAAACCACCCGCAAAAACTGCCACCATGTCCTTAAATTGCCACCATGTCCTTCAGCTTTCTTCTACCACCAAAACACATTGAACCTTCTTTTTTCTACCCACAAAACCACTAGTCACCTGCCAAATGAAAATTTCAAGTTTTAAGATTTATGTCGAAGTATTTTTATAAAACAAAACTCGTTAAATTTCAAAATAGTATACCTTGAAGAGGATGCTTGAGTGTTTTGTGTTAATGGATGTACCTCCAGACCACTCATTGAAGTCTGTTGTATTGAAGTAACTCTCACCTGTGCATTAAAAAAAAGTAAAAAATATAGATTAGGTAACATGAAACCTCAAAGCACTTATTAGAGTTTATGTTCATGGGAGTACCTGAACTAAACCACCTCTTGTTCCAATACTATAAGGACCTACTCTTGTTCCACCTATTCTTTCTATTAGACCAACACTTGCTGCTAATGAATCTGTAACTTCCCTCCTACCAATTGAAGTTGATGTGGTTTGAATGTTTGAAGGTTCATAACTCACATGTCTAATCAGACCATCTCTTGCTACTATTGAATCTACAACTGAACCCCTCCCAATTGAAAATTGAGTGTTTAAAAGTCCAAGTGAAGTTTGAGTGGCTTCAGTGACAAATAAGTTTTCTCTTTCTCTTCCTTTGTTACTCACCTACCATTTGATACATGGGATACAAAGTTAGGTGCACAAATTTAGCCTAAAAAAATTAATTTAAATGAACACACATTCTTGTCTCACCTGACTTAGCTCGGCTTGCCCCACACCTGAACCTCTAGCTCTTCCTCTTGAACTCACAAAATCTTCGGCTCTTCCTCCTTTTGGAACTGAACTTCTAGCTCTCCCTCTTCCTAGAACTGAACTTTCAGCTCTTCTTGAACTCACCTATAATGCATAGGAAAATATGTTATATTAGTGATTTAAAATTTTCTTTTATAAAATTGAGGTAAATTCCAATAAAAAGTTATTACATACCTCAATATTAGACAAAACAGTTGTGCCACTACTAGTGTCAATCCCAAGAAAAGTAGGTTTTACTTTCTTCGGTCTACCTCCTTTACCTTTTGGGGCCTTTTCTCTAATCATAGGTTCAGTTGCTTTACATGTCCTTGCAATGTGTCCAGACTGTAAGCACTTACTACAACACATATTCACATAATTTTTACTAAGTTTGGTTGGTCTACTAACTTCATCACTTGTTTTCCTCCTAGCCTTTTTAGGCCTACTAGGTGGGTTAGGGTACAGTGGTGGAATGATTAAGTCTGAGGTATATTTGCTTATCATCTTTAGGGGCATATGATACATGACAGGGGCATATGTCATAAGGTACGTATCTCTTAGATAGTAACCTGCAACATACTGTTCTGGTTCTCTCCTCAGATAAAGTATGGTAGCAACACCATGTTGGCAAGGAATACCAGTCACATCCCACTCCCTACAAGTGCATGTTCCCAACTGCATATTTACATCTTCATTATTACCCCTCCACTCAACCTCATACCTAGAATCCCCATTATAATCCACAACACATTCCATTGATCTGTTCTTGTATTTATCTAATACATTCTGTATCTCAGGACATAACAATTCATTACATGTTGACATAGTACTTCTCTTCTTTTCAAACCTCCTCATTAGATGTTTCCGGATCCACTCCAACATGGTTATTACAGGCTTCTCCCTTGTCTTTAGAATCACAGAGTTCCATGATTCACACATATTGTTAACCACCACATTGCATTTTTGAACTAGTTAGAAAATGTGATCTTGTCCAATGTTGAAATGGCACTTTCACAAGCCAATCATAGGCATCAACATTAATCTCCTTTATCTGTTGCATATGCTTCTTAAAGTCATCCTCATCATAAGCTCTTGCAGCATTCCACAACTCAGCTTTCAATTGCAAGCCTCTAAATTTATTTTTGAAATTATCATACATATGTTTAACACAAAACCTGTGGTTAGCACCTTCTAAGACATCATCAAAGGTCTGAAGTAGACCCTGAAATAATTAAAATAATATAATTAGCACTGCAATATAATTTTATTAGTCAACACAATAAGTAAAAATATTAATTAGTCAAAATACTTAGTAAAAAAATTAATTAAGTAAAATTAATTAGTCAAAACACTAAGTATAATTTTTTACCTTTTGTCGATCAGAAATAAATGTCAAGCCACGTGGGGGACCAACAATATTCATCAACTCTTCCATAAACCATGTCCATGAGTCCCTATTCTCAGCCTCAACAATAGCAATAGCTAAAGGGAACATCTTGTTATTACCATCAGTCCCAACTGCACTAAGCAAATGTCCACCATAAGGCCCTTTTAAAAATGTCCCATCCACACCTATGAATGGTCTGCACCATTTCCTAAAATTCCTATGCATGGCCTCATAAGATATGAAAAGTCTTTTGAATCTTCTGGGTTTTGTCTCACTAGGGTAATTACAAACTTTAGCAACTGAACCAAGGTTGGTTTCTAGAATCAGATTGCAATACCTTCTAATGTTTGAATATTGTTCCCTATGGTTCCCTTCAACCATCTCTTTTCTTCTATGCTTTGCTCTGTAAATCTTATGTTTGGAGACATCGCATCTTAGTTCCCTTATAACAGTTTGTCTCATTGAACTTGATTCCCAATTTAGATTCTCCCTAATTGAATCCAAATACCTATTTGTAATGTACTCAGTTGAGGCCATATGATTTCTTTCAATTCCAGTACAATTGTGCTTCTTAACAAGTGTCTTAATGCTCAAACAACTCTCATTAGTTGTATGAGATGCACGTATTCTCCACCCACACTCTTTTTTACATACAGCAGTGATTAACTTTCTTTCATTTTTTTTGAACTTGATGTCAAACCTTTTTGTCACTGCATGATGCCTTAAAACCACTCTAAAATCATCAGGTGTTGCAAATTTCATACCCACTTCAATTTTAGCTGAAACCAAGTCTCTTTGAGGATCAAAGTCTTG
Source organism: Cornus controversa (assembly GCA_026545225.1). Classification (NCBI taxonomy): domain Eukaryota; kingdom Viridiplantae; phylum Streptophyta; class Magnoliopsida; order Cornales; family Cornaceae; genus Cornus; species Cornus controversa. The sequence continues at coordinate 25,479,380 of CM048846.1, read as the reverse complement.
GTATCTTCCATCAACCTCATCATTTGATGACCCACAAATACTCTTTAAGGTGCATATTCGGAATTAACATAAAAAAGTGTTCATTTTCTACATTTTCATCACCAAGTACTGCAAGTGCTGCATCTTTATCACCCACCATTGCTACATTTTCATCACCAAGTACTGCCACTGATGCATCTTTATCACCCATTGCTGTATCTTCATCACTCAGTGAAACATCTTCATCACCAAGTATTGCATCTTTATCACCTAGTGAAGAATCTTTATCACCCATTAGATCCTCCACTACAGCTTCCACATCAGTCACTCCATGATCTACAACATGTTTAACTAACAATAATTTCAATAATGCAAACCTCTTATTAGATTCAAACATCTCAATCACATTACCATCAGTTAAAAGTTTTTTCAATGACTCATTACCACTAACCAAAGGTGCTCTATAATAAAAGTCAACTGAACCCCTCCCATAACCTAGTCCTTGAGCAATGTCTTGCATTTCAAAATAAGACATGTAGTCTGGATCAATATTTTCATATAAATGTACACTACCTCCACTGTATGACAACAACCCAGATCCAGATGTCTCAAACCTACCACCATGATGATATTCAAGTGTGAATAACTTAGCCATGAGATCTGTCAAAGTCAGCAGCACATGTCAAAAAGTGAGAAAATATTTCCATCAATATAGAGTAGTTGACAAAAAAAAAAATGTAGTTGACTGCAAGTTGTATGTGTAGGAAATTATAGTGGCAAATTATCAGACCAATATAGAGTTATTAGTCTAAAAAAAAAGTTAGCAGCGCATGTCAAAAAGTGAGAAAATATTTCCATCAATATAGAGTAGCTGACAAAAAAAAAAAAAAAAAATGTAGTTGACTGCAAGTTGTATGTAGCAAATAATAGTGGCAAGTTATCATACCAATATAGAGTTATTAGTCTAAAAAAAAATTCAGCAGCGCATGTCAAAAAGTGAGAAAATATTTCCATCAATATAGAGTAGCTGACAAAAAAAAAAAAATATATATATATATTTAGTTGACTGCAAGTTGTATGTGTAACAAATTATAGTGGCAAATTATCAAACCAATATAGAGTTATTAGTCTAAAAAAAAAGTCAGCAACGCATGTCAAAAAGTGAGAAAATATTTCCATTAATATAGAGTAGATGACAAAAAAAAAAAAATTAGTTGACTGCAAGTTGTGTGTGTAGCAAACTTTATTCCTTCACCATGGTATTTATATCTATCTTTTCTGTATTCTTCACTCTAATTTTATTTTGTGTTTTCTATTTTTTTGTTGATGAAAAAGCTAGGAGTGAATTAAAAGAAAATTAGGGTTTCGAATTTTCAATTTCACATTGTTTGGGACATTGGATAATGTAGGCTTTTACTCAGATTGAGCCTAATATGACTCATTCCTTCACTTATCCATGGTGAACCCAATGGAAGTGCAATGTAACCTCCCACATCCTGATTCATTGAAACTAGAATTCTTTAATTATGATGAAGTCACCCTGCAAGTGAAGGAAAACTTGATGAAGCACTACATTTGTTCCAACCCCACTATGTCATTATTTCAAGCTTCATTCAATATTCAATAATTTGACTCCCACCATGCAAATCATGTAGAACATTAAATTGACATTTCAGCATTGCAATTATGATTGAATGGGACCAGCATTCAAGTAGTGTTGTTGAAGATGAAGCTTCAAAGACAATAAACAGACCATATATAGTTGTAAGCAAAGGAGCATTGTTTGTAGTTGATTGAGTTGGATAATGGAAGTCATGGTGGATTATCAATTTGGGTACTTAAGAATCCAGTAAACTGTCCAAGTGTGTGTCAAATTTTATGAACAACTCAAGAAGACAAGAATGTTTGGGAGTGCAGTTATATATAACCATAAAGTCGACAATACTACTGTAGTTTGGTTTAAGCTATAAAAGTTCTAATTTTCTAATGATAGAAAGTTAACAATTTCTCAATAATATTAAGAAACTAAACAAATTCGAAACAAATTATAGTGGTAAATTATCAGACCAATATAGAATAAAAAAAAGTATTACATGATAGAATGTATTTTAGTGGCTCATGTTATCACATTGGTTTTAAGTGAGAGTCCGTGACTAAAATGTCAAAATTGTCACACTCCATATGCAAAAGTAATAATATACAAACAATAAAAGTGTAAAAAGCCCTAATGTTAAAAAGCCCTAATTTTCAGAATACCGAATATATGTATCATATGCAAAAAGCGCAAGATTTTGACAATATACAGTACTAAATCACTTGTGTTTGCATCCTGGTGGTTTAAGATACAAAAGTCCTAATTTTCTAATGATAGAACATTAACAATTTCTGAAGAACATTAAAAAACTAAACAAAACCCTAATTTTATAATCACAGACAGTAATAAATTCGAAACGTACCAACACAGGGACCACCACCAACACTTGTCTGTTGGACCACTAACCAATTTCCTTGTCTTCTTCTTAAAAAGGACCACGTCAGAGAACAACACCACCTCAAAAAACTTAAAAGATAAACTTCTAAACTAGGGTTTTCATGTGACAGATGTAGATAGAGGGAAGAGAGAATGAAATAGGGTAGCGCGCGCGCACACACACACACACACACACACACATATATATATATATATATCATATTAAGAGGGGGCGTACCTGCAAATCAAACTAGAGGGTTGAAGCTTCAAACGATGGCCAGAGGGTTGAAGCTTCAAACGGTAACAATGGCGTGTATACAGATCGATACAAGTCGCGTATACGAAAGGGTTCTCTGTTTAGATAAATTAGATCACAAAACGACGTCATTTTGACCTTATACCAACTAAAAAAATATATAGTAAAACACATGCCCAAACAGTTCAAAAGAGGTATTTAACGTCTGTTATCTCAATAACCCCATTCTGATAGTTGGGGGTTTTCTTTTGCAAAAGCAATTCATAAGGGGGGTTATTTGCAAACGAATGATAGTTAAAGGGGGTTTTTTGAAATTCACCCTAAATTTTATTAACTATATTTTATATAATTTGATTAATTATACATATTCAATGGTAAAGTATTATATTTAATATTAAAATTAAAATATTAATTATTAATTATTTGTAATCAAAAGTGATAAAAAGGTAATGGTTTTTTTTAATGTCATGATTAAAGTGGTCATTTCATATGATTAATAATAAGGTTAATTTGTCCTTTTACATCATATAAGGGCATTTTTGACATTTCAATTTGTATATTTAACTAACTTTTAATCTAATTAATAGTCAACTAACGACATGGTTAGTCAGAGTAAAATCACCAAACCTAAGAGGAGGTTGATCAATTTTTTTTTACTACTTTAATCTGAAAGTAATTAAGGCAAATTCAAAAAAGGTGAGAGTAATTTACCCATTTATTTATTCAAGTTTAATTTTTAACTAGTGGACCAACCTGGAAAAAGAAGTTTGCATCACTTATGACCTATTCTTTCACCAACTAAATTAAATCTCTGTGAGAAATTGTATCGACCACATTTTTATCCTGGTGACTGATCACAAAGTGAAACACAATGAACTGTCGGTCGGACTATGACTCATATATATATATATATATATATATATATATATATATATATATATATATATATGAGGAGTGCTAGCGGCAGTCGCTCAAGCAAGTGTTCTTGCACAGTCGCTCAACTGATTGGTGAAAATCAATCCAAAAAATTAAATGTTTTCCTGCAATAAATGTCCTACTTTTTCATCAATCAATATGCCCTTCCAGTTCTAAAGTATTAACAGTGGTGCCATCAACAAACAAATGAAATTATAAACATAAAGTATTAAAATATTTTTATTAATATTTTTTTATATTGACCTACTTTTAAATATTTTTAATAATCTATATACTTATTATAATCATTTCCTATATAATTTTTAAAATTTTGTAATTATGGTTAATTGAATAAGTATATAAATTATTAAAAATATTAATAAAAATAAAATTTTAAACATAAAGTATATAGATGAATTGAATAAGTATATAGATTATTAAAAATATTTAAAAGCAGGAAAATATAAAAAAAATATTCATAAAAATATTTTAATACTTTAAAAATATGTTTTGTTATTAAAATTTTGTAAATGGTTAATTGAATTAAAGAACATATCTTTAAAGTATTAAAATATTTTTATGAATATTTTTTTATATACTTATTCAATTAATTAAAATAATCTATATACTTATTCAATTCATCTATATACTTTATGTTTATAATTTTATTTTTAATAATCTATATACTTATTCAATTAATCTATATACTTTATGTTTTTAATTTTAATTTTATTAATATTTTAATACTTTATGTTTATAATTTTATTTGTTTGTTGATGGCACCACTGTAAATACTTTAGAACTGTAAGGGTATATTGATTGATGAAAAAGTAGGACATTTATTACAGGAAAGCATTTAATTTTTTGGATTGATTTCCACCAATCAGCAGTTGAGCGACTGTGCAAGCTAGAACACTTGCTTGAGCGACTGCCGCTAGCACTCTTCTTTATGTTACATGATGGTGTACTTGTTATTTCATTTTTAGAGTCAATTTTCTCCTTACAATATAGTAAGTCTAATAATAGTTCTATATAAATTTTGTTGGTTAAAATACACTGACCTTTCCTGAGGTTTGGTCTAATTACACTCGGCATCAAACTATTGAATTTTGTTACAATGACCTCCCTTGAGGTTTGCTCCATTAGACAAAGACCACCCTCCGTCCAAAATTCTGTTAGTTTTGTCAAAAAATTTAAGGTAATTTACACAGACCTCCCCCGAGGTTTGGGGTAAATTACACTAACCTCCCTTGAGGTTTGACCTAATTACACTTGACATCAAAATAATTAATTTTGTATCAATGACCTGCCTTGTAACAGAAATGAACAAATCGACGTTAACTTTTGGGTGAAATGTCTATTCTACCTTTAATATTATATTGATATAAAAATTAAAATATTTATATATATATATAATGACGTTTTTGCCTAAGATATTATATATTATATATATATATATATATATATATATATATAATATCTTAGGCAAAAACGTCATTATATATATATATATAAATATTTTAATTATATATATATAATATTTATATCTTAATATCATCATAAAATAAATATTAAATATTTATATATATTTAAAAGTTACAATCATTACACCAGTTTCCAAATCGATTTTAGTTGCAACCAACCCAAGTAGGTCATGTAGTAATTAATATCTAGTTTATTAAGGGTATTGTAGGTGCAGAAAAATTGTCACCACACTTAAAAGAAATTTCTCTTGGTTTTTCTTATTCCATTTCTCTTGAGGGATTTGATTGCACTCATGAAATTCTGCCTCGATTTATGGTAGGAATTCAGTGTCTGGTTTCGTAATTAAATCGAGAATTGAGATCTTCCTGGCGCCTTTGTTGCCTAGCAATGGATGACCTGGATGATGGCCCCTTCTTTATGACGTGGCTGCCATGTGTACTTTGATTTATTATTTCCACGTGTCATCCTCAGGCGGGTATTTTTCCTCCGTCACTCTTTGCCCCTAAAAACCCCTTTTAATTTTGGTTGAATTAGAAAGGGTTTTTATTTTTTATTTATCATAGATGACGCTTCATCTGGTTTGCCCGATGATGTTTGGGCTTTGTGCCCATGGTGGCCATCGAAACATCACCTTTCCATAAATGCCCATCTTCTTTCCTTCTTAAACGTTTCTGGTCATTTCAAGGTATTATCAACTCCGGGCGATTCTGGTCCTTCTGTGGCTTTCCTCTTTACTCATTTCCTAAGGTCAGTGCTTTTTTTTCCCTTCTTTCTCATTTCTTAGGTATGGATAGGATGAAGGGAGTAGAAATTGTTGATGAGTTTGGATCATCGGAACCTATTAGTCCACTGACGAATTTCTAAACGAGGGCAAAGGTGATTTGACTTCTTCTCGGGGCTTTCTGCTCTATCGGACCCAATCGTCACTCCTCCCTTAGGGCAGTCAGTTCCAGAAGATCAGGGTTATTTAGATTCTGACTTAGATGATGTTGACCGTGACCTAGTTAGGACTCCAATGAGTTTAGGGAAACTCAGGATAGACTGTGAAATCCTGGCTGATGTTACCCTCAGAAACTATCCCCTCGATTTTAACTTCCGATCTGGGGAGGGTCTGAGCAAGGACGACATGCTCTTCTTGGCCAGTTATTTCCCAGCTTTTTGGTTCCCTCTTCACCCTTTTTACCATCTCTTCCTTAATCAGATGCACCTAGCCCATCTGCAAGTAAACGCTAATTTCTTTAGGGTTATTTCTAGTGTCCTTGCTCTTAACCATACCCGAGGACTCGAACTAGGATTCGATGACCTCCTTCTTTACTATCAAGTTTGCTCTATAAAGAATGAAAATAATTGCTACCATTTTCCCCCCCGACCGGGCAGGTTGTTCTGCACCGGCTATCCCTCTTCGGATAAGGGTTGGAAGGCTCATCTTGTGGTTGTTAGGAGGAAGTGGAAAGTATCTTCCTCTAATAAATTTCCCATCCCTCAGAAATTCGGTGGATTAGGTATCCCTTTATTTGATTCTCCTTCTGCCCCTAACTGTAATTGTGCTATATGGGATGTTTTGCTTTTTAACCAAATCCAATCTTTTGTTGGTACAGTTAGGAATCTTCTTCCTCATTTTGAGTTGGCGGCTCGTCTGAAGACGCTTAAGGATAAGTTATGGAGCAGTACTCCCAAGTTATCTATCATGCTTGATACAAAGATACTTAAAGCTATCTCGGGGAAAGCCTCTGGCACGAAGATGAAGCTCCCAAAGATTACCCGTATGAAGGCCAAGAAGCAGTCTGAGAAACAGAACGAGCTTAGCGCCCCATCGACTAAATGGGAAAAGGAAATAGTTACCGCTCTGTGAAAAAGGCACATTGAGGAGGAAGCTACGAAGAGGTCACAGCCAAATGAAGTGATTGATGTTGAGGAGGTTGCACAGGCTGCCCCTCCCCCCAAGTCCTAGAAGGCTGCTGTTTCAGCTACCCCCTTTGCCCCAAAGCCGGTGGGGACTCCAGCTCCTGGAACTAATACTTCTGGTTCTGATATACCCAATTCTTCAGCGGTTAAGCCATGGACACACGGGATGGTGAAGACCAATGGGATGCCTCTTTCAGTTGAGGATTCTATTCTTGAAGACAAGGAGGCCATGAAGGCATTTTTGAAGGAGATGTGGCCTCCCAAAGATGAGAAAATGATGATGGACCTCTCTGTAGGGGGCCTACTGGAGACCTCCTAAGATTTAGCTTTGAGAGTGAGATTTTTTTAAAACCTTTCCTTACGTTTGTGCAACACATGTTCGGTGTAATGACAATGTATAGGTTGGTCGAGCAGGCGACCGTCAAATTGAAAAAAAGCTGATGTTCAGATAAGGCAGGCTTGGAATGCTCATTCCAACAAAACCATTCCTCTTCTTGAGTGATGGAATGACCATTCCATTCCCACTTCTTATTAAAATCATCCACTCTCTTCATTAATTTCTCTCCCTCTTTTACAACTCACTCCAGAATATATATATTTAATAGGTATATAAAATTCATTTCTCTCCCCCATATATATATATATATATATATATTAGGTATTTAGCCTTAATTTCACTTTGTGCAATTTACAACTCACTTACTCTCTCTCTCTCTTTCTCTCTCTCTCTCTCTATATATATATATAATAGGTAATTAATGTTAATTTATCTCTCTCTGTATATAATATGTATGTTATATACTTGCCACACGCCTATATATATATATATATATATATATATATACATGTCAGGGATTTTATTTTGATTTAGAAAGTTTTAGTTGAATGGGTACTTCATTAATTTTTACATGATAATTAAATTAAAGTTAGCCAAATGTCACATTTTAAAAATTGATTATGTTTTATGGAAAAATATATCATGTTAGAAGGTATTATCAATTCATTCCTACATCATTCTATATCCACAGTCAAACATTGGAATAAGAATGGTCATTCCATTCCCAACTTCATTCCATTCCCATTACATTTCATTCATGCGTACCAAATTAGCCCTAAAGGGTTGGTGAGTGCTGTGAGGAGAGGAGAGAGTATATGTAATTTCGGGAGAAAGATGTCAAGAGAGAGTGAAATAGTGTGTGTGGTAGGCATGCTTTCGCGTGTTGTATATTCTTTTTTCAATATAGTGAAATCTTTCTCTCCATGGACGTAGATCTAAAGTTGGGTCAACCTTGTAAAATATTGTCTTGTGCCATATATGTATTTGATTGTTATTTTTATATATATGCTTGTGTGATTGTTGATATGATGATATGCTTCCACTGTACCGAATGAAATGGATTAATTTTCAACAATAGAGAGAGATGTTAGAAAATTTATGTTAACTAATGAGGGTTAGTTAGGGTTACAGTTTAGTTGTTTCAACTGATGATCTTCCTTGAGCTTCTGACTCTAGCATACAATGAGAATTGGGGCAAAAATGTCATAAATCAGCAAAAGATGAGAAGATAGATTGATAAAATGCAAATTTCTAAGACATTTAATTAGATGTCGAATGACAAGTTAGTTTAATAGCAAAGAAACCACTCTTCCAATGTGAGTGCTTTAGATGAATGATGTATGGATCATGTATGTCATCAGAACTGATTGAACAACCAATCGAGCAAGAACTAATCCATATATTGACACCATTATCTAAATTTAGGAGAACTCAAGTAAAGAATTTGAAATTTGACCAAGACTACATGAATGGACATGAAATGCTACATCTGAAATTCACTTGTTTTTGTTTATAATCTACATTCTATCGTGATTCATGGATTTCAAAGATTACATAATTATAGAAATAAATAAAATAAGAATTACAGAGTACCGAATGGGATTAAAGAATGAACTATCTATGTTTGGGAGGACGAAGACGTCTTGGATTTGAAATTGAACTAAATTTTCTCTGATTTTAATTTTAAAGTGTTGATTCAGTACTCCCAAACAATAGTCTATACAAACGAATATAATTGTCGATGAGCACTAATAGAACAACAGAATTCCACAAATTCCGAATGGAATGTTGTGGGAGGAGTGATGATGTCATCACCCATCTGACATAATTCTATTCAAAATTTGTTGAATTTTAGAACATTTATCAATTTTCTTTGCTAATTCATGCATGATTATTATCTTTGATTTGGGAATTCGAAAATTTACTTTTTATCTGATCAAATAAACTAAGCTGAGAAATAATATATATATATATATATATAATTTTCACACCTTATATCATTACAATTTTTAAGAGCCCAAGAATAAGCATTCTCTAGTCTCCTAACTCAGGGGTAAATATTGGTTGTGCCCAGCGCACTGTGCACTGGGCGCATCCAAGCCATCCGTGCGCTACACGCGCGGTGGGCGCCACCGCGAGTGCAGAGCAAGGACGGTCAAGATGTGCTCGGTGCATTTGCGCCTGGCGCACCCAATATTTTCTCCTAACTCAAATGCTTATTTTATGCTACTGTTTGTTGTGCAAGTTGTAGGATGGGTTCTCAAGGGAAGGACAACCACGAAGAGAGAGAAAGAGAGTAATTAATTTTGGAGTTCCAAAACATAAAAAAAAGTACAATTTTTGGACTGGAGGAGCTGCATCGCACAGACGGTCAAGATGCGCTCGGTGCATTTGCGCCGGACGCACCCAATATTTTCTCCTAACTCAAATTCTTATTTTATGCTACTGTTTGTTGTGCAAGTTGTAGGATGGGTTCTCAAGGGAAGGACAACCACAAAGATAGAGAAAGAGAGAGAGGGTAATTAATTTGGGAATGCCAGAACATAAAAAAAAGTACAATTTCTGGACTGGAGGAGCTGCAAAGATAAGACAGGGTATAATTAATGATATAGCAGTGTAATAGAGTATGACTTCTAATAATATGAGAGGGATGCACATCATACTTTATTACAAAATGTACCATCTGGTAAGGAAAATAATAATAATAATAATAATAAAAGATCATGGTAACCCACTGGTCAACAGAAAGTCAATGAAGAAGTATGGATGGAAAGAAAAGATCTTATGAAGTGCTTTTTAGTGATGTCACTCATAAAGGATGAATCATATCCTCAAAAATAGTTGAAGAATGTCCTACAAAGCTAGAATATATACTTAAATATATAATCCGTAAGTTTCTTTTTCAGATATATACATTGACTAATAAAATGGTGAAATCCATAGGAATCAACTCCTAATTTTATAGTATATTTTGACTAAATGTCATCAGAATTCTATGATAATAATGTTGGACTTAAAGTCTTGTCCAAGATCAACAATCACAAGCTTTTCTACAACCCATTAAAGTTTGAACAATGTTGTTCAAGCATTTTGCTAAGTTCAATGCAATAAATTACAAAAGAAAAGAAAAATATTTTGCAATAACTTCCGAAGAGGAATGAACGAATTTAGAATCCCCCGAGGGCATAGTGGTGATAGACACCACCCCTCAACCAAAAATTTTAAAGAGCCTGACATCAAAATCGCGAGTTTTGATTAAAATTGGTGTGCTTGGTGTGAGCATCAAAAAACTCGAAAGAAGGTCTTTAACAATTATGTGGAGCATGCTTATATGCTAAAGTGTTTTTGAAATTTTAATGAAAGTATTTATATAATTTTATAAAATTATGCGTATAATATACAAATAAAAAAAATTTCATTATAATTTTGCCAATGCCTCGTATAGTATGGATGACTCTCTTCTCAAAGAAAAAGAGAGTGGTTTGTGCTTCATGTGGAGTAATTTATTGTGTTGACTCAATTTATGAAGAGAACACATCCAACAACAGAAATCAAGCTCCATCAACAGGCCAAAAGGGAGTGTGAGATTGAAAGAAGAAGACATCACAGCGAGAAGGCAAGTCTAATGATTCTGCGTGTGGTTCCTCTATTGTAGCGTACAAGATGCATTAAATGCAATTAAATTGTGTTTCAACATATTACTTCAAACTGAAAGTAATGATATTGAATCTAGAAATAATGATGACCGTGATGTGTAGTGCAGATAATCTTGGTTCTGTACTTGAGAGATAAGTGTCCATACACCGAAAAGATTGTATGTATGGTTGTGAAAGACAATCTTGATCTGTTTTTTTTCTTTTTTTATAAAAAAGGTTAAAATGCTCTAACACTCTCCCAGGTTTTTGTTTATTACCTACGGAGAATACTTGTGCCTTTGACTGAGGTCAACCTCTCCCAGATTTCGTAAACTATACCCTGACACTCCAAATGTTAGTTGATTGTCAAGTCAACTAATTTGAAAAGTTAAAATGCCAAAACTACCATTCCTATTTGAATGTACAATTTTACCCTCAATTAGTTGGACATTTATACCGTTTTTGCATCTTACTTAAATCTCACCCATTTGCTTTAATTAATATTTTTAATTAATACTAAATACATTAATTAATATTAAAATCAAATTATATAATCATACATAATAAAATTTATCAATTAAAAACATAATTTATAATTAAAAAATATATAACTTCATATATACTATATTCAGTAGCTTTAGATATATAATTTATTGATAAACCAGTATATTGGCAAAAAAAAGAAATTATATAGATTTAGGGATTCTGTAATTTATATATATTATATATGTTTTCTGTTATATATATATAGAAAGGTAATATATATGTATTATATGTTTTCTATTATATATATATATAGAAAGGTAATATATATATATATATATTATATGTTTTCTGTTATATATATATATAGAAAGGTAATATATATAGATATATACACGCACTACCCACCGCCACAACCACGACCTTCCACCGCTGCCACAACCCACAATCTCTTCCACTGCCGCCACAACCCACAACCTCTCTTTCTACTTCCCATGACCATCTATTTGTTTTCTCTCTCACACACACACGTAAGCACATAGATTCTCTTCTTACCCATTTCTACTCTTCAAACCCTAATCCTAATTTCAGTTCATCACTGGCGCACACCGAGCTCACCAATTATAAATTAAGGTTGGGCTTTCTTCAAGCATATATGTTTTATGAAATGATCAGTGGTCTCATTTATGGTATGCCCCCGCATCGTGTTTGTGTATCTTTATTGATCTTTCTTCACTTCAGCGCCATGGGAAGGTTTTTCGCTCATTTCTTCAGGTGTCTACAGAAGGATTGATAGCAAATAGAGGGGAAGTGGGTTAACCTCATTTCTTGGCTGACTCATTTATTTCCCTCATTTTTTCATCCACCATTGAATTGGAAGATTGATAGCAAATAGAGGGGAAGTGGGTTAACCTCATTTCTTGGCTGACTCATTTATTTCCCTCAGTTTTTCATCCACCATTGAATTGGAAGTTGTAGAATCACCCATGGTCTCTGGCGCACCCCCTAGCACCCCGCGACACTCCCACTCCAAGCTACGCCTGCTGAGTAAGATGTATTACGATTTCCTCTTCTCTGAACACACCGGAGTATGACCCGGGACGAGATAGAGGTGAAATGGGTTAACCTCATTTCTTGGCTGACTCATTTATTTCCCTCATTTATTCATCCACCATTGAATTGGAAGTTGCAGAATCACCCATGATGGTCACGAAAATAAAATCAAAATGGTGGTGACATGGAGTGCTTTCTTGATAATGGTGGTGATTTGGGTTGGGAGTTACAGATATTTGGTCGTGACTGTGGCAGTGGCGTGAGTTTGAGGGAAGAAGAAGATGGGCAATGTTAATCAAGGGTATTTAGGACATTTTGTATAAGAGGGTCTACGTCATCGATTACGTCAGCAAGTTCAATTACAAAATTATTAAATATAAGAGGGTAAATTGGTAAAATCATTTAAACCGTCAGTTTTTAAACTTGGGGGAGGTTGACCTCAGTCAAAGACACAAGTATTCTCCGTGGGTAATAAACGAAAACCTGAGGGGAGAGCATTTTACCCTAAAAAAAACTAGGCCACTTAAATGCCTCACTTTCCTTATCCTAGTTCTTATCTAGCCACATTTGGTTATCTCCACACATACAAGAATATAATCTTATATTAAGAAACTTACCAAAATTTTATTTCTATTAAACACTAATAATGTAAAATAATGTAAAATGACAATAAAGAGAGAAAAAAGCTATTATGGAAACCCAATGACCTTATCAAAATCCTAATTGCATACTCCCTGTATTAATCGAAAGAAAAAACCCTTTCCCAATCTTTAACTTGTAAGTTCCTCTGTTACTCATCAATTATAAATTTTTTTCATAAATTAATTATCATCCTGCTAGGCATACAGTGGAAGGAAAAGCCATGAGTTGATTCACGGATCGTGCAACTTGAATCATCTTCACTTGCACTACGAAATATCACTAACAAAATCTTCCTGATCAAGAGGCTTACACAGTTACTAATTGCTACATATTTGTATGCATCAGTGTAAGAAATAAGAGATCAATTAAGTTACAAGGAACCACCATTCAGAACCCAATTTTGATGAATAACACATGTGCACAATTATTTATTTATTTATTTATACTAAATTCACTTTTATTAAACCCAACAACCAATTACAACAACAAACAAGAACAAGAATAAAGCTCTAAATAAACTTATTAATAACTAAAAGTGTAGCTCTGATATTTGAAAAAAAAAAATTTATTTATGAAGTTAGGAATTGAATTGTCATTTCTTTTAAAATTGAAGTGTAATGGTAGAAAAGGAATATGCGAATATTGCCTCCCTTATTATAAACACATAATAAAAATTGTATACATATATTTCATTATATTCATTTTTTATATATATACACACCTACAAAAGCAAAGATTATATATATTCCATTCTATACTAATCATTATAAACATAGAATAAATATTGTTTATAAAATCTCATGTAATTTTTTTTGTTTTTATATTAGAATTCATTATTTGTGTTAAATAATTTTTTTTTATAACAAAACTACTATATATGATGATCAACTATATATATATACACTAGAGAATAAAAAGCCACATGTATATGTTTATACATAGATTAGAGAGAGAGAGAGAGAGAGAGAGAGAGAGAGAGAGAGAGACGCTTTGATCATCAATGGCTAGTCAATTTCCCTCTCTTTTAGTGCGGAAAAATAGCGCTCTCTCTCTCACTTATAATAAGTAAATAGGAAAGAATTGGAACATGATTATGTGTTTCGCATGAGCTTCGCAAAAAACTAATATTCACTGTTGTATGTATGTGTGTGTGTATATATATATATATATATAATTTGTAGTGGTGGTCGGAACCAGTTTGATTCAGGAATCACCATAACAAATTTTTTTTTTCTTTAAGTAATGTCTATTATTGTCATTTTACATTATTAGTGTTTAATAGAAATAAAATTTTGGTAAGTTTCCTAATATAAGAGTGAAGAACCTTATTTTAATTAACAGCCTTAGGAATAGATCCTAAGGCTATAATTAAAAGTGTGTAGACTACTCCCTACTCACCAGGGAGCAGTTGAACACTATTGTATATATATATATATATTTTGTCTCCAATACAAACAAAAGTTAAATATGATCTTAAGCTAATGTTTTCTTTGTGACTGCTCACTCTACATTGGAGCTTGTTTGTATACTTTTCATATTTATATATTCACTACCTTACCAAAAGCAAAACAAACTCGTTAATTATGCTTATTTACCGAAAAAATTGTGTTAATTAAGTTTAACCTTGTTCCATAATAGGTTTGTTAATTATGTTATTTACCCAAAAAAATATGTTAATTAAGCTTAACTTGTTTCATAATAGGTTTGTTTGTTGTTTTTTTCTTATAAACACCTTCTTGTAAAATCTCAAACATATCTTCACTAAAATTCTTAAAATACCCTACTAAATATTTTTATGCTCCCACTAAAATTTTTAAAATACCTCACTGAAATTTTTTATTTGTATTTTTAAAATACAATTGACCATTATATATTAAAAGTTACTATCATTAGACTAGTTTCCAAATCGGTTTTATCTGCAACCAACCCAACTACGTCAGATAATTTCTAGTTTGTCAAGGGTTCAATTCTTTGTTTTTAGTTGAGAAAAAAGTATAGGTAATGATATTTAGGAAAAAAAATAAAAATATGGCTTTAGAGTCAAACAATATATAATATATAGCAAATAAAACACCAAAACAACCTAATTAAGAACACAAGAGTGTGACATTTAATATAGCAAGCAACATGAAAACTCACATATATACAAGGTGAGAAGGCAATTACAATTTACATTATAAGTCCAAATCTAAAAGAAAACTCAAGACTCTCTCTCTCATTTTATTTATTAGTAAAATATTCATAATGTTCAAATTTTTGAACAAACATTGAATCTGTGTTTTGAAATAAAAATTGAATTTTTTTTTCTCTAATTTCAATTAAAATTGGAATCAGAGAAATTGAATTTTCTTCTCCAATTTCAATTGAAAATTGAACTCACAAATAAGATAGGTTTCTAGTATTCAGCTATTCTCAACTCACATTTGCATCACTTAATTTCCTTCTTGAGTTCCCTTTTTAGGTGACTTTGAAAGTGAGACAACAAATTATCCACGTACTTCTTTTATGTATCCCCGTCACCAAACAATCCTCTCATCTCCTTCACCTTTTCCCTGTATATCTTCCCTCCTTCCTCTACCATCACCAGCCTCAGTGACTCAGCCACTGAGTCCCTCGTAAATGACCCATCTCGCTCGTCTCTCGGTATTGGGTAACCCATCCTCTTCTCTTCCAAAACTCTAGCATTCAACCCTTGCTCAGACAAAAATGTCAACAATATAAGAGCTCTCCCAAACTGTATTCCTTCCACCACAGAACTCCAACCCGAGTGAGTCAAGAGGCCACCCACTGAGTCATGACTCAGTATCCTGAATTGAGGAGCCTAACCCATGCACACCAACCCACGTCCTTTGGTTCTATCCTCAAACCCTTCTGGCAACTCGATCACCTCTGTATCAGCCATCCCACACCGCGTCCTTAGAACCTAAAAGAAGGGTAACTCGGATAGCTCCGACCCTAGAGCTATCTGTGAGATATAAATTTGTAATTGGCATATTTCGGTGATCAAAACCTAATTGATCGAGTTGTAATTTTTGATTTATTCTTTATATCGATCATCGACATCTTCAAGCTGACACTCAAGTGCATGGAAGCCGACAAATCAGTAAGAACACCATATAGTACAGGTAAGTATGGTGAGGACACTCTGTAGTTTTTAGTTCCGAGCCTATTTTGAAAAACCAGGGTTTAAATGAAAATTCTAAGATTTTTCAAAGTAGGACCGGTCCCCAATATTTAGGACCGGTCTAACTTTTCTCGGCAGTTTAGTTTCTACAGGTTTTCAAAAAGTCCCACCGGTCCTATTTATTTGGCACCGGTCCAACTTAGCCTGTTCCAAATAGGAAACAAATTTTGATGAAAATTCTGATTCCTATTGGGTTTGAAACTTCTAGGAAAGTTCTATTTTGGTATTAAACTTCTTTTCCAAGTAGAATTAGAACTTCCTTGCCTATATATATGTATTCATATTTTCTCTACAAAGAGGCCCTAGAATATTATTTTTAGAGAGAGAAAGTATATACATTATAATTAGGGTTTATATATTTTTAAGAACACATATCCATACTACACGAGTGATTTTTAGGATGGTGTTCTACTTCTGATTAGCTGCTCAGAGACTGCATCAAATCTATTTGCTGATCAGAACATTGGATTGATGGTTCTTCGCTTGCTTACTTGCTGAGGAAGAAAGGTGACCAGATTGCACTACGAAGGGAAAAAAAAACTTGCTGAGTATTTTGGTTCTTCCAGCAACCTTTCTGTAAGGGTGGTGACGTTAGCCGAAAGTCTGCAGCAGTTGGACGTGTTGTTGCAATCATAAGCCTGGGGTGTTCCGCATCAGATCCTTGATAGAGTGAAGAGGGGTGTGAGACTGAGACAGAGTCTGTTGTACTTTGCTTCATCATAGTGAATTAGTTTCCTGAGGTGTGCCGCCTCCCTCTGTGGTTTTTTCTGCCTTGGGTTTCTACGTATATCTGGTACATTCTTTTCTTTTCTTGCACTTTATTTATTTGCTTGCTTTAATTGTTTGATTAATTGGACTTAAAATTGAATTAATTAAAAATTAAGCAAACGAGCAAGTTATCCTATTCCCCCCTTCTAGGTTCTAAAATACTTTTCGCAACCGCTTCCGCACCGCGCAACTCACACTATCTCAGTGAGTTCAGCTTGACTCGATTTCGTCTCGCTCCCAAATGCAACATAAACCACTGACCCTTTACGTTACTTGTCAAGCCACTCTTTCATTTCCATCCAAGCATTGTCCCCCTCGTCATCATGATATGCTATCGCCTGTAGTTGACCACCAGTATAACTGGCTTTGGCCGGTGAATATCTCCGAGAACTCGCAACCATTCGGGTTCAAACTCATAAGAGCTTCTCAAAATCAACATATCACACCCATCAATTCTCGCTCCCATGTGATAAACATCGGGAATTTTTTCACCGTCTCCTTCCATTTCGTTGAAAATTTGTAAAATCTCAAAGAGTCGAAACACAACTGTTGATTTGAACGAAACCCAATTGGGTGGGGAGGTGAAGTCCTCCGGCTTTGTCTGGGAATTGTTTTCAGGTACCATCATAAGTGAAGCTGGTCCGAAATAGACCAAAGAAGAGGCAATGAAAACACTGAATACAGCACTTGCAATATTGAGATTAGTTGTAATTGGGCCTAACCAATAAGGTATATAGTCAAATATAACCCAATCAGGAGCAGAAGCTTTTAGAAAACTGGTCATGGGTTGTTGGAGGAGATCATAGGCTATTTTGAGGTACTTGACCTTGTGGTAAGGTAGGTCGGAGGTGGACTCGGCATCTTTGGGGAGGTTTTCAACGTGGGGTAGAGGAAGTTTTACAAATTTCATAAAATGGGCTAAAGTTGGAGGAAGTTTTGGGAGTCGATCGATGTTTCGTGGAGTGGATACGAAGGAGATTTTGTGACCCTTTTGGGCGATGAGCCTTGAGAGCTCCAGGAAGGGGAGCATATGACAAAAGGCTAACCATGGGAACATAACTACGTGTAGCTTACCAGTTTCGGCCATATTCAAGGAAGGTATTGATTCCATGGGTAGAGAAGTTGGAGCTGTTGTGACTCGAGAGGTCTATATATATATATTGTATGAGTTTTGTCTGAGTTTGTGATCTCTCGTGAGCATCGTCACTAGTGTCCAGTGGAATATATATATATATATATTCGAATGTGACATATAACAATTCTATATTTTTAGGAATCTCACCTACAATAAATTTTTATTTCTCATTATTTTAGAAGATAAAATTAAATGGTAAGTTAGTATTGGTGAGATTTTCTTTACACGAAATTTCGATAATATTATTACCTGCCATATAAAATTTAGCATTTTCCTGTATATAGTACTAAAGGAATATTAATAAGAGTGTAACCCTAATACTCCTGTTATAAGCAGCATCATTTTATAACGCAAGGGTTTGTCAAAGTCGAAGATTGTTTACGATGGGATGCATTTGGAGTTTACATGGTTAGTTCAAAATTTGATTCTTCATTTAGAAATAAATAAAAAATTAAAAAAGTAGAAACCAAGAGTTTTGTTTGAGTTTGTGATCTCTCGAAGCATCGATACTAGTGTCCGGCTATCCGCTAAAGTCCAGAGAGAGAGGTGGTAATAGTATTCAAAACATTTAGTCAGAGTATTTGCTAATAAATATGGTTGAACAACGTAGAGAGCTGACATTGGCACTCCACTAATATCTTATGGCAGCTCACTCTCATCTTTTTATAAAGTAAAATTATAAAGGTGTCCCTCTATTATATAATATTTGATTCTTATATTTTTAATACCCTAATTGTCCTTATTTGATAAAGTTAGAATTCTTGGCTCCAAATTGCAACTTCTCTCTCACGTTCCCTCTCTTTTTTGGCGTGAAAATACTTCTTCATTGATTTTTAAAATATTATTTCTTTTTGTTGAATCAATTAATCAATATTTATTTTAGAAGTAGAAAAGTTTAGGATTCAAAATAATGATTTAGAGAGTATCAATCAAATGCATGTGATTAGGATAATAAAAGTTACGTGATTAGATAAGTTGGGAATAAGTTGTTAATAATAGTTTACCTAAAGAAATATTAAAAAAATATTTGAGTTGGAAACAAACATTATATCAATGAATAAAACCTATTTGAAAAAAAATAATTATATTTAAAATTAAAAGAAGTTTTAATTTCACTTAAATAAAAATTATGATATATAGTTCTTTAAGAAAACTAAGGAAAGCCTTTTTATTTTAATAAAGAACTTTTAGAAATTAAAAGATGAAAAGAGAAAAACATGACTCTATGAAATCCTTTTCCAATTGTAGCTGTCTTAATTTAACTAAGGAGCTTTTACACCAAAATTTCAAAAAAAAATAAAATTAATATGATATTTTCTTCCTTTGTTTATATTCCCCCCCCCCCCCCCCTTCCTTTGTTTTTTGTTTGTTCACCAATTGATGGTATGTTTCTAATTTTACATGAAAAATAAATTACACGTTTGGTGAGAAAAAATACAATATTTCAAATTTTGGATTCTTGAGATAACAATGATGTAGTTCAAAAAACTTTTTTTTTAAAGAAAAATAAAATAAAATTAGAATTTAGTCTTGATTTAGAAGGGCAATTAGGGTACTAAAAATATAAGAATTTAAGATGGTATAGCATATGACCACTTTTGAAATTTTAATTTACAAAAAAATGGGAGTGGAGTGCCAGGGGATATTAGTGGAATGCCAATATCAGCTCCTGTAATATAACATGTGTTATGTTATATTACTATTTTGAATATTAATAAAACAAGTTTTGTAACATTGTTGTGTTTCATGATTTACAAAAATAGAAAATGCATAACATGAGTAATTTTCGAGATATCATTCCACACACACACACACACCAAACATGTCATGTTTAGCATAGACATTCACAAGTCTCGATGCAATTGCACTCATTTCATGTCATATGTTCATTTCTAGTATGTCACACAAGAAATTATATCGACGCATGCACGCATTCAACCTTTATAACAAAATGCACATTGAAACTAGGGTGTCAATACATGTCACAAAATCTCATATATGCAATATACGTCACATAAAACATATACTAGCAATTCATGCATTCTAAATCACATTTCAATCATTTTCTATCAAAGAAAACATAAATGTATCAATTTAAAAAAAGAAGCTCATCCTAAAGTCTCATATATTCATATATAACATGAAAACATGAATTTTATATTCACAATATGAAATTAAACTTGTATTGAAAGACGTACATACCCCTACCTCAAGAGATAAAATCTGAAGTTACTTTTCAATTTTACCAACTCAAAAGTTGCCCAAACCTAACCTTGTTCAGTTCAAAATGAGGCCCTTGCTAGTAGAACGAACTTTCCTTCTTCGCCACTTTCGAATCAAGCTTTAAGACCTCCAAATCTTAGAGAGAAGCTAGAGAGCTTAAAAGGGAAGAGAGAAAGAGATATTTTCATATTTTTAAAGAGAGAGGAGTGGCTGTAAATATCTATATTTTGATATTTATAAGCCCTAGGGTATAAAATGACCAAAATGCCCCTTGTTCACTTAACGTACCTTCTTGATCTCTGTTTTTGAATGTAAAAGCGGTTATAGACTTGACATCAACTCTACATCTCTTCTAACATTATAATTGGTTTAAAACCAAAAATTAATTTTTTTTTAAAAAATAACCAAAACACACCTAGTTCACTTAACCTTCTTGACCTCCGTTTTTGAATATAAAAATGATTATAGACTTGACATCAACTCTACATCTCTTCTAACATTATAATTGGTTTAAAACCAAAAATTAATTTTTTTAAAAAAATATCCAATTTTCTGAGCCACCCGACCACCCAAAATTTCAAAATGAGTTGAATGACTCATAAAATTCTGCGAACTTCTAAACAAGTTCCCATATATGCTAATCACATTTATAACATGTGCAAATGTATTTATAAACTTATTTCAGAAAGAAATATCGGATATATACAAATGCTATCATATTACAAACGATTAGAGATTACAAATGATTACAAAATTTTGAATCTACGTAACTAATGGTTCAGTTTTCAAATATAGTTGCTTTTGTTAACCTGAGAAGTTCAAGTGTTGCTGATAGGACACGAAACAACATCCAATTTGATAAGATACGAAACAACATCAAATTTGAGTTTTGAAATATCATTTTTCTTGTTATTATGAGAAGATCAAGTTGATAGGAAATGTGGAGTCTGATTATACTGTACACCTTAGCTCAACTTTACGGATCCAACTTCGCTGTAAGTTGGCGGGGGGTTACAGTCCCTTGCCCGGAAGGTCGGGGGCTTGGCCCCGACCCAAATTTTTTAGAGGGGTATTTTGGTAATTTTATTCTTTATTATATAGCCTAGGAGTTGCCTATATATATAGTCTAAAATCTCTGTAATTGTATCCTATTTTTCTCATCATAGTGAAAATCCTACAACACCAAGGACGTAGCCCTAAATTTTGGATGAACCTTGTAAATCTACGTGTCTTTGCTTGCGTGTTTGATCTTCTTTTATATTAATTTTCGTAACACAAGTCTGCCTATTAGGATATCAAACATCATCCAATTTGAGTTTTGAAATATCGTTTCTCTTGTTAACCTAGAAGAGCTACAATGATATGAAACGTCATCGAGTGTCCTAATATTCATTACTTGATTACATCCTAGACTTTAGGTGTTTTCATTTTTCGTTCGAAATTTTATTTAGTCCTGTTCAAGATTTTTAGAAACTTAGCAAACTCTTGCTCAATAATAGGCTGTTTTATTTGGTTGTCTATCTTGTCTTTTCCTTTTATGAGTCTTTTGAGCTCTTCAAAGTGTTACATCCTAAATTTTAGGAGATTTGATTGTAATCCTTCATATAACTTGTAACCTTGTATATAAATATATCAAGTCAATCCTTAAATTTATCACATTTATAATGGTATCACGTTATGTATTCAAATCTCATCATCATTAAGGGTGCATATAGTTCGATTCATTAAGATTTATGGACAAATTAAAACTGAAATTGATCCTAATAGTTCCTTTATTTTGGAACCAGAACCGAAACCGTTGAGTTCGATTTCATTATAGTTCTTCATGGTTCTAGTTCTTTACAGTTCTGCTTTTTTGTGCACCCCTATATATATATAATTGGATTCCAACGGTAGTTTAATTTAATGATTTTGTGTCAAATCCATATGCAAAATAATTGAGCGAACATACTAAGCCAAACAATTAACCAAAAGCCTAACAACAAAGATTACATAAAATGTTAAGACATATTGGGTTTGATTATTTGGAATGGCTAAAATAAGATTCTAACTCTCAACTTTTAGAAGTTTTGTTGAGCATCACAAAGTGAAACTAGTGTGATATATTATATATGTATTGCAACAAATAATTTTTCTCTATTGTTTTTGCTGTTTTTCCTATTATTTGTTCTGAGATATTTTGTTCCCACAAATTTAAGGGCAATAAGATAGATTTTTTTATATTTGACAAACTGAATTGTCAAAAACAAGTTACCCATAATGAATTCATCAATGTGAGAGGTTTGGCAATACAACTTAACAAATAGTAGCCTCCGCAAAAATCTAAGTTCCAGCATTTATGGTAAAATAGAGCACCAGAACATGATGATTTGAATTCTTTCTAAAGCCATAAAAAATGACAATTGTTAATAAGATACAAAAAAATAAAATTCAAACTTTAAAGACAGTGGACCATATGTAATAAGCTCAAAAGTAATAATAAATGTTCATCATCTACATTTTTATTTCTATTATATATATATATATATATATATATATATATTTCAATGGTTTCGATTCTAACGAACCGTAGTATACAGTTCGTTCCTAATGGACCTGGAATTGGAATCATAGTGATCAGTTCTTAAAATTTGGAACTTGAACTGATACTATAGTGAATGTTTCGATTCGATTTAGCTATGACTCTGATTTCATCAAGTTTTTTTACATTTGAAACCGTCACTTAAATAATTAAAATTGAAACTTGTGTTTGATAAAAAATTAAAATAAAAAAAAGGTTAGATGAGGAGGCGTGTTTAAAGATTTATCCTCTAATATTTGGAGTAGATGAACACGTAACATGAATAAATCACAATAAGTCTGGTAACATCCTTAATTTCCACGTGCTCTTTTTATGGCCAAAACTAATAACAGTTGTTGATATGAAGATGGGTTGAACTCTCTTTTCTTTAATGGGTGGCGATGATACAATGCAAGTACGATGATTACCCATTTTTTTTTTTTTGAATTTGACTCACAGCTCAAAAGGAAAACAGAGAAAGAGAATCACGACTTTTGACTTGCAGGTAAATGTAGCAAGAATTATCAAATACACACACACACACACACTCCAGTTTCCAAATCGATTTAGCAACGATGATGCCAGGTTAAATCCAACCAGCAAATTGATGAACTAACATAAAAGGAAACTAAAGAATCTCATGTTATTCATTTTTTCTAATTTAAAAAAAGATTCATCTTGCATGGTTTTATATCTGGAAAACAACTTACCTCCGGCAGAGATCATGCCATTTGGCTTAATAAGCCGGTGGACCGTTTCGATGACTTAGAAAATGAACCAACAAATTATCCACATACCTGTCTTGTGTATCCCTATCACCAAAAAATCCACTCATCTCCTTGACCGTTTCGCTGAATATCTTCCCTCCTTCCTCTACCATCACCAACCTCAGTAGGGTGGGATTTGATGTTTTCTCCTTCCCTTATATTTCTTATATGCAAGATTGATGCACCTTGTGGTATATATAACATAGGGAGCTAGTATGTGCAATGTGTGAAGTTGAGAGTATGAATACCTATATGCTAATTTTGTGTACATATGTGTCTATGTGCAATAATGAACATATATTTGATTATCTATTGATGATATAGTGTGAAATGTATGCTAATTACATGTAGTAAGTATATGCATTGGGTAAAGCATGAGCAATATATGCTAAGTTGTAAATTGTTGGAATATGTGAATGATATACGCGTTTTATGACACATATGTGATTATATGTGGTGTAAGATGATGAAATGTATGCTAGATACCTTCTTAGCATTAATGAGCATGAAAGGAGCATAAAAATGACATGCTATATGTATTATATATGTCTACATTGCATATATGAGAGGTTGTGGGAAATGGTACAAGGGAAGTGCACGGGACCTCGGAGTGGTCTAACCATGTTAAGAGAAGTGTTATTGATGTGGCTAAACGTGATTATAATTGTAAGCTTATTTTTGCCCTTTTTCAAAATATAATTTAACCACTCGCAAGAGCACGAATCTTTGTAGATACGGTTCTATATAGAGGGTATTGATCCCACGAGGACTAGTTGTTAATTGTCTTGAAGAGAGATTAATTCCACTTTAATTCTAAAAACAAGGTTTCGATTTTTGTTTTAAAACTATTGCATGAAATGTAAAAACACTAAATTTAAAGAGTTGTAAGTTGGGAGAGAGAACTAGGGGTGGTTTCCACCACTAGCCATTCACATGTCCATAAATGTAGCAAGCTTGGGATTTATAAAATAAAATGCCTAACAATGTCATTAGGCTTGTGACCTCAATAACATATCAAAAGATCAATGTGTTTTCCAACCTATCATAACCCATCTTCAACAAGCATAGTTCTTCAACCTAACTAATTACCCTACTCTCTAAGTGAACCTAAATGCATCCAAACTACCTCATCTTGGCATGGTTTATACAAGCAAGAACAACACATTCCATTTAAACACCATTGCTTAGCCATCACTTACACTTTTTGTAGATGATGCAAGTGTTGTGCATTCATAAGGTGGATTCTACTCTAAGACAAGAATAAAAATAACATCATATGAATATATATGAGAAATGTATAAGTGTACATCATCATTTGTAGTAACCCTTGTGGACGGGTGTGAGTGGGCGGGTGCATAGACAGACACTGGGCTGAGCTACCACACTGACAGGGTACAGGGTGCTCAATCCCACATCGCCTGGGTGTGGAAAAGGGGATGTGCTTATATGTAGTATGTTCTCTTCAAATGGTATGAGGCCTTTTGGGGTAAACCCAAGAGCAAAACCGTGCGGGCTCAGGCCCAAAGCGGACAATATCATACCATGTGTTGGAGCGGGGTATTACAGTTGGTATCAGAGCCTGAACCCAGCCGGAAGAAGTGTGCCGACGAGGACGTCGGGCCTCGTAGGGGGGTGGATTGTAGTAACCCTTGTGGACGGGTGTGAGTGGGCGGGTGCATAGACAGACACTGGGCTGAGCTACCACACTGACAGGGTACAGGGTGCTCAATCCCACATCGCCTGGGTGTGGAAAAGGGGATGTGCTTATATGTAGTATGTTCTCTTCAAATGGTATGAGGCCTTTTGGGGTAAACCCAAGAGCAAAACCGTGCGGGCTCAGGCCCAAAGCGGACAATATCATACCATGTGTTGGAGCGGGGTATTACATCATTAGACTAAGTAATCAACATTTAAATACAAATCCCAAATAATGCAACAAAAATGAACAAGTTTACATGGCTAGGGCTTTCACCCACACCCTAGTAGAGAAGTTAGTTGATCATGGCAGCCTTGCACTATTCCATTGATGGAGAAAATGAAGCTTCAAGGTCTAGTTCAGCTTCTCCTTCTCCTCTCCCGAAAGTCTCTAATGTATGGTATGTGATATATATGAGAGAAATGGCTCCTTTTGTGCATATTTGGCTACTTTCCATCCTTGGGACCCACCATGTATATATATATAGCAATATATATACCAACTAAATCAATAATATCTCCACGTATTTTCTTCAAGTCAGAAAATCCATCCAAGTCATGCAAAAAGGTGGATTTTGTTACAAGTGGAGCAGGTGAGCAAGTGGGCAAGTGGGTCTACAGAATCTCGATTGATCGAGATTTCGATTAATCAAAATGCATGTCTCGATCAATCGAGATCTCGATTGATCGAGATCAACATCTCGATTGATCGAGATGCCTTAGCTTTATTTCTGAATTCTGCTCTTCAATTGCAAATGGTCTCAAACATTGCTCCTTTTGGTACAAAACCTGCAATACATCAAAAACACAAAAATACCGTAAACGTACCTCGGTATACGTAATAACGGGACTAACATATGCAATAAAGAGGGTTCAAATGCATAGTATTGAACACTTATCACACCCCCAAACTTACACATTGCTAGTCCCTTAGCAATGCAATGTTACAAAAATGAAATGAACTATCTTATACAAAAATTGAATAATGCTCAGTCATCAACTAGATAAAGGATGATTATCCGTTCATTTCACACCTGACAAATGCAACAAGTATTACAGAACTATGCGGTCATTAGCAAAAATGGACCTTCACAAACTACAAACAAACGATAGTCCCCACATAATGGCCAGTCCGAACAAAAATACCGATTCCAACCCCAAAATCCTCTTTTAAAAGTGAACATGCATTCTAACGCATGGCTTTGTCATATTTGGAGAAAAATAAGAACAAATCTGTATTTTTTAAAAGAAAAACTCATTGAAAAAGCTCGACACTGTTGTTCATTACCGCAACACATACATGAATGCTCATGTGCGGATGACCGTGCAATGCTTAGCTCTTTTTGCTTTCTTGCAAGCCCATGTAGTGGCATTGGGCCAATGACTCCCAAACCAATTGGTTTTAGGGCATTAGGTAAAGAAACACCCCTCGTACTTAATAACCGAGCTTACAAGGCGATGAGCTTAAACAAGCCACCCGCTTATTATTGCTCAACCTTGCACACTTATATGCGAATACTCCATGCTTAATGAGGCATAGAGATCTGCTTTATTGAGTGAGAAGGCTTATTGCATATTTTTCTCTTTTTTTTTTTTTTTTACAACAACCGGAAGAACTCATTCTTTAAGCTGCTCAAATAAAAACAGAAATTTACAAAATTCTAGCATTCATCAATTTTTCTCACAAACTCACTAGTGGTTCACTCACCATACCAGTAACACATGCATAAATATAAGGAAAAAAGGTATCTTATATGCTACATTCTCACATACATTGCATAATTGAAAGATTACTTATACATGCTTCAAAAAAAAAATTTCATACATTCATCCATTTTCCAAAACCTTACATATATGTATATAGTTGAAAGACATATTCATCCATATTTTCTTCTAAATATCAAATATCATATACATGACCCAAAAGATGCATTTAGTCTACTCCTGGACATGCATATAAAAAAAGGTACAAAATATTCTCAAAAGAAATCTAGTTGCACTCCACACCAACTTATTGATGGGGAGACTCTGCTATCTCCTTGTAATGTCCTAAAAAGAGTTAATATACGTGGGATGAGCTTCTGCAATCTCAATAGAAATGTCTAAAATACAATTCTTAAAATTTTTGTGAATACCACGTACCACATTATCATGTTAGGCACAAACTCATATTCTAATATCGATGTCATGCATCATGTATTGGTATGCATAGTACCATGTCCCTCCCATGTGTCCTACACACACACACATAAAACCTAGAATTTGGACTCTAGTGCTGATCTGTCCGATATTCT
Source organism: Cornus controversa (assembly GCA_026545225.1). Lineage (NCBI taxonomy): Eukaryota > Viridiplantae > Streptophyta > Magnoliopsida > Cornales > Cornaceae > Cornus > Cornus controversa. The sequence goes on along the minus strand of CM048846.1, from coordinate 25,451,594 downwards.
ATTTCTCTTCCTTAGAACATCTAAACTCCATAATCAGTCCATCCAATTTTATAATCGAACTCCATAGTCAGTCCATTCGGTGTTTCTACTCCCTCTCACATACACCCTCATAGTCATGTATGTGCAATGCATGGGCAAGTCATATTTTCATACTCACGTCCACATCTTCTCATGTCAAAATATTTATTTTAACAATAAAACATGCTTTACATCAATTCATGCTCATTAAAGCAATTAATCAAACACTTAGGTGTCACATTCACTTATACATGAGAGCCACGGTATGAACCCTTATTTTTCTAGTTAGAAGACCTGACAGCCATATTAACTGAAGGAAAAACAGAATATGTCGTAGCAGTGTTGTGTTCAAGTCGCATCTCATGTGTGAAAAGATAAGCATATAATTTTTTCAATAAACATTGGGTCCACTTGGGTGGTTACCAAAGTAACAAAATGATCAAATTCAGACCCCAACCCAGCAATAAGAAATGATATCAACTCAAAATCATTTAGAGGTTGGTCGGCTGCAGCAAGTGTATCAACAAGAGTTTTAAAATTTTAAAAATATTAAAAAATTATGGAACCTCCTTTCTTGAGTGTGGCCAATTGAAAGTGGACTTGGATTATTGTAGCTTATGAATGGGAGGAATACAGTTGTTCAAGAGCATTCAAAACTTCAAAGGATGTGGAATAACCAAGCACTTGAGAGATGAGACTCTCAGATATGGAGGACAAAATGGTACTAAGTATCAGTTGATCTTGCTGAATCCAAGCGAGAATGGTTGGATTTGCAATAGTATTAGGAGAACCAGTCGAAGGTGTGGGGTTAGGAATAGTTTGTGTTGGAGGACATGATGTCCTTTCAACAAAGCTGTAAACATTTTGGCCCTTCAAGAAACCAACCATTTGATGTCTCCATATGAGAAAATTATCATGGTTGAGCTTAGTAGTAATTCGGTTAGATATATTTGGGATGAGGGAAGTTGGAGAAAATGTTGTGTGATCGTGGAAGAGGATGAGGCTACAGGTAAAGTTGTCGAGGAGTTGTTTGAGTTGTTGAAGAGGTGGCCATCAGAAGGAAAAAAATGAGACATGATTCTTAGTATAGCTCTAATACCATACAATATCAAAATAGTAGAAGGTTTTAAACTCTAGAATGTTTGAATTAGAACACACTAGAATGTTTGAGACTCTCTCTCTTGTGTAATTCACAAGAGAGACGTATTTTGTATATATATGCTTAATAATGCTATCCAGATTAGAAAAATTTATAGATTACAAATGATTACAAAATTTTAAATATTTGAATTTACATATCTAATGCTTCAATTTTAAAATATCGTTTCTTTTGTTATCCTTAGAAGATCAAGTGTTGCTGATAGGATACGAAACAACATCCAATTTGAGTTTTGAAATATCGTCCATCTTGTTATCTTGAGAAGATTGAGTCTTGTTATTAGGATATGAGGCATCATCCAATTTGAGTTTTGAAATATTGTTCCTCTTGTTATCCTGAGAAAAGCCGCTAAGATATAAAACATCATCGAGTGTCCTAATATTTCTTCCTTGATTACATCCTAGACATTAGGTGTTTCCATTTTTCCTTCGACATTGTATTTAGTCCATTTCAGGATTTTTTGAAACTCAATAGACTCTTGCTTAATAATAGGCTGCTTTATTTGGTTCTCTATCTTGTTTTTTACTTTTACGAGTCTTTTGAGGTAAGTGTTACATTCTAAATTTTAGGAGATTTGATTGTAATCCTTCATATAACTTGTAACCTTGTATATAAATATATCAAGTTAATCACTAAAATTATCACATTATTTTATAGTGGTATCAGGTTCTGTATTCAAATCTCACCTGCACACAGTTTGATTTCTTATGATTTCTAGGGAACTGGAACCGGAATAAGAACTGTTGAGTTCAGTTCGGTTCGGTTCCGGTTCTTTACGATCGCTTATTTGTGCTCTTTTACATATACATATATATAAATTTGGATCCCAATGATTATTTAATTTAATTATTTTGTGTCAAATGCACTTGTGAAAGAATTGAGTGAACATACCAAGCCAAACAATTAACCAAGAGCCTAAGAACAAAGATGACATAAAATGTTAAGACAGATTGGGTTTGGATTATTTTGAATTGCTAAAATAGGATTCTAACTCTCAACTTTTCAGCAGTTTTTTTAAGCATCATAAAATGAAACCAGTGTGATAAATTATATATGTATTGCAACAAATAATTTTTCTCTATTGTTTTTGCTATTTTTCCCATTATTTGTTATGAGATATCATGTTCCCACAAATTCCAGGGCAATAAGATAGATTTATCCATATTTGAGAAACTGAATTGTCAAAAACAAGTTACTTAGAATGAATTGATCAATGTGAGAGGCTTGTGTTACCCAATAATTGACCCTGGGGGGGGGGGTTAATAGGGGTCAATGGCAAACTATGTAGTTTTCTCCACAAATTTAAATTCCAACAAGCAAATAAATTATGCAAATAACTGAAATACCCCCCAAAAAATTTTGCGCATGAGGTGGACCGTCTCATACACAAAACCTGAGGAATGTTAACAACTGATAGCAACAAGCATAGAGGCAAAAGACAGAAATAAAATAACTACTAAAAGCTGAACAGAAAATCACATTGAAATGAAATAATTGATAAATAAATAATTATATGTCTGGTAATACAATTTGGAAGTCCCGTAACCCAAGGACCCCTTAACTAGAATGAACAAAAGTTTAAGACTTTAATTGAAAACCAATAACCGAAACCTCTAAATGAGTTCATAGTTTGACTCCTGAATAAAAAATAGATTCCTACCCTGTGACTAATGAGAGTAGATGTCTGTCACAACCAACCCTAGTACTCTATCCTCGCGGGGGAAACTACCTGGGACCTGAAATATCAATAAAGTGGGTCAAACCCACGAGCAAGTTCTATCTACTACATCCCAATCAGAGAACCAATACACATACCCTCAGTGTGAGGAACACAAGAGATAAATATAGGTGTAACCATTCAGAATATTCTTTATTCAGTTCATGTTTTCAAAGTAAAAATCATCTTATACATTATCCCAACAACCCTTATTATTTAAAACGAACACTTTCTTTAAGTTAAAAAAAATCAAGCAACATATGCAAGCATATTATCAATCTATGCAATCATGATATGCCAAATATAATGTATGGATACCTTATTAGGTATGGGCGATCCTGACACGCCGGGCGATCCTGACATGCCAAATAAAAATGTATAGATAGCTTATTAGGTATGGGCGATCCTGACACGCTGGGCAATCCTTACATGCCAAATAAAAATGTATAGATACCTTATTAGGTATGGGCGATCCTGACACACCGGGCAATCCTTACATGCCAATTAAAAATATATAGATGCTTTCCAATATGAAACACAAAATAAACAAGGTGCATTATGATTTAAATTTGCACAAACCAGTATTTCAAATTACCCAACATGAAATTATCATCATAAGACAAATCGTTCACAAGTAAACTATAATCAAGTATTTGATGGACATTTATATCCTTAAAGGAAAATACATTCAAGTAAATCAAATAAGTCAAACATCCATTATAGAAGCAATTTCCCAACTCAACCTCCAATGCACTCAAATCTACGAGGAAGTCTAAACCTAACTTTTATCTAGGTTTCTGGGCATATTCTACTTCTAAGAACCCTATTAAATCATTCTAAAATTTTCTAGGATTTTTGGGAATTTAAAAAAAATATTTTTCTAGCAAAAAGAAAATAAAACATAATTCGAGGCATACGTTTACAACTAACACAATCACAAGGGAGACACATCTTCACATGAAATTTAAAACTCAGGTGTATTTTAATCCTATAAAGTTACCTAAATTTTTCTAGAATTTCTAAAATTTTAAAATATTTTCAAAAATAAAAGAAGGTGAAAACCCAACTTTTAGACAATTTAAAAATTAATTTAAACAATAAGGGAAGATTATTTTGAGTTGAAAATTTAAAACCAAGTGTATTTAGCCTCCATAAAGTTACAGTAAAATTTTCAGAATTTTTGGAAATTTCTAAGTTTTTTCTAAAATTAAAGAGGCCGAAAAAACTAATTTTTAGACAATTTAAAAATTAATTTAAAGAAAATGGTAAATCATTTTGATATGAAATTTAAACCCCAAGCTCCTTAAGCTTCCAGAAAGTTGACATAAAATTTTTGGAATTTTTAGAATAATAAAAGTAATTTTCAAAAATAATTTTCCAAATTTTCAAGTGTTTCCAAAAATTTCAAAAATTCAAAACAAATACCAAAATAATTTGGAATGGGCCCATATCGGACCCAGAGGTGGGCCCTCATGAGTGGGGCCTGAAAATAAATTTCCGACCACTGGCCGGTGCCGGTGCCGGCTGCACGTGCCCCCATGCTCCGGCGGCGCGCGTGGGGTTCACGCACGCTGGAGCTTTCTTCCCCAGCGCGCTCGGGGGTTTTCTGGCGTATTTTTCGGCGTTCCCCGACCTCCGTTCACTCTGATTTTTGTCCCATTCTTTTCCCCTTGATCCTCTCTACCCTTTGGTGCAAAAAGCCCTATGAAAAATAGTCCGAATCAAAAACCCCCAATTCACAAGTCCTAGGGTTCTTCACAAAATTCAAAAATTCAAACTCAAATTTCTCATGATCTGTTTTCTTAAAGATCAATGGTCATTTTCTAGACAATCACAACATAGAAGGTTTCCGAATTAACATCTTTCCCATCCTAAATTCATGCATGAACATATTCCGATACAATTTACACATACATGAAATATATATGCATATATTCTTACATATATTTATCTATACTCCTATATACAGTTTAGCATAATAAATTCTCACAAAAATTTTCAACAAGATGCAACAGAAAAAAATAAACATACAATCATATACATATTTTCAATATAAACATAATCATCAACCCTAGACTATGCATATGTATTCAAAGAGGAAGAGAAGAATCAAACTTGTCTCTTTGACGAATCAACTTGTTCACCCGATCGTCACTCCCTTCTCTCTTTCGTTTACTCTCTTAGTTCTGTGCGTAAAGTGACGGCAAAAACCTTAATTTCTTCTTTTTCCTTTTTGTCTTAATTATTATTATATTATTGATTTTTCTAAAACTAAATAAAATAATAATAATAATAATAACAACAACAATAATAATAACAATGATAATATAATTATAATCCTGACCCAACAATTTATACATATCCTTAGCCCAACCATTCCAGCCCAAATTCCTCCCTAGCCCAAACCAAAACATTTAAATAAAACAACACATAATCAATAACAATTCACATAAAATGATAAAAAAATAAATAGAGAAATTTACATGAAATGATTGGAATCTATAAAACCTAAGCAATCCACATAAAATGATAAAATGCATATAAAAGAAAAGCAACTCACCTACAATGATAATTTATAGAAATAAGGCATTTCACATGAATTAATAAAATAAAGTAATAATATAAAGAAATTCAATTTCTTTAAAATAATAGACATCTAAATTTTTGGGCTATTACATTCTTGCCCCCTAAAAAGAGGAATTTCGTCCTTGGAATTCAGCTCATACCTGAAAGAAAAAGCTCTGGATATTTTGCTTTTATTTCATCCTCCCTTTCCCAAGTGGACTCCGCCTCGTTATGGTGGCTCCATTGAACTCGAACTAACGGAATAGTCTTAGAACGAAGGACCTGATCCTTATGGTCAAGAATACAGTAAGGCTACTTTATATATGTTGCATCCGGCTGCAACTCAATCTCTCCTACCTCAATGTGCTGGTAAGTATCCTCATCTCTAAGGAACTTCCATAGCATGGAGACATGAAAAATGTTGTGCACCTTGTGCATGGTGTCTGGTAACTCTAGTCTATGCGCTATCACTCCAACCCTATCGATAATTGTAAAGGGACCTACAAAACGAGGTGCCAGTTTCCCTTTCCTTCCAAACCGTATAACTCCCTTCATGGGAGAAACCTTGAGTAGAACCTGATCCCCCACCTTGAACTCTAGTGAATGAGTTCTTCGGTCATCATAACTCTTCTGTTTACTCTATGCAGTCCGCGTATGGTTTCTAATATGGGCAACTTTTTCTGAGGTGTCCTTTATGAACTCGGGACCCAAAAACCTATTCTCTCCAACTTCCAACCAGCAAATCGGTGATCTACACGGTCATCCGTACAGAGCCTCAAATGGTGCCATACCAATAGTCTTTTGATAACTATTATTATAGCCAAACTCAACCAATGGCAAATAACTCTCCCGATTACCCTTGAAGTCGAGTACACATGCTCGTAACATATCCTCCAAAATCTGATTAATCCTCTCAATCTGACCATCGGTCTGAGAGTGATAAGTTGTATTGAGGTGCAGAGCTGTACCCATTGCCTGCTGAAAGCTCTCCCAAAATCCTGACACAAAACTTGGATCTCTATCCGATATAATGGATAAAGGTACACCGTGAAGTTTCACTATCTCTACAATGTAAAGCTTCGCATATTGCTCTGAGGTGTAACTCGAGCGAACTGGCAAGAAATGTACTGATTTTGTCAACCTGTCCACTATCAGCCAAATAGCATCATGATTTCGCTGTGAGGTGGGAAGTCCCACAATGAAATCCATAGAGATGCTTTCCCATTTCCACTCCGATATAGGCAGTGGTTGCAAAGACCCCGGTGGTCTTTGGTGATCAATCTTGATCATTTGACAAGTGCTACACTTAGAGACAAATACAGCGATGTCCCTCTTCATGACTGCCCACCAAAACTACCGCTTCATGTCTTGGTACATTTTATCCCCTCCTGGGTGTACCAAAAACTGAGAACTGTGGGCCTCACCCATCACTGCCCTCCTCAAGTCCTCATTGTGAGGAACCACCAATCGCCCCTTGTACCTCAATCCTCCATCTCTACCCACTGTATAGAATGGTACCTCCCCAGATTTCAACTCGGTAACCTTCTCTATGCACTGTGGGTCAATAAGCTATTCTGTAACTATCCTTCGTATGATTGCACGTGTAACAACCACTCATGCTACAAAGGCATCAGCTAAGGCATCAACGCTGCTCAAGTCATTCCACTCTGTCTCGAATAGGGCAGATAGACTAGCATAGGGTCGGCGACTAAGTGCATTAGCTACTACATTCGTTTTCCCTAGGTGGTACTGGATGGAAAAATGATAGTCTTTCACAAATTCCAACCACCTGCGCTGTCTCATATTCAGCTCCTTCTGTAAAAATAGATACTGCAGATTCTTATGTTCACTAAATAATCTGAAGGTCTCACCCAAAAGGTAATGTCTCCAAATCCCCAAAGCAAAAACCACAGCTGCTAATTCTAGATCATGCGTTGGGTAATTAAGCTCATGAGGCTTAAGCTTATGTGATGCATATGATATCGGCGTCTCCTCCTGCATCAATACATATCCCAAGCCCTGTAATGATACATCAGTATACACCAAGTACTCAATGCCGCTTTGAGGAGTAGCTAGAACTGGTGCAGTAGTCAATCTGGTATTTAACTCATCAAACGCCGCTTGACATGAGTCATCCCAAATAAAAGGCACACATTTCTTAGTGAGATTGGTAAGCGGGCTAGCAATCTTAGAGAAGCCCTGAATAAATCGATGATAATAACCAGCCAACCCAAGAAAGCTGCGAATCTCTAAAGGTGAGGTAGGCTGTCCCCACTCCAGAACCACTGACACTTTATTTGGATCGACCGCTATCCCTTTCTCCGATACTACGTGACCCAAGAACTTCGCCTCCCTCTACCAAAACTCACATTTCTCAAATTTTGCATACAACTGATGATCTCTCAGTGTCTGCAAGACAATACGAAGATGGCTGGCATGATCTTCCTTTGACCTAAAGTAAACTAGAATGTCATCAATGAAAACAATAACAAACAGGTCCAAGTAGGCCTTGAACACTCTATTCATCAAGTCCATAAAGATAGCTGGGGTGTTTGTTAACCCAAACGGCATAACCCGAAACTCGTACGACCCATATCTGGTAAGGAAGGCTATCTTCGGTACATCCTACTCCCTAACTCGAAGCTGATGATACCCGGACCTCAAATCTATCTTTGAGAAATAGGTGGCTCCCTTCAACTGATCGAACAGATCATCAATCCTAGGCAACGGGTACTTGTTGCGGATTGTTACCTTATTCACCTCCCTGAAGTCAATGCAAAGATGAAGAGACCCATCCTTCTTTTTCACAAACAACACCGGTGCTCCCCACGGTGAAGTACTCCTGTGAATAAATTTTTGACTAAGAAGTCGCTAAATCTGATCCCTCAACTCCCTCATTTCCACCAGAGCCATCCTGTATGGAGCCCTAGCAATAGGTCTAGTACCTGGAGCTAAATCTATCATGAAGTCTATCTCACGACTAGGTGGTAACCCTGGGATCTCCTAAAATACATCATGAAAGTCTCGCACCACCGGAATGGAATCTAAAGATACTGTAGTTCCTTTCGGAGACTCCTCACTGATAAAGAACAACTGCGTACTAGACCCTCCTTTTGATTGCGGCATAGTAATTAAGTACATCTCCTGACCCGGTATAGCAAAAACAATTTCCTTATCGTGGTAATTAACCTGAGCATGGTAATGTGATAACCAGTCCATCCCAAGTATAACATCATATGATCGCATATCTAGGATCAATAAATTTACCAAGAATCTGAGTCTGCCAATGTCTATAGGGACCTGACTACCCTGTTCTCATAGAACCGTACTAGCCCCCAATGGCGTAGATATAGTGAGTGAAGAAGTACATAACTGAATATCTAACCTAGATAAACTAGCAAATGCTCTAGATACAAAGGAATGTGATGCACCAGTATCAAACAAAATGTGACCCTGTCTACCATTGATAGGAAACATACCCTCAATAGCCTGAGGAGCCCGCACATCACATGGCATAACATTGTAGACTCTCCCATAATGCATTTGTTGTCAAGGTTGCCCTGCAGGTGGTGGTGGTGCAAGTAAAGCTGGACGATGCTGTGCCTGTATTTGTGGAATCTGTGGTACTGGCAAAGGTGGTTGCTATCCCTGCCTCTACTGACCAGGTGGTCTTTGATTGTTGTTAGGACAATACACTACAAGAAAAAACATCTTTTAGGACGGGCCAAAATTGCCTTTAATGACTTTTTAAGGCGCTCCAATGCCTGTCATCTATTAAGAAGTTATAATTGCTTAGTTTTATTAAAGGCGGCTAAAATATTTTTAAAGGCGATTTATAACTGCCTTTAATAATATTAAAAATGCCTTTAAAAGGATTTTGATTATTTAAAAAATAACTTTTCAGGGCAGTAATTGAGCGTCTTAAAAAGTTTTAGTATTTAGGACAGTCAGTGCCTGCCTTAAAAACTCTCTATTCAGGGCGGGAACAGCCTGCCTTAAAAAGTCATTATTATTATTTTTTTTAAATTTTTTTTTAATGACTTTAATCTCTCAACCCAAACCTATCCTGCCATACAATATCAATATTCAAGTAGCATCCATTCCTTTGAAATTCCTTCAAAGCTAACACATTCAAATTAACTAAAAACTAAAAATTCATCAATCACATTGAAATATTGCAACCATTAACAAATTTGTCAATATATATTGAACATTTAAATGTTTTTAAAGGCATTCTACCCATAACTAAACTCAAGAAAAATACTACAACATCACATCTAAAGTTGACTGGTTGTAAGTAGACCAATGATGTAAAGAAACGTTTTTATTTTAAAGAGGAGAGAACAAGCAAGAAAGTTCAGCCGCGTAGTCAAGCTCAAGTCTCAATTGCAAAACGTCCAATCAATGAAGGAGTGAGGTCAAAAACCTACAAATCAATACATAAAATTAAATAAATTTTCTTAACAGTAAGGAAAAACTCCATCTACTGACGAGCATATATATGTATATGCTTTCATAGAAAATGAGGAACCGATTCTTAGATCTAATTTCTATTTCATATTAGATTCTTTACCTTGAGTGTCATGAAGCAAAAACATTTTATCGTCCAATAAATTATTCCAAAGGTCGAGCTGCAAGTAAACAAACATTATATTTTTAGTATCAATGAAATTAGAAATAGAAATGGTGCCATTGGAAATATCACAATAATGGAATAACTCACAATATGCTCTTTCAACATTTTCAGTAGAGGGAAAAATATCACCCTCCTCTATGTGCAACCTAATAAGTAAAAATAAATTATAAACTAAACAATTTAAACATTCATTTTAATAAAGAAAATAAGTCGCATTATAAGTCACTAACAGAAACTAAAATCAAACTCAGCTTGAACTAATTCACCGAAACTACCACAAACATGAACTAATAGAAACTAAAAATAAACTCAGCTTGAACTAACTTAAAGTTCAGTAACCCTATCCAAAATAAAGATAATATGCAAGGGCCCAAAAAAAAAAAAGGAAACAAAAGTTAAGGAAGAAGATCTGAATTCTAAAAGCTGTTAGGTTAAAAATAAAATAGAAGGTCGAGTAATATCAGTAGAAAAGTGAAGCTTTCTTTATTTAACCAAAGAAGTGGTGTCCTTGTTAAATCTGTATTTCTTTATTTTAAATCCAAATGCATAATCAGGGTGGTCCTTCTGACCTATCAATAGAAGTAACAAAAGAAATGCCTTACCACAACCTATAATTAATCAGTTTGTCAACCACAACGTCTCTAAAGGACCCAAACAATGGGAAAGTAAATGAGAAAAATTATTTGAGTAATTATTCTTATTCTATTCCTACATTGAATTATTTCAAAAATCAAAAGCAATGCCAACTAAATCTCTAAAAAAAAATTAGTAACAACCATCCAAACAACATAGTCAATGTAAATAACTAACATAATTTAACCTGGGAAGCTTGAGAAATTATTCAATTGCAAATAATTTCCCAATCCTGTTGGCTCAGAACAATGAACAGGTGATGACGTGTCTTTCCAACACTAGGATACTTATTAATCAACAAGAAAAGAGTATACAACCTAAGCAAATAGAAAGAAAAAAAAAGAGTATAAATAGAACATGCATATATATATCACAATTGAGTTCAATAACAACAACTTTATGCTCATTCTAGCTTGGGCAAATAGACCTACAACAGTAGTTTAGAGGACATCTTTGATGCAAGAACAATTCCTCTTTTTCTTTGTTTCTTTTGTGAAGCCTCTGCATCTGCTATATTGTTAAAAGAAAATTCAAAGATTGTAAAGTATAAGGTAAAGGTGAAAAGTAGGGGAAAAATATTTATATAAATAGAAGTTAAAATTGTGCACAAGTACAATAAAGTGAAATAAAAAATGGAACAATACAATCAAATACATATTTTTGCCATTATACTGACCAGATATGTGTTCCTTTGGTTACATGAAGTGTTTGTAGCTTAAGTTGCTTAAGAGTCATGAGAAATAATTAAGTATTTACAGCTTAAGTACCCTAATTAGAGGATTAAATGAAGTGTTTGCAGCTTAAGTAAAAGTCATGAGAAAGAGAGTTATAATGCCAAAAAAATTGAAACTATGAACAAAATTAAGAAATAGAAGGATTTTACTAAATATAGAGTGAATTAAGAAATAATTGCATGACATTACCATTGAGAGGCTGGCTTGCTTTATAGCACCCTACTCTGAATTTATGTAACATGTACACATACCTGACATTGCAATCATGCCCAACAGGAAGCGCCTCGGAACTAAGCTTCAGAGGAAGAAACAATATTACCAGCAAACTTACCAAAATCCATGTTGCTTTACACCATCAAATTCAGAAGTGACTAGATAAGTATCCAAATGTAAATCAAATAAAAAAATATAAAGTTATAACTAAAATCAATGACATAAAAGAATTAAAGACCCGCGGCTTTATGCAAGCAATGTAAACCCAGTAAAGAAAAGAGTGCAGGTCAACAAAATGACAATTTCAATCTTATGCGACAGCTTCTCTATTATACTTTTTCCATGTGAAATAATAAATAAATAAATAAACAATAAAACCATTTTTTTCCTTTCATTTCCTCAAATAATGCCTTTCAGGTTCAAGAGGAAACTCAAACTTTCCAAAGACATAATTTTTACTTCCATTTAACCTGATAATTCTTACTCTAACCAAACAGAACTTCTAACATCCCAAAAGTATAACAATAATGTTAAGATATAAATGGATCTGTATCTGCTGAATGGAACAAAAAGTGTACAGCTATAGATAGATGTTTTTCTCTTTTATTAGCGATAATATTGACTACAACCACAAATCGACCCTCTCTTCATTAATTGTGACAATTTAAACCACAAACTCGTATTTTTCATTATCTTTCATGGTTAGTTTTTTTTTTTGAATTAAATTGCTCTGTCGTGATATCTATTAAAACATTAAAATGATTCAAAGTATGAAAGTTCAGTTGAAAGAACTCAAACTCTGGTGAAATGTGCTTGAATCATCAGATACAGAACCTAGAAAAGCAGATGAAACCTGAGTATATGGACCACCGATGCTCACGTTTATACAAAATCAATGCTACAAGAAATGAGAAATCAATACTACAATGCCAGTTTATAATCCTATCATATCTCACATTATATTCAACAAAAAGAATTTTCTCCTAATCTGAAAACTAAGTGTACAAATACAAGTATGAATAGTTACAGGGAATAAAAAATCTGAAAGATCAAATAGGAAACAAACTCTATGGATAAACATTTGGATGTTTACGACCAAGAAGGAGAGATATATCCACAACTTTAAATTTTTAACACGACCAGGATAGATAAACACCATTCATCTCTTCATGTCATATAACTAGATTATTTATATTGAATTAAAATTCCCTGTTTATATATACCTTTTGTTGTCAATAGAATTGATGTGCATAAAACTACCCATCTGACCGCATACATTATATTCAAATGATATCTAAGAGTAAAAATAATTCAACCAAAATAAATCCAAATAAGAGGCATCCTCACATCCAATTTAGGTCCAAACATGCCCTAAATAATCATTAGGAAAACATATTGTCAAATGTCATGCAATTTATTTACAAAGAGAGATTCAGTTCAATAATTTCATAGCTTGGCATATATATATATATATATATATATATATATATATTAACATACAAAACCTATCTATATCTGTACATAATTATTAGAAAAGGCAAAACCTAAATATATATACTTAGAGAGAGAGAGAGAGGGCGTACCTGGCTGAACTTGGTCTAGAGAGTGGTGTTGACTACGTCGAAGGCAGAATGGAGGGTTGTGAACTCCTAAAGGTCGTAGCTGGAGGCTGTTAGACAGTTGTGGCTTGTCATCGCGAGAGGAAAGCCCTAGATTGGAGTGTGAGGTAACGATTATCTAGATGGGTTGAGGAAATCGATTGAGAAGAAAGCCCTAGGGTTGGGGCTGGTGGGCTTCGAACCAGAGAGGAAGGAGAGAGAGAAGGGGGCGAATTGATGAGGTGAGGGTTTGATCGAGAGAGGGAGAGAATGAGAGATAAAATTGGACTGAAAGTTTCATATGGCGCCCAAAAGTTTTTGATAGCCGCTGAATTTTTTTGAGAAAAAATTGATCATTAAAGACGGTGCGTCAATGCCTTCAAACTATTTGATCAATTACAACAATTTTAGAGTGCCTTTAATAATCTGACTATATAAGGCACTTTGTGGCCGTCCTGGAAATTATTTTTTATTGCGGGCATTACAAGCCCGTCTTAGAAACATATTTTTTACAACGGGCCATGCGGGCCCGTCCTAAAAGAGTACTTTTTACAACGGGTCATGCGGGACCACCCTAAAAGGTCTGCAATAAAAGACTAATTTTCTTGTAGTGATACCTAGCTGAATGCCCTAACTCTCCACAACTATAACAGTTTCCATTAAACACACCGGTAGACCTCCTGAACTGATTTCCATGTTGCTAACCACGACCTGCCTGTGGTACCCCACTGTGCCTCCTATGAGTAGAGGCTCCCCCTCTCTGAGTATCACCGTTAGGTCTGTGTCTCTTCCACGGTTGCTGCCCTGAATGACTGCCCCTTTTAAAGTGTCTACTTCCATTCCCATTCCTTCTCTCTACTGTCTGACCAAAGAATTCTCTGTCAAGTCATTTCTCTGTCTGCCCTTTCTTGTAATCTTTTCTTGACTGACAGTGCTGCAATGCAGCATCCACTACCTGAGCATATGTAGTATAAGCTGGACATCCCAGAAGGACCTGTCGAATAGGTCAGATTAACCTATTCACAAAACATCGCAGCTTCTTTTCTTTGGTGTCCACCTCCTCAGGTGCAAACAGTGATAAATTGGTGAATTCCTGTTCATATGCTGCCACAGTTCTGTCCCCCTGCTGTAACCCAAGAAATTCCTTTTTTTTAGCTGCCCTCACTGTATACGGGAAGTACTTAGCATCAAAGCGAACCTGAAAATCTGCATAGGTGAACATGATCCGCTGTTCCGGTGTAGTCACCGACTCCCACCACTGCAATGCATTTCCCACTAGCTTAAATGTAGCTAGCATATGTTTCTGTACCTCAGTGCACGTAACCATGTGAAGATGGCGCTCAATATCTTTCCTCCACTGATACGCCTCGGTAACCTCTGTAGACCCTGAAAACTCTGACGGATTCCCTTTTGTGAAGGAATCCCGTACCCTCTCCCAAGTGTTGGACTACTCCATAGGAAATGAAACCTGTGCCCTCTGCTGTGGCTACTGAGGTGGCTGTTGATTCTGAAGAGCAGTCGCCACTCCGGCAGCTACAGCCTGTGCTATATTGGTTACCAAGTGGGGAGGAATCTCTACATCTCCATCCTGAGCATGACCCTGACCTAGAATATCATTCACATTCCTCCTTCTACGAGGTGGCATCTGTAGAGGAATTAGATAAACATCAATACCATCGAGGATAGATTAAAACACTATGAACTCTATGTTTAGAATCCTATTTATCAGAATACACAACGCGAAAGATACCCTACGATAGACCCTTAAAACCCGAGATAAATAAATCAATTGCACAATAATTAAGAGTTAGAGATAAAGAAAATCAAACGCAAGTGACTCAAGATGTAGTGTGGTTCGGAATTCCCTACTCCACGACTCAAGATCTCTTTTGAGATTTTTCAAATCCACTAAGGCTTCACCTTTCGGGTGGAGAGCAAACCTTTACAATGAAGCTTATAAACTCCTCATTTCTCTTGCTAAGTGAAGTCTTTCACTTAGTCTTTTAGGGTTCAACTAACCCTTTACAATGAATGAAAAGAAGATTTGAAGTACAAATGTTGTATCTCTCAAAGATAAAATTCTCAAATGAAAGCTCACAACTATAGCTATATATGATTCTCAAGTTTGAAGCTCAAGACTTAATTGAATGAGAGTGAGAAGAGTGAATCGTATATTGAATGCTTGTATCTCTGGTAGTTATATTTTGTAAATGCAGGACAAGAGATGTATATAAAGCCTCTCTCATGAAAAATAGCTGTTGGAAGGCAGGTGAAAAAATTAAATGGCCCAACTAGCCGTTTAACTTTGAATCTGGGGAAAAACAGTCGACTTTCTGCTTGAAGCAGTCGACTTTATTTTGGTCCTTAAAGAGTTAGATTCAAGCTGCCTAAAGTTGACTTTCTCTAATGAATAAGTTGACTATTTTATCAAATCTCGAAAACTAAAATAGAAAGATAGTTTTCAATATGATTTGAGATAGTCTTCTATCTTAGTGCTCTAGAAATGATATTTTCGTAAAAGTTTATAAACTAAAATAGAAAGATAGTCTTCTATATGATTTGAGATAGTCTTCTATCTTAGTGCTCTAGAAATGCCAATTTTGAATTGCCAAAAAGAGTCGACTTTAGACCTTGAATAAGTCGACTGTTTTTGAAATTTATTTGAAAGGCAACTTAGTAAAGGCATTCATGAGGTAAAAAATTAATCTGAAAAGCTAAGAGTCACTCATTAAAATTTAGAAATATGATGCATGTGGTCTTAGAATCAATTTTATACATTGAGCTTCAAACAGGTAACTCAAATTTAGCTTTACAAAATATGCCTAAGCTTTCACCATATCCTGTCTACCCCAATGCTTCTTTATTCTGCATAATTCATCAAGTTTGAGGTGCAAATTCCTTCTTCATTGATTTTCACATGAGATGAAAGCTCCTTTGAATATATATGATCATTCTAGTCAATCACTCAAAATAGATGTTAGAATTTAATACCATTAATGGTTTGTTATCATCAAAATTACGAGATTACCCTTAGGTTAAAACCTTTGGATCAACAATCTCCCCTTTTTTGATGATGACAAAACATTGATGTGTTCAAATGAAATATAGGGTGCATTTTAAAATGCCCCCTATCGATATGCACAAGATGAACAATATTATCAATAAAGTGATAAACATAACATCTTTCCACATGATCATGCTTCAGAAAATTGATTCAAATAAAATACATGAGCATAATAAGTCTTCCCCTATCAAAATGTTTTTATACCACACTTATAAGAAGATTTAACATGCTTAATTAAAATCAGCAAAATTTCAAGCATAAACATTTAGAGACATTCACCACAACCAATAAGCCAATATCAAAATCCCATCCTCCTCAACACAATGAAATAATATTTTATAATTGAGTTCTCATAGTATTCATAATGAATTATATGCATTAATCATTATACATTCATCATTGAATTCATTGGATAACAATAACAAGCACATAAGCAGGATAATTTTGAGGAAAATACAATTTTTAAATAAGCATGTATTAGATATCATTCATTGAAAATAACTTAAAGTAAAGTGAGCAGTCATATAATTTGCCCAAAAAGCATATGCACAACAGAATGAGACAAGGGACAAATATCAAACATCACATCAAAAATTTCTCCCCCTTTGTCGTCATAAAAAAGAAGTAACTTATTTGCTAAGGAGCCGATGGTGGTGGAGAAATGCCAAAATGCCTTTTGATCTCGTCAAATGCATTCAATTGAGCTTGGTAAGCATTGAAACCGATGCTCATCTTTTCAAATCCTTCATGTATTTCCCTTCCAAGGTGAGTCACCTGTCCTTTAATCCTGTCAACCCTTCCTTCAAGTCTTTCAATATTGCTCAAATGAGTATCAATGTTTTCTAGTCTAGAAAGAGCTTGATGAAGCACAGAAGGATCAGTGGGAGGTAGTAGAAGAGGGGTCTCATCAATTGGTAGTTCATCCTCATTAATAGGATCATTATCACTTTCTTCTTCTGCATCCGCATCGTTATCAACTTGGCCAGCCGGCTTGTACCAAAAACCTTGATCATTTTGCTTGAGTTTCGTTCTTTTAAGTGTAGAGTCATCAAGCCGATCAGTTTTAGCCATAGGGTGCATTATGGTTTCGGTGGCAATAGGAACTCCAAAATACTCAAAAAGCTTGGTGAGGGGAAGAGCATAGACAAGATGGGATATGTCCCTCTTTATACACTCCTTTATGTGGGAGAAAATGAGATGGACAAGGTCCAACTTTTCATTCAGCAAACACCAGATAATGAAAGCTTCCATATAGGTAACATCTGTTTGGCTGCCAGATTTTGGTAAAATGTTGTACCCTATGACGGTATGAAACACCCTAGCTTCAAGAGTGAGCTGTTTGGCTTTAATCTTAGCTTTTGTAGATATGGAAGGGTCACCACACATCTGTCTTAGGGCATCTATAGGTTCAAAGTCAGGATATAATGCCTAATCATTTGTAGAATAGTACTGAAAATCACCTTTAAGAAGGTCAAAAATTTCTCTCAGTGTAGACTTGGTGAACTCAATCTCTTTTTCTTTGACATATGAGAACATAACATTTTTCTCTCTTTCATCTTGCTCCAAGTGAGCATAAAAAATCTTAATAAGTCTTGGATAATGGAATGTATCAATTGCAACAAATTGTTCCCAACCAATTTTGTCAAAAAGGCATATGTATTTAAATAATTTTAGCACATATACTGGGTGAGACAACTTTACCTCTTTCGATAGCATGTTGAAGAAATTTGCGGTTGTACCGTGTTTGAAATGAAGGATCCTGAAAAAGAGAGAGTGAAGGTGGAGCGAGCAATGTCACCGGAGGTGGTGATGGTGCTGGTACCGAAATGATCGAGTCATGGCGGTGCTTGGTTCGCTGGTCACTAGATTCTGCGGTAGTAGGTGGTTTCAATTTTTCGACTGTGGGTCATCCTCCCATGGTTTTTGGTGGCATGATGTTTCATGAGAGAGAAGTGGCGATATGGCAGAGTATACCAAAAATGCAGAACAGATCGGTGAAGGGGAGGATAACGAACCCCCAAGTCGATGAACAGATCGGTGAAGGAGAAGATAGCGAACACCCTTAAGTCGACTTTTTAAAGCCAACTGAAAGGATAAGAAAAGTCGACTTTCTTTTTTGAGGGAGTCGACTGTGTGTGATTGTTTTAGATCAATTGACTTTTGCACTTCTTTTGAATAGAGGCTTTGTAGCATATTTTCTTTCCTTAAACAAAGGTAAAAAATCTAATTCAACCATAAAAGTGAATGAGGGGCCTACCCATCTGATGTTGCATGCTCGGATAAAGTGGAGTGCTTAAAGAAATATAAAGTCGACTGCAAAAATAAAAATAAAAAAAAATTTAAAAAGCAGAGGGGCGTAAGGAGTCGACTTTTTCAGCACAGAAAGTGAACTGATTATCCTTGCTTGAAGTCCAAAAAGGCTCTGTCAAAAATAGTTGACTTTAAATAATGGAAGAGTCGACTTTTTCCTGGAAACTCAAGTCAATTCAATCTGACTTGGTTTGGTCATGCCTATTTCTCTTCTAATAGTAAAAAACATATTTTCTTGGAGGAGCTTGGTGAAAATATCAGCTAATTGATTTTTCGTATTGACGAAAATAAGCTCGATATCTCCTTTGGAAACATGATCTCTCAAGAAATGATATCTGATTTCAATGTGCTTTGTTCTTAAGTGTTGTATTGGATTTTTGGAAATACAAATAGCACTTGCATGTATTATCACATCTAATAGGTATATGATCAATTGTAAGTCCAAAATCTTTAAGTTATTATTTAATATAAAGCGTTTGAGCACAACAACTTCCGGCTGCCGCATATTCGACTTCCGCCGTTGATAGGGTTACATAATTTTGTTTGATTTGCACTCCTAGAAAAAAGTTAAATTCACTCATCATGCTCATTTCAAATTCATTTTGCATGCTTGAGGTAAATTATTTGCATAACTTCTCATTTGTTGATCCAAAAATGATATAATCAACGTAAACTTGAATAATCAACAAATTTTATCAATGATTTTTGTAAAAAGAGTGATGTCAATTTTCCTCTAACAAAATCATTATTTAAAAGAAAACTACTCAATCTTTTATACCAAGCTCTAGGAGCTTGTTTCAAATCATATAAGGCTTTAGATAATTTAAAAATATGGTTTGGAAGATCATGACTCTCAAAGCCCGATAGTTGTTCTACATAGACTTCTTCTTCTATGAAGCCATTCAAGAATGCACTTTTTACATCCATTTGATATAGCTTGAAGTTCTTATGAGATGCATATGCAAGTAACATCCTAATTGCTTCTAGTCTAGCAACGGGTGCAAAGGTTTCCTCATAGTCAATTCCTTCTTCTTGGTTGAAATATTGGACAACTAATCTAGCTTTATTTCTAATTGTAACACCCGACTCATCCTTCTTATTTCTATAAACCCATTTGGTTCCTATGACGGTTTGATCTTTGGGTCTAGGAACTAAATTTCAAACTTGATTTCTATCAAATTGGTGTAGTTCTTCTTGCATAGATAAAATTCAGGACTCATCATTTTTGGCCTAATAGATGTTCTTTGGCTCTATTTGAGACACAAAGGCTAAATGATCACACATATCTCTAGCTAAGAGATGATCTAGTACTCACTCCTTTAGTAGGATCACCTATAACTTGGTCAAGTGGATGATAAGGAATAACTCTTTAACCTTTTGGAAGAGAGCCATGTATGTCATTTTGGGTGATTTCCTCCTTAGAAGCATTTTCTTGTGACCCATCAAAGGTGGACTCTTTAGGTTTTTCAACTAACGTAAGTCCATCAACATCCTTTTCAAGTTGAATCACTTCATCATGCAATAGGAGATTCATCAAATACTACATGTATTAGTTCTTCTACTACTAATGTTCTTTTCTTGAAAACTCTATAGGCTTTGCTTTTGGATGAATATCCTAGGAAAACACCTTCATTGAATTTAGCATCGAATTTTCCTAAATTGTTATTGTCATTCAACACACATCATTTGGACCCAAAAACTTTGAAATAACTTATATTTGGCTTATGACCATTCCAAAGCTCATATGGAGTCTTATCAAACTTCTTTCTAATGATGACTCTATTTATAACATAGAAGGAAGTACTAACGGTCTCGGCCCAAAAATATCTAGGCAACTTATGTTTATTGAGCATTTTCTAGCCATCTCTTAGAGGGATCTATTTTTCCTCTCAACAATCCCGTTTTGTTGAGGAGTTCTAGGAGCGAAATTTTTTTGATCATAACCATTATCATCACAAAAAATTTCAATAACTCGGTTATCAAATTCTCTATCTCTATCACTTCAAATGCTCTTAATCTTACATTCTTTCTCGTTTTGGACTTTTCTACAAAACTTAGAGAAAATGACATGTGTTTCATTCTTATGAGCAAGAAAGAATACCCAAGTAAGCCTAGTGAAATCATCTACAATCACAAATACATAAAACTTTCCTCCTAAGCTGTCAATTCTATCCGGACCGATGAGATCCATATGAAGCAATTCTAATGGTCTTGTTGTAGTGATATCTTTTTTTTCTCTTGAAGAAAGATTTGATTTGTTTGCCTAATTGGCAAGTATTACAAGTTTTGTTCTTAACAAACTTAGTCTTTGGGAGGCCTTTGACTAAGTCATTTTTGGACAATCTTGAGATCAAGTCGATACTTACATGTCCTAGTCTTCTATGCCATAACCAACTATTATTACTAGAGAAAACAAAACATTTAACATTTTGATCAAGTAAGTCACAACGAAGAATGGTGTACAAATTACCATTTCTATATGCAACAAAAATTTGATGACCATCTTTTTCAACAATGCAATGATCGAATCTAAATGCAACATTGAAACCCTTATCACATAGTTGACTAATGCTAAACAAGTTATGCTTAAGACCATTAACAAGAAACACATTGTCAATAGATAAAGAAGAAGATATACCTATGGTCCCAACGCCAACAATTTTACCTTTAGAGTTGTCTCCAAAAGTGACGTTACCTTCATCATAAGGCTTGAGAGAAAAAAATTTGGAGCGATCTCCCATCATGTGCCTTGAGCAACCACTATCAAGAAACCACTTGTCATTTGAACTAGAGTTGGATTTCAAACATACCTACAAGACAAGCTTAAGTGACTTCTTTTGGTACCCAAACTATTTTTGGTCTAATTGGGTTAGCAATCATAGAAAATGTTTCTTTTGGAACCCAAATCATTTTTGTCAACTTCCTTTTTTTGAAAGGATAAGAAAAGATTTTATGTCCATTTCTTCTACAAAGATTGCATATAGAACCAAAAAAGTTAAGTTGAGAGCTTTTGACAAAGAAGTGTTTCAAAGGTTTTAACTTGTCATTCTTTGAAGAGGGATTTTTGATTAAAGACATTTGTTTATCATATGGATTGTATTCAATCCCTTATTTGTCGTAAACATCCATTTGTCTTCCAAGAAGAATAGTTAAGTTCTTTTTTCCTTTGGTAAATTTTACAAGAATTTCAATTTGATCCTCAATAATTTTCTTCAATTTTCATTTTCAATTTAAAGATCAATTGAGAAAGTCTCTTTTGAAAATGTATCTCTTTCCTTTTTGAAGAATCATTTTTCATTTGAACTTTTGAAAACTCAAATGATGAAGAATCTTTTTCCTTTTTTAATAAGACGTTTTCATTTTGAGCTTTAGAAAGTTCTAGTGAAAGAGATGTGATTTTTTGTTTAAGAGATGAATTTTTCAAAATAACCTTTTCAAGTACTTTATGCAAATCTTCAAAGGCATCTTTCAACTCATTATAAGAAAAGAAAGACTCAATTGAAAGCACAAGATTAGAATTTACCTCGTCCTCATCTTTCAAATTTTTTTCTGTGTCACTCTTACATTTCAGACATATTTATATATACATTTTCCGGTCTTCGGCCGGCCTATAAACACAATTGCCAACCCACACAAGCCGTGCACCTTCTGTGACTATTGCTATTAGATTTTGTCCCCAATACAAACAAAACGTTTTTGAAATGAAAAATTATTTTCAACTTAATTACTTGTTCACATTGCTGTTAGGAAAAGAAAAATATGATCCTAGACTTTTTCAATTAAAAATATATGATTTTTTTCATATTTATATAGTGACTTACCTTATCAAAAGAAAAAAAGAAAAAAAAAACGACGTTAATTAAAATAAATAAAAATAAAAATAAAAATAATGAACATCTTCCTGTGGAGCAGTAGACCAGTGGTGTTGAATTTGAACCTTATCTTGAGAAAAATTCAGGTACAGCAATAATCTGTAAATTTATATAAGTAATACAAATAATAATATAATTAATTGATCAATCACAATAGGTCACGTAACAGAAATGACATATTCTTTCCTTCTTTTTCACTTTGACCCGCAGCTCAAAAGGATTAAGAGAAGAGATAAACAGGACTCTTGACTTGCTGGTAAGTGTATATGACCCCATACACACATTCACACACACACACACACACATATATATATATATTAAAAGTTATTATCATTAGACTAGTTTCCAAATCGGTTTTATCTGTAACCAACCCAATTAGGCCAGATAATATCTAGTTTGTCAAGTGTTCAATTCTTTGTTTCTAGTTCAGAGAAAGTATAAATAACAATATTGAGGAAAAAAATGAAAAAAAACGGCTTTAGAGTCGAACACTTAAATAAGATTAGTACTCGTATTCAGCTATTTTCAACTCACATTGGCATCACTTAATTTCCTTCTTGAGTCCCTTTTTTCTGTGACTTTGAAAGTGAGCCAACAAATTATCCACATATTTGTCTTGTGTATCTCTGTCACCAAACAATCCACTCATCTCCTTGACTTTTTCCCTATCTATCTTCCCTCCTCCCTCTACCATCACCAACCTCAGTGAACAACCTCAGTGAATCGGCCACTGAGTCTCTCGTAAATGACCCGTCTCGCTCGTCTCTCGGCATTGAGTGACCCAGCTTCTTCTCTTCCAAAAACCTAGCATTCAACCCTTGCTCCGCCAAAAAGGTCAATAGTATAAGAGCTCTCCCAAACTGTATTCCTTCCACCAATGAACCCCAACCCGAGTGAGTCAAGAACCCACCCACCGAGTCATGACTCAGTATCTTGAGTTGAGGCACCCAACCCGTCCACACAAATCCACGTCCTCTGGTTCTCTCCTCAACCCATTTGGCAACTCGATCACCTCCGTATCGGCCATCCCACGCCGCTTCCTTAGAGCCCAAAAGAAGGGTAACTCGGATAGCTCCAACCCTAGAGCTATCTCAGTGAGTTCAGCTTGACTCGGTTTCGCCTCACTCCCAAATGCAACATAAACCACTGACCCTTTACTTTGCTTATCAAGCCACTCTCTCATTTCCCTCCATGCATCGTCCCCCTCGTCGTCCTGATATGCTACCACCGGTATAACCGGCTTTGGCCGGTGAATATCTCTGAGAACTTGCAACCATTCGGGTTCAAACTCATAAGAGCTTCTCAGAATCAACACATCACACCCATCAATGCTCGCTCCCACGCGATAAAGACCCGAAACGCTTTCTTCATCTCCTCCACTTCGTCGAAAACTCGCAGAATCTCAAAGAGTCGAAACGCAACCATTGATTTGAACGGAACTCAGTTGGGTGGGGAGGTGAAGTCCTCGGGCTTGGTCCGGTAATTGTTTTGACGTACCATCATAAGTGAAGCTGGTCGGTTATAGACCAAAGAAGAGGTATTGAAGATAGTGAACAAAGCACTGGAAATGTTGAGCTTAGCTGTAATTGGGCCTAACCAATAAGGTATCATGTCAAATATAACCCAATCAGGAGCAGAAGCTTCTAGAAAGCTGGTCATGGGTTGTTAGAGGAGATCATAGGCTATCTTGAGGTACTTGACCTTGTGGTAAGGTAGGTCGGTGGTGGACTCGGCGTCTTCGGGGAGGTTTTCAATGTGGGGTGGAGGAAGTTTTACAAATTTGATGAGATGGGCTAAAGTTGGAGGAAGTTTTGGGAGTCGATCTATGTTTCGTGGAGTGGATACGAAGGAGATTTTGTGACCCTTTTGGGCGATGAGCCTTGAGACCTCCAGGAAGGGAAGCATGTGACCAAAGGCTAACCATGGGAACACAACTATATACGTGTAGCTTACCAGTTTCGGCCATAGTTGAGGGAGGTGCTGATTCCATGGGTAGAGAAATGGAGCTGTTGTGACTCGAGAGGTTTATATATATATATATATATATATAGTACTAAAGGAATATTAATAAGAGGCCCTGTAATAAATTCCATAACTAAGAGAAATGTTTCTGGTGGTATTTTTCATCCTATATCTTTGGGTTTGAATATTAACAGTGAGGACATCTAAGATATGAGGATCAACAAGAGCAAGAGCAAGAGATACAGAGAAATTTGGGTAACAATTGAAGTAAATTGGTCCTTGACAGAGGCTGGTTTCGACCATTCATAAAAGGGAGTCTTGAAAGTCAAGATGTCTACCGTCTCTTAGATCGACAAGGAGTGAGGTGTCTAGACCTTGAGCTGTGAGCGGCTTAACACTTACTTGTACGAGGCCTAAATGGATATATTTGAATTTTTCTCTGAGTTTTTTTAGAGAAGATTTGTTGAGAAGTTGAAAAGATTGGTTATTAAAGGTAATATCTAAATCTTGTTAAATAGTTTTGATAACATAAGACTGTCTTAATTCAAATTCTTTGAGATATAATTCACTAACTTTTGCCTTAGGTATAGTCCAATTAGCTAAAGTTTTTTTCTAAATCAGCAATATTAACTTCTCCTAAATTCATAACATGTGAACTAGAACTACTGGAATTTTTCTAAAACATTGATTTAATTAATTTATCCATAATTATTGTTTGCCAGCAGTCCATGACCAAACCACTGTCCTTTTTCAAGCAAACCTAGAAACCAGTACAGTAGCGGCCACAAAAACCATCAAATGGAATGATGTAACTCAACCTCAATCATGGGTTCTGGATTATGCTACAGAACCTAGTTCTTCTGAAAGAACTCAAATAGAGCAAATCGTTCAAGACGATGAGGGAAATTTAGAAATAAAATTTACCAAACCTCTCCCCTATCCATCTAGATTGGCTATTTCAAAACCTTGAAGTGAAACTAGATCCCAATTAAGGTAACACCTCTTTTCAAACAGCTAGAAAGTCTTGCGATCTCCCATCTGGACCTTCAATCTCTAGAAGCTTCAGGAGACAATCTAGTGTTAGATCTAGTCCATCTATGAGAATTCAGATGGAATGAGTCAGGAACAGGCCCAACCAGATCCCCCAAGTAATTTATTCGGAAGATACCCCAAAATTAAATCCAAGTTTGTCTGATGTAGAAATTGACCTCAATATATCCGTTCTTTCCAAAGAATTCCACATAGATAAACAATTTGCCCAAAAGGAGTTCATGCAAGACTAATATGCAGACCAACGGAAAGTATTATTTTCCTCATATTCTCCTTCGGAATTGGCCCATATGAAGGAAAGTTTTTATAATCATCTCCAACTTATTCAACAATTTGTTCCTTTCTTTTAATGGAAAAAGGAATGTTTTGATCGACAAATCAAAGTTTTAGAAGACCATGAGAAAAGTTGGAAACCTCTTATTGGCCAACATGAAAAATCTATTCATCCTCCTTATAAAGTTCTTACAATAATATGAGATTCTAATCAGTTTATCAAACTCGCACCTCTCAAAATTCTTGACAAAGGAGAACATTTAGCCACAGCAGAGCAACTTGCTCAAGTCTCTAAACAAAACAATTTTGGAAATACCATTCTAAGTACTATGGGAGCCCAAACCAACCGTATAGAAAATCTTCTGGATTTGGTAAGAGATAGCCAGAAATCTCATATAAGAATAGATAAGGCCTCCCAAAATATGATCAAGGAATCCCAAAATATGATTAGGGAATCCCAAAAGCTAGTCCTTGATGCTATAAGAAACTTTCAAGAAAATGTTGAGCCATCTCGCCAACTACCCACGAATCAAAGATTTTATAGGAAAATTCTAGGCTCTTCTCCACACCTAGTTACTCATTCCCTTATCAAACCTGCAATTCAATTAGACCCCGATTTTAGCCTCAAGTCTAGTCAAAATCAATTCATGGATGAATTAATCAAAAGATACAAAACTGCTGAAAAGACTGATCCCACTGCATCAAACTTAAAACCTTATCCTCACATAGACCCAGACAGGCCAGTTACTGCCAGTTCATCTTCTTCAAGAGAAGAAGAAGATTTAAAACAAAAGAAAACCCTTTTCTGTTCTTTCTAAACAAGAAAATTCAGAATTAGAAGAAATTAGTCATCTCAAACAACAGTTTGATCTCTGTAATATTTAAAATCTTAAACCATATTATCCTCGACCAACCCCATTGATATTCAATTAGAAGAAAAATTGCATCCCACCACTTCATATAATGAATCTGCCATTTATGAATGGAATTTGGATGGTTTGACTGATTATCAAATAGTCACTCTTCTACAACATATGATGATGTCAGCCAATTCAGCCAGAAATCAAAATCTTCACAATTCTGAAATAGGCTTTGCAAAATACTTAATTGTTGGGTTCTCTGGACAATTAAGAGGATGGTGGGATCATTATCTCACAGTTGACCAGCAAAATGCTATTCTATTCGCTATAAAAAAGGTGGCCTGATAAATCCATCATCCTAGAAGACAATAATCAACCCATTCCTGATGCAGTCACGACTCTCATCACAGCAATCACACAACATTTTTTGGGAAATACTCCTGCTCTCTATGAAAGAAGAAAAGAAATCATCATCAATCTCTGATGCCCTACTTTAACTCATTTTAATTGGTATCGCGATGTCTTCCTCTCCAAACTTTACCAAAGACATGATGTCAATCATGATTTTTGGAAAGAAAAGTTAATAGCAGGATTACCTATGCTTTTTGCTGAGAAAGTCCGAACAAGGATCAAAACCAAACATAATGGAGAAATTCCTTATAATCAATACACTTTTGGAGAAATCATGTCTGAAATTTGTGCAGAAGGTCTTAATTTATGCACAGACATTAAACTACAAAACCAATTGAAAAAAGAAAGAAAATCAGGTCAAACAGAGTTAGGACAGTTTTGTTATCAATTTGGATATGATACTCTCAAAACCCCTTATTCTTTCAAACCTAGGGCAAAGAAAAATAAAAAATTTTAAAAAATCACAAAAATTCCTTCTAAATCCAAATCCACGAAGCCACCTGAGAAAAAAAAAACGAAAGGAAATCTTTTCCCAAGAAAAAGATTCTTACATGTTTCAAATGTGGAAAGAAAGGCCATTACCAAAATCAGTGTAAGTCTAAAGATAAAATCAATGCTTTACAAATTGAAGAAGATATAAAACAAGAAATTTTTAAAATTATTTTCCCTGAAGAATCCCGTCCTTCTGAAAGTGAAGAAGACAATTTTTATGATGATCTTAATTCTTCGTCTTCAGAACAACCAGGACATTTTTCTTCTCCTTACACTCCCTGCAAGGAAGAAATTGATTATTACAAAACTATCCTAGAAACCAATGGATTGCAAATCAATGTTTTAATTACAGAGGAAAATTCAATCCTTGAAATCTTAGATCAAATTGAAGATCCTCTCAAACGACAACATGCTATTGTACAATACATTGAAGTCATTGAAAATGCTTTTCCAAAATCCAAGTCAATCACTTACCAGAATAATACCCCTTATGAATTTCAAGAGGTGATTTCCCGAATAGAAAACAAACAAGGAAAGACAGGACCTCAGACCTTCATCAAGAAATAAATGATATCAAAAAAAAAATTCGAGATCTAAAACTACGGATTCAAGATCTAGAAATTCAAGAGCAATTTCCTCAACGAAACCCTCACATTACTTTAGAATCAACTGCTGATTTGGATCCCTCTCCCTTAGAAAATAAGTTCCTTGAAACCATAGATCATATCAATTTTCAGAAATGGTTTGTCCATATCAAATTAGTCATCAATCAGGAATTCATTCTAGAAACCATAGCCCTTCATGACTTGGGAGCAACTATGAATTGTATTAAAGAAAGTTTAATTCCTACCCAATTTTATACTAAAAATAATAATAAACTTCATACTGCGGATGGAAGTAAAATGAAAATTAAATATAAGCTTTCCTCAACCCAAATCTGCAATAACCAAATTTGTATTAATACTAACTTTCTCTTAATTAAAAATCTTAATCAACAAATTATTCTTGGAACTCCTTTTTTATCTCTTCTCCAACCAATGAAGGTAGACTCCACTGGCATAAGCTCATTTTTTAATGGAGAAAAAAATTATTTCAAGTTTATTCATCATCCACAAGAAAGTATTATAAATTCTCTAAAAAGGGATTTCATCACAAGAAATAAACACATCTTTTCCCTTCAATCAAATCTCACACGTGAAAAAATAGCCCTCCAAATATCTCCAGATACTTTTCAATCGAAGGTAAAGGTATTTCAAGAATCTTTATAACAAGAAATTTGTTCTAATCTTCCTAATGCTTTCTGACATAGGAAAAAACATATTGTCTCTTTGCCTTATGTTCCAGAATTCAATGAAAAAGATATTCCAACCAAGGCCCGACCCATTCAAATGAATCATGACTTAATGGAGATTTGTAAAAAGGAAATCCAAGATTTACTTTCCAAAAATCTTATTCGCCCTAGTCATTCTCCAGGGAGTTGCGCTGCTTTTTATGCTATAAAAAAGGCAGAATTAGAAAGAGGGTCACCACAACTTGTCATAAATTATTGTCCTTTAAATAAGGTTGTACAATGGATTCGGTACCCAATCCCCAATAAAAGAGACCTTTTTAACTGGTTATTTAATGCCAAAATATATTCCAAATTTGATTTAAAATGTGGGTTTTGGCAGATTCAAGTTGTTGTTAAAGATTGATATAAGACTGCATTCACTGTCACATTTGGACAGTACGAATGGAATGTTAAGCCTTTCGGTATAAAGAATGCCCCTTCTGAATTTCAAAAAATTATGAATGACATTTTTAATCCATACACCACTTTCAGTATTGTTTATATTGACGATGTGCTAATTTTTAGCAATACGGTTGACCAACATTGGAAGCATCTGAATCATTTTGTCAAAATAATGAAACAAAATGGTTTAGTTGTCTCGGCCCCAAAAATTAATCTTTTCCAGACCAAAGTCAGGTTCCTAGGACATAACATTTATTTAGGAAAAATTATCCCAATTGACAAATCTATTAATTTTGCTGATAAATTTTCAAATGAATTGAAAGACAAAACTCAACTTCAATGATTCTTGGGAAGTCTCAATTATATTTTTGATTTTTACAAGAATGTAGCTCAAGATACTGCAATTCTTTACCAAAGGTTAAAAAAGAATCCTTTGCCTTGGACAACTCAACATACTCAGGCAGTTCAAAAAATTAAGTCCAAAGCAAAAGTTATTCCATATTTATGCATGTCTTCTTGACCCTTCTGCTTTCAAGATTGTAGAAACAGATGCTTCAGAATCAGGGTATGGAGGTATTCTTAAACAAGTTACAGATGGAAAAGAGTAACTTGTTCGTTCACATCTAAAACATGGAAATCCTCTCAGAAGAATTATTCTACAATCAAAAAAGAAATCCTTGCCATTGTTCTCAGCATTCTCAAATTTGAAGGAGATTTGCTCAACTAGAAATTCTTGTTAAGGATTGATTGCAAGGCAACAAAAGACGTCCTTCAAAAGGATGTCAAAAATATTACCTCCAACAAATTTTTGCTAGATGGCAGGCTTTATTATCTGTATTTGATTTTGATATTGAATTTTTTAAAGGAGAGTCAAATTCTCTTCTTAATTTTCTAACCCAAGAATTTTTGCAGGGAAAATAATGAGGCCAGAATCCTCCAGCAAAAATCCTCGCAAAGGAAAAAACCCCATGGATGAAGTAAATGAACCAACTTCCCCAAATATTCCTTTACCCAAATATGTTACACATGAGACTCTTTGGCCTGTAATTCCCATTGAATAGGATGAGGTTCATCTTCCTACCAAAGAAATCACCCAAATATATTTTCTTGAAAATTTCCATTATCCTCCTCAAGCTGCAGGTAATGACTGATGGTATTTTGAAGAAATTCTGATTTGCACTAAATCAGCTGAAATTGAACACAAAATCTCATTTGGCACAATTTTTACTCAAATTGGGTTTTCTCAATTAAAGATTCTCAAAATCCTTTCCCGTAGAGAATTGGGAGATCCCTCCTGTACCAGAAGAATTCCCCATGCCTCCAACATTTTTCCCAAAGAATTTAATTTCTTTGATTACCAAAAAGCCTAGAAATTCATTCTTTATTTACAAAATAGCAAACTCAAACATTCCTGGTTTATTACTTTTGTCAGAAACAAATTTTCCCAAGAAATTCCCGCCTGGTTTCACACTTGGTGGACCCAATTTGGCCCCGATATTGGAATACTCCCTATTCCACTCCTCAAATCCTTTGAAGCCTATGATAACATGCTAAGAACAAGTTCCTCATATCCAAATGATTCTCTCCTAGATTTTATGGCAAATTTTGCCATTCCCTGGATCATTGCTTGGCAGTATGTAGTCGATACAACAAAAAGCCCTCCTAGCTTGTGTAGACAAATTGCTTCTAAATGGTGGAACAAATATAATTATGACCATATCAATCTTGGCCAAATTGAGAAAATGGTTGATTTTTACAAAAAAGCTGAACCTTTTCAATCACCACCAAACCCTAATGACATGGATAAAATCTCCACTTTGCGATGAGCCATTAAAGTTAAAATTCTTAGCAAAACTCCAAAAATTTCCAGGACAGAATTACGGCAACAAATTGCTGCCCAGCTTGCCGAAACACTCTCAGATTCTGATACTGACCAATCTCCTCATTCTAATGAAAATATTTCTTACACCTGAAAATGAAGATGATTGCTATGAAGTTCCCCTTTCCAACCTTTCTAAATAAGACACATTGTCTTTTTAGTTCCCGTATCATTATTTCGTCGAAATCATGATCGCCAATAGTAAAAGCAGATTTCACCAACAGTAAAAGCAAATTCGCAAAGCAATTATCACCAACAATGTTATCCGACAATGTTATCCATCAACAAAAGCTGATTCCTTCCAACAGTCGGATGCGACAAATTCAAGTTTATCAAAGTGATTTGGCTTCCTTATCCATAAACAAATTGGTTTTCAAATCCGGAATTGAAATCAATAAATTTCCTTATATAAATAGGTGATTCCCGGTTTGTGGAAGGACACCGAAAAATTTCAAGTTATTTTCTCAGCTTTAATCTTTTCAGGTTTTCTTGTCTTCAGAAGCTATTAAGTTTGTAAGTTTAAGTTTGTTAATGTTTGATATAAATGTTTAAGTTTTGTAAGTTTAAGTTTGTTAATGTTTGATATAAATGTTTAAGTTTTGTAAGTTTAAGTTTGTTAATGTTTGATATAAATGTTTAAGTTTGTTTTGTTATAATATTAGTAATTTTGTTTTACGATCTAATTCCGCATTATGTATATATATATATAGTACTAAAGGAATATTAATAAGATAGTAAACCTAATACTCCTATTATAAGCAATGATAGTAAATTGATTAAAATGATTTCTTTTCTTTTCTTTTCTCTCCTATTCCTTTTTCAAACAAGAATGCAATCATTTATTTTCTTTTCTTACATAATTTATTCAAACATGAATACATGTTATCCTCTCTTTTCTTTTCTTTTCTCTCATAATTAATGTTATCATTTCTTTTCTTTTCTCTCCTGTTTATCCAAACAAAGCCTTAAGACTATTTGGATGGGTGTTTTGATATTAGTTTTTGTTTTAGCAAATAACATAACATGTGTTATGTTATATTAGTGTTTTGAATATTAATTGAAATGAGTTTGGTAACATTGTTGTATTTCATGATTTAAAAAAATAAAAAATTAATAACATGAGTCATTTTCGACATATCACTTAGCACACACACAAAATATGTCATGTTTAGCATAGACATTCCCAAGTCTCGATGCAATTACACTCATTTCATGTCATATATATATATATATGTATATATATATATGCAATTATATATATATATATATATGTATATATATATATTAACGGTTTCGGTTCTAACAAACCGTTGTATACGATTCGGTTCTAAAGGACTTGGAATCGGAATCATAGTGACTCGTTCTTAAAATTTGAAACTTGAACTTATACTGTAGTGAATGTTTCAATTTTATTTAGCTATAATAACTTTAATTTCATCAATTTTTTATATATTTGAAACCGTCACTTAAATAATTAAAATTAAAAGTTGTGTTTGAAAAAAAAAAATTAATAAGTCGGATGAGGAGGGTGTTTAAAGATTTATCCTCTAATGTTTGGAGTAGATGAACACGTAACATGAATAAATCACAATAA
The DNA here is from genome assembly GCA_026545225.1 of Cornus controversa. Classification (NCBI taxonomy): domain Eukaryota; kingdom Viridiplantae; phylum Streptophyta; class Magnoliopsida; order Cornales; family Cornaceae; genus Cornus; species Cornus controversa. Next base: position 25,418,822 of record CM048846.1, on the reverse strand, counting down.
GTCTGGTAACATCCTTAATTTCGACGTGCTCTTTTTATGGCCAAAACCAATAACAGTTGTTGATATGAAAGATGGGTTGAACTCTCTTTTCTTTAACCGGTGATAATGACACAATGCAAGTCCCATGATTACCCACCTTTTTTTTATTTTTGAGTTTGACCCGCAGAACAAAGAAAGAGAATCACAACTTTTGACTTGCTGCTAAATGTAGCAAGAATTACCAAATATATATATACTAGGGTATTGCCCGTGCCTACGGCACTATAAAACAAAAAATTATTTGATTGAAATAGAAGCTGATTTCATATAATCAACGTGTCAATAAACAATCAAATTCACAGTTTGCCTGTGCCTATGGCATTATAAAAAAATTCTCCTTAAAAAAATTTGAAAAAGATCTTATTTATAGAATTGAAATGTGAAGCATTTGACAACATGAAATCCTTACTTGGTAACTCTTTTGAAACATGACTTTACTATTTAGGATAAACCAAACAATTGAATAGTCAAATTCAACGACTGATCCAGAGATTTTTTTAAATGCCGCCTTTAACACAACAAATTTTTTTTTCAAACCATCGTAATAATTTTATTGCGTAAATTTATGATAACATTTACTTTATGTATCAAGAATTTTCAATAAAAATATTTACTTTATTATTTTTTAATTTATTTATTAAAAATTAAATAAATTTACTATTTTAAATTATTTTTATAGATATAGATAGAGATGGGAGAGAGAGAGAGTGAGGGAAAAAAAAGAGATATCGGAAAGAGAGAGAGGGGACAAAGAGAGAGAAAGAAAAGGAAAAAGAGAGAGATAAAAAAATTAGAGAGAAAGAAAGAGAGTGATAGAGAGGGAAATAGTGGAGAGAGGGGAAAAAAGAGAGAATGAGATTTAAGAAAAAAATATAGTGAGTGAATAAGGAAAAAAGAAAATGAGAAAAATAATAATAAATAAATAAAGAAGGTGAGAGAGAAAAGTGGGAGAGAGAAGGGAAAAAGATTAAATAAATAAAGAAGGTGGTTGACTGTATATATCTATATATATATAGGTGTAAATGTATTGAGTAAATTGTAATCGTTAGATCATAGATAAAGAAAATAATTTTCGACAGTAGATAGGTATAAATATTTTGAACTGGATTAGATTTCTAAAAGTTTTTAGGCTAAATATTTTTTGAACATGCTTAAATGTAATATAGATATACATAGAGGAGGAATATATATAACAATAGTGAGATGGAGGACTATTATAGGAAATAAAATGTGTGATTTGTGGGTTGTTCATGTGTATATCAAGGCACTAAATTTGTCTATTCTCATCCCAAGAAAACTATGCAGTCACATTGATCAACAATTCAGGATACAATAAAAGTTTGGCAGGTAGGGTTGGAATTGTGATTTGATTGATAATTGTAATGTGATCAAATTATTCAAATTGCAATACAATATAGTTTATACTTTATATATACATTCAGTTGTATTGAGTCCCTTCACATGGGCATTGTGCAATAATCACAGCATTTCATCCTTCACCAAATTCTATTTTCTTTTTTTTTGTAATTAATAGCACACCCACCCCTTTTAACAATGTATGTATTTATATATAAATATAAATACTTTAGAGGGTAATATTGTCACAATGTAAAATCATGTAGAAAACCGCATATGAAATTATTTCTATAATAGTTCATTAATGTTCAGCTAATTAAACAAAACAACCACATTTAATTTATAAGAAAAGCTAACATTAAAAATGTTCAAATTAATAATATTTTTCAAAATTAAACTAAACAACCACCTGTCTAATTATAATGGAGAAACACATACATTAAAAATGTTCAAATTAATAAAAAATTAACTTGAAATCTTGATGACGTGGCCGATCTGCTAGATTTCACTCTGTTCTAGTTTTACTTCAGCTCTACTACACCACTGTCAATTTATTGAGCAAGCAACAGTAAGATGACTGGACAGGTCAATCTTTGTATATGTGTAAAGATATATGAATATCAGCAGTAGGTGCATATGAAAGCAAAACACACACACACAGCTGCAACACCACTGTGAACCACCATGGGCTAAAACCCACAGACCCATAAAGCTGGGTTTCCATTGAAACCAAACAACACCAACAGTTCATTACTGTCGGAACTCAACAATCCTGGCCACCATTCCAACCAGTGTCATTTCCATCTTCTCCATCCGAAGAAGACCAAACTGGAGCACGGCTCCACCTGCACCAAGAAACCCAATTTCGGCCAATCTCGACCGCAAAAGAACCACCTCGCCGCTGTCGGAACCATGCAATCCCGACCACCAACCGAGCCACCATCTTCTCCACCAAGCTCCACCCGAAATAACCCAAGTCTCCACTCTCATGCTGGAACTACCGATATCATCTCCATTGAAACTGGCCAAGGAAAACCCATAATTCAACCCAACTGCAACACCACTGTGAACCACCATGGGCTTCAACCCACAGACCCATGAAGCTGGCTATCCATTAAAACCAAACAACACCAACAGTCCACCACAGCAGGAGCTCAACAACCATGGCCACCGTTCCAGCCACTGTCACCTTCCGTCTTCACCATCAGAAGAAGACCAAACCGGAACTCAGCTCCACCTGCACCGAGAAGGCCCACCGAAAATCCACCTCGTCGCTGCTGGAACCACGCAATCTGGACTACCATAGAAGACAACACATTTCTTCCTCCGTTGTCGGAACCACAACCGAGAAGAGCCACAAGCTCCACCACTGCCGAGCCTCCACTGAACCACGCCAGCGAGCAACCATGTACTGCCATGACCACCTAAAAGCCTCACCATCTTCATTCATCATCACCACCAAGAAGATCTATCAACCTCCTCCAGAAATGATATTGATATAGTATTTATATATATACTGAAAAAGAAAAGAAAAAGAAAGCAGAAAATATACCGAAGGCATGAACCACCGTTCCATCACCACCTTCTGGCCGGAGCTACCAGCACCGGTGACCACCTTCATACACCCATTGCCATCAAGTTTCTTCCGTCGTAGCAACAATACAGCATATAAAGAGGGAGAAAGAGGAGTTTAGAGGAGAAAGTTATAGGGCATTTGGGGAACGGAAGTTGGGGTTTAAAATGTGTGAGTGAATGTTATTTTAAGTGGGAGTGAGTTGGTAAAGGTTTGAATTTGAATTTTGGTGGGAGTAAATGGTGAGGGTTAGATCGTAAATAGGAAGAGTTATTTTAGACCGTAGATAGACATAGATATTTTGAACCGTAAGATTGTTTTTTTAAGCTTTTTTGATCGTTAGATGATAAATATTTTTTGGAGGGAAATTTGAACTTAAAGTTGAAATGTAATATAGATATATATATATATATATATATATATATATATATATATATATATATATAATTACACCACTTTCCAAATCGATTTTAGCAACCAACGCAAGTAGGTCACGTGGTATGCAATATTTCGAAGATATGATGTGGTATTCCGACAATGTTAGACTTCCATCTCTTTTAAAAATTGTTAATTTTTTTATAATAATAAAAAATAAAAAAATTATTTTTGTTAAATATGTCACATCATCAATACTATACTTCCTCATATTAAAATAAAACAATATAAAACATGTACCAAATAAAACACCAAACGAGAAAATGAAATTTTATTTAAGAGTAGGAAGCAACATGGAAATTGACATACAAGGTGAGAAGGTAAATACAACTTAGATTATAAATCCAACCAGCAAATTGATGAACTAACATAAAAGGAAACTAAAGAGACTCATTTTATTCAATTTTTTTTTATTTTAAAAAAAAAGATTCCTCTTACATACTTTTATATCTGGAAAACAATTTACCTTTGAGGCAGCAGAGATCATGTCATCTGACTTAATAAGCCGGTGAATACCTTCGATGACTTTGAAAGTGAGCCAACAAATTATCCACATAGCTGTCTTGTGTATCCCTATCACCAAACAATCCACTCATCTCCTTGACCTTTTCCCTGAATATCTTCCCTCCTTCCTCTACCATCACCAACCTCAGTGAGTCGGCCACTGAGTCCCTTGTAAACGATCCGTCTCGTTCGTCTCTCGGTATTGAGTAACCCATCTTTTTCTCTTCCAAAAACCTAGCATTCAACCCTTGATCCGCCAAAAACGTCAATAGTATAAGAGCTCTCCCAAACTGTACTGCCTCCACTACCGAACTCCAACCCGAGTGAGTCAAGAACCCACCCACCGAGTCATGACTCAGTATCTTGAGTTGAGGCACCCAACTCGTCCACACCAACCCACGTCCTTTGGTTCTCTCCTCAAACCCATTTGGCAACTCGATCACCTCCGTATCGGCCATCCCACGCTGCTTCCTTAGAACCCAAAAGAAGGGTAACTCGGATAGCTCCAACCCTAGAGCTATCTCAGTGAGTTCAGCTTGACTCGGTTTCGCCTCGCTCCCGAATGCAACATAAACCACTGACCCTTTACTCTGCTTATCAAGCCACTCCTTCATTTCCCTCCATGCATCGTCCTCGTCCTCATCCTCGTCATGATTCGCCCTGCTTGGTAGTTGACCCACTGGTATAACCGGTTTTGACCGGTGAATATCTCTGAGAACTCGCAACCATTCCGGTTCAATCTCATTAGAGCTTCTGATAATCAACACATCACACCCATCAATGGCCGCTCCTAAACGATACAGAACCGGGATGCTTTCGCTGTCTCCTTCGAATTCATCGAAAACTCGCATAATCTCAAAGAGTCGATACGCAACCGTTGATTTGAACGGAACCCATTTGGGTGGGACGGTGAAGTCCTCCGGCTTGTTCCGGTAATCGTCTTGAGGTACCGTCAAAAGTGAAGTTGGTCCGACGAAGACCATTGTAGAGGCAATGAAGATACAGAAGAAAGCATTTGAAATGTTGAGCTTTGTTGCAATTGGACCTACCCAATAAGGTATGAAGTCATATATAACCCAATGAGGAGCCGAAGCTTCTAGAAAGCTTGTCAATGGTTGTTGGAGGAGATCATAAGCGATCTTGAGGTACTTGACCTTGTGGTAAGGTAGGTCGGAGGTGGACTCGGCATTTTTGGGGAGGTTTTCGACATAGGGTAGAGGAAGTTTTACAAATTTGATGAGATGGGCTAAGTTTGGTGGAGGTTTTGGGAGGCGATCGATGTTTCGCGGAGTGGATACGAAGGAGATTTTGTGACCCTTTTGGGCGATGAGCCTTGAGAGCTCCAGGAAGGGGATCATGTGACCGAAGGCTAACCATGGGAACATAACTACGTGTAGTTTACCAGTTTCGGCCATGGTCGACGGAGGTGTGGACTCCATGGTTAGAGAAGTTGAAGCTGTTGAGAGCTCTATTATAAATATACTGCACTACACGAATAGAACTAAGGACCGTTTGAGTCAAAATCGGAAAGCTAATTGAATTTGAGTTTGTGATCAGTCATGAGCATCATCACTAGTGTTTGACCCAGAGAGAGAGAGAGACAGTAGTAGAAGGAGGAGGGATCGCCCAAGTATCCAAATACAATTTTGGTCATATAGTATTTTTTAAAATTAGCTTGGAAAGGGTAAATAAAGCTGGACATGGTCGTTTTAGTCATCATCAACAATGTCCCATGTGAATGAAGTCACGTCTCCAAAGAATCTAAACGTACTTTATGTAACTTTCTTACCAATGGTATCATTCTTATTCTTATTATTTTCTCTTCAAGTCACTTCGGCATCCATTTTAACATATTAATTTCTGTTAGGTATAGTTGTTGTTTTTTTTTAAAGTCAATTTTCTCCTTACAATATAATAAGTCTAATAATAGTTTTATATAATTTTTCTTTTAGCCTATGTGTGATTCTTTTATTGCATAACGTCACATTAGCTTATCTCCAATTAGTCTAATCCGCTCCAATTCTACAAGTTATATAAGTATCTATCTTTTCATCTTTTTGTATTATCGATTCTAAATAGTGGAAGTAGTTTTTTATTTTGAATTTTAGGTAAGTATTATATTAATGTTTGAGTCTTTATAATGTTCGAGTCTTTATAGAACTTGAAATGTGACAAATATTGTTTTAGAGTCGAAAGGATTGAGAACTAGTTGAACTAGGATTGAGTACATGGAGTTAAAATGTAGTAACCCTTGTGGACGGGTGTGAGTGGGCGGGTGCGAAGACAGACACTGGGCTGAGCTACCACACTGACAGGGTTACAGGGTGCTCAATCCCACATCGCCTGGGTGTGGAAAAGGGGATGTGCTCATATGTAGTATGTTCTCTTCAAATGGTATGAGGCCTTTTGGGGTAAACCCAAGAACAAAACCGTGCGGGCTCAGGCCCAAAGCGGACAATATCATACCATGTGTTGGAGCGGGGTATTACATAAAATTTAATAAAGATTCAAACATTACTGCAAAAAACTACTAATAGTGCTATGTCATCGGTAAACATCATGTATCATAGAACCTCATTTTAGAAAGTCTTTTGTTTTTCATCTAAAATTATTGTAAATAGACATGAACTTAACAACGATTCTTGGCGCAATTTTACGTCTGTGGAGATTTCTCTAATTTTAGCACATGATACGAACTTTAATTTTTGTTATCTTATTTCAAAATTCTTTTTTCACGTACGCTTCCATCATAAAATCTAGCCTTATTTTTTTTAAAGATCAATCATTCTACCTAGAGAAAAAAAAAATTCAAAAATCAATCATTCACATTTTATTATTCTCCCACTAATATACTTGTGGACTACCAACATTAGTTTTTTTTTTTTTTTTTTTTGAATTTCATCCTTTTACTTTCAGAAGTTGGTAATATGCCATTAGGTTACAAATTTAGTAAATTACCAACAACACTAATTATGAAGCTAAAAAATTGATATTATGAGACGCCGAAAGGCTAACCATATATATATGGGAGCTAAACTAGCTTAAGCTTAAGCTTGTTCTATAATAGACTTGTTTGACGTCTCTGTCTAATGAACATCTTCTGTGGACTAGTGGGCTAGACAGCTAGTTGTGCTGAATTTGTACCTTATCTTCGAGAAAAATCTAGGTACAACAACAATTTTTAAATTTACGTAACTAATAGTAATACACATAATATCATTAATTAATTGATCAATCACAATAGGTTACGTAACAAAAATCGAATAAACAGGACCTTTGACTTGCAGGTAAGTGTAGCAAGCATGGCCACACACACACACATATATATATATATAACCTTTGACTTGCAGGTAAGTGTAGCAAGCCTGGCCCCACACACACACATATATATATATAACCTTTGACTTGCAGGTAAGTGTTGCAAGCATGGCCCCACACACACACACACACACATATATATATATATATATATATATATATATATATATATATATATATAACCTTTGACTTGCAGGTAAGTGTAGCAAGCATGGCCATAAGTGTAGCAAGCATGACCATATAGTGAAAAGGAAGCGTAGCAAGCATGGCCATAAGTGTAGAAATCGGATAAGCTTTCTTTTTTTTACTTGCTTTTCACTATATAGCCATGCTTGCTACACTTACCTGCAAGTCAAAGGTTATATATATATATATATATATATGTATTAAAAGTTACAATCATTGCACTAGTTTCCAAATCGGTTTCAGCTGCAACCAACCCAAGTAGGTCAGGTAGTAATTAGTATCTAATTTGTTAAGGGTACAATTCTTTGTTTTTGGTTCAAAAGATAAAAATAAAAATATTCAGGAAAAAATATAAATAAAAAGATCATTTTATCTTACGTAATTTGTCGTGAATCCTTGTTTGGTTGTTTGGTACCCTTGTGTCTTTTTTTATAAGATATATAAATTTTTTTTGGTTCTAATAATGTATAACAAGATTATAAGATTTTAATTTATGCAAGAGTCGACCAATCATTACAAGATTTTTATATATCCGACGATTAAAATATGTATTGAAAAATACTCTGCTGGGAAGTAATTATTGATCGCTGAAAATTACCAACAATTTTTTTCCACCTGTCGCAGCTATACCACTGGTTTTATCCTGAGTAAATACTTTTAAACTGCCGTTACACAGAGATGAGTGAGAGTCTTGAAGAGAAAATACTAGTTGTGTGAATGCTTCCTTCACTAACCATGGCACAAGAACACTCAAGCAACTCTATGCAACCGAGCCTACTGCCGTGAATCTCACGGCTGCACCAAAGATATCCACCTTACAAGCCATCAAAACAGCCATGCAAGGACCCAAGCTACCTTCACTCACGGCCCAGCCACGCCATGAGGGAAACCACCACCGTGAACCGAGAAGCCACTGCCAACACCTTGTCCTAACCACCTTCGGCCACCACAAACCACCAGCCATACCCGCTGCCACCATGGAGCTAAAGCCAAGCGCATCACCGAACCGAACCCCAGCTAGTTCTCCACCATTGGACCACCATGCATGACCCCAACCGTGAGCACCATCACTTAGACCCACAGCCCCTGCAGCCATCCGAACCCACAAACCGAACCTCCATTGAAGCCGACCCATCACAACACCACCACGCTGCCATGGCTGCCGCCATGCAGACCCACACGGCCAGCACCCCTGCCGGCCTCCACATTCGCTGCCGGAAACCATGGCCAACCGCTACGACCCAAACAAGAGTCACCATGTTCGGCCAGGAGACCCCCGTGCCGAAACAGCCGTAGCCATGATCACCAACCACCACCGACCAACCATGGTCAGAGCCGCCATCACCGTGAACCTCAACGCCAAACCCTCCTTTGAGCGTTCATCACACAGCAAGGTTCTTCCATGGAAGATTATACACTGGCGCGCTCGCCGGCCACCATGGCCACCTTCCATGTGCAAACCCATCAACACCAGGAGATCCATCAGCGGCGCCGGAACCCAAAACCAGCAGCGCCAAGGAGTCCAACCACCATGCACGGCCAGTCCTCCAAACAGCCACCAACGTTGGCTGCCCCACGAGGGCCACGACTGAACCCAAATCCTCTCTTTAGGCTCTCTCTCTCTCTCTAAATATCTATATATATACATATATCCATATATTACTCATAATCTATCCCCAGACATTGGATATGCATATCTATATATATATATATATATATATATATCCGCAAGTGGAAAACAATAGTCCTATTATATATCCATCCATATGATTAAATATGTATTTAAAAAAATAATTATATAAATATATATCCACCAATTATCGGTGCAATCTTACGTCTACGGAGATTTCACTAGTTTGACCACACGAACTTTAATTTTTGTTATCTTATTAAAAAATTCTTATTTCATGTAGGCTTCCATCATAAAATCTAGCCTTATTTTTTTAAAGATCAATCATTCTACCTAGAGAAAAAAAAAATTCAAAAATCAATCATTCAAATTTTATTATGCTCCCACTAATAAACATGTGGACTACCAACATAATATGGCAATAGTTTACAAATTTTAGTAAATTACCAACAACACTAATTATGAAGCTAAAAAATTGATATTATGACACCGAAAGGCTAACCATATATATATGGGAGCTAAACTACCTTAAGCTTAAGCTTGTTCTATAATAGACTTGATTGACTTGGTGTAGCAAGCATGGCCATATATATATATATATATACATGTGTGTGTGTTAAAAGTTACAATCATTGCACCAGTTTCCAAATCTGTTTTAGCTGCAACAAACCCAAGTAGGTCAGGTAGTAATTGTATCTAATTTGTTGAGGGTACAATTCTTTGTTTTTGGTTCAAAAAATAAAAATAAAAAGATCATTTTATCTTAGGTAATTTGTCGTGAATCCTTATTTGGTTGTTTGGTGTGCTTGTATTTTTATAAGATATATATATATATATATATATATATATATATCACCTGTGGTTATGTCGGTAAAATTTGACTGACGATTAAAACAATTATCGGTCGCTGAAAATTTTTATATATCACCTGTGATTCATCATAAATTTGAAAAATGTTTGATGGTAAGTAATTATTGGTCGCTAACAATTACCATCATTTTTTTTACACCAGTCGTAATTATACGACCGGTTTTATCTGCGAGTAAATACTTTTAAATTGCTGCTACACAGAGATGAGTGAGAGTCTTGAAGAGAATATACTAATTGTGTGAGAAGATAGGTCGTGATAATTCGATCTATCGTTGCTTTTCTTCGGTCTCCAGTGAGTCATTTGCCTCCAAATCGATGGACAACCGAGACAGAGCCTCCCAACCCAGACATGAGAGAGTTTGTCGAAGACATGAGAGATTGAGTTTAGTGCATGTGAACGAACAATACTATAATTATCTAATTAGGCTTAAACATGTGGAAAATAATTTTTTTGTAATTATTTGGTGTGTAAAAAGTGCCGGTTTTGGTAGAATATACTGGTGGAAATTTCAAAAACTGTGGGACAAAACCATATAGTTGTTTATGACCGTGGACCCGCTAATATATATATATATATATATATATATATATATATATATATATATATCAAATAAAACACCAAAACAACCTAATAAGAGCCCCAAGAGTGTGACATATTTTATATAATAAGCAACGTGGAAAGTGACATACAAGATAAGGAGGGAATTACAAATTATATTATTAAGTCGGACCAGAAGGAAACTAAGACCATCACTCATTTTATTCATTAGTAAAATATTCATAAGGTTCGAATTTCAGAACAAGCATGGAATCTGCTTTTTGAAATTAAAATCGAAGCAATTTTCTTCGATTTCAATTCAAAAATATCTATGTTCCGAAACATTGGTTACTAATACTCAGCTATTCTCAACTCACATTGGCATCACTTTCCTTCTTGAGTCCCCTTTTTCTATGACTTTGAAAGTGAGCCAACAAATTATCCACATACATGTCTTGTGTATTTCTGTCACCAAACAACCCTCTCATCTCTTTGACCTTTTCCCTGAATATCTTTCCTCCTTCCTCTACCATCACCAACCTCAGTGAGTCGGCCACTGAGTCCCTCGTAAACGACCCGTCTCGCTCGTCTCTCGGTATTGGGTAACCCATCCTCTTCTCTTCCAAAACTCTAGCATTCAACCCTTGCTCAGACAAAAAGGTCAACAATATAAGAGCTCTCCCAAACTGTATTCCCTCCACCACAGAACTCCAACCCGAGTGAGTCAAGAGGCCACCCACTGAGTCATGACTCAGTATCCTGAATTGAGGAGCCCAACCCATGCACACCAACCCACGTCCTTTGGTTCTCTCCTCAAACCCTTCCGGCAACTCGATCACCTCCGTATCAGACATCCCACGCCGCGTCCTTAGAACCCAAAAGAAGGGTAACTCGGATAGCTCCAACCCTAGAGCTATCTCAGTGAGTTCAGCTTGACTCGGTTTCGCCTCGCTCCCGAATGCAACATAAACCACGGACCCTTTACCTTGCTTATCAAGCCACTCTCTCATTTCCCTCCATGCATCGACCCCCTTGTCGTCATGATAGGCTATCGCCGGTAGTTGACCCACCGGTATAACAGGCTTTGGCCGGTGAATATCACTGAGAACTCGCAACCATTCCGGTTCAAACTCATAAGAGCTCCTCAAAATTATCACATCACAGCCTTCAATGCTTGCTCCTACGCGATACAGAGCCGAAACACTTTCTTCATCTCCTTCCACATCATCGAAAACTCGCAAAATCTCAAAGATTCGAAACGCAACAGTTGATTTGAATGGAACCCAGTCCGGTGGGACGGTGAAGTCCTCCGGCTTTGTCCGGTTGCCCTCTTGAGGTGACATCAGAATTGATGCTGGTCCGCCATATACCATAGAAGAGGCAATGAAGATACTGAATGCAGCACTTGAAATGTTGAGCTTAGTTGCAATTGGACCTAACCAATAAGCTATTAAGTCAAATATAACCCAATCAGGAGCAGAAGCTTCTAGAAAGCTAGTCATGGGTTGTTGGAGGAGATCATAGGCTTTCTTGAGGTACTTGACCATGTGGTAAGGTAGGTCGGAGGTGGACTCGGCGTTTTCGGGGAGGTTTTGGACGTTGGATAGAGGAAGTTTTACAAATTTGATGAGATGAGCCAAGGTTGGAGGAAGTTTTGGGAGTCGATCTATGTTTCGTGGGGTGGATACGAAGGAGATTTTGTGACCCTTTTGAGCGATGAGCCTTGAGAGCTCCAGGAAGGGAAGCATGTGACCAAAGGCTAACCATGGGAACATAACTACGTGTAGTTTACCACTTTCTGCCATGCTTGAGGGAGGTGTGGACTCCATGGCTAGAGAACTTGGAGCTATTGAGAGGTCTATATATATATATATATATATATACACACTACACTACACTACATGAATAGTGCTAAGAGTTTAACCCTAATACTGCAATGATAAGGAGCACGAATTTGTAATGCAATTAATGGTTTGTCAAAGTCCGATATTGCGTGCGGTATATTGGATGCATTTGGGAGTTTACAAGGAGAATTCAAACTTTGATTCTTCGTTTAAAAAAAAGAAAAAAAGTAAAGTGCAAAAAAAAAAAAAAAACTCTCCTAAGTCTTTGTTCTTTTGCAAATAACTCCATGGTGCAATTTTTATCACAAAGACAATTTTAGTGTTTCTTATTAAATTTGTTCTTTATTATTAAATTATTATCATTATTTTTCTCTTATTAAAATATTAATTATATCATTTACTTTGATTTTATTATTGGTATTAATTTATCATTAGTCATTACAATGAAAAAAATGGATTGTGCAGAGTATACTAACCCCCTTTATTATTACAGTCCTATAAGAAAATGGGATGTGGCGCTTGCTCATTTGATTCAAAGAGTAAGATTAAAACCTTCTTACCATAGCACACAGTTACCACGTTTCAATTACTTCGTAATTTGATTATTCGATTTTTATTTATCTTGTTAAATTTTTTTTTATTTCATCTACGCTTACATCATTTAATATAATCTTACTTTTTTACAAGCTCAATTCAATTATTCTACATACAGAAAAAAATTTAAAAAAATTAATCATTCACAATTTTTTATTCTCCCACTAACAAATATTTTTTTTTGGCATGTTGGTCTCTTGTCAATTTTTAGCCACGGTAAGTCATAGGACTACCGACCTTAGTTGTTTTTTATTTTATTATTTTTGCAATCTCATCCTTTTAAAAATGATATCATGTCACCAAAGAGCTAACCATGAGAGTTAAACTAGGTACATTTATATATAAACTATAAGGTTACTTTCATTGAACCAGTTTCCAAATCCGTTTTATCTGCAACCAATCCAAGGAGTAGATATTGGGTGAGCCGGGTATGCCATGTCATTTGTATACCAAACCAATTAAAATGCATCATTCAATGAAATATTCAATGAATGGGTCTCATTATTATATAACAACTACTCTCAACCAACTTGAATGATGTATTTTAATTGACTTGGTATACAAATGACATGACATACCCGGCTCACCCAATATTTACTCCAATCCAAGGGGGTTAGGTAGTATTTAGTTTGTTTTTAATTCAAAAAATATAAATAGAATAGAAATAAAAATATGGATTTATCTTACGTACTTTGTCCTGAATACTTGTTTGGTGCGCTTGTGTTTTTGTAAGACTTTTTTGTTTTTCTTTTTTGTTTTGATGATGTAAAAAAACCGAGATTATAATATTATATTCTATGCAATATTAGAGTCGAACAATATATAAGATATGGTAAAGAAAACACAAAAAAAAACCTATTAAGAACACAAGAGTGTGACATATTGTATATAGTAAGCAACATCGAAACTGACATACAAGGTGAGAAGGTAATTACAATTAATTACATCATAAGTACCCTAACTTAAAAGGAAACTCAAGACTCTCTCTCATTTTATTCATTAGTAAAATATTCGTAAGGTTCAAATTTCATAACAAGCATGAATCTATGCCTTGAAATTAAAATTGGTGAAATTTTCTCCAATTTTAATTCAAAAACGTTGATTGGATGGTTGGAAATATATAGGTTACAAATATTCAGCTATTCTTAACTCACATTGGCATCACTCTCCTTCTTGAGTCCCCTTTTTCTATGACTTTGAAAGTGAGACAACAAATTATCCACATACTTGTTTTGTGTATCCCTGTCACCAAACAATCCTCTCATCTCCTTCACCTTTTCCCTGTATATCTTCCCTCCTTCCTCTACCATCACCAACCTCAGTGACTCAGCCACTGAGTCCCTCGTAAACGACCCGTCTCGCTCATCTCTCGGTATTGGGTAACCCATTCTCTTCTCTTCCAAAACTCTAGCATTCAACCCTTGCTCACACAAAAAGGTCAACAATATAAGAGCTCTCCCAAACTGTATTCCTTCCACCACAGAACTCCAACCCGAGTGAGTCAAGAGGCCACCCACTGAGTCATGACTCAGTATCCTGAATTGAGGAGCCCAACCCATGCACACCAACCCACGTCCTTTGGTTCTTTCCTCAAACCCTTCCGGCAACTCGATCACCTCCGTATCAGCCATCCCACGCCGCGTCCTTAGAACCCAAAAGAATGGTAACTCGGATAGCTCCAACCCTAGAGCTATCTCAGTGAGTTCAGCTTGACTCGGTTTTGCCTCGCTCCCGAATGCAACATAAACCACTGACCCTTTACCTTGCTTATCAAGCCACTCTTTCATTTCCGTCCAAGCATTGTTCCCCTCGTCATCATGATATGCTATCGCCGGTAGTTGACCCACCGGTATAACCTGCTTTGGCCGGTGAATATCTCCGAGAACTCGCAACCATTCGGGTTCAAACTCATAAGAGCTTCTCAGAATCAACACATCACACCCACCAATGCTCGCTCCCATGCGATAAAAACCGGTAACGCTTCCACCGTCTCCTTCCACTTCGTCGAAAATTCGCAAAATCTCAAAGAGTCGAAACGCAACTGTTGATTTGAACGGAACCCAATTGGGTGGGGAGGTGAAGTCCTCCGGCTTTGTCCGGGAATCGTTTTCAGGTACCATCATAAGTGAAGCTGGTCCGAAATAGACCAAAGAAGAAGCAATGAAAATACTGAATACAGCACTTGGAATGTTGAGCTTAGCTGTAATTGGGCCTAACCAATAAGGTAAAATATCAAATATAACCCAATCAGGAGCAGAAGCTTCTAGAAAGCTGGTCATGGGTTGTTGGAGGAGATCATAGGCTATCTTGAGGTACTTGACCTTGTGGTAAGGTAGGTCGGAGGTGGACTCGGCGTTTTCGGGGAGGTTCTCAATGTGGGGTAGAGGAAGTTTTACAAATTTGATGAGATGGGCTAAAGTTGGAGGAAGTTTTGGGAGTCGATCGATGTTTCGTGGAGTGGATACGAAGGAGATTTTGTGACCCTTTTGGGCGATGAGCCTTGACACCTCCAGGAAGGGAAGCATGTGACCAAAGGCTAACCATGGGAACATAACTACGTGTAGCTTACCAGTTTCGGCCATAGTTGAGGGAGGTCCGGACTCCATGGCTAGAGAACTTGGAGCTGTTGAGAGGTCTATATATATTTAACTTGGAGCTGTTGATACGTCTATTATAAGGGCATCAATTATTAATGGATTTGTTCAACCAACATATATAATTATATATATATGTGTGTGTTGGGAAATGTGTTATCCATTAATAATTGATGTCCTGTGTGTTGGGAAATGTGTTGAACAAATCCATTAATAATTGATGCCCTGACTTTTATATATATATATATATATATAATTATATATGTTGGTTGAACAAATCCATTAATAATTGATGCCCTTATAATAGAAATATCAACAGCTCCAAGTTATATATATATATATATATATAGAGTGCTATTAGTAGTCGCTCGAACAAGTGTTCTTGCACAGTCGCTCAACTGATTGGTGAAAATCAATCCAAAAAATTAATTGCTTTCCTGTAATAAATTTCTTACTTTTCCATCAATCAATATACCCTTTCAGTTTTAAAATATTTACAGTGATGCCATCAACAAACAAATAAAATTATAAACATAAAGTATTAAAATATTAATAAAAATAAAATTATAAACATAAAGTATATAGATTAATTGAATAAGTATATAGATTATTAAAAATAAAATTATAAACATAAAGTATATAGATGAATTAAATAAGTATATAGATTATTTTAATTAATTGAATAAGTATATAAAAAAAATATTCATAAAAATATTTTAATACTTTAAAGTTATGTTCTTTAATTCAATTAACCATAATTACAAAATTTTAATAACAGAACATATTTTTAAAGTATTAAAATATTTTTATGAATATTTTTTTTTATATTTTCCTGCTTTTAAATATGTTTAATAATCTATATACTTATTCAATTAACCATAATAATCTATATACTTATTCAATTCATCTATATACTTTATGTTTATAATTTTATTTTTATTAATATTTTTAATAATCCATATACTTATTCAATTAACCATAATTACAAAATTTTAAAAATTATATAGGAAATGATTATAATAAGTATATAGATTATTAAAAATATTTAAAAGTAGGTCAATATAAAAAAAATATTAATAAAAATATTTTAATACTTTATATTTATAATTTTATTTGTTTGTTGATGGCACCACTGTAAATATTTTATAACTGGAAGGGCATATTGATTGATGAAAAAGTAGGATATTTATTACAGGAAAATATTTAATTTTTTAGATTGATTTTTACCAATCAGTTGAGCGACTGTGTAAAAACACTTGTTTAAGCAATTATCGCTAGCATTATATAAATTAATATGTTAAAATGGACAAGAGAAATGACTTTGATGAGAAAAAAAAAATAATAATAATAAGAATAAGAATGATACCATTAGTAAGAAAGTGAGATAAAGTAGGTTTAGATTGTTTGGACACGTAACTTGATTCACATGGGACAATGACGATGACTAAAACTACCATGTCCCGCTTTATTGTACCTTTCCAAGCTAATTTAAGAAAATATTTTATGACTAATTGTATTTGGACACTTGGGCGATCCCTCCTCCTCCTCCTACTACTCTCTCTCTCTTTCTCTCTCTCTCTATAGGGTAAACACTAGTGATGATGCTCATGACTGATCACAAACTCAAATTCAATTAGCTTTCCGATTTTGACTCAAACGGTTGCATTAAGAATTAATGGTCCTTAGTTCTATTCGTGTAGAATAAGGGCCATTAATATATATATATATATATATATGACATTATCTATATGTTTTTAATAATATAAATTTTAGGGTGAATTTCAAAAAACCCCCTTTAACTATTATTCGTTTGCAAATAACTCCTTTATCAATTGCTTTTGCAAAAAAAAAAAATCCCAACTATCAAAATGGTGTTATTGAGATAACAGACGTTAAATACCTCTTTTGAACTGTTTGGATATGTGTTTTACTATATATATTTTTAGTTTGGTATAAGGTCAAAACGACGTCGTTTTGTGATCTAATTTATCTAAACAGAGAACCTATACGTGACTTGTATCGATTTGTATACACGCCATTGTTACCGTTTGAAGCTTCAACCCTTTGATTTGATTTGCAGGTACGCCCCCTCTTAATACTATATATATATGTGTGTGTGCGCGCGAGCGCTGCCCTATTTCATTTTCTCTGCCCTCTTTTGAACTCTCTATACACCATAACATGTATTAATAAATTGCATCCGAAGAAAGCTTTTCGGATGCAATTTAATTTCTGCCTTCTTTCAATCTGTGTGGTTTCTAAGATTTGAAGTTCTTGTTCTTTGAGTGTGACAATATATTATTCCTAATACCACATAACGTAATCTACCTCTACCGATGATACAATTGCAGCATTTTTGTAGCTTTTATCGACAGAGTAAGCATCTAATGATCTGTGATGATTAGAATGGATGTGGCCCGTAACAATATGCAAATGGAGTTGAATTTGCAAGAGACTGATGGTTTGAAGCTTGCATGAACTCTAACCACATCTGATATGATATCTTTCATGACTAAAAGATTGAAAGTCTGAAACATAAACTCAAAAAAGTAAAAAAATAAATAAAAGAATAGAAAAAAAAACTTTATAATAACTAAAATAAAAGATTAAAGATATATATACACTTTTTTTCTGGGTTTTTATTAATGTAAAACCTAAAATGCTAAATGGATAGTTCAAGCCTGTACACCCTTTGGTGTTTCTAGTAGCTAGAGTGCTAATCAAAGCACCAAGGCTAGATTCACTCTGATTGATGTTTATTCCCATTTAACTGGGAAGAAGTTGATACAATCGGCTCTACCTTAGATGTAGAACATCTCATAAATTGTCAGGGAAGTCCAACAAATTTTTGCTTTTTTTTTGTTCCAGGCAGGAATCTGGCTGGTTATATAAAGAGCTTAGAAGATATGAAATTCATGAAGAATATGATTGATCTAGCTAAATAATTTAGTGAACACATGAAAAGGAGTGTCCCTGTTGTTCTTACACAGGCCAATTATGCTGAAAGCTGCAACATTCAATTTTAATGCAGAATCTCAAACTATAAGAACATATCCTGTTATCTATATCTATATTTCAAAATTGCACAAACTATAAGCACCATCCATCAATAGGAAAATATGCTATAAGCACCATCCACACAATCTATAAGCACATATCCTGTTATCTATATTTCAATATTGCACAAACTATAAGCACATATCTTGTCAACTATATTTCAATATTGCCTAAAACCACTTCAACATCATTACAATTCGACAATTGAAATGTCAGCATCATTACAAGCCCATATGAACACACAAAAATTAAATTAGTCAATAATTTCTAGCTTGAAATGTCAAATACTATCAGTAAAAACACATAAATTATAGGTCTGCACTATCCACACAAAAATCACTAGCAAAAACTACCACCATGTCCTTCAGCTTTCTTCTACCACCAAAACACATTAAATATTCTTTTTCCTACACACAAAACCACCAGCAAAAACTGCCACCATGTCCTTAAATTGCCACCATGTCCTTCAGCTTTCTTCTACCACCAAAACACATTAAATATTCTTTTTCCTACACACAAAAACCACCAGCAAAAACTGCCACCATGTCCTTAAATTGCCACCATGTCCTTCAGCTTTCTTCTATGTAGTAACCCTTGTGGACGGGTGTGAGTGGGCGGGTGCATAGACAGACACTGGGTTGAGCTACCACACTGACAGGGTACAGGGTGCTCAATCCCACATCGCCTGGGTGTGGAAAAGGGGATGTGCTTATATGTAGTATGTTCTCTTCAAATGGTATGAGGCCTTTTGGGGTAAACCCAAGAGCAAAATCGTGCGGGCTCAGGCTCAAAGCGGACAATATCATACCATGTGTTGGAGCGGGGTATTACAATTGGTATCAGAGCCTGAACCCAGCTAGAAGTAGTGTGCCGACGAGGACGTCGGGCCTCGTAGGGGGGTGGATTGTAGTAACCCTTGTGGACGGGTGTGAGTGGGCTGGTGCATAGACAGACACTGGGCTGAGCTACCACACTGACAGGGTACAGGGTGCTCAATCCCACATCGCCTGGGTGTGGAAAAGGGGATGTCCTTATATGTAGTATGTTCTCTTCAAATGGTATGAGGCCTTTTGGGGTAAACCCAAGAGCAAAATCGTGCGGGCTCAGGCTCAAAGCGGACAATATCATACCATGTGTTGGAGCGGGGTATTACATTCTACCACCAAAACACATTGAACCTTCTTTTTTCTACCCACAAAACCACTAGTCACCTGCCAAATGAAAATTTCAAGTTTTAAGATTTATGTTGAAGTATTTTTATAAAACAAAACTCGTTAAATTTCAAAATAGTATACCTTGAAGAGGATGTTTGAGTGTTTTGTGTTGATGGATGTACCTCCAGACCACTCATTGAAGTCTGTTGTGTTGAAGTAACTCTCACCTGTGCATTAAAAAAAAGCAAAAAATATAGATTAGGTAACATGAAACCTCAAAGCACTTATTAGAGTTTATGTTCATGGGAGTACCTGAACTAAGCCACCTCTTGTTCCAATACTATTAGGACCTACTCTTGTTCCACCTATTCTTTCTATTAGACCAACACTTGCTGCTAATGAATCTGTAACTTCCCTCCTACCAATTGAAGTTGATGTGGTTTGAATGTTTGAAGGTTCTAAGTCACATGTCTAATCAGACCATCTCTTGCTACTATTGAATCTACAACTGAACCCCTCCCAACTGAAAATTGAGTGTTTAAAAGTCCAAGTGAAGTTTGAGTGGCTTCAGTGACAAATAAGTTTTCTCTTTCTCTTCCTCTGTTACTCACCTACCATTTGATGCATGGGATACAAAGTTAGGTGCACAAATTTAGCCTAGAAAAATTAATTTAAATGAACACACATTCTTGTCTCACCTAACTTAGCTCGGCTTGCCCCACACCTGAACCTCTAGCTCTTCCTCTTGAACTCACAAAATCTTTGGCTCTTCCTCCTCTTGAAACTGAACCTCCAGCTCTTCCTCCTCTTGGAACTGAACTTCTAGCTCTCCCTCTTCCTAGAACTGAACTTTTAGCTCTTCTTGAACTCACCTATAATGCATAGGAAAATATGTTATATTAGTGATTTAAAATTTTCTTTTATAAAATTGAGGTAAATTCCAATAAAAAGTTATTACATACCTCAATATTAGACAAAACAGTTGTGCCACTACTAGTGTCAATCCTAAGAAAAGTAGGTTTTACTTTCTTGGGTCTACCTCCTTTACCTTTTGGGGCCTTTTCTCTAATCATAGGTTCAGTTGCTTTACATGTCCTTGCAATGTGTCCAGACTGTAAGCATTTACTAAAACACATATTCACATAATTTTTACTAAGTTTGGTTGGTCTACTAACTTCATCACTTGTTTTCCTCCTAGCCTTTTTAGGCCTACCAGGTGGGTTAGGGTACAGTGGTGGAATGATTAAGTCTGAGGTATATTTACTCATCATCTTTAGGGGCATAGGATACATGACAGGGGCATATGTCATAAGGTACGTATCTCTTAGATAGTAACCTGCAGCATACTGTTCTGGTTCTCTCCTCAAATAAAGTATGGTAGCAACACCATGTTGGCAAGGAATACCAGTCACATCCCACTCCCTACAAGTGCATGTTCCCAACTGCATATTTACATCTTCATTATTACCCCTCGACTCAACCTCATACCTAGAATCCCCATTATAATCCACAACATATTCAATTAATCTGTTCTTGTATTTATCCAATACATTCTGTATCTCAGGACATAACAATTCATTACATGCTGACATAGTACTTCTCTTCTTTTCAAACCTCCTCATTAGATGTTTCTGGATCCACTCCAACATGGTTATTACAGGCTTCTCCCTTGTCTTTAGAATCACAGAGTTCCATGATTCACACATATTGTTAACCACCACATTGCATTTTGAACTAGTTAGAAAATGTGATCTTGTCCAATGTTGAAATGGCACTTTCACAAGCCAATCATAGGCATCAACATTGATCTCCTTTATCTGTTGCATATGCTTCTTAAAGTCATCCTCATCATAAGCTCTTGCAGCACTCCACAACTCAGCTTTCAATTGCAAGCCTCTAAATTTATTTTTGAAATTATCATACATATGTTTAACACAAAACCTGTGGTTAGCCCCTTCTAAGACATCATCAAAGGTCTGAAGTAGACCCTGAAATAATTAAAATAATATAATTAGTACTGCAATATAATTTTATTAGTCAACACACTAAGTACAAATATTAATTAGTCAAAATACTTAATAAAAAAATTAATTAAGTAAAATTAATTAGTCAAAACACTAAGTATAATTTTTTACCTTCTGTCGATCAGAAATAAATGTCAAGCCACGTGGGGGACCAACAATATTCATCAACTCTTCCATAAACCATGTCCATGAGTCCCTATTCTCAGCCTCAACAATAGCAATAGCTAAAGGGAACATCTTGTTATTACCATCAGTCCCAACTGCACTAAGCAAATGTCCACCAGAAGGCCCTTTTAAAAATGTCCCATCCACACCTATGAATGGTCTGTACCATTTCCTAAAATTCCTATGCATGGCCTCATAAGATATGAAAAGTCTTTTGAATCTTCTGGGTTCTGTCTCACTAGGGTAATTACAAACTTTAGCAAATGAACCAAGGTTGGTTTCTAGAATCAGATTGCAATACCTTCTAATGTTTGAATATTGTTCCCTATGGTTCCCTTCAACCATCTCTTTTCCTCTATGTTTTGCTCTGTAAATCTTATGTTTGGAGACATCACATCTTAGTTCCCTTATAACAGTTTGTCTCATTGAACTTGATTCCCAATTTAGATTCTCCCTAATTGAATCCAAATACCTATTTGCAATGTACTCAGCTGAGGCCATATGATTTCTTTCAATTCCAGTACAATTGTGCTTGTTAACAAGTGTCTTAATGCTCAAACAACTCTCATTAGTTGTATGAGATGCACGTTTTCTCCACCCACACTCTTTTTTACATACAGCAGTGGTTAACTTTCTTTCATTTTTTTTGAACTTGATGTCAAACCTTTTTGTCACTGCATGATACCTTAAAGCCACTCTAAAATCATCAGGTGTTGCAAATTTCATACCCACTTCAATTTTAGCTGAAACCAAGTCTCTTTGAGGATCAAAGTCTTGGTGTATTCCATCAACCTCATCGTTTGATGACCCACAAATACTCTTTAAGATGCATATTTGGAATCAACATAAAAAAAGTGTTCATTTTCTACATTTTCATCACCAAGTACTGCAAGTGTTGCATCTTTATCACCCACCATTGCTATATTTTCATCACCAAGTACTGCCACTGATGCATCTTTATCACCTATTGCTGCATCTTCATCACTCAGTGAAACATCTTCATCACCAAGTACTGCATCTTCATCACCTAGTGAAGAATCTTTATCACCCATTAGATCCTCCACTACAGCTTCCACATCAGTCACTCCCTGATCTACAACATGTTTAACTAACAATATTTTCAATAATACAAACCTCTTATTAGATTCAAACATCTCAACCACATTACCATCAGTTAAAAGTTTTTTCAATGACTCATTACCGCTAACCAAAGGTGCTCTATAATAAAAGTCAACTGAACCCCTCCCATAACCTAGTCCTTGAGCAATGTCTTGCATTTCAAAATAAGATATGTAGTCTAGATCAACATTTTCATATAAATGTACACTACCTCCACTGTATGACAACAACCCAGATCCAGATGTCTCAAACCTACCACCATGATGATATTCAAGTGTGAATAACTTAGCCATGAGATCTGTCATAGTCAGCAGCACATGTCAAAAAGTGAAAATATTTCCATCAATATAGAGTAGTTGACAAAAAAAAAATGTAGTTGACTGCAAGTTGTATGTGTAGGAAATTATAGTGGCAAATTATCAGACCAATATAGAATTATTAGTCTAAAAAAAAGTTAGCAATGCATGTCAAAAAGTGAGAAAATATTTCCATCAATATAGAGTAGCTGACAAAAAAAATATATATATATATAGTTGACTGCAAGTTGTATGTAGCAAATAATAGTGGCAAGTTATCAGACCAATATAGAGTTATTAGTCTAAAAAAAAAGTAGCAGCGCATGTCAAAAAGTGAGAAAATATTTCCATCAATATAGAGTAGCTGACAAAAAATATATATATATATATATATATATATTTAGTTGACTGCAAGTTGTATGTGTAACAAATTATAGTGGCAAATTATCAAACCAATATAGAGTTATTAGTCTAAAAAAAAAGTCAGCAGCGCATGTCAAAAAGTGAAAATATTTCCATTAATATAAAGTAGATGACAAAAAAAAAAATTATTTTAGTTGACTGCAATTTGTGTGTGTAGCAAACTTTATTCCTTCACCATGATATTTATATCTATCTTTTCTCTATTCTTCACTCTAATTTTATTTTGTGTTTTCTGTTTTTTTGTTGATGAAAAAGCTAGGAGTGAATTAAAAGAAAATTAGGGTTTCGAATTTAGTTTCACATTGTTTGGGACATTGGATAATGTAGGCTTTTACTCAGATTGAGCCTAATATGACTCATTCCTTCACTTATCCATGGTGAACCAACAATGGAAGTGCAATGTAACCTCCCACATCCTGATTCATTGAAACTAGAATTCTTTAAGTATGAAGAAGTCACCTGCAAGTGAAGGAAAACTTGATGAAGCACTACATTTGTTCCAACCCCACTATGGCATTATTTCAAGCTTCATTCAATATTCAATAATTTGACTCCCACCATGCAAATCATGTAGAACATTAAATTGACATTTCAGCATTGTAATTATGATTGAACGGGACCAGCATTCAAGTAGTGTTGTTGAAGATGAAGCTTCAAAGACAATAAACTGACCATATATAGTTGTAAGCAAAGGAGCATTGTTTGTAATTGATTGAGTTGGATAATGGAATTCATGGTGGATTATCAATCTGGGTACTTAAGAATCCAGTAAACTGTCCAAGTGTGTGTCAAATTTTATGAACAACTCAAGAAGACAAGAATGTTTGGGAGTGCAGTTATATATAACCATAAAGTCGACAATACTACTGTAGTTTGGTTTAAGCTATAAAAGTCCTAATTTTCTAATGATAGAAAATTAACAATTTCTCAATAATATTAAGAAACTAAACAAATTCGAAACAAATTATAGTGGTAAATTATCAGACCAATATAGAGTAAAAAAAGATATTACATGATAGAATATATTTTAGTGACTCATGTTATCACATTGGTTTTGACTAAGAGTCAGTGACTAAAATGTCAAAATTGTCACACTCCATATGCAAAAGTAATAATATACAAACAATAAAAGTGTAAAAAGCCCTAATGTTAAAAAGCCCTAATTTTTAGAATACCGAATATATGTATCATATGCAAAAAGCGCAAGATTTTGACAATATGCAGTACTAAATCACTTGTGTTTGCATCCTAGTGGTTTAAGATACAAAAGTCCTAATTTTTTAATGATAGAACATTAACAATTTCTGAAGAACATTAAAAAACTAAACAAAACCCTAATTTTATAATCACATACAGTAATAAATTCGAAACGTACCAACACAGGGACCACCACCAACACTTGTCTGTTGGACCACTAACCAATTTCCTTGTCTTCTTCTTAAAAAGGACCACGTCAGAGAACAACATCACCTCAAAAAACTCAAAAGATAAACTTCTAAACTAGGATTTTCATGTGACAGATGTAGATAGAGGGAAGAGAGAATGAAATAAGGTAGCACACACACACACACACACACACACACACACATATATATATATATATATATATCGTATTAAGAGGGGCGTACCTGCAAATCAAACTAGAGGGTTGAAGCTTCAAACGGTAACAATGGCGTGTATACAGATCGATACAAGTCGCGTATATGAAAGGGTTCTCTGTTTAGATAAATTAGATCACAAAACGACGTCGTTTTGACCTTATACCAAACTAAAAAAATATATAGTAAAACACATGCCCAAACAGTTCAAAAGAGGTATTTAACGTCTGTTATCTCAATAACCCCATTCTGATAGTTGGGGGTTTTCTTTTGCAAAAGCAATTCATAAGGGGGGTTATTTGCAAACAAATGATAGTTAAAGGGGTTTTTTTGAAATTCACCCTAAATTTTATTAACTATATTTTATATAGTTTGATTAATTATACATATTCAATGGTAAAGTATTACATTTAATATTAAAATTAAAATATTAATTATTAATTATTTGTAATCAAAAGTGATAAAAAGGTAATGGTTTTTTTTTAATGTTATGATTAAAGTGGTCATTTCATATGATTAATAATAAGGTTAATTTGTCCTTTTACATCATATAAGGGCATTTTTGACATTTCAATTTGTATATTTAACTAACTTTTAATCTTATTAACAGTCAACTAACGACAGGGTTAGTCAGAGTAAAATCACCAAACCTAAGAGGAGGTTGATCAAATTTTTTTTACTACTTTAATTTGAAAGTAATTAAGGCAAATTCAAAAAAGGTGAGAGTAATTTACCCATTTATTTATTCAAGATTAATTTTTAACTAGTGGACCAACCTGGAAAAAGAAGTTTGCATCACTTATGACCTATTATTTCACCAACTAAATTAAATCTCCGTGAGAAATTGTATCGACCACATTTTTATCCTGGCGACTGATCACAAAGTGAAACACAATGAGCTGTCAGTCGGACATTGACTCATATATATATATATATATATATATATATATATATGAGGAGTGCTAGCGGCAGTCGCTCAAGCAAGTGTTTTTGCACAGTTGCTCAACTGATTGGTGAAAATCAATCTAATAAATTAAGTGCTTTCCTGCAATAAATGTCCTACTTTTTCATCAATCAATATGCCCTTCCAGTTCTAAAGTATTTATAGTGGTGCCATCAACAAACAAATGAAATTATAAACATAAAGTATTAAAATATTTTTATTAATATTTTTTTTATATTGACCTACTTTTAAATATTTTTAATAATCTATATACTTATTATAATCATTTCCTATATAATTTTTAAAATTTTGTAATTATGGTTAATTGAATAAGTATATAAATTATTAAAAATATTAATAAAAATAAAATTATAAACATAAAGTATATAGATGAATTGAATAAGTATATAAATTATTAAAAATATTTAAAAGCAGGAAAATATAAAAAAAATATTCATAAAAATATTTTAATACTTTAAAAATATGTTTTGTTATTAAAATTTTGTAATTATGGTTAATTGAATTAATGAACATATCTTTAAAGTATTAAAATATTTTTATGAATATTTTTTTTATATACTTATTCAATTAATTAAAATAATCTATATACTTATTCAATTCATCTATATACTTTATGTTTATAGTTTTATTTTTAATAATCTCTATACTTATTCAATTAATCTATATACTTTATGTTTTTAATTTTAATTTTATTAATATTTTAATACTTTATGTTTATAATTTTATTTGTTTGTTGATGGCACCACTATAAATACTTTAGAACTGGAAGGGTATATTGATTGATGAAAAAGTAGGACATTTATTGCAGGAAAGCATTTAATTTTTTGGATTGATTTCCACCAATCAGTTGAGCTACTGTGCAAGCTAGAACACTTACTTGAGTGACTGCCGCTAGCATTCCTCTTTATGTTACATGATGGTGTACTTGTTATTTCATTTTTAGAGTCAATTTTCTCCTTACAATATAGTAAGTCTAATAATAGTTCTATATAAATTTTGTTGGTTAAAATACACTAACCTTTCCTGAGGTTTGGTCTAGTTACACTCGACATCAAACTATTGAATTTTGTTACAATGACCTCCAACGAGGTTTGCTCCATTAGACAAAGACCACCATCCGTCCAAAATTCTGTTAGTTTTGTCAAAAAATTTAAGGTAATTTACACTGACCTCCCCCAAGGTTTGGGGTAAATTACACTAACCACCCTTGAGGTTTGACCTAATTACACCTGACATCAAAATAATTAATTTTGTTACAATGACCTGCCTTGTAACAGATTTGAACTAATCGACGTTAACTTTTGGGTGAAATGTCTATTCTACCCTTAATATTATATTGATATAAAAATTAAAATATTTATATATATATAATGCCGTTTTTGCCTAAGATATTATATATATATATTATCTTAGGCAAAAACGTCATTATATATATATAAATATTTTAATTATATATATATAATATTTATATCTTAATATTATAATAAAATAAATATTAAATATTTATATATATTTAAAAGTTACAATCATTACACCAGTTTCCAAATCGATTTTAGTTGCAACCAACCCAAGTAGGTCATGTAGTAATTAGTATCTAGTTTATTAAGGGTACTGTTGGTGTAGAAAAATTGTCACCACACTTAAAAGAAATTTCTCTTGGTTTTTCTTATTCCATTTCTCTTGGGGGATTTGATTGCACTCATGAAATTCTGCCTCGGTTTATGGTAGGAATTCAGTGTCTGGTTTCGTAATTAAATGGAGAATTGAGATCTTCCTGGCGCCTTTGTCGCCTAGCAATGGATGACCTAGATGATGGCCCCTCCTTTATGACGTGGCTGCCATGTGTTCTTTGATTTATTATTTCCACATGTCATCCTCAGGTGGGTATTTTTCCTCCGTCACTCTTTGCCCCAAAAAACCCCTTTTAATTTTGGTTGAATTTGAAAGGGTTTTTATTTTTTATTTTTTATCATGGATGACGCTTCGTCTGGTTTGCCCAATGATGTTTGGGCTTTGTGCCCATGGTGGCCACCAAAACATCACCTCTCCATAAATACCCATCTTCTTTCTTCTTAAACGTTTCTGGTCGTTTCAAGGTATTATCAACTCCGGGCGATTCTGATCCTTCTGTGGCTTTCCTCCTTACTCATTTCCTAAGGTCAGTGCTCTTTTTTCCCTTTTTTCTCATTTCTTAGGTATGGATAGGATGAAGGGAGTAGAAATTATTGATGAGTTTGGATCATTGGAAACCTATTAGTCCACTGACGAATTTCTAAACGAGGGCAAAGGTGATTTGACTCCTCCTGGGGGCTTTCAGCTCTATCAGACCCAATCGTCACTCCTCCCTTAGGGCAGTCAGTTCCAGAAGATCATTCTTTAGATTCTGACTTAGATGATGTTGACCGTGACCTAGTTAGGACTCCAATGAGTTTAGGGAAACTCAGGATAGACTGTGAAATCCCGGCTGATGTTACCCTCAGAAACTATCCCCTCGATTTTGACTTCCGATCTAGGGAGGGTTTGAGCAAGGACGACATGCTCTTCTCGGCTAGGCATTTCCTAGCTTTTTAGTTCCCTCTTCACCCTTTTTACCATCTCTTCCTTAATTAGATGCACCTGGCCTATCTATAAGTAAACCCTAATTTCTTTAGGGTTATTTCTAGTGTCCTTGCTCTTAACCATACCTGAGGGCTCGAACTAGGATTCGATGACCTCCTTCTTTATTATCAAGTTTGCTCTATAAAGAACGAGAATAATTGCTACCATTTTTTCCCCCGATTGGGCAGGTTGCTTTGCACCGGCTATCCCTCTTCGGATAAGGGTTGGAAGGCTCATTTTGTGGTCGTTGGGAGGAAGTGGAAAGTATCTTCCTCTAATAAATTTTCCATCCCTCAGAAATTCGGTGGATTAGGTATCCCTTTATTTGATTATCCTTCTGCCCCTCACTGTAACTGTGCTATATGTGATGTTTTGCTTTTTAACCAAATCCAATCTTTTGTTGGTGCAGTTAGGAATCTTCTTCCTCATTTTGAGTTGGCGGCTCGTCTGAAGACGCTTAAGGATAAGGCGTGGAGTAATACTCCCAAGTTATCTATCATGCTTAATACAAAGATACTTAAAGCTATCTCGGGGAAAGCCTCTGGCAAGAAGATGAAGCTCCCAAAGATTACCCGTATGAAGGCCAAGAAGCAGTCTAAGAAATAGAACGAGCTTAGGACCCCGTCGACTAAATGGGAAAAGGAAATAGTTGCCGCTCTGCGAAAAAAGGCACATTAAGGAGGAAGCTACGAAGAGGTCACAACCAAATGAAGTGATTGATGTTGAGGAGGCTGCACAGGCTGCCCCTCTCCCCAAGTCCTAGAAGACTGCTGTTTCAGCTACCCCTTCTGCCCCAAAGCCGGTGCGGACTCCAGCTCCTGGAACTAATACTTCTGGTTCTGATATACCCAATTCTTCAACGGTTGAGCCCTGGACACACGGGATGGTGAAGACCAATGGGATGCCTCTTTCAGTTGAGGATTCCATTCTTGAAGACAAGGAGGCCATGAAGGCATTTTTGAAGGAGATGTGGCCTCCCAAAGATGAGAAAATGATGATGGACCTCTCTATAGGGGGCCTACTGGAGACTTGCCAAGATTTAGCTTTGAGAGTGAGATTTTTTAAAAACCTTTCCTTGCGTTTCTGCAGAACATGTTCGGTGTAATGACAATGTACAGGCTGGTCGAGTAGGCGACCGTCAAATTGAAAAAAAGCTGATGTTCAGATAAGGCAGTCTTGAAATGCTCATTCCAACAAAACCATTCCTCTTCTTGAGTGATGGAATGACCATTCCATTCCCACTTCTTATTAAAATCATCCACTCTTTTCATTAATTTCTCTCCCTCTTTTACAACTCACTCCAGAATATATATATTTAATAGGTATATAAAATTAATTTCTCTCTCCCATATATATATATATATATATATATATATATATATATATTAGGTATTTAGCCTTAATTTCACTCTGTGCAATTTACAACTCACTCACTCTCTCTCTCTCTATATATATATATAATAGGTAATTAATGTTAATTTATCTCTCTCTATATATAATATATATGTTATATACTTGCCACACGCCTATATATATATATATACATGTCAGGGATTATATTTTGATTTAGAAAGTTTTAGTTGAATGGGTACTTAATTAATTTTTACATGATAATTAAATTAAAGTTGGCCAAATGTCACATTTTAAAAATTGATTATGTTTTATGGAAAAATATATCATGTTAGAAGGTATTATCAAATCATTCCTACATCATTCTCTATCCACAGTCAAACATTGGAATGAGAATGGTCATTCCATTCCCAACTTCATTCCATTCCCATTACATTTCATTCATGCGTACCAAATTAGCCCTAAAGGGTTGGTGAGTGCTGTGAGGAGAGGAGAGAGTATATGTAATTTCGGGAGAAAGATGTCAAGAGAGAGTGAAATAGTGTGTGTGGTAGGCATGCTTTCGCGTGTTGTATATTCTTTTCTTAATATAGTGAAATCTTTCTCTCTATGGACGTAGCTCTAAAGTTGGGTCAACCTTGTAAAATATTGTCTTGTGCCGTATATGTATTTGATTGTTATTTTTATATATGCTTGTGTGATTGTTGATATGATGATATGCTTCCGCTGTATCGAATGAAAGGGATTAATTTTCAACAATAGAGAGAGATGTTAGAAAATTTATGTTAACTAATGAGGGTTAGTTAGGGTTACAGTTTAGTTGTTTCTACTGATGATCTTCCTTGAGTTTCTGATTCTAGCATACAATGAGAACTGGGGCAAAAATGTCATAAATCAGCAAGAGATGAGAAGATAGATTGATAAAATGCAAATTTCTAAGACATTTAATTAGATGTAGAATGACAAGTTAGTTTAATAGCAAAGAAACCACTCTTCCAATGTGAGTGCTTTAGATGAATGATGTATGGATCATGTATGTCATCAGAACTGATTGAACAACCAATTGAGCAAGAACTAATCCATATATTTACACCATTATCTAAATTTAGGAGAACTCAAGTAAAGAATTTGAAATTTGACCAAGACTACATGAATGGACATGAAATGCTACATCTGAAGTTCACTTGTTTTTGTTTATAATCTACATTCTATCGTGATTCATGGACTTCAAAGATTACATAATTATAGAAATAAATAAAATAAGAATTACAGAGTACCGAATGGGATTAAAGAATGAACTATCTATGTTTGGGAGGACGAAGACGTCTTGGATTTGAAATTGAACTAAATTTTCTCTGATTTTAATTTTAAAGTGCTGATTCAGTACTCCCAAACAATAGTCTATACAAACGAATATAATTGTCGATGAGCACTAATAGAACAACAATTCCACAAATTCCGAATGGAATGTTGTGGGAGGAGTGATGATGTCATCACCTATCTGACATAATTCTATTCAAAATTTGTTGAATTTTAGAACATTTATCATTTTTCTTTGCTGATTCATGCATGATTATTATCTTTGATTTGGGAATTCGAAAATTTACTTTTTATCTGATCAAATAAACTAAGCTGAGAAATAATATATATATATATATATATATATATATTCTAATTCTTGAGTTCTTAAAATTTTTAATGATATATATATATATATATATATATATATAATTTTCACACCTTATATCATTACAATTTTTAAGAGCCCAAGAATCATCATTCTCTAGTCCCCTAACTCAGGGGTAAATATTGGTTGCGCCCGGCGCACCGTGCACTGGGCACATCCAAGCCATCCGTGTGCTACACGCGCGGTGGGCCCCACCGCGAGTGCAGAGCAAGGATGGTCAAGATGTGCCCGGTGCATTTGCGCTTGGCGCACCCAATATTTTCTCCTAACTCAAATGCTTATTTTATGCTACTGTTTGTTGTGCAAGTTGTAGGATGGGTTCTCAAGGGAAGGACAACCATGAAGAGAGAGAAAGAGATAGAGTGAGTAATTAATTTTGGAGTTCCAAATCATAAAAAAGTACAATTTTTGGATTGGAGGAGGTGCATCGCACAGACGGTCAAGATGTGCCCGGTGCATTTGCGCCGGACACACCCAATATTTTCTCCTAACTCAAATTCTTATTTTATGCTACTGTTTGTTGTGCAAGTTGTAGGATGGGTTCTCAAGGGAAGGACAACCACAAAGAGAGAGAAAGAGAGAGAGAGTAATTAATTTGGGAATGCCAGAACATAAAAAAAGTACAATTTCTGGATTGGAGGAGTTGCAAAGATAAGACAGGGTATAACTAATGATATAGCAGTGTGATAGAGTATGACTTCTAATAATATGAGAGGGATGCACATCATACTTTATTACAAAATGTACCATCTGGTAAGGAAAATAATAATAATAATAATAATAATAAAAAATCATGGTAACCCACTGGTCAACAGAAAGTCAATGAAGAAGTATGGATGGAAAGAAAAAATCCTATGAAGTGCTTTTTAGTGATGTCACTCATAATTTGAAGGATGAATCATATCCTCAAAAATAGTTGAAGAATGTCCTACAAAGCTAGAATATATACTTAAATATATAATCCGTAAGTTTCTTTTTCAGATATTTACATTGACTAATAAAATGGTGAAATCCATAGGAATCAACCCCTAATTTTGTAGTATATTTTGACTAAATTTCATCAGAATTCTATGATAATAATGTTGGACTTAAAGTCGTGTCCAAGATCAACAATCACAAGCTTTTCTACAACCCATTAAAGTTTGAACAATGTTGTTCAAGCATTTTGCTAAGTTCAATGCAATAAATTACAAAAGAAAAGAAAAATATTTTGCAATAACTTCTGAAGAGGAATGAACGAATTTAGAATCCCCCGAGGGCATAGTGGTGATAGACACGACCTCAACCAAAATTTTTAAAGATCCTGACATCAAGATCGCGAGTTTTGATTAAAATTGGTGTGCTTGGTGTGAGCACCAGAAAACTCGAAAGAAGGTCTTTAACAATTATGTGGAGCATGCTTATATGCTAAAGTGTTTTTGAAATTTTAATGACAGTATTTATATAATTTTATAAAATTATGCGTATAATATACAAATAAAAAAAATTTCATTATAATTTTGCCAATGCCTCGTATAGTATGGATGACTCTCTTCTCAAAGTAAAAGAGAGTGGTTTGTGCTTTATGTAGAGTAATTTATTGCGTTGATTCAATTTATGAAGAGAACACATCCAACAACAGAAATCAAGCTCCATCAACAGGCCAAAAGGGAGTGTGAGATTGAAAGAAGAAGACATCACAGCGAGAAGGCAAGTCTAATGATTCTGCGTGTGGTTCCTCTATTGTAGCGTACAAGATGCATTAAATGCAATTAAATTGTGTTTCAACATATTACTTCAAACTGAAAGTAATGATATTGAATCTAGAAATAATGATGACCGTGTTGTGTAGTACAGATAATCTTGGTTCTGTACTTGAGAGATAAGTGTCCATACCCCAAAAAGAATGTATGTATGGTTGTAAAAGACAATCCTGATCTATTTTTTTTCTTTTTTAAAAAAAAAGGTTAAAATACTCTAACACTCCCCCAGGTTTCTGTTTATTACCTACGGAAAATACTTGTGCCTTTGACTGAGGTCAACCTCTCCCAGGTTTCGTAAACTATACCCTGACACCCCAAATGTTAGTTGACTGTCAAGTCAACTAATTTGAAAAATTAAAATGCCAAAACTACCCTTCCTATTTGAATGTACAATTTTACCCTCAATTAGTTGGACATTTATACCCTTTTTGCATCTTACTTAAATCTCACCCATTTGCTTTAATTAATATTTTTAATTAATACTAAATACATCAATTAATATTAAAATCAAATTATATAATCATACATAATAAAATTTATCAATTAAAAACATAATTTAAAATTAAAAAATATATAACTTCATATATACTATATTCAGTAGCTTTATATATATAATTTATTGATAAACCAGTATATTGGCAAAAAAAGAAATTATATAGATTTAGGGATTTTGTAATTTATATATATTATATATGTTTTCTGTTATATATATATAGAAAGGTAATATATATAGATATATACACGCACTACCCACCGCCACAACCACGACCTTCCACCGCTGCCACAACCCACAATCTCTTCCACTGCCGCCACAACCCACAACCTCTCTTTCTACTTCCCACGACCATCTATTTGTTTTCTCTCTCACAGACACACGCAAGCACATAGATTCTCCTCTTACCCATTTCTACTCTTCAAACCCTAACCCTAATTTCAGTTCATCACCGGCGCACACCGAGCTCACCAATTTTAAATTAAGGTTGGGCTTTCTTCAAGCATATATGTTTTATGAAATGATCAGCGGTCTCATTTATGGTATGCCCCTGCATCATGTTCGTGTATCTTTATTGAGTTGTCTTCATTTCAGCGCCATGGGAAGGTCTTTCGCTCATTTCTTTAGGCGTCTACAGAAGGATTGATAGCAAATAGAGGGGAAGTGGGTTAACCTCATTTCTTGGCTGACTCATTTATTTCCCTCATTTTTTCATCCACCATTGAATTGGAAGATTGATAGCAAATAGAGGGGAAGTGGGTTAACCTCATTTCTTGGCTAACTCATTTATTTCCCTCATTTTTTCATCCACCATTGAATTGGAAGTTGCAGAATCACCCATGGTCTCTGGCGCACCCCCTAGCACCCCGTGGCACTCCCACTCCAAGCTACGCCTGCTGAGCAAGATGTATTGCGATTTCCTCTTCTCTGGACACACCGGAGTATGACCCGGGACGGGATAGAGGTGAAATGGGTTAACCTCATTTCTTGGCTAACTCATTTATTTTCCTCATTTCTTCATCCACCATTGAATTGGAAGTTACAGAATCAACCATGATGGTCACTAAAATAAAATCAAAATGGTGGTGACATGGAGTGCTTTCTTGATAATGGTGATGATTTGGGTTGGGAGTTATAGAAATTTGGTCGTGACTGTGGCAGTGGCGTGAGTTTGAGGGAAGAAGAAGATGGGTAGTGTTAATCAAGGGTATTTAGGACATTTCGTATAGGAGGGTCTACGTCATCGATTACGTCAGCAAGTTCAATTACAAAATTATTAAATATAAGAGAGTAAATTGGTAAAATCATTTAAATCGTCAATTTTTAACGGGTGTTAACTCTGACTGGGGGTGTCAGGGTATGGTTTACGAAACTTGGGAGAGGTTAACCTCAGTCAAAGACACAAGTATTCTCCGTGGGTAACAAACGAAAACCTGAGGGGGTGTTAGAGCATTTTACCCTAAAAAAAACTAGGCCACTTAAATGTCTCACTTTCCTTATCCTAGTTCTTATCCGGCCACATTTGGTTATCTCCACACATACAAGAATATAATCTTATATTAAGAAACTTATCAAAATTTTATTTCTATTAAACACTAATAATGTAAAATAATGTAAAATGACAATAAAGAGAAAAAAAAAGTATTATGGAAACCCAATGACCTTATCAAAATCCTAATTGCATACTCCCTGTATTAATCGAAAGAAGAAACCCTTTCCCAATCTTTAACTTGTAAGTTCCTCTGTTACTCGTCAATTATAAATTTTTTACATAAATTAATTATCATCCTACTAGGCATACAGTGGAAGGAAAAGCCATGAGTTGATTCACGGATTGTGCAACTTGAATCATCTTCACTTGCACTACGAAATAGCACTAACAAAATCTTCCTTATCAAGAGGCTTACACAGTTACTAATTGCTACATATTTGTATGCATCAGTGTAAGAAATAAGAGATCAGTTAAGTTACAAGGAACCACCATTCAGAACCCAATTTTGATGAATAACACATGTGCACAATTATTTATTTATTTATTTTTACTAAATTCACTTTTATTAAACCGAACAACCAATTACAACCACAAACAAGAACAAGAATAAAGCCTCTAAATAAACTTATTAATAACTAAATGTGTAGCTCTGATATTTGAAAAATTATTTATTTATTTATGAAGTTAGGAATTGAATTGTCATTTCTTTTAAAATTGAAGTGTAATGGTAGAAAAGGAATATGCGAATATTGCCTCCCTTATTATAAACACATAATAAAAATTGTATACATATATTTCATTATATTCATTTATTATATATATACACACCTACAAAAGCAAAGATTATATATATTTCATTCTATACTAATCATTATAAACATAGAATAAATATTGTTTATAAAATCTCATGTAATTTTTTTTGTTTTTATATTAGAATTCATTATTTGTGTTAAATAAATTTTTTTTTATAACAAAACTACTATATTTGATGATCAACTATATATATATACACTAGAGAATAAAAAGCCACATGTATATGTTTATACATAGATTATAGAGAGAGAGAGAGAGAGAGAGAGAGACGCTTTGATCATCAATGGCTAGTCAATTTCCCTCTCTTTTAGTGCGGAAAAATAGCGCTCTCTCTCTCACTTATAATAAGTAAATAGGAAAGAATTGGAACATGATTATGTGTTTCGCATGAGCTTTGCGAAAAACTAATATTCACTGTTGTATGTATGTGTGTGTGTGTGTGTGTATAAAATTTGTAGTGGTGGTCGGAACCAGCTTGATTCAGGCATCACCATAACAAATTTTTTTTTCTTTAAGTAATGTCTATTATTGTCATTTTACATTGTTAGTGTTTAATAGAAATAAAATTTTGGTAAGTTTCCTAATATAAGAGTGAAGAACCTTATTTTAATTAACAGCCTTAGGATTAGATCCTAAGGCTATAATTAAAAGTGTGTAGACTACTCCCTACTCACCAGGGAGTAGTTGAACACTATTGTGTATATATATATATATATATATATATATATATATATATATTTTGTCTCCAATACAAACAAAAGTTAAATATGATCTTAAGCTAATGTTTTCTTTGTGACTGCTCACTCTACATTGGAGCTTGTTTGTATACTTTTCATATTTATATATTCACTACCTTACCAAAAGCAAAACAAACTCGTTAATTATGCTTATTTACCGAAAAAATTGTGTTAATTAAGTTTAACCTTGTTCCATAATAGGTTTGTTAATTATGTTATTTACCCAAAAAAATACGTTAATTAAGCTTAACTTGTTTCATAATAGGTTTGTTTGTTGTTTTTTTTTCTTATAAACACCTTCTTGTAAAATTTCAAACATATCTTCACTAAAATTCTTAAAATACCCTACTAAATATTTTTATGCTCCCACTAAAATTTTTAAAATACCTCACTGAAATTTTTTATTTGTATTTTTAAAATACAATTGACCATTATATATTAAAAGTTACTATCATTAGATTAGTTTCCAAATCGGTTTTATCTGCAACCAACCCAACTACGTCAGATAATTTCTAGTTAGTCAAGGGTTC
Organism: Cornus controversa; assembly: GCA_026545225.1. NCBI lineage: Eukaryota > Viridiplantae > Streptophyta > Magnoliopsida > Cornales > Cornaceae > Cornus > Cornus controversa. Next base: position 25,381,099 of record CM048846.1, on the reverse strand, counting down.
AATTCTTTGTTTTTAGTTGAGAAAAAAGTATAGGTAATGATATTTAGGAAAAAAATAAAAATATGGCGTTAGAGTCAGACAATATATAATATATAGCAAATAAAACACCAAAACAACCTAATTAAGAACACAAGAGTGTGACATTTAATATAGCAAGCAACATGAAAACTCACATATATACAAGGTGAGAAGGCAATTACAATTTACATTATAAGTCCAAATCTAAAAGAAAACTAAGACTCTCTCTCTCATTTTATTTATTAATAAAATATTCATAATGTTCAAATTTTTGAACAAACACCGAATCTGTGTTTTGAAATAAAAATTGAATTTTTTTTCTCTAATTTCAATTAAAATTGGAATCGGAGAAATTGAATTTTTTTCTCCAATTTTGATTAAAAATTGAACTCACAAATAAGATAGGTTTCTAGTATTCAGCTATTCTCAACTCACATTTGCATCACTTAATTTCCTTCTTGAGTTCCCTTTTTAGGTGACTTTGAAAGTGAGACAACAAATTATCCACGTACTTCTTTTGTGTATCCCTGTCACCAAACAATCCTCTCATCTCCTTCACCTTTTCCTTGTATATCTTCCCTCCTTCCTCTACCATCACCAGCCTCAGTGACTCAGCCACTGAGTCCCTCGTAAACGACCCATCTCGCTCGTCTCTCGGTATTGGGTAACCATCCTCTTCTCTTCCAAAACTCTTGCATTCAACCCTTGCTCAGACAAAAAGGTCAACAATATAAGAGCTCTCCCAAACTATATTCCCTCCACCACAGAACTCCAACCCGAGTGAGTCAAGAGGCCACCCACTGAGTCATAACTCAGTATCCTGAATTGAGGAGCCCAACCCATGCACACCAACCCACGTCCTTTGGTTCTATCCTCAAACCTTTCTGGCAACTCGATCACCTCCGTATTAGCTATCCCACGCCGCATCCTTAGAACCCAAAAGAAGGGTAACTCGGACAGCTCCGACCATAGAGCTATCTATGAGATATAAATTTGTAATTGGCATATTTCGGTGATAAAAACCCGATTGATCGAGTTGTAATTTTTGATTTATTCTTTGTATCGATCATCGACATTTTCAAGCTAACACTCAAGTGCATGGAAGCCAACAAATTAGTAAGAACACCATATAGTACAGGTAAGTATGGTGAGGACACTCTGCACTTTTTAGTTCCGAGCCTATTTTGAAAAATTACGGTTTAAATGAAAATCCAAGGGTTTTTCAAAGTAGGACTGTCCAACTTAGCCTGTTCCAAATAGGAAACAAATTTTGATGAAAATTCTGATTCCTATTGGGTTTGAAACTTCTAGGAAAGTTCTATTTTGGTATTCAACTTCTTTTCCAAGTAGAATTAGAACTTCCTTACCTATATATATGTATTCATATTTTCTCTACAAAGAGGCCCTGGAATATTATTTTTAGAGAGAGAAAGTATATACATTATAATTAGGGTTTATATATTTTTAAGAACACATATCCATACTACACGAGTGATTTTTAGGATGATGTTTTACTTCTAATTAGCTGCTCAGAGACTGCATCAAATCTATTTGCTGATCGGAACATTGGATTGATGGTTCTTCGCTTGCTTACTTGCTGAGGAAGAAAGGTGACCATATTGCACTACGAAGGGAACAAAATACTTGCTGAGTATTTTGGTTCTTCCAGCAACCTTTTTGTAAGGGTGGTGACGTTAGCCGGAAGTCTGCAGTAGTTGGATATGTTGTCGCAATCATAAGCCTAAGGTGTTCCGCATCAGATCTTTGACAGATTGAAGAGGGGTGTGAGACTGAGACAGAGTCTGTTGTGCTTTGCTTCATCATAGTGAATTGGTTTCCTGAGGCGTGCCACCTCCCTCCGTGGTTTTTCCCGCCTTAGGTTTCCACGTATATCTGGTGCATTCTTTTCTTTACTTGCACTTTATTTATTTGCTTGCTTTAATTGTTTGATTAATTGGACTTAAAATTGAATTAATTAAAAATTAAGCAAATGAGCAAGTTATCCTATTCACCCCCCTCTAGGTTCTAAAATATTTTTCGCAATCGCTTCCGCACCGCGCAACTCACACTATCTCAGTGAGTTCAGTTTGACTCAGTTTCGTCTCGCTCCCAAATGCAACATAAACCACTCTTTCATTTCCGTCCAAGCATTGTCCCCCTCATCATCATGATATGTTATCGTCGGTAGTTGACCACCGGTATAACCGGCTTTGGCCGGTGAATATCTCCGAGAACTCGTAACCATTCGGGTTCAAACTCATAAGAGCTTCTCAGAATCAACACATCACACCCATCAATGCTCGCTCCCATGCGATAAACACCGGGAATTTTTTCACCGTCTCCTTCCACTTCGTCGAAAATTTACAAAATCTCAAAGAGTCGAAATGCAACTGTTGATTTGAACGGAACCCAATTGGGTGGGGAGGTGAAGTCCTCCGGTCTGGGAATCGTTTTCAGGTACCATCATAAGTGAAGCTGGTCCGAAATAGACCAAAGAAGAGGCAATGAAAACACTGAATACAACACTTGCAATGTTGAGATTAGCTGTAATTGGGCCTAACCAATAATGTATAAAGTCAAATATAACCCAATCAGGAGCAGAAGCTTCTAGAAAGTTGCTCATGGGTTGTTGGAGGAGATCATAGGCTATCTTGAGGTACTTGACCTTGTGGTAAGGTAGGTAGGAGGTGGAGTCGGCGTCTTTGGGGAGGTTTTTAACGTGGGGTAGAGGAAGTTTTATAAATATCATGAGATGGGCTAAAGTTGGAGGAAGTTTTGGGAGTCGTTCGATGTTTCGTGGAGTGGATACAAAGGAGATTTTGTGACCCTTTTGGGCGATGAGCCTTGAGTGTGACATATAAATTTGTAATTGGCATAATTCGGTGATCAAAACCTGAATGATCGAGTTGTAAGTTTCATGATATTTTATGTAACCGATCATCGATATCTACGAGCTGACACTCAAGTGCATGGAAGCTGACAAATCAGTTAGAACACCATATAGTACAGGTAAGTATGGTGAGGACACTCTGCACTTTTTTGTTCCGAGCCTATTTTGAAAAACCAGGGTTTAAATGAAAATTTTAGGGTTTTTCAAAGTAGGACCGGTCCCCAATATTTAGGACCGGTCCAACTTTTCTCGGCAGTTTAGTTTCTGTAGGTTTTCAAAAAGTCCCACCGGTCCTATTTATTTGGCACCGGTCCCACTTAGCCTGTTCCAAATAGGAAATAGTTTTTGACGAAAATTCTGATTCCTATTGGGTTTGAAACTTCTAGGAAAGTTCTATTTTGGTATTCAACTTCTTTTCCAAGTAGAATTAGGACTTCCTTACCTATATATATGTATTCATATTTTCTCTACAAACAGAGCCCTGAAATATTATTTTTAAAGAGAGAAATTATATACATAATAATTAGGGTTTATATATTTTTAAGAACACACATCCATACTACACGAGTGATTTTTAGGATGGTGTTCTACTTCTGATTAGCTGCTCAGAGACTACATCAAATCTATTTGCTGATCAGAACATTGGATTGAAGGTTCTTCGCTTGCTTGCTTGCTGAGGAAGAAAGGTGACCAGATTGCACTACGAAGGGAACAAAATACTTGCTGAGTATTTTGGTTCTTCCAGTAACCTTTCTGTAAGGGTGGTGACGTTAGCCGGAAGTCTGCAGCAGTTGGACGTGTTGTCGCAATCATAAGCCTGAGGTGTTCCGCATCAGATCCTTGACAGAGTGAAGAGGGGTGTGAGAGTGAGACAGAGTCTGTTGTACTTTGCTTCATCATAGTGAATTGGTTCCCTGAGGCGTGCCACCTCCCTCCGTGGTTTTTCTCGCCTTGGGTTTCCACGTATATCTGGTGCATTCTTTTCTTTACTTGCACTTTATTTATTTGCTTGATTTAATTGTTTAATTAATTGGACTTAAAATTGAATTAATTAAAAATTAAGCAAACGAGCAAGTGATCCTATTCACCCCCCCTCTAGGTTCTAAAATACTTTTCGCAACCGCTTCCGCACCGCGCAACTCACAATTGGTATCAGAGCAGTGTTCTCTAATTTGTGAGTAGTTCCTTGCGAAGTTTTTTTTTTAATCAAAATTTATTTTTGTTTTCAAAAATTACTATAGAATCTAGTATGAAAGAGGGTGGATCAATTCAGCGAACTCCTTTGTTTGATATTTCAAATTATACTTTCTGGAAGTCTCGCATGAAAGCCTTTTTAAAATCTCAAGGAGAGAGAGTTTGGATGGCTGTAGAGAATGGCTATAAAATTCCTACCATTACAACTGGTGATGGTGATGCTGTTGTGACTGTAGAAAAGGATAAGGCAACATGGTCTAATGCTGAACATGAAGATGCAAATAATAACAACAAGGGTTTATATGCTATATTTAATTCTGTTGTTCCTTCTGAATTTGCTATAATTTCTGCGTGTTCCACTTCGAAAGAAGCATGGAATATTTTACAGGTAACTCATGAGGGTACCACCAAGGTAAGGAGATCTAAGTTACAAATGTTTGCCACTAAATTTGAAACAATTAGAATGGATGAAGATGAGATGTTTTCTTATTTTTATTCTAGGCTTAATGATATTGTTCAAAGTAGTGCTAACCTTGGAGAGAAAATTTCTTCTTTTCAGATTATTAGAAAAATCATGAGATCATTGTCTGATAGGTTCCAAGCTAAGTTGGAAGCCTTAGATGAAAGCAGAGATGTAGATTCTATGGAGGTGGCTGAGTTAGTTAGATCAATTCAAACTTTTGAGATGAAATATCCAAAGTTTCAGAAATAAAAAAATTTGGCTTTAAAAACATCAAAGACTTCAAAGTCTTCAAGTTTGTCAAATTATTCAAATTCTTCAAAATCTGAAGTTGAAAAAATTGAAAGGTTTGAATATGATTCAAATAATGATGTTGCACTCCTTGCTAAGAAATTTAGAAAGATTCTTAAATATGAAAAAGGTAAAAATTTGAGAAAAGGAAATCCTTCTAAATTCCGGAATCAAAGCTCATCATCCAAAGGTAAGGAAAGGAAAGAGAAAGAAGATGACTTTAAGGAAATTGAGGTTACTTGTTGGACATGTGGTGGTAAAGGTCATACATCTAATCAATGTCCAAGTCCTAAGAAAAATAACTTTAGTGCAATTCAAATTTCAAACAAGAAAGTTATGAAAGCTATTATTTCTGAGTCTGAATCTTCTAACTCTGATAGTGATTCTTCTGTTGAGAATGACTCTCTTGCTTTTGTTGCTTTATTGAATGGTGATACTGCTAATGATTCTTCCTCTGATGTAGGTGAAATAGAGATGTACACTACTCTCAGTCAAGTAGGGTCTGATGATTCAGAAGATGAGCAGTCTGATGTAGAACCATGTGACAGCAAGCTGCCAGAACTGATTAAGAAATTGCTGGAAGCTTATAATAAAAAATCTGAGAAGGTGAAGCAAGAAAAATTTGAGAAAGAGACATTGAAGAAAAAGAATGAAGATCAAGTGAAGTTGATTGAAGAAAGTAAAGCTGAAATTCTGAATCTTCAAGGCAAAGTCAAGTTTCTCGAAAGCGAGGTAAGCCAAGCTATTTCTGCTAAAGATGTTCTTATTACTAGAATTAATTTTCTTGAGTCTGAATTGAGAAAATTACAAGAGAAATTAATTGCTTTTACTTCTGGGCAGATTAAGCTTGATAGCATGATTAGTGTTGGTAAGCCTGTAGGAGATAAAAGTGGATTAGGTTTTGTTGGGTCATCGTCTAAGGGAAAAATTATTTTTGTTAAACCCAAGAATTTGATTGTGTCTGAACCCAAACCTAAGTCTCAAGTTGAGTCTGTGCATGCTAAATTTGTGTCCAATGTGTTGTATTGTACTTTTTGTGGTAAGACTGGACATAGTCAACACTATTGCTATAAAAAGAGAAAACATTCTAATTCTGATTTTCATGTGCATAATTCTTTTGTTAAGAATATGATTCATGCTAAAAAGCCACATTATTGGAACAAACCCAAAAATTCTCAAGGTAAAAAGAATTCAAATAAAAAGAAGAATGTTTTTGTTTCTCCACAATTCTTTCCTGATAAATTGCATGTTAAAACTATCTGGATGAAAAAGGAAGATTTGGAGAAGTTTGTGCCTGTTGATACTATGGGATTTATTCCTAATAGGTCTTTGGGTGCAAAACCCCCTAACTAGGTCATTAGGACTTTGATGGTCATGGACTGAGCTTATGTTCATTTATTTGTTTTCCATTGGACCATATTTTTTTTTATAGGTTAGGTTTTATTTATTTTTAGTAATAATCATATGAGATTATGATAATTATATTTTTCTGAGAAATAATGTGATTTCTTTATATTTCTTTTTAATTTCACTTTGATTTGTGAATGCATAATTGGGACATTTAGTTTGTCAATGAATGAAGTGCTTGATTTTATGATCTAAACATTGATGACCAATGTGCTATATTTATGTCTGTTTAGAGGTAAATCTTTTGAGTCCATACAATTTGTGTACTAGTCCAACTCTGAGAGAATTGATTGAAAACTAATGTGAAGTTGACTAGAATATATTGTATGAGTAGCATTGAAAGCTTAAATGATCAAAGAAAAAAAAATGAAAAAAAATATATGTTTTTATTCAGCATGAAAAGAAAAAGAAAATAGAAAATTTGCTGAATATCTAAGACAAATGGAAAAGGCTACCCTCGGGATGTGTTCGTAGCTTCCACTACAATGTAAATCTCCAATGAGATATCTTTAAAAATTAAAGAGTTGTTTTGAGGAAAATAGCTAGCTGCCCGTAAGAGTGAAAGCCACCGTCTTAGAAAAAGAAAAAAAATTAATGAAGAAAAAATTATTTGATCATGTGTAGCTATAATTGCTTATTATCCAATATGTTTTATAAGATGGATCAAAGGAATTTGTTTAATTTTTGATGAAGTTGGATTGCACACACACACATGGATTTATTAGATAAATTTCTAAATTTTTATAAATATTTGTGTGTTGAAAGTTGTGTCATGATCATGAATTCGAGGATGAATTTTAAAGACAATCTATGGGTTTTAAAATTACGCATTTATAAATGTTTGAAATTTTTCAGAAATTTTAGAACTCATGTTATTCTCTGAAAAATGTATTTTGATTATTCTCATGAGATTATTCATGTTTTAGTGTTATTTTTTTCTTCTTAAAAAAAAATTTTCAAATAATTCAAAAATATGTTTATTTTGATTTTGTGGTTATTTTTCACTCTTTATGTGCTAAATTGCTAAATCAGATTAAAAATATGTGTTTTTGGTGAATTAAAGGTCCAAAGTGTAATTTTTCATAATTCACAAAGTTGGACCGGTCCCCATTATTGAGCATCGGTCGCACTTCTGCAGGTTCTGAGGAACAGAAAGAAGTTGGACCGGTCCCCAAATATGAGGACCGGTCGCACTTAGCGGATGCCCAGTTTTAATGAAATTTTGCGCACGCGCTGTGTTGTTTTAAATCCCTCATTCACTCTCACACGCACACACACTCATATCTCACTCTCACTCAATCTCTCTAACTTTAAAACTCTCCAACTCACATAAGCTTCTCTTCATCTATTTTTCTTTTTAATTTGTGATTATTGGAGGTTGGGATTAAACTGGTGGAGAATTGTGGTGTTTGTGGTTTATTGATTGTTGATTTGGGAGAGTTTGAACAAACATATAGCTTTGACATTTGGGGATTTTGCACTTGCACACCAAGTGTTCGACAATTTGACTCAATGGAACTTTTGTCGTTATTTTTGGTCCCGTTCATTGTAGTTCTTATGGCACGAAAGAGGGGACGTACTGAGGCGTCTACCAGTGATGAGAATCGAATTGTATTCACATTAGACATGTTTGAAGATGAGTTCAATTTCAATAATTTTGTGAATGTAATAGGGTGCCGGGCTATGAGGATTGAAAGGCGAGTCAATCTTGCGATAATCAAGCACAAATGGGAGATGGATTTTGTGCAATACTTTGAAGACAATGGTTGGGAGTCTCTTTGTGATCTTAGAGAAATTATAAAGCCTGACATGGTCCGATATTTTTATGGCAACATGATTACATCAAGCTTGGACGACCTAATGTTTGTGACCAAATGTTATGGTGTTCGTGTTGAGGTCACCAAGGACACAATTGCCAATGTGTTAGGTATTGCAGAGAATGAAGATGGCATTGTATTGCCATATCAAGTTGAGGATCCAAACAGACCGAGCATGGATGATATGATTAGAGAGTTGTGCATACCCGAAGCCCCACGGCTAGTAGACAGATTGCCTTCACTCTACCTCACCGATGAGGTCTCGGCTTTGAACTTGATAGTCTCGTACAATTTAGATCCTCATGACCACAAGAGTAATTTGATTAAGAGTAGAGCTGAGATTCTTTATCACATTGTTCGAGGAGATCCGATCAATCTTCCCGCAACAATCATGCGTACCATGATCTTAGCCACTCGACATTCTAGGTCTTCATCAGCCTTACCTTTTCCACAGATAGTGATGGCTATTTTGAGGGATGCTAGGGTTCGTATTCCAGAGAGAGCTGAAATTGAGAAACCGAAAGGGATGATTGATGCCACATCAATTACTCGCTCGGTAAACAAGAAGGAGAAGGACAGAAAGGCTATGAGCTCAGTCAAGGAGCTGGTCAGGCTGTGTTTGGGGGTCGAGGAGTTTTCCAACTTCCTGCGACTGACACACCCGTGACGGCCAATTAGATGAACCAAGTTCTCAGGTTCATTCAACAAGGGTTCAATCGCCTACATGCTAGGATAGACAAGCTTGACCCTGCTGGTTCTGATGAGGCTGCTGATGAGGCTGACTAGATTTAGACTTTAGGTCTTGCTATATTTTTACTCTAGACTATTGTTGATTTTTTTATCTTTGATGTCTAGATTATTTATTTTGGTTTAGTCCATCAATTGATATGTTTTGGATATTTATTTAATCAGTGATGATGATTATGTTTGTTTTAATCTCTCTATGTGCTTCATGATTTATCTATATTTTTTGTTAGCTCTTTGTCAATTTGTTCCAAAAAGGGGGAGATAATATTGTTGACAAAGGGGGATAAATATTTATCAGATTAAGGGGGAGATATTGAAATATGATTATCTTTCATTATTAAGCTTTTCACAAGTTGTGTTGTTTAAGAGATGTGCAGGTACAACAGGTTTTTACTAACCGTCTTGAATACACAAGTAAAGCTTCTGAAGATCAGTTCTATATTTCTGTGTATTTGGGCAAATTTGTAATCGAATTTTTTCAATGGGTTAGGTTATTGATTGTCTAAGTGGTTTTGTCACGAAATTGCCAAAGGGGGAGATTGTGACATATAAATTTGTAATTGGCATAATTTGGTGATCAAAACCTGAATGATCGAGTTATAAGTTTCATGATATTTTATGTAACCGATCATCGACATCTTCGAGCTGACACTCAAGTGCATTGAAGTCGACAAATCAGTTAGAACACCATATAGTACAGGTAAGTATGGTGAGGACACTCTGCACTTTTTTGTTCCAAGCCTATTTTGAAAAACCAGGGTTTAAATGAAAATTTTAGGGTTTTTCAAAGTAGGACCAGTCCCCAATATTTAGGACCGGTCCAACTTTTCTCGGCAATTTAGTTTCTGCAGGTTTTCAAAAAGTCCCACCGGTCCTATTTATTTGGCACCGGTCCCACTTAGCCTGTTCCAAATAGGAAATAGTTTTTGACAAAAATTCTGATTCCTATTGGGTTTGAAACTTCTAGGAAAGTTCTATTTTGGTATTCAACTTTTTTTCCAAGTAGAATTAGGACTTCCTTGCCTATATATATGTATTCATATTTTCTCTACAATGAGGCCCTGAAATATTATTTTTAAAGAGAGAAATTATATACATAATAATTAGGGTTTATATATTTTTAAGAACACACATCCATACTACACGAGTGATTTTTAGGATGGTGTTCTACTTCTGATTAGCTGCTCAGAGACTGCATCAAATCTATTTGCTGATCAGAACATTGGATTGAAGGTTCTTCGCTTGCTTGCTTGCTGAGGAAGAAAGGTGACCAGATTGCACTACGAAGGGAACAAAATACTTGCTGAGTATTTTGGTTCTTCCAGCAACCTTTCTGTAAGGGTGGTGACGTTAGCCGGAAGTCTGCAGCAGTTGGACGTGTTGTCGCAATTATAAGCCTGAGGTGTTCCGCATCAGATCCTTGACAGAGTGAAGAGGGGTGTGAGAGTGAGACAGAGTCTATTGTACTTTGCTTCATCATAGTGAATTGGTTCCCTGAGGCGTGCTGCCTCCCTCCGTGGTTTTTCCCGCCTTGGGTTTCCACGTATATCTGGTGCATTCTTTTCTTTACTTGCACTTTATTTATTTGCTTGCTTTAATTGTTTAATTAATTGGACTTAAAATTGAATTAATTAAAAATTAAGCAAACGAGCAAGTGATCCTATTCACCCCCTTCTAGGTTCTAAAATACTTTTCGCAATCGCTTCCGCACCGCGCAACTCACATTGAGAGCTCCAGGAAGGGAAACATATGACCAAAGGCTAACCATGGGAACATAACTACGTGTAGTTTACCAGTTTCGGCCATAGTCAAGGAAGGTATTGATTCCATGGGTAGAGAAGTTGGAGCTGTTGTGACTCGAGAGGTCTATATATATATATTGTATGAGTTTTGTCTGAGTTTGTGATCTCTCGTGAGCATCGTCACTAGTGTCCAGCGGAATATATATATATATATATATATATATTTATATATATATATATATATTCAAATGTGACATATAACAATTCTATATTTTTAGGAATCTCACCTACAATAAATTTTTATTTCTCATTATTTTAGAAGATAAAATTAAATGGTAAGTTAGTATTGGTGAGATTTTCTTCATACATGAAATTCTGATAATATTATTACCTGCCACATAAAATTTAGCATTTTCCTGTATATAGTACTAAAGGAATATTAATAAGAGTGTAACCCTAATACTCCTATTATAAGCAGCATCATTTTATAACGCAAGGGTTTGTCAAAGTCGAAGATTGTTTGCGATGGGATGCATTTGGAGTTTACATGGTTAGTTCAAAATTTGATTCTTCGTTTAGAAATAAATAAAAAATTAAAAAAGTAGAAACCAAGAGTTTTGTTTGAGTTTGTGATTTCTCGAAGCATCGATACTAGTGTTCGGCTATCCGCTAAAGTCTAGAGAGAGAGGCGGTAAAAGTATTCAAAACATTTAGTCAGAGTATTTGCTAATAAATATGGTTGAACAACGTAGAGAGCTGACGTTGGCACTCCACTAATATCTTGTGGCAGCTCACTCTCATCTTTTTTTAAAGTAAAATTATAAAGGTGTCCCTCTATTATATAATATTTGATTCTTATATTTTTAATACCCTAATTATCTTTATTTGATAAAGTTAGAATTCTTGGCTCCAAATTGCAACTTCTCTCTCACGTTCCCTCTCTTTTTTGGCGTGAAAATACTTCTTCATTGATTTTTAAAATATTATTTCTTTTTGTTGAATCAATTAATCAATATTTATTTTAGAAGTAGAAAAGTTTAGGATTCAAAATAATGATTTAGAGAGTATCAATCAAATGCATGTGATTAGGATAATAAAAGTTACGTGATTAGATAAGTTGGGAATAAGTTTTTAATAATAGTTTACCTAAAGAAATATTAAAAAAATATTTGAGTTGGAAACAAACATTATATCAATGAATAAAACCTATTTGAAAAAAAATTAATTATATTTAAAATTAAAAGAAATTTTAATTTCACTTAAATAAAAATTATGATATATAGTTCTTTAAGAAAACTAAGGAAAGCCTTTTTATTTTAATAGAGAAGTTTTAGAAATTAAAAGATGAAAAGAGAAAAACATGACTCTATAAAATCCTTTTCCAATTGTAGTTGTCTTAATTTAGCTAAGGAGCCTTTACACCAAAATTTGAAAAAAAAATTAATATGATATTTTCTTCCTTTGCTTATATTCCCCCCCCCCCCCCCTTCCTTTCTTTTTTGTTTGTTCACCAATTGATGGTATGTTTCTAATTTTACATGAAAAATAAATTACTCGTTTGGTGAGAAAAAATACAATATTTCAAATTTTGGATTCTTGAGATAGCAATGATGTAGTTCAAAAAACTTTTTTTTTAAGAAAAATAAAATAAAATTAGAATTTAGTCTTGATTTAGAAGGGCAATTAGGGTACTAAAAATATAAGAATTTAAGATGGTATAACATATGACCACTTTTGTAATTTTAATTTACAAAAAAATGGGAGTGGAGTGGCAGGGGATATTAGTGGAATGCCAATATCAGCTCCTGTAATATAACACGTGTTATGTTATATTACTGTTTTGAATATTAATTAAAAACAAGTTTTGTAACATTGTTGTGTTTCATGATTTACAAAAATAGAAAATGCATAACATAAGTAATTTTCGAGATATCATTCCACACACACACACACCAAACATGTCATGTTTAGCATAGACATTCACAAGTCTCGATGCAATTGCACTCATTTCATGTCATATGTTCATTTATAGTATGTCACACAAGAAATTATATCGACGCATGCACACATTCAACCTTTATAACAAAATGCACATTGAAACTAGGGTGTCAATACATGTCACAAAATCTCATATATGTAATATACGTCACATAAAGCATATACTAGCAATTCATGCATTCTAAATCACATTTCAATCATTTTCTATCAAAGAAAACATAAATGTATCAATTTAAAAAAAGAAGCTCATCCTAAAGTCTCATATATTCATATATAACATGAAAACATGAATTTTATATTCACAATATGAAATTAAATTTGTTCAGTTCAAAATGACGCCCTCGCCAGTAAAACGAACTTTCCTTCTTTGCCACTTTCGAATCAAGCTTTAAGACCTCCAAATCTTAGAGAGAAGCTAGAGAGCTTAAAAGGGAAGAGAGAAAGAGATATTTTCATATTTTTAAAGAGAGAAGAATGGCTATAAATATCTGTATTTTGATATTTATAAGCCCTAGGGTATAAAATGACCAAAACGCCCCTCGTTCACTTAACGTACCTTCTTGATCTCTGTTTTTGAATGTAAAAGCGGCTATAGACTTGACATCAACTCTACATCTCTTCTAACATTATAATTGGTCTAAAACCAAAAATTAATTTTTTTAAAAAATAACCAAAACGCACCTAGTTCACTTAATGTACCTTCTTGACCTCTGTTTTTGAATATAAAAATGGTTATAGACTTGACATCAACTCTACATCTCATCTAACATTATAATTGGTTTAAAACCAAAAAATAAATTTTTAAAAAAGATATCCGATTTTCTGAGCCCACCCAACCACCCAAAATTTTAAAATGAGTTGAATGACTCATAAAATTCTGTGAATTTCTAAAGAAGTTCCCATATATGCTAATCACATTTATAACATGTGCAAATGTATTTATAAACTTATTTCTGAAAAAAATATCGGATATATACAAATGCTATCATATTACAAACGATTAGAGATTACAAATGATTACAAAATTTTGAATCTACGTAACTAATGGTTCAGTTTTCAAATATAGTTGCTTTTGTTAACCTGAGAAGATCAAGTGTTGCTGATAGGACACGAAGCAACATCTAATTTGATAAGATACGAAACAACATCAAACTTGAGTTTTGAAATATCATTTTTCTTGTTATTATGAGAAGATCAAGTTGATAGGAAGTGTGAAGCCTGATTATACTGTACACCTTAGCCCAACTTTGCGAATCCAACTTCGCTGTAAGTTGGCGGGGGGTTATAGTCCCTTGCCCGGAAGGTGGGGGTTCGGGGGCTTAGCCCCGACCCGAATTTTTTAGAGGGGTATTTTGGTAATTTTATACTTTATTATATAGCCTAGGAGGTGCCTATATATATAGTCTAAAATCTCTGTAATTGTATCCCATTTTTCTCATCATAGTGAAAACCCTGCAACACCAAGGACGTAGCCCTAGATTTTGGGTGAACCTTGTAAATCTATGTGTCTTTGCTTGTGTGTTTGATCTTCTTTTCTGTTAATTTTTGTAACACAAGTTTGCCTATTAGGATATCAAACATCATCCAATTTGAGTTTTGAAATATCGTTTCTCTTGTTAACTTAGAAGAGCTACAATGATATGAAATGTCATCGAGTGTCCTAATATTCATTACTTGATTACATCCTAGACTTTAGGTGTTTTCATTTTTTGTTCAAAATTGTATTTAGTCCTGTTCAAGATTTTTAGAAACTCAGCAAACTCTTGCTCAATAATAGGCTGCTTTATTTGGTTGTCTATCTTGTCTTTTCCTTTTATGGGTCTTTTGAGCTCTTCAAAGTGTTACATCCTAAATTTTAGGAGATTTGATTGTAATCCTTCATATAACTTGTAACCTTGTATATAAATATATCAAGTCAATCCTTAAAATTATCACATTTATAATGGTATCACGTCATGTATTCAAATCTCATCATCATTAAGGATTTATTAAGATTTATGGACAAATTAAAATTGAAACTGATCCCAATAGTTCCTTAATTTTGGAACCAGAACCGAAACCGTTGAGTTCGATTTCATTATAGTTCTTCATGGTTCTAGTTCTTTACAGTTCTGCTTTTTTGTGCACCCCTATATATATATAAGTGGATTCCAACGGTAGTTTAATTTAATGATTTTGTGTCAAATCCATATGCAAAATAATTGACCGAACATACGAAGCCAAACAATTAACCAAAAGCCTAACAACAAAGATTACATAAAATGTTAAGACATTTTGGGTTTGATTATTTGGAATGGCTAAAATAAGATTCTAACTCTCAACTTTTAGAAGTTTTGTTGAGCATCACAAAGTGAAACTAGTGTGATATATTATATATGTATTGCAACAAATAATTTTTCTCTATTGTTCTTGCTCTTTTTCCTATTATTTGTTCTGAGATATTTTGTTCCCACAAATTTAAGGGCAATAAGATAGATTTTTTTATATTTGACAAACTGAATTGTCAAAAACAAGTTACCCATAATGAATTCATCAATGTGAGAGGTTTGACAATACAACTTAACAAATAGTAGCCTCCACAAAAATCTAAGTTCCAGCATTTATGGTAAAATAGAGCACCAAACATGATGATTTGAGTTCTTTCTAAAGCCATAAAAAAGACAATTGTTAATAAGATACAAAAAAATAAAATTCAAACTTTAAAGACAGTGGACCATATGTAATAAGCTCAAAAGTAATTATAAATGTTCATCATCTACATTTTTATTTCTATTATATATATATATATATATATATATATATATATTTCAATGGTTTTGGTTCTAACGAACCGTAGTATACAGTTCGTTCCTAATGGACCTGGAATCGGAATCATAGTGATCAGTTCTTAAAATTTGGAACTTGAACTGATATTGTAGTGAATGTTTTGATTCGATTTAGCTATGACTCTGATTTCATCAAGTTTTTTTACATTTGAAACCGTCACTTAAATAATTAAAATTGAAACTTGTGTTTGATAAAAAATTAAAATAAAAAAAAAGGTTAGATGAGGAGGCGTGTTTAAAGATTTATCCTCTAATATTTGGAGTAGATGAACACGTAACATGAATAAATCACAATAAGTCTGGTAACATCCTTAATTTCCATGTGCTCTTTTTATGGCCAAAACTAATAACAGTTGTTGATATGAAGATGGGTTGAACTCTCTTTTCTTTAACGGGTGGGGATGATACAATGCAAGTACGATGATTACCCTTTTTTTTTTCAATTTGACTCACAGCTCAAAAGGAAAACAGAGAAAGAGAATCATGACTTTTGACTTGCAGGTAAATGTAGCGAGAATTATCAAATACACACACACACACACACACACACACCAGTTTCCAAATCGATTTAGCAACGATGATGCCAGGTTAAATCCAACCAGCAAATTGATGATCTAACATACAAGGAAACTAAAGACTCTCATGTTATTTATTTTTTCTAATTTAAAAAAAGATTCATCTTGCATGCTTTTATATCTGGAAAACAACTTACCTCCAGCAGAGATCATGCCATTTGGCTTAATAAGCCGGTGGACCCTTTCGATGACTTTGAAAATGAACCAACAAATTATCTACATACTTGTCTTGTGTATCCCTATCACCAAAAAATCCACTCATCTCCTTGACCCTTTCCCTGAATATCTTCCCTCCTTCCTCTACCATCACCAACCTCAGTGGGGTGGGATTTGATGTTTTCTCCTTCCCTTATATTTCTTATATGCAAGATTGATGCACCTTGTGGTATATATAACATGGGGAGCTAGTATGTGCAATGTGTGAAGTTGAGAGTATGAATACCTATATGCTAATTTTGTGTACATATGTGCCTATGTGCACTAATGAACATATATTTGATTATGTATTGATGATATAGTGTGAAATACATGCTAATTACATGTAGTAAGTGTATGCATTAGGTAAAGCATGAGCAATATATGCTAAGTTGTAAATTGTTGGCATATGTGAATGATATACGCGTTTTATGACACATATGTGATTATATATCGTGTAAGATGATGAAATGTATGCTAGATACCTTCTTAGCATTAATGAGCATGAAAGGAGCATAAAAATGACATGTTATATGTATTATATATGTTTACATTGCATATATGAGAGGTTGTGGGAAATGGTACAAGGGGAGTGCACGGGACCTCAGAGTGGTCCAACCATGTTAAGAGAAGTGTTATCATCACCCACTAGGTATGGCTCTCGGAATGGACCCGTCATACCAAGGCTAAAGCCTAGAATTGGAGTGTGCCCAAAGTTAGTGAGCCTCGGAGTTGTCTGCTCATATTTTGGCAAACTAAAACATTGCCAAGGTTGTATGATCCTCCAGAGTTGTACCGATCATGTGGTTACTATCGGAGGTGTCCAAGATCATATGATTCTCGGAGCAAACCAATCATGCCTGGTATTGGATTAGGGTCGACAGTGAGAGCATATGCATATCTTGATGCTTACGTGTTTTAAATTGCTAAACATGGTATGTGACTTAAGGCAATTATCCTTACTTGCATTGCTTTGAATGAGCTTGTGAATGTTGAAGGTGACATGTAGTGTAGCGACATAGATACATGTAGGTCGGTGTCGAGTCGATATTTGGCAGGTTGGGGTATTCCTACTGAGCTGTCCCCTTTCCCTAAACCTTTTTACAAATAAGGAGCCTATGCTGAACGGGACTTGAGTATCAAAGTGGAGCTCGTTTTAGCTTGTAGCTTCTTTTGGACATTTTATATTTGGCTATCCATGCCTGCATATGGCATGTGACTATGTTGATGTTATAGTTTTGCTTACAAAACATGGAACTTGTATTCATTTGAAATTTGTAAATGTAATGAACATTTGGGACTCATTTCGTATTTGAGGAGGTTGATGGATAAATGTAGAAATATGTATATGGATAAGAATGGCTTGTATGGATGTATGATTTTGATTAAGAGTATGATTTAGAACTTGCATATGAAAGTATTACCTTCCTGTTATATTATGAACGTTGTATGATTGAATTTAGAAGAATAGAAGGTGTTATTGAGCCACAAATGGCCAAATGCCTAGTTGTAGGATTTTCTGCAGAAGTACCAATTAAGGGATTACGATGCATCGTAATCCTTATTACGATACATCGTAATATACAGGACAATGTATCATAAATCTTTGCAGAGAATTTGAGACCAAAAGTCCCGAGAGCTTAACTTTATGTTTTGCCACATGTGCGATGCATCATATACTATGATGTATCGTAGGTTGAAAGACGATGCATTGTAGCTTTGATGCATCGCAATTTGAATTACAATGCATCGTGATCCATGCAAATGGCTAACTGATAGACAAGTGCATGGGGGTTCGCGTGGGGCCTATTGAGGTTGGTTAGGCTTGCAATGTACGTATATATGTGCATGCATGTGAATTATGCTTCCGCGGTGTTTGAGGTGTGGAAACGGTTGATTTGGGTGAAATGGATGGGCGTCACCACCAGTTTTTGGGAGTCAGGAATTGGGGCGAGACACAATTCTTGTTATACCCTAAAATCCAAGCCACCATTATCACCCCAGTCCATGCCCGAACTCCAGTTCGTGTGGTGCCACACTAGACCGGTCAACGCCCTATGACCCTCGGATTAATGCAGCAATCTCAAATTATGTTGAACACCCTTAGCTTCGATCTGGACCACCGAGATCACCACTCGTAGTGGAAGCCTTTTTATTCTCATTCTATTAATTTCCAAATCTAAGATATTACATAAGACTAATTAATCTAAGTCTTAGTCTCACTATCTCGCGGAAGCGTCATCTCACAAGTCCGTGTCGTTATATCCTAAACCACCTTCACTACTGGATCCTATAATAGTCACTGAGTACAACCATTCGCTTACCTCAACTTAACTCAACACCTAGGTATTTTGATACATCATAATCCAGGTTAAGATCCATATTAAACCTACGATGCATCGTACATGGATCGTAATATGTATCGTAATGCTCTAGATTTGACAACAAAGTTCCCCCAATTCTATGATATATTGTAATATAGCCTACGATGCATCGTAATGCAAATTACAATCCATCGTAGCTGTTCAGTCAACTGTCTCTCCACACACAAAACTTAGTCCAATTAACACCTAATTTATCCATTGTTCTATATAGTTCTCTTTCTATGATCAAACATATATCCACAAGCCTATAAGTGACTTATATTTATAAAGAGGATTCAAATCACCGTTTCCATAGTTCTAACATTCATCAATTTTTCTCACAAACTCACTAGTGATTCACTCACCATACCAGTAACACATGCATAAATATAAGGAACAAAGGTATCTTATATGCTACATTTTCACATACATTGCATAATTGAAAGATTACTTATACATGCTTCAAAAAAAAAATTTCATACATTCATCCATTTTTCAAAACCTTACATATATGTATATAGTTGAAAGACATATTCATCCATATTTTCTTCTAAATATCAAATATCATATACATGACCCAAAAGATGCATTTAGTCTACTCCCGGACATGCATATAAAAAAAGGTACAAAATGTTCTCAAAAGAAATCTAGTTACGCTCCACACCAACTCATTGATGGGGAGACTATGCTATCTCCTTGTAATGTTCTAAAAAGAGTTAATATACATGGGATGAGCTTTTGCAATCTCAATAGAAATGTCTAAAATACAATTCTTAAAGTTTTTGTGAATACCACGTACCACATTATCATGTTAGGCACAAACTCATATTCTAATATCCATGTCATGCATCATGTATTGGTATGCATAGTACCATGTCCCTCCCATGTATCCTACACACACATACATAAAACCTAGAATTTGGACTCTAGTGATGATCTATCCGATATTCTATTTCTCTTCCTTAGAACATCTAAACTCCATAATCAGTCTATCCAATTTTATAATCGAACTCCTTAGTCAGTCCATTCGGTGTTTCTACTCCCTCTCACATACACTTTCATAGTCATGTATGTGCAATGCATGGGCAAGTCATATTTTCATACTCACGTCCACATCTTCTCATGTCAAAATATTTATTTTAACAATAAAATGTGCTTTAAATCAATTCATGCTCATTAAAGCACTTAATCAAATACTTAGGTGTCACATTCACTTATACATGAGAGCCACGGTATGAACCCTTATTTTTCTAATTAGAAGACCTGACAGCCATATTAACTGAAGGAAAAACAGAATATGTCGTAGCAGTGTTGTGTTCAAGTCGCATCTCGTGTGTGAAAAGATAAGCATATAATTTTTTCAATAGACATTGGGTCCACTTGGGTGGTTACCAAAGTAACAAAATGATCAAATTCAGACCCCAACCCAACAATAAGAAATGATATCAACTCAAAATCATTTAGAGGTTGGACGGTTGCAGCAAGTGTATCAACAAGAGTTTTAAAATTTTAAAAATATTAAAAAATTATAGAACCTCCTTTCTTGAGTGGCCAATTGAATGGGAGGAATACAGTTGTTCAAGAGCATTCAACACTTCAAAGGATGTGGAATAACCAAGCACTTGAGAGATGAGACTCTCAGATATGGAGGACAAAATGGTACTAAGTATCAGTTGGTCTTGCTGAATCCAAGAGAGAAAGGTTGGATTTGCAATAGTATTAGGAGAATCAGTCGAAGGTGTGGGGTTAGGAATAGTTTGTGTTGGAGGACATGATGTCCCTTTAACAAAGCTGTAAACATTTTGGCCTTTCAAGAAACCAACCATTTGATGTCTCCATATGAGAAAATTATCATAGTTAAGCTTAGCAGTAATTCGGTTAGATATATTTGGGATGAGGGAAGTTGGAGAAAATGTTGTGTGATCGTGGAAGAGGATGAGGCTACAGGTAAAGTTGTCGAGGAGTTGTTGGAGTTGTTGAAGACGTGGCCATCTGAAGGAAAAAAATGAGACGTGATTCTTACTATAGCTCTAATACCATACAATATCAAAATACTAGAAGGTTTTAAACTCTAGAATGTTTGAATTAGAACACACTAGAATGTTTGAGACTCTCTCTTGTGTAATTCACAAGAGAGACGTATTTTGTTTATATATGCTTAATAATGCTATCCAGATTAGAAAAATTTACAGATTACAAATGATTACAAAATTTTAAATATTTGAATTTACATATCTAATGCTTCAATTTTAAAATATCGTTTCTTTTGTTATCCTTAGAAGATCAAGTGTTGCTGATAGGATACGAAACAACATCCAATTTGAGTTTTGAAATATTGTTCATCTTGTTATCTTGAGAAGATTGAGTCTTGTTATTAGGATATGAGGCATCATCCAATTTGAGTTTTGAAATATTGTTCATCTTGTTATCCTGAGAAAAGCCGCTAAGATATAAAACACCATCGATTGTCCTAATATTTCTTCCTTGATTACATCCTAGACATTAGGTGTTTCCATTTTTCCTTCGACATTGTATTTAGTCCATTTCAGGATTTTTTGAAACTCAATAGACTCTTGCTTAATAATAGGCTGCTTTATTTGGTTGTCTATCTTGTTTTTTACTTTTACGAGTCTTTTGAGCTAAGTGTTACATCCTAAATTTTAGGAGATTTGATTGTAATCCTTCATATAACTTGTAACCTTGTATATAAATATATCAAGTCAATCACTAAAATTATCACATTATTTTATATTGGTATCAGGTTCTGTATTCAAATCTCACCTGCACACAGTTCAATTTCTTATGATTTCTAAGAAACTGGATCCGGAACAAGAAATGTTGAGTTCAGTTCGGTTCGGTTCCGGTTCTTTACGACCGCTTATTTGTGCTCTATTGCATATACATATATATAAATTTGGATCCCAATGATTATTTAATTTAATGATTTTGTGTCAAATGCACTTGTGAAAGAATTGAGTGAACATACCAAGCCAAACAATTAACCAAGAGCCTAAGAATAAAGATGACATAAAATGTTAAGACAGATTGGGTTTGGATTATTTTGAATTGCTAAAATAGGATTCTAACTCTCAACTTTTCAGCAGTTTTTTTAAGCATCATAAAATGAAACCAGTGTGATAAATTATATATGTATTGCAACAAATAATTTTTCTCGATTGTTTTTGCTATTTTTTCCATTATTTGTTATGAGATATCATGTTCCCACAAATTCAAGGGCAATAAGATAGATTTATCCATATTTGAGAAACTGAATTGTTAAAAACAAGTTACTTAGAATGAATTGATCAATGTGAGAGGCTTGTGTTACCCAATAATTGACCCTAGAGAGGGGGGGTTAATAGGGGTCAATGGCAAACTATGTAGTTTTCTCCACAAATTTAAATTCCCACAAGCAAATAAATTATGCAAATAACTGAAATACCCCCCAAAAAATTTCGCACATGAGGTGGTCAGTCTCATACACAAAACCTGAGGAATGTTAACAACTGATAGTAACAAGCATAGAGGCAAAAGACAGAAATAAAATAACTACTAAAAGCTGAACAACAAATCCCATTGAATTGAAATAATTGATAAATAAATAATTATATGTCTGGTAATACAATTTGGAAGTCCCGTAACTCAAGGACCCCTTAACCAGAATGAACAAAAGTTTAAGACTTTAATTGAAAACCAATAACCAAAACCTCTAAATGAGTTCATGGTTTGACTCCTGAATAAAAAATAGATTCCTACCCTGTGACTAATGAGAGTAGATATTTGTCACAATCAACCCTAGTACTCTATCCTCGTGGGGGAAACTGCTTGGGACCTGAAATATCAACAAAGTGGGTCAAACCCACGAGCAAGTTCTATCTACTACATCCCAATCAGAGAACCAATACACATACCCTCAGTGTGAGGAATACAAGAGATAAATATAGGTGCAACCATTCAGAATATTTTTTATTCAGTTCATGTTTTCAAAGTAAAAATCATCTTATACATTATCCTAACAACCCTTATTATTTAAAACGAACACTTTCTTTAAGTTAAAAAAAATCAAGCAACATATGCAAGCATATTATCAATCTATGCAATCATGATATGCCAAATATAATGTATAGATACCTTATTAGGATGGGCGATCTTGACACGTCGGGCGATCCTGACATGCCAAATAAAAATGTATAGATAGCTTATTAGGTATGGGCGATCCTGACACGTTGGGCAATCCTTACATGCCAAATAAAAATATATAGATACCTTATTAGGAATGGGCGATCCTGACACGCCGGACAATCCTTACATGCCAATTAAAAATGTATAGATACTTTCCAATATGAAACATAAAATAAACAAGGTGCATTATGATTTAAATTTGCACAAACCAGTATTTCAAATTACCCAACATGAAATTATCGTCATAAGACAAATCGTTCACAAGTAAAGTATAATCAAGTATTTGATGGGCATTTATATCCTTAAAGGAAAATACATTCAAGTAAATCAAATAACTCAAACATCCATTATAGAAGCAATTTCCCAACTCAACCTCAATTGCACTCAAATCTATGAGAGAGTCTAAACCTAACTTTTATCTAGGTTTCTGGGCATATTCTACTTCTAAGAACCCTATTAAATCATTCTAAAATTTTCTAGAATTTTGGGAATTTAAAAAAAATATTTTTCTAGCAAAAAGAAAATAAAACTCATCTTCACATGAAATTTAAAACTCAGGTATATTTTAATCCTATAAAGTTACCTAAAGTATCTAGAATTTTCTGAAATTTTAAAATATTTTCTAAAAATAAAAGAAGGTGAAACCCCAACTTTTAGACACTTTAAAAATTAATTTAAACAACAAGGGAAGATTATTTTGAGTTAAAAATTTAAAACCAAGTGTATTTAACCTCCATAAAATTACAGTAAAATTTTCAGAATTTTTGGAAATTTTTAAGTATTTTCTAAAATTAAAGAGGACAAAAAAACCAATTTTTAGACACTTTAAAAATTAATTTCAAGAAAATGGTAAATCATTACGATATGAAATTTAAACCCCAAGCTCCTTAAGCTCCCAGGAAGTTGACATAAAATTTTGGGAATTTTTAGAGTTATAAAAGTATTTTTAAAAAATGATTTTTGAATTTTCAAGTTTTTCCAAAATTTTCAAAAATTCAAAACAAATATCAAAATAATTCGGAATGGGCCCATATCGGACCCAGAGGTGAGACCTCGTGAGTGGGGCCTGAAAATAAATTTTCGGCCAATGGCCCGTGCCAGCTGCACGCGTGGGTGGGGGTCACGCGGGCTGGAGCTTTCTTCCCCAGCGCGCATGGCAGCGCACTCAGGGGTTTTCTGGCGTGTTTTTTGGGGTTCCCCGACCTCCATTCGCTTTGATTTTTGTCCCATTCTTTTCCCCTTGTTCCACTCTACCCTTTGGTGCAAAAAGCCTTATGAAAAATAGTCCGAATCAAAAACCCCCAATTCACAAGTCCTAGGGTTCTTCGCAAAATTCAAAAATTCAAACTCAAATTTCTCATGATATGTTTTCTTAAAGATCAATGGTCGTTTTCTAGACAATCACAACATAGAAGGTTTCCGAATTAATATCCTTCCTATCCTAAATTCATGCATGAACATATTCCTATACAATTTACACATACATAAAATATATATGCATATATTCTTACATATATTTATCTATACTCCTGTATACAGTTTAGCATAATAAATTCTCATGAAAATTTTTAACAAGATGCAACAGAAAAGAATAAACATACAATCATATACATATTTTCAATATAAACATAATCATCAACCCTAGACTATGCATATGGATTCAAAGAGGAAGAGAAGAATCAAACTTGTCTCTTTGACGAATCAACTTGTTCACCCGATCATCACTCCCTTCTCTCTTTCGTTTACTCTCTTAGTTATGTGCATAAAGCAACGGCAAAAATCCTAATTTCTTTTTTTTCCTTTTTGTCTTAATTATTATTCTATTGTTGATTTTTCTAAAACTAAATAAAATAATAATAATAATAATAACAACAACAATAATAATAACAATGATAATATAATTATAATCCTGGCCCAAAAATTTAAACATATCCTTAGCCCAACCATTCCAGCCCAAATTCCTCCCTAGCCCAAACCAAAGCATTTAAATGAAACAACACATAATCAATAACAATTCACATAAAATGATAAAAAAATAAACAGAGAAATTTACATGAAATGATTGGAATCTATAAAACCTAAGCAATCCACATAAAATGATAAAATGCATATAAAAGAAAAGCAACTCACCTACAATGATAATTTATAGAAATAAGGCATTTCACATGAATTAATAAAATAAAGTAATAAAATATAAAGAAATTCAATTTCTTTAAAATAATAGACATTTAAATTTTCGAGTTATTACATTCCTCCCCCCTAAAAAGAGGAATTCCGTCCTCAGCTCATACCTGAAAGAAAAAGCTCTAGATATTTTGCTTTTATTTCATCCTCCCTTTCCTAAGTGAAC
This sequence comes from Cornus controversa, assembly GCA_026545225.1. Taxonomy (NCBI): domain Eukaryota; kingdom Viridiplantae; phylum Streptophyta; class Magnoliopsida; order Cornales; family Cornaceae; genus Cornus; species Cornus controversa. Next base: position 25,356,045 of record CM048846.1, on the reverse strand, counting down.
TCCGCTTCGTTATGGTGGCTCCACTGAACTTGAACTAACGGAATAGTCTTAGAACGAAGGACCTGATCCCTACGGTCAAGAATATAGTAAGGTTGTTCCATATATGTTGCATCTGGCTGCAACTCAATCTCTCCTACCTCAATGTGCTGGTAAGTATCCTCATCTCTAGGGAACTTTCGTAGCATGGAGACATGAAAACGTTGTGCACCTTGTGCATGGTGTCTGGTAACGCTAGTCTATACGTTATCGCTCCAACCCTATCGATAATCGTAAAGGGACCTACAAAATGAGGTGTCAGTTTCCCTTTCCTTCCAAACCGCATTACTCCCTTCATGGGAGAAACCTTGAGTAGAACTTGATCCCCCACCTTGAACTCTAGTGAACTAGTTCTTCGGTCAGCATAACTCTTCTGTCTACTCTGTGCAGTTCGCATACGGTCTCTAATAAGGGTAACTTTTTCTGAGGTGTTCTTAATGAACTCAGGACCCAAAAACCTATTCTCTCTAACTTCCAACCAGCAAACCGGTGATCTACACGGTTGTCCGTACAGAGCCTCAAATGGTGTCATACCAATAGTCTTTTGATAACTATTGTTATAGCCAAACTCAACCAACGGCAAATAACTCTCCCAATTACCCTTGAAGTCTAGTACATATGCTCGTAACATATCTTCCAAAATCTGATTAACCCTCTCGGTCTGACCATTGGTCTGAGAGTGATAATTTATACTGAAATACCCCCTAGAAAATTTCGCGCATATGAATATACCATTGAACTCGTATCGATCTAAGCTACGTATTGGTACCAAAATTATCCCCTCTCGCGGACTAAATCAAAAACGCCCAATTTCAAGTTTCGAAAATCTAAAATTTTAAACTCAATTTCCCGTCAATCTACCCAACGGTTCATAACGAAACGTTCAAGGATTGTTCTAGGAAGTAAGATCTACCTTTTAATCGGAACAAAATCCCTCAAAAATGATAAACACAGTAGACCCAAATTTCATGTTCATATATATATACACCCGCCTATACAATCATAAATACATGTATATACATACGCAAAAATACTCTAAAACAGTACCAAAACTCCAAAATCCTAATGTTTAATTCACAGAATTATTCTTAGCATGCAAAATCATTTAATTTCATAATTAAATGCATACAAATTTCTAGCAACATGTCTATACAATTAGCATAATTAATTCTCACAAAATTTATCAACAGAGAAAAAAACATACAATTATATACAAATTTTGAAAATAAACACAATCCTCAAACCTAGACTATGCATACGGATTCAAAGGGGAAGAGAAGAATCAAACTTGCCTCTTTGACGATTCAAACACTCGTTCACCCGAACTCCTTCTTTCTTTCGTTTACTCTCCTGATTTTTGTGCGTAATACAAATGGCAGAAACCCTAGTTTCTTATTATCTTTTGTCCTAATCATTTTTATTCTATTATTATTATTATTATTATTTTCTAAAAATTAAATAACTAAAAATAATAATAATAATAACCATAATAATATAACTATAACCATGACCCAACAACTTAAGCATATCATTAGTCCAACCATTCCAGCCCAGATTCCTCCCTAGCCCAATCCAAAGCATTTAAAATATTTAAATCAAATAATACACAATCAATAAACAATTCATATAAATTGATAAAAATAAAAATAGAGCAATTCACATGAAATGAAAGAATTTATAAAGACAACCAATTCACATAAAATAATAATTGTATAAAGACCTAATAATTCACATGAAATGATAAAATGCATATAAAGGCATTCCACATGAATTGAAAAATAATAATAATAATAATATAAAGAAATTTAAATTCTTTAAAATAATAGACGTCCAAATTTTTCGGGGTATTACATTCTTCCCCCCTAAAAAGAGGAATTCCGTCCTCGGAATTTAGCTCATACCCAAAAGAAAACTCTGGATTCTTTGCTTTCATTTCATCCTCCTTTTTTCAAGTGGACTCCACCTAATTGTGGTGACTCCACTGAACCCAAACTAAAGGAATAGTCTTAAGATGAGGGAATTGATTCCTATGGTTATGAGTACAGTACAGTTACTCTACATATGTTGGATCTAGCTGCAACTCAATCTCCCCAACCACAATGTGCTGATCAATAACATCCTCCTTACGAAATTTCTATAACATAGACACATAAAAAATATGATACACCCTGTGCATTGTGTTTAGTAACATCACTATATACGTTACTGTCCCGATCCTATCAGTAATCATGAAAGGAGCCAAAAAAAAAATGAGGTGACAATCTCCCTCTTTTTTTTTTTTTCAAACCACATTACTCCCTTCATGGGAGAAACCTTGAATAGAACCTGATCCCCCACCTTGAACTCTAGTGCACGAGTTCTTTAGTCAGCATAACTTTTCTATCTGCTCTGTACAGTCCGTATACGGTCTCTAATAAGGACAACTATTTCTGACGTGTCCTTGATGAACTCAGGACCCAAAAACCTATTCTCTCTAACTTCCAACCAGTAACCTAACGATCTACAAGTCGTCCATACAGAGCCTTAAATGGTGTCATACCAATAGTCTTTTGATAACTATTATTATAGACAAACTCAACTAGCAGTAAATAATTTTCTCAATTACCCTTGAAGTTAAGTACACATGCTCACAAAATACCCTCTAGAATCTGATTAACCCTCTCAGTCTGACCATCGGTCTGAGGGTAATTAGTTGTACTGAGGTGCAGAGCTGTACCCATTACTTGCTGAAAGCTCTCCCAAAACCCTGAAACAAAACTCGGATCTCTATCCGATATAATGGACAAAGACACACCATGAAGCTTCACTATCTCTGCAATGTAAAGCTTCGCGTATTGCTCTGAGGTGTAACTCGAGCAAACTGGCAAGAAATGTGCTAATTTCGTCAACTTGTCCACTATCACCCAATAGCATCATGATTTTGCTGTAAGGTGGGAAGTCCCACAATGAAATCTATAGAGATGCTCTCCCACTATCACTCCGGTATAGGCAGTGGTTGTAAAGACTCTGACGGTCTCTGGTGATCATTCTTGATCATTTGACAAGTGCTGCACTTAGAGACAAATATAGCTATGTCCCTCTTCATGCCTACCACCAAAACTGTCATTTTCATGTCTTGGTACATCTTATCCCCTCCCAAGCGTACCAAAATTGAGAACCGTAGGCCTCACTCATCATGCCACCTCCATCTGTACCCATTGTATAAAACGGTACCTATCTAAATTTCAACTCAGCCACCTTCTCTACGCATTACGGGTCGGTAAACTGATCTGAAATTACCCTCCAAATAATAGTAGGTGTAACCATTACACATGCTACAAAAAAATTTGGCTAAATCATCAACGTTTTTCTTGTGAGAACATATATTGCAACCTTTTATAGTTGCTGAACAAAAGTCTTTCCCAAGAGATAATGTCACCAGGTCCTCAAGGCATAGTCCACACGCACCCCAGACCCTAAAATGATGCATCGGTACATACCAAGTACTCAAAGCCACTCTAAAGGGTAGCTAGAATAGGTGCAGTTGTCAACCTGTTCTTCAACTCATCCAACGCCATCTAACAAGAATAATTGGAAACGAAAAGCACACCCTTTTTAGGTAAATGGGTGAGAGGGCTAACACTCTTGAAAAAGCCCTTAATGAACCTACAACAATAACCAACTAACCCCAGAAAACTACGAATCTCCGTGGGTGAGCTAGGTTGCCCCCACTCCATATCACGGACACCTTGCTTTGATCTACCACTATCCTTTCTCAAATACTATATGACCCAAGAACTTCACCTCCCTCTGCCAGAAATCTTACTTCTCAAACTTTACCTACAACTGTGATCTCTCAGTGTCTACAAAACGATACAAAGATGTCTGGCATGATCCTCCTCTAACCTAGAAGTAGGCCTGGTGCCTGAAGCTAGGTAAATTACAAAGTCTATCTCACGACTCGGTGGTAGTCTTAGAATTTCCTAAAACACATCCTGAAAGTCTCGTACCACTGGAATGGGATCCGTAAAAACTGTATTTCCCTCCGGAGACTCCTCACTTAATAAAGAGTAGGCGAGTTTTAGACCCTGCATTTGATTGTGGTATAACAACCAAATACACCTCTTGACCCGGTATAACAAAAGAATTGCCTGATCATGGCAATTGACATGGGCATAATAATGCAATAACAAATCCATCCCGAGTATGACATTATATGAATTTATGTCTAGGACCCATAGGTCTGCCAAAAACATGAGATTACCAACGCCTATAATGAATTTCACTACAACATTCCCGTAATATTGCACTAACTCCTAATGGTGTAGTCATAGTAAGTAGAGAACTACACGACTGAGTAGGTATACCTGATATCCTAACAATGACTGAGATACAAAAGAGTGAGATGCCTCAGTCTCAAATAAGAACACGATCAAAGTCAACCTTTATCGGAACCCTACCCTCAATCGGCTGAGGAGTCTACTCATCATATGGCATGACGTTGTAGACCCTCTCATAGTTCATCTATTGAATAGATTGTCCTACTATTTCTATTTTTCTTTCCACTATCTGGCTAGCGGAGTATCTATCATTTCGTTTCTCCCCTATCATTTCCTATAATCCCTCCTTATTTGATAGTGCTGCAATGCAGCATTAACCACCTGAGTGTAAGTGGAATAAGCTAGATTACCCACAATGACCCGTCGAGTAGTCTAAATCAATCCCTTCACAAAACAGCTCACCTTCTTCTCTTCAGTGTTCACCTCCTCAGGTGCAACAAAGATAAATTGGTGAACTCCTATTCCGACCCTGCGATTGTCTTGTCCTTCTTCTGTAAGTCCAGGAATTCCCTTATGTGAAAGAGTTTTGCATCCTTCCCAACTGTTAGACTGTTCCACTGGTAATGGAACATGCGCCATTTGTAGTGGCTGTTGAATCTAAAGAGCAGTCGCCACTCTTGTAGCTACAACCTAAACTACCATGGCTGCCAAATCGAGAGGAAGTTCAACCTTTCCATCCTGAACATTATCTTGACTTTAGTTGTGGTACGCCTTCCTACTCCAATGGGGTCATATCTAAATAAGCCCCAATAATAGACTAAGATGTATAGAGTACAATGAATCCTCTACTTAGACTCTATTTATCAGAATACGCAACGCGGAAGATACCCAACGACGGACCCTATTGTAGTAACCCTTATGGACGGGTGTGAGTGGGCGGGTGCGAAGACAGACACTAGGCTGAGCTACCACACTGACAGGGTGCAGGGTACTCAATCCCACATCGCCTGGGTGTGGAAAAGGGGATGTGCTTATATGTAGTATGTTCTCTTCAAATGGTATGAGGCCTTTCGGGGTAAACCCAAGAGCAAAACCGTGCGGGCTCAGGCCCAAAGCGGACAATATCATACCATGTGTTGGAGCGGGGTATTACAATTGGTATCAGAGCCTGAACCCAGCCGGAAGAAGTGTGCCGACGAGGACGTCGGGCCTCGTAGGGGGGTGGATTGTAGTAACCCTTGTGGACGGGTGTGAGTGGGCGGGTGCGAAGACAGACACTGGGCTGAGCTACCACACTGACAGGGTGCAGGGTACTCAATCCCACATCGCCTGGGTGTGGAAAAGGGGATGTGCTTATATGTAGTATGTTCTCTTCAAATGGTATGAGGCCATTTGGGGTAAACCCAAAAGCAAAACCGTGCGGGCTCAGGCCCAAAGCGGACAATATCATACCATGTGTTGGAGCCCATTGCCTACTGAAAGCTCTCCCAAAATCTTGACACAAAACTTGGATCTCTATTCGATATAATGGACAAAGGTACACCGTGAAGTTTCACTATCTCTGCAATGTAAAGCTTCACATATTACTCTGAGGTGTAACTCGAGCAAACTGGCAAGAAATGTGCTGATTTTGTCAACCTGTCCACTATCACTCAAATAGCATCATGATTTCGCTGTGAGGTGGGAAGTCCCACAATGAAATCCATAGAGATGCTTTCCCATTTTCACTCCTGTATAGGCAGTGGTTGCAAAGACCCCGGTGGTCTTTGGTGAAGAGGCATTGAAGATACTGAACAAAGCACTAGAAATGTTGAGCTTAGCTGTAATTGGGCCTAACCAATAAGGTATCATGTCAAATATAACCCAATCAAGAGCAAAAGCTTCTAGAAAGCTGGTCATGGGTTATTGGAGGAGATCATAGGCTATCTTGAGGTACTTGACCTTGTGGTAAGGTTGGTCTGAGGTGGACTCGACATCTTCAGGGAGGTTTTCAATGTGGGGTAAAGGAAGTTTTACAAATTTGATAAGATGGGCTAGCGTTGGAGGAAGTTTTGGGAGGCGATCGATGTTTCGTATAGTGGATACGAAGGAGATTTTGTGACCCTTTTGGGTGATGAGCCTTGATAGTTCCAGGAAGGGAAGCATGTGACCAAAGGCTAACCATGGGAACATAACTACGTGTAGCTTACCAGTTTCGGCCATAGTTGAGGGAGGTACTAATTCCATGGGTAGAGAAATGGAGCTGTTGTGACTCGAGAGGTCTATATATATATATATATATATATATATATATATATATATATATATATATATATAGTACTAGAGGAATAAAATAAGAGTGTAATCCAAATACTCCTGTTATAAGCACCATCATTTTATAACGCAATGGTTTGTCAAAGTCCGAGATTGCGTGCGATCGGAAGCATTTGGAGTTTACATGGTTAGTTAAAAATTTGATTCTTCGTTTAGAAATAAATAAAATAAATTAAAAAGCAGAAAGCTAAGAGTTTTATCTGGGTTTGTTGATATTGAAGATGGGTTGAACTCCCTTTTCTTTTGAGCAATGCTACACGTCATGAAATTATTTCATGAATTTGTATCATGAATGATATGGCGGGTAATGTGGAGAGTTAGTATTGGTGGGATTCCCTCATACACAGAGTCCCATGATATTATCACCGAATCCCACAAATACTAACTCTCCACGTTACCTGTCACATCATTCATGATAAAATTCATGAAATAATTTCATGACGTTTAGCATTTCTCTTTTCTTTTAACGTGGGTGATGATACAATGCAAGTACCAAGAAATTTTTTTTTTTTCAGTTTTGAATTACAATTCAAAACTGAAAAAAAAATGAATAATGATTGTACAATTCAAAATTGAAAAAAAAAATGAATAATCATCGTACTTGTATTGTATCATAATCACCTGTTAAAAATATATATATATTTACGTGAAGTCAAAAGTCATGATTCTCTTTCTCTGTTTTCCTTTTGAGCTAAGAGTCAAATTAAAAAAAAAATAAATAAATAACTTGCACTGTATCATCAACACCTATTAGAGAAAAGAGAGTTCAACCCATTAATTTTAGCAACCAAGTAGGTCAGGTGGTATACAATATTTCGAATATATCAAAGACCTATTATTTGGATAAGGGAAATGCTAAACTTCATGAGATTTTATCATGAATTGTCATCATGAATAATGTAACATGTGATAATACCATTGGAGTTCCGTGTATGGGAGGAATCCCATCAATACTAATTCACCATTTAATTGTCACATCATTCAAGATAAAAATTCATGAAATATTTTCATGACGTGTAGCATTGCTCTTTGGATAATTGTTAGTCTTTCATCATTTTTAAAAATTATTAATTTTTTTATAATAAAAAATAAAATAAATGACTTATATTTGTCAGAGACGTCAAATCATCAATACACTAAAATATTATATACTTTCTCATATTTAAATCAAACAATATAAAACCTATACCAAATAGAACACCAAACCAACCCTTTAACAATCTGAGAAAATGAAAATTTATTTTCTAAGAATAGTAAGCAACATGGAAATTGACATACAAGGTGAGAAGGGAAATACAACTTGGATTATAAATCCAACCAGCAAATTGATAAACTAACATAAAAGGAAACTAAAGACTCTCATTTTATTCAATTTTTTATTAAAAAAAATTCATCTTACATGCTTTTAGATCTAGAAAATAACTTATTTCCAACAGAAGATATCATGTCATCTGGCTTAATAAGCCGGTGGACCCTTTCGATGACTTTGAAAGTGAGCCAAGAAATTATCCACATACCTGTCTTGTGTATCCCTATCACCAAATAATCCACTCATCTCCTTGACCTTTTCCTTAAATATCTTCCCCCCTTCTTCTACCATCACCAACCTCAGTGAGTCGGCCACTGAGTCCCTTGTAAACGATCCGTCTCGTTCGTCTCTCGGTATTGAGTAACCCATCTTTTTCTCTTCCAAAAACCTAGCACTCAACCCTTGATCTGCCAAAAACGTCAATAGTATAAGAGCTCTCCCAAACTGTACTACCTCCACTACCGAACTCCAATCCGAGTGAGTCAAGAACCCACCCACCGAGTCATGACTCAATATCTTGAGTTGAGGCACCCAACTCGTCCACACCAACCCACATCCTTTGGTTCTCTCCTCAAACCCATTTTGCAACTCGATCACCTTCGTATCGGCCATCCCACGCTGCTTCCTTAGAACCCAAAAGAAGGGTAACTCGGATAGCTCCAACCCTAGAGCTATCTCAGTGAGTTCAGCTTGACTCGATTTTGCCTCACTCCCGAATGCAACATAAACCACTGACCCTTTACTCTGCTTATCAAGCCACTCCTTCATTTTCCTCCATGCATCGTCCTCGTCCTCATCCTCGTCATGATTCGCCATGCTCGGTAGTTGACCCATTCGTATAACCGGTTTTGACCGGTGAATATCTCTGAGAACTCGCAACCATTCCGGTTCAATCTCATTAGAGCTTCTGATAATCAACACATCACACCCATCAATGGCCGCTCCTAAATGATACAGAACTGGGATGCTTTCGCTATCTCCTTCGAATTCATCAAAAACTCGCATAATCTCAAAGAGTCGATACGCAACCGTTGATTTGAACGGAACCCATTTGGGTGGGACGGTAAAGTCCTCCGGTTTGTTCCGGTAACGTCTTGAGGTACCGTCAAAAGTGAAGTTGGTCCGACGAAGACCATTGTAGAGGCAATGAAGATACAGAAGAAAGCATTTGAAATGTTGAGCTTTGTTGCAATTGGACCTACCCAATAAGGTATGAAGTCATATATAACCCAATGAGGAGCCGAAGCTTCTAGAAATCTTGTCAATGGTTGTGGGAGGAGATGATAAGCGATCTTGAGGTACTTGATGTGAGTTATGTGGTGCGGAAGCGGTTGCGAAAAGTATTTTAGAACCTAGAGGGGGTGAATAGGATCACTTGCTCATTTGCTTAATTTTTAATTAATTAAATTTTAAGTCCAATTAATCAAACAATTAAAGCAAGCAAATAAATAAAGTGCAAGTAAAGAAAATAATGCACCAGATATACGTGGAAACCCAAGGCGGGAAAAGTCACGGAGGGAGGCGGCACGCCTCAGGAAACCAAGTCATTATGATGAAGCAAAGTACAACAGACTCTGTCTCAGTCTCACACCCCTCTTCACTCTGTCAAGGATCTAATGCGGAACACCTCGGGTTTATGATTACGACAACACGTCCAACTGCTGCAGACTTCCGGCTAACGTCACCACCCTTACAGAAAGGTTGCTGGAAGAACCAAAATACTCAGCAAGTATTTTGTTCCCTTCATAGTGCAATCTGGTCACCTTTCTTCCTCAGCAAGCAAGCAAGCGAAGAACCATCAATCCAATGTTCTGATCAACAAATAGATTTGATGCAGTCTCTGAGCAGCTAGTCAGAAGTAGAACACCATCCTAAAACTCACTCGTGTAGTATGGATGTGTGTTCTTAAAAATATATAAACCCTAATTATTATGTATATACTTTCTCTCTTTAAAAATAATATTTCTGGGCCTCACTGTAGAGAAAATATGAATACATATATATAGGCAAGGAAGTTCTAATTTTACTTGGAAAAGAAGTTAAATACCAAAATAGAACTTTCCTAGAAGTTTCAAACCCAATAAGAATTAAGATTTTCGTCAAAATCTATTTCCTATTTGGAACAGCCTAAGTGGGACCAGTGCCAAATAAATAGGACCGGTGGGACTTTTTGAAAACCTGCAGAAACTAAACTGCCGAGAAAAGTTGGACCGGTCCTAAATGTTGGGGACCGGTCCTACTTTGAAAAACCCTAAATTTTGCATTTAACCCCTGGTTTTTCAAAATAGGCTCGGAACTAAAAAGTGCAGAGTGTCCTCACCATACTTACCTGTACTATATGATGTTCGTACTGATTTGTCTGCATCCATGCACTTGAATATCAGCTCGTAGTAGTCGATGATCAATACAAAGAACAAATCGAAAATTACAACTCGATCAATCAGGTTTTGATCACCGAAATAAGCCAATTACAAATTTATTTCTCACACTTGACCTTGTGGTAAGGTAGGTCGGAGGTGGACTCGGCATTTTTGGGGAGGTTTTCGACATAGGGTGGAGGAAGTTTTACAAATTTGATGAGATGGGCTAAGTTTGGTGGAGGTTTTGGGACACGATCGATGTTTCGCGGAGTGGATACGAAGGAGATTTTGTGACCCTTTTGGGCGATGAGCCTTGAGAGCTCCAGGAAGGGGATCATGTGACCGAAGGCTAACCATGGGAACATAACTACGTGTAGTTTACCAGTTTCAGCCATGGTCGACGGAGGTGTGGACTCCATGGTTAGAGAAGTTGAAGCTGTTGAGAGCTCTATTATAAATATACTGCACTACATGAATAGAATTAAGGACCGTTTGAGTCAAAATCGGAAAGCTAATTGAATTTGCGTTTGTGATCAGTCATGAGCATCATCACTAGTGTTTGACCCAGAGAGAGAGAGAGAGAGAGAGAGTAGTAGGAGGAGGAGGGATCGCCCAAGTATCCAAATACAATTTTGGTCATATAGTATTTATTAAAATTAGCTTGGAAAGGGTAAATAAAGCTGGACATGGTCGTTTTAGTCATCATCAACAATGTCCCATGTGAATGAAGTCACGTCTCCAAAGAATCTAAACCTACCTTATGTAACTTTCTTACCAATGGTATCATACTTCATTTTAACATATTAATTTCTGTTACGTATACTTGTTTCTTTTTTAAAGTCAATTTTCTCCTTACAATATAATAAGTCTAATAATAGTTTTATATAATTTTTTTTTTAGTCTATGTGTGATTCTTTTATTGCATAACATCACATTAGCTTATCTCCAATTAGTCTAGTCCGCTCCAATTCTACAAGTTATATAAGTATCTATCTTTTCATCTTTTTGTATTATCGATTCTAAATAGTAGAAGTAGTTTTTTATTTTGAATTTTAGGTAAGTATTATATTAATGTTTGAGTCTTTATAGAACTTGAAATGTGAAAAATATTGTTTTAGAGTGATTCAAACATTACTGCAAAAAACTACTAATAGAGCTATGTCATCGATAAACATCATGTACCATAGAATCTCATTTTAGAAACTCTTTTGTTTTTCTTCGATCTAAAATTATTGTAAATAAACATGGGCTTAACAACGATTCTTGGTGCAATCTTACGTCTGTGGAGATTTCACTAATTTTAGCACATGATACGAACTTTAATTTTTGTTATCTTATTAAAAAATTCTTTTTTCACGTACGCTTCCATCATAAAATCTAGCCTTATTTTTTTAAAGATCAATCATTCTACCTAGAGAAAAAAAAATTCAAAAATCAATCATTCACATTTTAATATTCTCCCACTAATATACTTGTGGACTACCAACATTAGTTTTTTTTTTTTTTTTTTTTTTGAATTTCATCCTTTAACTTTCAGAAGTTGGTAATATGCCATTAGGTTACAAATTTAGTAAATTACCAACAACACTAATTATGAAGCTAAAAAATTGATATTATGAGACGCCGAAAGGCTAACCATATATATATGGGAGCTAGCTTAAGCTTGTTCTATAATAGACTTGTTTGACGTCCCTGTCTAATGAACATCTTCTGTGGACTAGTAGGCTAGACAGCTAGTTGTGCTGAATTTGTACCTTATCTTCGAGAAAAATCTAGGTACAACAATAATTTTCAAATTTACGTAACTTGTACTAATACACATAATATCATTAATTAATTGATCAATCACAATAGGTCACGTAACAAAAATCGAATAAACAGGACCTTTGACTTGCAGGTAAGTGTAGCAAGCATGGCCACACACACACACACACACACACACACACACACACACACACACATATATATATATATATATATATATATATATATATATATATAACCTTTGACTTGCAGGTAAGTGTAGCAAGCATGGCCATATAGTGCAAAGGAAGCGTAGCAAGCATCGCCATAAGTGTAGCAAGCATCGCCATAAGTGTAGCAATCGGATAAGCTTTCTTTTTTTTACTTCCTTTTCACTATATGGCCATGCTTGCTACACGTACCTGCAAGTCAAAGGTTATATATATATATATATATATATATATATATATATATATATATTGTGTATTAAAAGTTACAATCATTGCACCAGTTTCCAAATCGGTTTCAGCTGCAACCAACCCAAGTAGGCCAGGTAGTAATTAGTATCTAATTTGTTAAGGGTACAATTCTTTGTTTTTGGTTCAAAAGATAAAAATAAAAATAAAAATATTCAGGAAAAAATATAAATAAAAAGATCATTTTATCTTACGTAATTTGTCGTGAATCCTTGTTTGGTTGTTTGGTGCCCTTGTGTTTTTATAAGATATATATATTTTTGGTTCTAATAATGTATAACGAGATTATAAGATTTTAATTTATGCAATATTAGAGTCGACCAATCATTACAAGATTTTTATATATCACCTGTGATTCCGTCGGTAAAATTTCACCAATGATTAAAATATCTATTGAAAAATACTCTGCTGGAAGTAATCGATCGCTTAAAATTTTTTATTTTTTTATTTTTCGGAATTTCAAACAATTGTATAAGAGAGTAAAAATTTACAAGGTCAGATTAGGTAATGCTTTAGGGAGACCAGGCCCAAAACAATCAAAAGTATGGATTGGATGAGGCCCAAAAATTGAGACCAAACGAATCCAATACAAAACAAGGCCCCATTTAAACATGAGCAAACATGAGTAAACAAGGAATAAAGCTGTATAAAGCTTTGCCAGTGAACTGATAGCTTCTTCGAATCCGGTGATCACATGAGGAAAGCAACTGCACCTAGCTTTGTGCAGCTTAGGTAGAGAGGTCAGGCGGTTGAGGAGGAGGACGGATGACAGAGGAGGGGAGATTCCAACTTAATTGAATTCTTCTAGAGGATGCATTATCCTTCATCGTAGAGGTGAGCAATCTTCCTTTGATTGAATCAGTGATCCTGGAGAGGACCATGTTCTGTGAGGATCGACTTTTGTGGAAGATTCGCCGATTTCTTTCTTCCCATATGTGATAAACGGATGCAGAGAAACAGAGCTTGTGGACTGAATTAGTGTAGCTCTTTGTTAACCAATGATGCGACATCCAAGACACCAAACCATGCCAGTTGAGGGGGGCAATGTGAAACCCACAATGTGTTTGAATAAATGTCCAAATGGGCTGCACGAATGGGCACTCAAAGAAGAGGTGAGAGAGTGATTCAGCGTTTGAGAGGCAGAGGCAGCAAAAGTTAGGAATGTGTTTGTAGGCCATTGCTTTGCTGTCAAGGGTTGAGAGTCTATTTAGGATTGCTAACCATAGAATAAATCTATGTTTTGGGATTGAAACTGCGTTCTAGACCACATGACTCCAAGACATAGATGGAAAGGGAGTGGAGATTGAAGGGATGGTGTGTTTGAGTGAGAACTGTCCTGATGGAGAGGGGGACCAAATGAAGGAATCCGTGGATAAGGGAATGAGAGAGGTAGAAAGGTGAAGGTTAGGGAAGAGTATAGAGATGGAGTCAGGGAAGTACCAGCAGTTGTTAACAATGAAGTTACTCAATTTTGTAGAGGTGTGTATGCCAGTATAGGATAAGGATCATGGCTGATTTTTGGAGCTAGAGGACCATCAGATGGCCAACTGTCATGCCAGAAAAAGAGAGAATTACCATCGCCTACAGTGATTTTGATGAAAGGCCTAACAAGGTCTCTAAGTTGGAGTAGAGTGCGCCAATTCCAAGAGCATTTCTGAGGGATTTTAATACTCCAAATGCTTCTATTTCTAAGTAGATGAACTTTTGACCATTCCACTCAAATGCTGTGAGGGTTACCATTGATAAGTTGTCAAACCTTCTTCATTGTATTAGCTTTATTGAGAGTTTCAAGATGTGGAAACCCTAAGCCCCCAACCTCTTTAGGCCTACAAACCTGTAACCAGGCCACCTTAGCTCCATAGATTTTTGAGTCATCCCCATTCCATAAAAAGCATCTCAGCAGCCTATTGATTTGGGTCAACACTGCTTTTGAGAGAATGAAAATGGAGGACCAGTACTGTTGAATACTGACCAGGATAGCCTTAATAAGTTGCATCCTTCCAGCATAGGAAAGCAGCTTAGTAGACCAATGCTCAATTCTTCTTGTTATGTTGTCCACAAGAGGCTTACAATCCACTGCTTTTAGCCTGGATGAGATCAGTGGAACTCCAAGATGTCTAATTGGAAGTGTTCCTTTTTGGAATCCCAAAGCATTTAGAATAGATGCTTCAATTGAAGGAGGGATTCCAGAACTGAAAAAAGAGTTTTTTGAATGATTTAAAGAGAGGCCAGAAAGTTGTTGAAAGGTTGAGAGTGCTTTTTTCAGTGTAAGGACAGAGTTTAGATCACCATGAGCAAATAATAAGAGATCATCAGCAAACATAATATGTGAGATTGACATCTTCTTACATCTAGAATGGAATTTGAAAAGTGGGTTGTTAGAGGTAAGATTTTTAGCAATGGAGGAGAAAACTTCCATGACAAGAACAAAAAGGAAGGGGGAGAGAGGGTCGCCTTGTCTGAGGCCTTTCACACCTTTAAAAAAACCTTATAATTCTCCATTGAGGGATATGCTGAAGAAGGGAGTGGTGATGCATTCTTTGATCCAAGACACAAAGATAGAAGGGAATCCAAAGAGAGAGAGACAGTCAAGCAAAAAGTCCCATCCTACAGAATCAAAAGCCTTTTTAAGGTCAATTTTTAGAGCACATTTAGGAGGTAAAGTTATAATTACTATTAAATTTAGTTATTTTCTAAAATAATTAACTTATTATTTAAACTTTACTATTTATAATAAAACTTATTATACCAGTTTAAATTTTTTTATGGTAAAAATAATATTTTTTTTCATACAATATATTTTTTAAATATTTAAAAATCACTAAGAATTTTGTGTACAAAAGATAATTTAAGGAAGTTATTTTTATATTTAGACATAGTTTAAGAAGTTTTATTGCACTTCACCCAAAATAAAAAAATAAAAGCAAGAGTTGTGTTTGAATTTGTGATCTGTCGCAAGATTCATCACTAGTAATGCTACACGTCATGAAATTATTTCATGAATTTATATCATGAATGATGTGGCAGGTAACGTGGAGAGTTAGTATTGGTAGGATTCCCCCATACACAGAGTCCTATGATATTATCACTGAATTCCACTAATACTAACTCTCCATGTTACCTGCCACATCATTCATGATACAAATTCATGAAATAATTTTATGACGTTTAGCATTTCTCTTCCGGCTTTCCACTAGATTTCTAGAGATAAGAAATGGGAAATGCTAAATGTCATGAAATTTTATCATGAATTGCCTTCATGAATGATATGGCAGGTGATAATACCATTGAAATTCCATGTATGGGGGGAATCCCACCAACACTAACTCACCATTTAATTGCCACATCATTCAAGATACAAATTCATGAAATATTTTCATGACGTGTAGCATTGCTCAGAAGAAATTTATAAAAAAATAAAACCAAGAGTTATGTTTGAATTTGTGATCTGTCGCAAGCTTCACCACTAGTTTCCGGCTTTCCACTAGATTTCTAGAGAGAAGAATTTTATTTCTTGGTTGATACAATTTATCACAAAAGAATTTTAAGTTTGTGGAAGGGAAAAAATAAAGTGGGCCCTATGGTAGTGACATGATTTGGGCATGGAAAATCGTCAACATCACCAATTTTTTTTTTTTTGAAATGAAAGGGTAACTGATGTAAACAAGAAATATCTTAAATAAAGAAGACTAATTCTTGAATGAGAAATGCTAAACATCACAATTTTATTTCATGAATTTTAACTCGAATCTATGTGGCAGGTAATAATACCATAGGGACTCCGTTTATGGGGGGAATCCCACCAATAGTAACTTACCATTTAATTTTATCTCCTAAAATAATGGACTATATCACCTGCCACATAGATTCGAGTTAAAATTCGTGATATTTATCTGAGACATGTAGCATTGCTCTTCTTGAATACAGAAAACAAACCCTAACAAAACACATGGTTTCATGATTCGAGTTAGATACTTAAAATTTTTTTGGTAATGTATTTTATTTTTTATTTTTATGTATTTGCTTTCTGATTGAGCAATGATATTCTCAAGTGGAGAGTTGATGAGAAAATTCAAACGAGATAAAAATGGATTGTGCGAGTCTCACATCTCCTCCCCCTCGCTGAATTTTTTCAAATCGAAAAACATATCATGTTTCTTGTTTATTATAATACATGACATTTTTTTTTATAGACTACAACCGTCACTAATCAACTTAATTTGAAACATTCAATAGCTATAATTAGTAGATGTAAATTTTCATTCACTGTCTGTCAGAGATGCCACATCATTAGTACTTCTGGAGTATTATATAATTTCTCTCATCTACGAAAAAGTATACAATACCCCGGGAATACTGATGATGTAGTATCCCGAGAACTATAAACCATTCATTTATCCTTGATTGTAGTGAAATTGGTAGTTTTCAAAAGAGATAGGGGGCTTACACTTATCGGGATGTCACATTATCAATGCCCCTGGGGTACTGATGATGTGGTATCCCCGGGAACTGTAAGCCCTCTATTTTCCTTCATTGTAGTGAAATTGGTAGTTTTCAAAAGAGATTGTGAGCTTACACCTAATAGAGATGCCACGTCATCACTACCCCTGGGGTATTTTATAATATCTCTTCATCTATATATTATAACACCTCTATACCTCTAATAACATGACATTTGTTGATGTTTATGGGCATATAAAAGGACAATCATATTCCCGTTGGGTATTGTGTTTATGTCTTCTACTGCTTATGCAACAAAGTAAATTACTTACAAATTACTGATGTAAAATTGTTGTGTAAGTGTTCGATTATTAATTAGTCAGCCAAGTAGGCCAATTGTTTCCTTGCCTGCAAGAGCCGTGGCATCAGCTCGATGTAAATAGTTAGTTGAACACAAGTATCTCATTTGGAGGTCGTGTTGGATCAAGCAATTGGATAGGGAGAGAGAATTTGAAACTCCCTATTGAGTTCTTTTCTTGCCTCAACTAAGAAAACTTTTAACCATGTACCAAGAATTGCGAGACTGAATCGTAGCAAGGAATGAGGTAGAATAAGGGAGATAGCAAGGAGGGAGATAGAAATTGACGGACAAACTGATGAGAGGAGGCCAAGAGCAAGAAAGTTGAGGGAGAAGTAGATCGAGTGAGAGACAGAGCAATATTCTGGAGAATATTGAAGGAGAGAGATAGATTGCACATGATACAATTGTTAATTGTGGTTGTTGGGAACCCTTAATACAGAGTTCTTTGCTTTTATTTATAGAAATAATTTACATCACTGTACCTAATCCTAAATTACAAGATAATCTAAATAACGAAACATAAAATGTATACTAAATGTTAAGCCCTACAAAAGTGGTTCTCTTCATATCAACCTCCTTAGAGCCCGGATGTTACTCGACTTCATCTTGGTGTTGCCTCTCTTTAGGTAGAGTTCATGATTGTCAAGAGTCTTATATCATAGCCCAAACTTGTAAGAATCCTTGCTTAAGCAAATAATGCATATACTCTGACCACGTCACTCTATATGGTCGACTTTGTAGTTGTAACTGGATTATGGGCAATTGTACCCAATTAGTCTCCTGTTCCAGTCTTTCATTCTACCGAGCTTCTTAGAGTCTAAGTTATCTTAGACTCCTTGCCGCCAACCTGTGAGATTAAGTTGCATACATATGGACACGTATATATATATATATATATATGTATGTATATGTGTAAAAGCGATCGTGTGTGTACATATGTATGTACTAGCTATCCCTCTAAGACAGCCTTGGTACAAACTCTCAGCCCTTAGAGTTTCTTCAAGAATAGATTCCTAATCAACCTTTTGTAATAACCTTACCCTCAGCTGCCAAGTGGCGCCAAGATTAGGTGCCAACAACTGGCCCCCAAATTCAAATACTTGGGATGAGCCCTTTTTTCCTTCATTAGCACGAGTTACAAGGGATTTTGAATTTTGAATAGTGCTCAGTCGCTTGGTCTTCTCATCAATTTAGGGAATCTTTGTTGTTTCTTAACCAACTGAGCACCCTTCATTAAAAGGTCATAACTGCCTCAGCCATTCGTGAACCCTTTTCCTTCACTATATAAGCTTAGCTATTTCCCCCTTCTTTCCACAAGTTTTCAGCCTTTTCTACCCACAATCGTTCCCATCATCTCCAAACAAGCCCTACTTTCTTCTACGCACTAAAACTCCATGGCTCCTAAATCCACCGATCTAGTGCTCCCCTCCAACGATCCCTCGTCTAATGGTAAGCAGGCAGAGGCGACGATCAACGCCATTGCCCTCAGTATGACGCCATCCAGCTTAGCACTATGCCCATGATCTAGGACAAATACATTCTCTGCTCTATTTCTCTATTTTGGTTGATTACAACCAACTCCATCAATTTACCATGTGGGATGCTTTCTTCGACAATCAAAGATTTCTGTATGTTGACTGGACTTAAAGCGACTAGCATTGAGGTTAGCTCCCTCCTTCCAGAATCGATAATGTCATTTTAATTACCCCACCAAAACCACAGGTAGTAAAGCTACTGTATCGTCCTATAGTTCCTTTATAAATGCCACCAGGAAGACCTCTGGGCTTGCTGAGAATGACAAACATGTCACGTTCTTGTTGTATTAGCTAACCAAGTGCCTCCTCTGCATGTCGGCTCTTCGAGTCACCAAGGCTGTACTCGAGATTGCACTAGCTCTCACCGAAGGTAAAACCCTTGCCTTAGCCCCTTTCATCCTTTGCTACCTTTACAGAGGTCTTCATAACCTTTTGTCAACCAACTATGTCTGCTCAAGAGGCCCTTTCTGGTTGTTCCAGATCTAGCTGAGGGCTTATTTCCCTGAGCTGAGTGCAGAAATATCTTTGTTAGCCAGTGACTCCTTAGTTTGCATTTCTTATGCTTCGGCCTTACCCATGGCCCAATCCTTTAATGATTACGTTGAATTTTTCCTTCATTACCGTCAACGATCAGCACCCAATTTTTTCCCTTTTCTGACTTGCCCCAAACTCCTAAATGGCTTCAACTACCCACCAGTTTTTCTATCAAATAGGAATTGGATTATTACAATGCCTTTTGGGCCAGCTTCTTGATAGGCCGAGACCTTCACAACAGTTCTGCCCCTTTATACTCTCCCAACAGTCAGGTGGGAGTGGAATTTTACAATCCATCTAAGCCTATAACACAATGTGGTCTTGTGCAACTGATCCCCTACCTCCTTATCTTTCTTACAATTTGACCTTTGACGAAAGGGTCATGTTTCAAAAGGCCAGATACGTCCTTGATGTATCAGCCAAGAATAAAAATGCTTTAGATCGATTTCAGTTTCAACCCTTTACCTTCCAACCTTAGGCCGATCCTTCCTTTAGTACCTGGTGGGCATCTCATATTGCCTCGGCCTTGGATATTGATGAGCCTACCTTCTTCTAGAGTCTTACTAATTATTTCAAGTTTTTAGCCTTCAGCTCTCAAGGGGACGATTCTTCCCCGGTCGTTTCTCTTGGGAAAGATAGGAAAACCTCTATAAAGAGTGCCATAATGTCTCTTATCATTGGTGCCCTGATAGCTTCCAGGACCAGATCAAAGTTTAAACAAGGTGATGTTTCTTTCTTACTTAAAATTGGTTTTTCATTTTACCTCTTGATTTTTGGATTGCTTTACTCGACCTAACTATCTTCCCTTGCAGCCTAATCTTCTAGTCAAACCATTAGTGATCAGTCAATCGACCTTAATATTGACATGGACCCACAAGTTAAAAAAATTCAGAGTTAGCCTTAGCCAGAAGCTAAGGCCCCGCAGCCTCTTCCTCCTAAAGTAACCTTTAGATTTTAGTTATTTGCTTCTTTTCCTACGACTGCCATAACAATTTATTCTGTCTTAGTCCAAAAGAAAGAAGACTACAGCCAAGAGCTCGTTGAAAGGCACCAAGGTTATCATAGTCCTCACTCCAGACCTAGGATCCTGTTCAGACGATGAGCCTTTTATTAAGAAAGGCAAGAAAGTATTGAGTTCCATTCCAAAGGTGCCTCATATCTTTCTTCCTTTGTTCAGTTTATTGATTTCGTTTAAACTATTCTTCTTACCATCTCTTCTGCAGGACAATGCTGGTATTGAACTTCAACATCAGTTTCTCCCTTCTATAGAAGGGGCTGATGTTCCCCCTAAAGTATTTGAAGGCAGTGACAAATCGGTCAAGGACACAGATCCTTCCCCAGCATCTCTACTAACGCAACCCGCGACCTCAGCCACAAGTAACATGGATGAGTCACCTACCCCTGTTAAAGAGGTTTGTACGTCTTTCTTAAAGCCTCTCATATGCTTTTTATTATTCTTAATTTTCCTCACATATCCTTTTTGTTTTTAGAAACAAGTCCAATCTCTTTCTTCACGGCCTGCCGGCGACTCTCTCTCTACCATGAAGAATTATCTTCAATCATTGGTTGCCTCAGTCTTAACGGATAGTTCCTCGACCAGTGCTAATCCCGTAGCGATGATTCTATCTGCCCACACATTTGTAGAAGCCAAAGAAGCCCTCTAAAAACTTTTTGAACAAGACCTTTGTGACCTTCCTTCTATGGCCAATGAGATTTCGACCCTATTAGCCACCATCAACCTACCCGAGGACCTTTCCCTAGTCACACAGGTTGTAGTGGCGTCTTTGCAGGTTTAGTTGCCGGCTATGGTCAATTCCATCTCCAAGGCTACCCATGCACTTTCTCAATTTGAGGAGAAATCTGAGGCCGAGAAAACACTGGGGGCCCAAAATTCTAGAGATCACGGCTGAGTTTGGCAAGCTTGACCAAATGAACGAAGAGCTTGGAAGGGAAGAATAAAAGCTTCAGGAAGAGCTTGCTCGAGTTCAATCTGTCAAGGTTCTGATAGACCCCTTTTCGACTTTGATTTACCACGATTCTTGTGATTTCATCTGTTGTTCTTTCTACTTCTTTTATAAGTACCCAACGCTGAACCAGACATAAAATATTCTCCCAAGTTCCTCCTCTAAACTTCTTCTCATTAGATAAATCCAACAATATCTTCAGATTTTAACTTTGCAGCTGTAGAGGAATAACTCATTGCCAAAACCAAGCCATCCCACCTATATGAAAAACTTGACAGGAGTAGTGGAGCTCTAACCACCTCATTGAACACGATACCAACTGATTCTGACTGCTTTGTGATGGTGTTAAAATTATTGAGTGTTTAGCTACAACAGGATCATTCGCCATCTTCAGATTAGATAACTTCTTCATTAAATAAACCTTATTTGATGCAGAAGGTTTTTCGTACATCTTCTCTAATTAGTGCTGCCAACAATCCTGTTGCCATATGTCTTCTCTTTAAAGATGTTCGAAGGAACCGATGGTGTGAGACTCAATTGCACTATTCCTATGGCTTTACGATCAATCATTGCCCAAACTTCATCCTTCATGGAATCTGGTTTCTTTCCTGAAAGTGGAAGATAAAAATCCTTCTGGTACAAATCTTTCAATCTTTACTTTTCCATCTTTTGTCATTGCACGCAACCTTACTTTAATACTAGTTCTTGGGAAGAAATGTAAGAAAATAAAAGAACAATCAAACAAAAAATCACAACACAATTCAGAAGTCGCAAAGATGACAAAGATGGCCCTGAGATCCCTTGAGTTGGCAGATCAGCGCAAAGATGACAAGAAGTCGTGATTTTTTCCCTAATTGGGGCAGTGTTGGGTGCGTTTCAGTCTTTTGGCCATTACTTTGGCTGCGAGTATCAGAATCGCTCATATGACCCCAATTCAGAAAGCTCTCTTCAGCGCGCACGTCGTGGGCACCAAGGTATGCTGGGTGCATATTTTTTCGAGGTCAAAATCCGCTATTTTCCCTTCCGAATCCCCATTTTTAGTTTCTCTTTCCATTTATAGTAATATTTCTTTTGTCGTTTAGGCAATGATTCTAAATTCGATTTGGGTCAGATTTTTGGCAGTTTATTTCTTTTATTACGTATTTCATTTTTGCATGATTATTGGAATTTTGCTATTTTTGATAAAATTCCGATATTGACGATTTTCAGCTTTATAATTCGGCTTGTGGGCTGATTTTAGGGCAACCTTTGATTTTGATAATATTGAATTGAATACCAGTTAATTTTCTCTGTGTTTTCGGCGATTCTCTTGTGTTCTTCCCTATAAATTACCTGTTTACTCTAACTTACAAATAATTACTATTCTGTCCGGCGTCAAACTCCTTTTAAAAATAACAGAAAAATAATCACCCAAATAATAAACTCTCAAGTTGCAAAGTCAGTTGAGCTACCATCGATCAATGGCTTGGGCTCCACCCAAAACCTATCAAACTCCACAAACCCAACTGACTCAACCTTTGAAGCAATGTGATTCAATTGTAGGAAGGAGCCATTAGGGGCGAGCAATAGTGCATAAACATAAACTCATTTGTAGCCTAATCCGCATTGTATAAAATATAAGCTATGCCCATAAAATTTTAAAACCATGTAAAACTAGATAGTTGGTAATAGCTGGAAGTCATGTAGAAACTTTTTAAATTGAAAGAGATGTGCTCTCTTTATCTTCTATGAAGTTAATTAATTTTTTCTTTGATCAAGATGCATAAACGCATAAATCCTATAAAAATTTATTTCATGTACGCTTACATCATTTACTATAATCTTACTTTTTACAAGATCAATCATTCTACCTACAGACAAATTTACAAAAAATAATCATTCACAATTTTTTATTCTCGCACTATAATATACTTGTGGACCTCGGGATTTTTGGCAAATTTTTTTTTGGCCACGGTAAGTCATAGGACCACTGACCTTAGTTGTTTTTTATTTTATTTTTTTATTTTTTTGGAATCTCATCCTTTTACTTTGAGAAGTTGATACCATACTATTGGGTTACAACTTTTAGTAAATTACTAACAACAGTGATTATGAAGCTACAAAAATGATATCATGTCACCAAAGAGCTAACCATGAGAGTTAAACTAGGTACATTTATATATAAACTATAAAGTTACTATCATTGCACCAGTTTCCAAATCCGTTTTATCTGCAACCAATCCAAATGGGTTAGGTAGTATCTAGTTTGTCAAGGTATAATTATTTGTTTTTAATTCAAAAAATATAAATAGAATATAAATAAAAATATGGATTTATCTTACGTACTTTGTCCTGAATACTTGTTTGGTGCGCTTGTGTTTTTGTAAGACTTTTTTGTTTTTCTTTTTTGTTTTGATAATGTAAAACGAGATTATAAGATTCTATTCTATGCAATATTAGAGTTGAACAATATATAAGATATGGTAAAGAAAACACAAAAAAAAAATCTATTAAGAACACAAGAGTGTGACATATTATATATAGTAAGCAACATCGAAACTGACATAAGGTGAGAAGGTAATTACAATTTACATTATAAGTTTAACTTAAAAGGAAACTCAAGACTCTCTCTCATTTTATTTATTAGTAAAATATTCATAAGGTTCAAATTTTATAACAAGCATGAATCTACGCCTTGAAATTAAAATTGATGAAATTTTCTCCAATTTCAATTCAGAAACGTTAATCCTATAGTTGGAAACATATAGATTACAAATATTCAGCTATTCTCAACTCACATTGGCATCACTCTCCTTCTTGAGTCCCCTTTTTCTATGACTTTGAAAGTGAGCCAACAAATTATCCACATACTTGTCTTGTGTATTTCTGTCGCCAAACAACCCCCTCATCTCTTTGACCTTTTCCCTGAATATCTTCCCTCCTTCCTCTACCATCACCAACCTCAGTGACTCGGCAACTGAGTCCCTTGTAAATGAGCCGTCTTGCTCATCTCTCAATATTGAGTAGCCCATTTTCTTCTCTTCCAAAACCCTAGCATTCAACCCTTGCTCCGCCAAAAACGTCAACAGTATAAGAGCTCTCCCAAACTGTACTCCCTCCACGACCGAACTCCACCCTGAGTGAGTCAAGAACCCACCCACTGAGTCATGACTCAGTATCCTGAATTGAGGAGCCCAACCCATGCACACCAACCCACGTCCTTTGGTTCTCTCTTCAAACCCTTCCGGCAACTCGATCACCTCCGTATCAGCCATCCCACGCCGCGTCCTTAGAACCCAAAAGAAGGGTAACTCGGATAGCTCCAACCCTAGAGCTATCTCAGTGAGTTCAGCTTGACTCGGTTTCGCCTCGCTCCCAAATGCAACATAAACCACTGACCCTTTACCCTGCTTATCAAACCACTCTTTCATTTCCCTCCATGTATTGTCCCCCTCGTTGTCATGATACGCTATTGCTGGTAGTTGACCCACCGGAATAACGGGCTTTGGCCGGTGAATATCTCCGAGAACTCGCAACCATTCGGGTTCAAACTCATAAGAGCTTCTCAGAATCAACGCATCACACCCATCAATGCTCGCTCCCATGCGATAAGCACCGGTAACGCTTTCACCGTCTCCTTCCACTTCGTCGAAAATTCGCAAAATCTCAAAGAGTCGAAACGCAACTGTTGATTTGAACGGAACCCAATTGGGTGGGGAGGTGAAGTCCTCCGGCTTTTTCCGGGAATCGTTTTGAGGTACCATCATAAGTAAAGCTGGTCCGATATAGACCAAAGAAGAGGCAATGAAAATACTGAATAGAGCACTTGAAATGTTGAGCTTTGCTGTAATTGGGCCTAACCAATAAGGTATAATGTCAAATATAACCCAATCAGGAGCAGAAGCTTCTAGAAAGCTGATCATGGGTTGTTGGAGGAGATCATAGGCTATCTTGAGGTACTTGACCATGTGGTAAGGTAGGTCGGAGGTGGACTCGGCGTCTTCGGGGAGGTTTTCAACGTGGGGTAGAGGAAGTTTTACAAATTTGATGAGATGGGCTAAAGTTGGAGGAAGTTTTGGAAGTCGATCGATGTTTCGTGGAGTGGATACGAAGGAGATTTTGTGACCCTTTTGGGCGATGAGCCTTGAGAGCTCCAGGAAGGGAAGCATGTGACCAAAGGCTAACCATGGGAACATAACTACGTGTAGCTTACCAGTTTCGGCCATAGTTAAGGGAGGTACTGATTCCATGGTTAGAGAAGTTGGAGTTGTTGTGATTCCAGGTCTATATATATATATATACTACAGTACTAGCGGAATAGAAATCAGAGTGTAACCCTAAGACTCCTATTATAAGCGGCATCATTTTATAATAAATAAAATAAAATAAAAAAATAGAAAACCAAGAGTTTTGTCTGAGTTTGTGATCTCTCGTAAGCATCGTCACTAGTGTCCAGCGGAATATATATATATATATATATATATATATGAAGTACTGAAGGAATATTAATAAGAAAATGTTAAATCTGATGAATTTATTTTATGAATTTCTATCAGATGTGCGATTGATAATATTATTGGGACTTCGTGTATGGAGAAATTTCACTAATACTAATGTATCATTTAATTGCCACATTATTTATGATAAAAATTTATAAAATAATTTCATAACGCATAATTGCTGATATTAACAAGAGTGTAACCCTAATACTCCTGTGATAAGCACATCATTTTATATCACAATGATTTGTCAAAGTCCAAGATTGCATGCGATGGGATAAATAAAATAAAATAAAAAAAGTAGAAAACGAAGAGTTTTGTCTGAGTTTGTGATCTCTCGTGAGCATCGTCGGTTTAGTCGTAGTCTTTACTAATAAATATGGTGGATACAATTTCTCACAGAAGACTTTTGGTTTGTGGAAACGAAAAAAATATAGTGGGTCCTATGGTAGTGACATGATTTATGTATTTGTTTTTTAATTGAGCAATGATATTCTCGGTTCGAGAGTTTATACAAAAACGAGTTAAAAAGGGGTTGTGCCGTTGTGCGACTCTGGCTACTCTTTAGGCTCTGGTGTGATTCCACTTTGTTTGGGCTTTCTCCCTCGATCCTGGGCTTCTGGCCTGTCCTTTTGGAACCCTCTATACAGCTTAGCATATATACAATTTGCTTAACTTTTGGGAAAGATAATAATAAGTGGACTAAACACACATATATAACTCAATAATTTAATTTGAAAAAGAATTGGAGAGAGGAATACTTCGAAAATATTTTATTCCACTTACATTTGGGTTGAGTACATGTTTATATAGGCTTCAACAACATATATGTAACAATTATATATAAATGTCTAATTACTCTCATTACGAAACTAACATAACTTTGAGTAAGCTTAACTCTCACTAATATAACCTATAAAGGATTAACTCTCATGCCTTTGATTTTACATAACCTCCACCATCACACTTAGACAACTTACTACCACTAAACTAACTTGATAAATGCACACATGCATATACCAAATACTTGAAAGACTAAATCCTAAAATCAAGTTTATTTTTCAAATCCCCGGCCACAAACTTGATTTTGGCTGAAATTCTTTTACGATCTTGCAAGATGTTCCTAATTGGTCTGAGTTCCACCTCCTTCAATTGCTATAGTCTTCTTGACCATTTCCATTGATGTGTAGGGTTTGTGAAAAATCTTCAAATGCTTGTATGATGTCTTCAAATGATTAAATCATCCATTTCTTTCTTCCTGAATTCTTGATACTTCTTGAAATTCATATATGCTTCTTCTTTAGAATAAAAAAACAACTCCATATTTGCCCAACCTGTGTAAATTACAAAATTCTCCAACCCATTTTGCAAAAAGCAATTTCAAAAAATTCCTATCAACTTGAGCTTCAATCTCATACTTAATTGGAACTTTCTTCAAGAAAAGTTTATCACTCTCCACAAAATGAGCAATATTATCATAATCTTTGATTTATTTTTCCAATTGTGATGAATATGAAAAAAATCATAATTTCATAAAATAGGTCAAATTTAACTTCTTGCAAGGTGGAATTTGTAATCATACTTCAAAATGTTAACTTACAAACTTCATGAACTTTTGCCTCCTCTTTAGCACTTTCTTCTTCTTCTTCAACTTATCTTTTCTCTTCATTCTCCTCCATTTTTCCAATCTCTTCTTCAATACCTTTCTTTAACTCTTTCTTATTCACCATTTCAAGTTATCCTTCAATTTCTTCATGTCAATGTGTGTAACAAGCCTCTTCATAATTGATTATCTTCAAGACTTTCATAGTATTCCTTTTTAAACTCATCTTCCTCATAGCATTGTACCCGATACTCTATGGGTAGTGACTCACCTCTATGATTGTACATGATGGTCTCAAGTATTTTCTAAACACAACTTGGAGTTTTGGACTCTCCAAAATGCTCCCAAATTTGTTGATGTATTACATTTTGCAACACTAAAAATGCTTTCTCTTCTTTCTTTGCAGACACTAAGAGGCCATCAATTGTATGCAAAGTTTGAGAAGTGTGATTTCTGGTAGAGGGAGGTGAATTTCTTGGGTCACGTAATATCTGAGAAGGGGATAACGGTGGATCCAAGTAAAGTGTCAGTAGTTTTGCAGTGGGGGTAACTTACCTCACCTTCAGAGATTCGTAGTTTTTTTGGGTTAGCTAGTTATTACCGTAGGCTCATTCAGAGCTTCTCTAAGATTACTAGTCTGCTCACCCATCTGACTAAAAAGGGTATGCCTTTCGTTTGGGATTATTTTTGCCAAGTGGTGTTTGATGAGTTGAAGAGCAGGTTGACAACTACACCTGTCCTAGCTACCCCTCAGAGCGGAATTGAGTATTTCGTATAGATGCGTCATTACAGGATTTAGGATGTGTGTTGATGTAGGAAGAGAGGCCAAGATCATATGCTTCGTGTAAGCTTAAGCCTCATGAGCTTAATTACACGACTCATGATCTGGAGTTGGCAACTGTAGTGTTTGCTTTAAAATTTTGGAGGTATTACCTCTTGGATGGGACCTTTAGATTGTTTAGTGACCACAAGAGTTTTCAGTATCTGTTCTCACAAAAAGAGCTGAATATGAGGCAGCACAGGTGGTTGGAATTCATAAAAGATTATCACTTTTTCATCCAGTACCACCTAGGGAAAGCGAATGTAGTAGCTAATGCACTTAGTCGCCGACCCTACGCTAGTCTTTTAGCTCTATTTGAAGCAGAATAGAATGATTTGGGCAGCGTTGCTGCTTTAGCTGATGCTTTTGTAGTGTGTGTAGTGGTTACACCAGCTATGATTCGGAGAGTAATTACAGATCAACTTACTGACTAGTAGTGTATAGAGAAAGTGGCCAACTTGAAATCTGGAGAGGTACCATTCTATACAGTGGGTACAGATGGGGGATTGAGGTACAAGGGGCGGTTAGTACTTCTTCCCAAAAATGAATTGAAAAGAGCAGTGATGAGTGAGACCCATAATTCTCAGTTTTCAGTACACCCGGGAGGGGATAAAATGTACTAGGACATGAAACGATAGTTATGGTAGGCAAGCATGAAGAAGGACATTGCTATATTTGTCTCTAAATGTAGCACTTGTCAAATGATCAAGATTGACCACCAGAGACCGCCGAGATCTTTACAGCCACTACCTATACCAGAGTAGAAATGGAGAGCATTTCTATGGATTTCATTGTGGGACTTCCCACCTCACAGCGGAATCATGATGTTATTTGGGTTATAGTGGACAGGTTGACAAAATCAACCCATTTCTTGCCAATTCTCTCGGATTACACCTCAGAGTAAGACGCGAAACTTTACATTGCAGAGATAATGAAGCTTCATGGCATACCTTAGTCCATTATATCGAATAGATATCCAAACTTTGTTTCAGGTTTCTGGGAGAGTTTTTAGCAAGCTATGGGTACAGTGCTACACTTTATTATTTTTGGGTTGGACCGTAGTAGTGTATTTGTTTTATTTTTATTAAATTTATTTCACAATTGGGCTAGGGGGAGTTAAGCTGGATCATTGTTATACAGGTTGTTTTATATTTATTTAGGTGTTGGACTGTATATGTCTGTGTGTGTGTGTGTGTATATATATATATATTTAGGTGTGGGCTAAATATATTTATCATTATTATTATTATTCTCTTTTAATTCTTTTAGTAATAATATTGGTAATTATAAAAGAAAGAAAAATAAAGAGAAAAAGAAATAGGATTCTGTCGTTTGTTTACGCACAGTACGCACAGAAAATGAGAGAACAATAGACGCTGGAGAGGAGGGAGAGAAAGAGTGATTCTGTTCAAGATCAAAAGGCAAGTTCATACTATACGTACACCTTTCATTTGGATTTATAAGCATAGATTTTTATTTGTGTTATTTGATTTGTATGTATGTGTATATATATATATATATATGGGTTTCTGTATGAATACGTATAATGGTATCGGATTGTTGCTTGCATACATATGTAAATTAGTGTATTAGTTACTGTGAGGATATACATGTGTATAGTTATATACGTGTGTGTCTATATAGATATGCATATATGTTGTATATATATAAGCATGCCAATTCGTACATGAACATCTAAATTCTGGTTTAAAGGATTTTAATCTGATTGTTGTGTTGTTCTAGCTCTTGTGGATGATCCTTAAATATTGGGATGTAGATGGTTGAGAAATTTGATAGAATTTTGAATTTGAAGTTGAAGAACCCTAGAAACTTGAATTTGGGGGTTTTTTATTTAGGCCGCGAATGGAGGAACTTTTTGTACCAATTTAAAGCTTAGATGAAATGGAGTTGAATGGTGTAATTTTTAGGTTGATTTGAGGCGACTAGGTGGCCAAAATAAGGCCGTGAAGGGACAGAACCGTGGTTGGGCACTACTACTGGTAGTTGTAGAAAAAAAAAATGAAGAAGATGAACAGGGCAGCGCACGCGCGCCCATGCGCACTACCGGTGCGTGGGGGTGCGTGCGCCCTGTTCCGGCAGCCAGCCAAGACTGAAAAAATTCCCGTTGGGTCCCACTCGCCGAACCCAACCTCTAGGCCCAATCCGAAAAATAAAAGTATTTTTTTATTTTTAAATCATTTTAAATTGTAGAAAATAGGAAAAATATTTTTAAAATTTTTTGAAAAATTCCTAAAAATTTTAATGAGACTTTTAGAGCAAAATGTGCATGGAATCATAAATTAGAGCTAGGTTTAGATACACTCGTATAATTTGCAATGTAGGCTTTTTATGTGGGATTTTCTTTTAATTGTTTGTTTAGTTTCCTTTATCTATTTTCTTTGCAATCATAAATGTACAGGGTTAATTTGTTTGTTTTCATAGTATGTTCATTTTATTTTATTTATTTTATTCATGTGACTATAAGGTTTTCCATTATATTAATATGCATGCTTTTAAATATGTTGAATTTTTATTTAAAGGAATATGGGAGGCATGTGAGGATTGTCAAATGCCTAATAAGGTATTTAATATATATATATATAAGGGAGGCATGTTAAGATTGCCTAATACCTAATAAGGTGTCTGTAAAACACGAAAGTAAGCATGTTAGGATTGCCTCATACCAATAAGGTATTTACTTAATAAGTGTTCGGACATATATGGATTGCTTTTGGATTAAACATAGAAAACGAGTTCCATAATTTGTGTGATAACGGATGGGTTGGTACAGTGGTTAGGATGGTTCTATTTTGGGACAGGAGCTAAATGAGAAAATGATATACGTATATATCTATACATTTTATGATTCCTCATATAAAGGATATGTTTATCAATCCTCTGCTGGGTGGTAGTAGAGGGAACTTGCTCGTGGGTTTAACCCACTTTGTTGATATTTCAGGTTCCAGGCCGTTTCCACCTCGAGGTTAGAGTGTGGAGTTCGCAGAGCGTAGCAATTATCTATCCTTACCAGACTTCAGTGTAGGGACTTAATTCTTTTCTAAAAAGTATTTACTTTTATTCTTCTGGGTTAAGGAGTCCTTGAGTTAAGAAACTTTCAAGTTGTACTGTTCAAACTAATATTTTGTTTATTTAACATTATTTATTATTTCCTTTAGAATTTTCTTTTAGTATTTATTATTTTCTTTCTCCTATCATTTGTATTATGTGCTTGTGTGCTATCAATTATAGGTATTTCTTATGTTTTATGTATGAGACTGGTCACCTTATGCGTGAGATTGTAAGGAGTATTTCATAGTGAAACATTGATTCTTTGTCGCCTAGAACCATCGGTCATTGTTACAATGAGATGAATACAAAATAGGAATGTAGGAGCCATTCGGGAATTTTCACAAACACTTGGTGTGCAAACTTTGAGAACACAAGCTTCAATGTTATTTGGTTAGTGTAATCTCCCAAAATCAACACAAATCCTCCAAAGATCAATCCCATCCACCAATTAAACTTAAAAACCATCACAAATATCAATCACAATGATTCAATATATTAAGCATAAGATGTAGTGATAGTTGAGGCAAAGTGTGGGGAATAGAGAGCGAAAGATACACAAGGAGAATGTAAACCCAAAATGAAACAAAAGCATACATGCAACTTTTAACCCTACTCGCTGAGCCTAGCTAGACCGGTCCAGCCTTCACGTTGGATCGGTCCAACTGGCTAGCTTAGCCAGTTGACCAAGTTTGACCCCCTTTCCAATTTTTGGGAAAAAATGCCTTAAAAAACAAAAAGCAAAATCCTAAAAATCTAGAAAATTAGGAAAATAGTTTTGGCATTTTATTTATGTGAAAATAATAAAATAATAATCATATAATCATTAAAATCAATTTTTCACATAAAATAACAATGAGTTCTAAAATTTTCGAAAAAATTCAAGAAAATTCATAAATGCACAATTTTAAAACTCATAAATTTGCCAACAAAAATCATCATTAAATTCATAATCATGGCAAAATTTCTAATACACAAATATTTATAAAAATTTAAAAATTCATCTAACAAATCCATGTGTGTGTGTGCGCAATCCAACATCATTAAAAATTAATCAAATTCCTTTGATCCATCTTTTAAAATGCATTGGATGTTAAGCAACTAAAACCACACATGATCAAATTATTTTTTATTGAATATATCTCATTGGAGATTTATGTCATAGTAGTAGTTTTGAACACATCCCGAAGGTAGCCTTTTCTTTTTATCTTAAATTTTTAGATTCATTTTTTTTCTTTTCTTTTTATGTTGAAGAAAGATAAAATCTTTTCTTTTCATTCATTTTTTTTCATTGATCATTTAAGTCTTCAATGCTACTCATGCAATATACTCTTGTTAACTTCATATTAGTTTTAAATTAATTCTCTCAAAGTTAGACTAGTGCACAAATTGTATAGACTCAAAAGATTCACCTCTAAAATGAAATAAATATAGCACATTAGTCATCAATTCTTAGGTCATAAACTCAAGTATTTCATCCATTGATAAACTAAGTGTCCCAATCATGTATTCATAAATCAAAATGAACTTAAGCAGAAATATAAAGAATTCATATTATTTCATAGAAAAATATGACTTCCATATTCATCTGATTATTATCAAAAATAAACAAAATCTAACATAATCTAAAAGACATGGTCGAATGAAAAACAAATAATGAACATAAGTTCAGTCCATGACCAAGACCTATTAGGATAAATCTCATAGTATCAACAAGCACAAACTTTTTCAAATTTTCCTTTCTCATCCAAATTATTTTAACATGCAATCTATCAGAAAAATAATATAGAGAAACAGAAACATCCTTCTTTTTATTTGAATTCTTTTTAGCTTGAGAATTTTTGGGTTTGTTCCAATTATATGGCTTTCTAGCATAAACCCTATTCTTAGAAAAATAATTGTGCACATAAAAATTAGAATTAGAATGTTCTCTCTTCTTATAGCAGTAGTGTTGACTATATCCATTCTTACCATAAAAAGTATAATGAAGTATATTGGACACAACATTAGCATGCATAGACTCAACTTGAAGCTTAGCTTTGGGTGCAGACAAATTCAAGTTCTTGGGTTTAACAAACACAGTTTTACCCTTAGATGATGACCTAACAAAACCTAGTCTAGTCTTATCTCCTACAGGTTTACCAACACTAATCATGCTATCAAACTTAATCTACCCAGATGTAAATGCACTCAATTTCTCTTGTAATTTTTTCAATTCAGGTTCAAGAAAATTAATTGTAGCAACAAGAGTATTTTTAGTAGAAATAACTTAACTTATCTCGCTTTCGAGAAACTTGACTTTACTTTAAAGATTTTGATCATCAGCTTTGCTTTCTTCAATTAGCTTCAATTGCTTGTCATTTTCTTTCTTCAAAGTTTCTTTTTTAATTTCCACTTACTTCAGCTTCTTAGATTTCTTATTATAAGCTTCTAGCAAATTCTCGAAAAGTTTTGGCAGCTTGTTCTCACATGGTTCTTCATCCGACTGCTTTACTTCTGAATCATCAGACCTTACTTGATTGAGAGTAGTGTACATCTCTGATTTACCTACATCAGAAGAAGAATTATTAGCAATATCATCATTAATATGAGCAATAAAATCAAAAGCATCATTCTCAATAGAAGAATCACTATCAGAACTAGAAGACTCAGATTCAGAAATAATAGCTTTCATGGCTTTCTTTTTATCTTTCAAAATTTTTTTTGCACTAAATATATTCTTCTTAAGATTTGGACATTAAGTAGATGTGTGACCTTTACCACCACATGTCTAACAAGTGATTTCAGAATCCTTAGAGTCATCAACTTCTTTTGCCATCATATCCTTACCTTTCAATGATGAGCCTTGACTATGAAATTTAAAAAGACTTCCTTACCTAAGATTTCTATCATTTTCATATTTAAAGATCTTTCTAAATTTTCTAACAAAAAGTACAACATCATTATCTGAATCATATTCAAAACTTTCAACTTTTTTAACTTCAGATTTTAAAGAATTTGAAATATTTAACAAACTTGAAGACTTAGAAGTCTTTGAGGTTTTTAAAGCAAATTTTTTTGTTTTATAAAGTTTTGAATATTTAATCTCAAAAGTTTGAATTGATCCAACTAATTCTACCACCTCCGTAGAATCAACATCTCTGCTCTCATCTAAGGCTTCCAACTTGGCTAGCTTGGATCCTATTTGTCAATGATTTTAAGATTTTTCTAATAATCTAAAAAGAATGAATTTTTTCACTAAGGTTAGCACTACTTTGAACAATTTCATTAAGCCTAGAATAAAAATCAGAAAACATCTTATCTTCATCCATTCTAATTGTTTTAAATTTAGTAGCTAGCATCTGTAACTTTGATTTTCTTACCTTAGTGGTACCCTCATGAGTTACCTGTAAAATATTTCATGCTTCTTTTGAAATGAAACAAGCAGAGATTCTAGCAAATTTAGAAGGAACAACATAATTGAATATAGCACATAAACCCTTGTTGTTATTATTAGCATATTCATGTTCAGCATTAGAGTATATTGATTTATCCTTATCTACAGTCACATCTGCATCAATAGTACCAATGGTAGTGGTAGGAATTGTATAGCCATTCTCTACAACCATCCAAATTCTCTCACCTTGAGATTTGACAAGGCTTTTATGTGAGAATTTCAAAAAGTATAATTTGAACCATCAAACAAAGAAGTTCACTGAATCAATCGACCCTATTTCATACTAGATTCCATGATGATTTTTGAAAACAAAAATAAATTTTGATTTTAAAAATACTTCGCAAAGAATTACTCACAAATTAGAGAATACTGCTCTGATACTAATTGTGAGTTACGCGGTGTGAAAGCGACTACGAAAGTTAGATTTAAAACCTAGAGGGGAGTGATTAGGTTTATCTTCTTTTTGCTTAATTATTCAGATTATCTAATTTTAATTTCAATTAATAATTAAAGCAATCTCACAAAGTAAGTAAATAAAATAAAGTGCAGTGAAGTAAACGAATGCACCAGATATACGTGAAAAATTCAGATAAAAAAAAAATCACGGGTAAGGCTTTGTAGCCCTGGATAAGCAAATTCACTATCATCAAAGCAAAGTATAATAGACTCTATCTCAGACTCACACCCACTTCAATTTAACAAGAACTCTGATACAGAACACCTCAGGCTTACAATTGCGACTATCTCGTTAAACTGCTGTAGATTCTCAACTAACATCAAAATACTCTCAGAAGGGTAACTGAAAGAACACAAATACTCAGCAAGTATTATACCCCTTCATAGCTCGATCTTCTTATCCTTCCTCACCAATGAATAGTTGTAGAAGAAACTAATCTAATAACTTGATCACAAAGAAATCTTCAATACGGTATTCGAACAGTTGATCAAACAAATAGAGAACACCCTAAATCACTCAGAAAATATGTGTGTACTCTCAAAAATATAAAAAAAGAATTTGAGAAAAAAATCTTTTCCTTAGAAAAATATCTTAATGATTTCTCTCTCTAAGATCTCTATCTCTTGTATATTGAAAGCATAATTGAGAAAGAAACCATATGAGACTTTTATGGAGATTAAAAATCCTAATTTTTCTTAAAAAATAAGTTAAAACCCAATAGGAAACAAGTCCCCACATTTTAGAAAAGTTCTGGGTCCATTCCAGGTCAAAACAAGACAAAACTGGTCAAATTTCACAGACCAGATAAGCTGGACCAGTCCGGGCTTCACTTGGACCAGTCCAACTCTTGTAGCATACTCAACAGGAGTTATTGAGACCTCTTGGACCGGTCCATCCTTCACTTGGACCGGTCCAACCTTGAAAAGTTTACTATTTTGCTTAAAAATTCCTCTTTTCAAGGTCGGAACCTCCCGGTTTGAAATATATGTGTTCTCACCACTTTACCTAGACTATGTGACTCTTATTTGTGATCAATGATATCCTTATACATTCAAAACCGTCTTGAAACATTAATCGATTGAATTCTCGTCCAGACCATTGATGGGTCTTCTTGAAGATTCAAGCTTCATACTTTGACGAACCTTTGCATGGTTGGTGTAGAATTTCAAGCTCGCTCTGAGACTTCAATTACATGATCAATGGTAGAAATATAACTCAATCAAGTTTAATTTTGACACCGAAGATTGCCAATTACAAGAATATACGTCACAGAGGTAGCATGAAACGAGGTACCTGGATTCACAATCCAAAACTCATTATAGGAATCCAATGATAAAACTAGTGCGTTGTTGTCTTCTTTATCAGTAAGATTAATTGTATACTAACCCCCTTTATTAGTACATTCCTATTGTTTTCTCGAAGCTTTATAATCTCTTTTGAAATACTCTTTTTTTTACCATAATTCTAGTAGCCCTTTGGTTTCTGCTCACCTTGTCAAGGTTTTAATTGACCATTTTTCAACTTTGATTTGCCACAATTATTTTGATTTCCTCTGTTGTTTTTTCTACCTCTTTCATCAGTACCCAACGCTGAACCAGACATAAAAGATTCTCCAGAGTTCCTCCTCCAAAATTATTTTCCTAAGATAAATCCAACAACATCTTCAAATTGTAACTTTGCAGTTGTAGAGGAATTACTCATTTCAACAACCAATCCATCCTAGCTATC
This sequence comes from Cornus controversa, assembly GCA_026545225.1. Classification (NCBI taxonomy): domain Eukaryota; kingdom Viridiplantae; phylum Streptophyta; class Magnoliopsida; order Cornales; family Cornaceae; genus Cornus; species Cornus controversa. The sequence continues at coordinate 25,319,127 of CM048846.1, read as the reverse complement.
TGGCAAACTTGACAAGAGTAGTAGAGCTCTTACCTCATCGTCGAACACTATACTAACTGATTCAACAACTTCTTCGTTAAATAAATCTTATTTTATACAGAAGGTTTTTCGTACATCATCTCTAATACTTCCAACAATATTATTGTCATACATCTTCTCTTTAGAGATTGATGAACCTAGAGAGGGAGGGGGTGAATAGGTTCTTCGATTTTTCTTCTTAATATTGCAAGTTTGGCTGGAACATGCAATCACACAATTATAGACACACAGATTTATAGAGAAAAACTCCAAGGTAGGGTAAAAAACCTCTTCGAACTGAGTTCTACTATGTCTGAAAAGGTAGTACAGTAATTCTCTTAATTACTCTTGCACTCACCCAACTTACAACATAGTCGCTCCAGCACTCAACCGAGTTCACAGCCTCCATAGGGCTGAACCACTCTCACTAAATCTTACAACAGCTTTTTCGCTCTCAACCCAGCCTAGGCTTCCCAAAGCCCAAGCTATCTCTCACCAAATCTCACCACAATCACTCACACTCCCCCTGTCCAAAGTATCCCAATACTTTGACTATACATAGTGATAATGGAGTCAATTCGATGTAATGAGCAGCGAAAAAAGTCTTCAAGATTTGTATGTTAGTCTTCAAGGTTGATTTTGATAATGATTAAGGCCCTCAATCTTCTTTGGCAGATAATGACACTAGAACTCTTCAAAGATGGTCTTCAATATGAATTACACAATGAAGCTTGAACTTTTTCACAAATAGGCTTCATACTGTACAACCTTAAAGTATAGCTGTAACGGTCTTGTAGAAGAACTCTCTTTCAAAGACTTCCATTCTCAGCTTCTTGAGCAACCAATCAGCTTGAAATTCACTTCAATCAATGGTCTGTGTATTTCTTTGTCTTCGTACCTATTCTTAAAATTGACACAATTGCAACTAGAGTAGACGTTAGTAGTACAGGAATTATGGATGCATGACTAGCATTATATGTTCAACAAAGTTAGTAAAAGTATTCAACAAATTCAGCATAACAATTACTTTAAAATATTAATTTCAGCACATTAAAATCAGTATTTCAGCAGCTCATAGACAACAAGTTTAGTACACTAAACTCAGCATATAAGCAAATCTAAGACAACAATAACTACACTTTAAAATCAACACATCAACAATTTTAAAACAACAAAATCAGCATCAATGTTTTAGAAACACAGCAATTTAGCAATATTTAGACAGCAAATTCAGCACTTAAGAAAATCACCATCAACATTTTAGAAACACAGCAATTTAGCAATATTTAGACAGCATATTCAGCACTTAAGAAAATCAACATCAGCATTATAGAAATACAGCAATTCAGCACTTAAGAAAATCAGCATTAGTAATTTAAGAAATACAGCAATTCAGTACTTAAGAAAATCAGTATCAACAATTTAAGAGCTTAAAACCAACAGAAATAACAACATAGATGTTAACATAGAAAGCACATACTTATGATTTAGCAACACAAACAACAACTTAAAATTATCAAATCAAAATTATAATTTCACAACTCAGAACTCTCAAATAACAGAACAGATGAACGTGATCTCAGACCAAAAATAATAATCATAAACTAAAATATGAAACCCAAAACCGCAAGTTAATCCATAAGAATGAGTCAGTAATATGTAAACAAGAGTAGATAGGAAAGATTATACCACGTATTATGAATAGAGGTTTAGTAGGAGATCATTGAATACGAGTCAAGAGATCCGGTATTTAAACTTGGTCGAAGAACAAATCCAAGTATCAAAATTTGAGAACACTGAATCCAGTTCAAAAATTTAGAGCATAGCATCGTTGAGGAGTAAATCCAAGTTTCAGAACTTGAGATCATCACCGAGAAAATGGAACTTTGTGTGCATCAAGAGAGAGAGAGAGATGAATAATAGTATGAGATTCTCAATCGGCTGCCTTAGACGTAGTTGCTCAACTTACACAATGGTATGATCTACAGCCATGAACGACTTACTCTCTCTCTCTCAAATAACTTTGGTCTCCATACATTCCTCCAAGGTGCCTCACTCTTTCTCACTCTATCTCTTTCTCTCTTAAGCCTTCTCTCATACTCTACACAGTGCTGCACACACTTACCTTTTCTCTTTTTCTTTTTGTTCCTCTATATCAGAACCCTACTTGATCTAATTAACCTATATATATATATATATATATATATATATATATATATATATATATGTGGTGTGTGTGCGCCATGAAAATGAATCTCAGCCACACACGTCACATTCCTCTTCTCCTTTTCTTTTTATTTCTTTTTTTTCTCACCCACTATTTTTGTAGTAACCTTTGCGGATGGGTGTGAGTGGGCGGGTTGCGAAGACAGACACTGGGCTGAGCTACCACACTGACAGGGTACAGGGTGCTCAATCCCACGTCGCCTGGGTGTGGAAAAGGGGATGTGCTTATATGTAGTATTTTCTTTTCAAATGTTATGAGGCATTTTGGAATAAAATCCAAGAGCAAAATCGTGCGGGCTTAGGCTCAAAGCGGACAATATCATACCATGTGTTGGAGCGGGGTATTACAATTTTCTCTAACACACACATACATATATCAACGCCTAACCTCACTTATCGCCCCATCAGCAAGCATTTTATTTTTTTTAAAGGTTAAGAAACCCTAATGACACAAATTTTCAAAAATTCCCTTAAGACACCTTTGTCTTAGTATTAATTTTCAAATCACCCCTTTTTTTTGATAAATTGACTAACGTGTCCCTGCAATTTCATTAGTGCATAACATGAAAAAGCATAATAAAGCAGGATAATTAATTAAATCATAAAATTATGTGAAATGATACTAATGCCCTTACAGATCCTTTTTACATTAAAACTTGGGCAAACATATTCATGGACTGCTCGGACCATCAGAGATGTTAAAAAGAACTGATCGTACGAGACTCAATCGCATTGTTCCTATGGTTTTTGATCATGCACTACTCAATCTTCATCCTTTATCGAATCTGGTTTATTTCCCGAAAGTGGATGATATAAATCCTTCTAGTACAGATAATCTTCTATTTATATCCTCCAGATGTTGAAGTTCGAACCATTGAACCTTTCAATCTTCACTTTTGCATCTTCTGTCATTGCACACAACCTTGCTCTAATACTAGTTTTTGGGAACAAATGCTAGAAAACAGAAGAAGAACAACCAAATAAAAAATCACAACACAAATTTTACGTGGTTCGGCAAGATCGCCTAATCCATAGCTCACACTAGTTTCACTACGTGGTTGAGATGACATAGAAAACAACGATCACCTGGCTTGGAAAGCCTACAACGAAAATAAAACATCTCATACTAAGGTTCCCAAAATAATTTTGAAACAACTCTTTTTAAAAATAACATAGAAAAATAATCACCCAAATAATAGACTATCATCATAAATGGCTTGGCTCCACCTGAAACCTATCAAACTCCACAAGCCCAACAGACTAAACTTTTGAAGCAATGTGATTCAATTGTAGAAAGAAGCCACTATCGGCGAGCAATAGTGTATAAACATAAGCTCATTTGTAGCCCTAATCCGCATTGTGTAAAACATAAGCTATCAATTGTTATCTCCACTCATACAAGAATATTCACACTACATCACAGGGTTGCTCATAAAATTTTAAAACCACATAAAACTAGATAGATGGTAATAGCTGGAAGTCATGTAGAAACATTTTAAATTGAAAAAGATGTGCTCTCTTTACCTTCTATGAAGTTAATTAATTTTTTCTTTGATCAAGAATGGATAAACACATAAATCCTATAATAAAATGGGATGTAGCGCTTGCTCATTTGATTCAAAGAGTAAGGTTAAAGCCTTTCTACCATAGCACAGTTACCGTACGTTTCAGTTACTTCGTAATTTGATTATTCAATTTTTATTTATCTTATTAAAAAAAATTATATTTCACGTATGCTTCCATCATAGAATTTAACCTTTATTTTTACAAGATCAATCATTCAACCTATAGAAATATTTTTTAAAAAATCAATCATTCACAATTTATTATTCTCCCATTAATATACTTGTGGACCTCGGGATTTTTGTCACCACTAGCTAGCTCTCTTCTCTGTTAATTTTTTTTTCTTGGTAAGTTCTTCGATATCTGTCAATTTCAACTACCAAATTGATTATTCATAACCATAAAGGAAACTAAAGAACCTCTGTTATTTTATTAATTTTGTTACAAAAAACTATTATAAAATCAAAAACACAATCATGAATTGACACACAACTTAAAATCATGCCCCCACATAAATCACAAGGATTTATGTGGTTCAACCTATAACCTAAACCAGAACAAATGAAAATTTCAAATACTCAAGCCTCCAATCACTCTTTCTCTCACGCTCTGTTTCGCTTTAGGTGTGCACTCATATCCACACTCACAAATCCAAAAATGGATCGACTCCAAAAGGAGAATTGTCGTCATCAAGAACAACTTGAATAGGATGAGTAACCTTGTTTTGTGCTAATTATGCCATTTAGAGACGTCAAATGCAAAAACCAACTAAAAATTTGAAATCAGCATGAAAAATTGAGTCAAAATTACCTGAGCAAATTTTTTCTTACGTGGATGATGATGTGGACAAGTTAGATGCTGAGTGATTGATGTGGTACTTATGCTGACTTGACAAAAATATTTAGGCCGCTAAGATAATCTGGTAGATGGTGTGTTGGTGACGTGTCTAGGTGACGTGGTGACAGATCAGTTGTAGAATCTGATGTGGTTGATGACATGGGCTGACGTGGATGATGACTGAGCTAGGGCTTTTTTGGATGCACTAGCATGTGAGGAAGCTTTGGTTGGTGCGTGCAAGCGTGAATAGGAGCAACGACTGTGGGTGGCGCTGGAAGGTGCATGGGTGCGTGATTTGAGGGGCAGAAACTTGAGGTGGAGCATGAGGGCTCGTGCGGAGGCATTTCATGCTCATTCCAGCGATGTTTTGACGATATTATTGTGTACTATCGTCAGGTATACTCGGAATTGCGAAACGATATGAGGACCCAAAATTGTCAACGATTAGTGCTTGAACAACAAGGAGAATGTCATCAATAAGCGACACTGCTGGTGGATAATAACAGGCAGTTAAGACTTCAAAACCCTAGCTCTGATACCAAGTTAAAGTTATGAAAGACAAAGGATGAGAAAAAACTCTATATTGAATTGTATTGATGTGTATATGAACAATACATAAAAAAAAATGACCTATTTACATGTATATAATTTTGGAGGTTAGGTAAACTGAGGAAATAAGTAAAAGTATTATGGTATATGTAATATTTTGTGGTGTTAAAAAAAACCCTAGGTGGTTGAGCTTTTTAGGTTTGTTTTTTCTTTTATAAGTGAACTTTTTGGTTTTGTTTAACTAGAAACAAAGATGATCTCTTTAGTTTTCATGGAGAATGCTTGGTAGGTACTGTTAAATCTATGCTACTAGAAAATTCTGAAGCTTCTCTTTGTTTGGAAGACAATATGATATTTTGTGATTGCCATTTTGGTTGTTTCCTTGTAAGAATTATAGATTTGTATCCTTGTATTCCATTTTACTTCTTATATTTTCATAGTTACACCTGCTATACTTTAGAAGTAATAGTCGGAAGAAGAGTATCACAAAAAAAAAAAAAAAAAATTCTTCTAGTATTTAGTGAGAAGGGCAAATAAGGTATTTTAATTTCTAATAGAACTTTGTTGAAAATAAGTTTCAAAAGTAAGACTTTTTTCATATGGCCAAGAAAATGGTAGGAAAAGATATAAATATTGGAACAAGAGCTCTGTAAATAATTTTTCATATTTGGGTTGGAACTTGGAACTAAATGGTCGTAATTATGCATAGCTTTTATCGACGTAATACATTTAGTCGCAAATGCCACCGCCCGAAAAATTGGCGCTAGCTCTCGTTGCTTTGAATTTATGAGTATTTGCAAGAGGTCGAATCGATCAATTGGCATGTGCTTTGGGTTGGGTTAACTTGTATGTATGGCTTCGGCCTTCAAGTATGGGCTTAGGCCTTTTGTAGTTCTTGGCCTAATAAATTGGGTCTGTACATTTTTACTTCAATATATATACTCAAATTTACCTTTAAAAAAATTAAATAAATTTCCATTGCAACCATTCTCAAATTTGTTGTAGTGACACTTTAAAATTTATGGGTTGAAAGAATACTTCATAAATTAGAGTCTGTAGTAGTAAAAGTGAGGAGGCAATCTCCAATCCACCAATTCAAAGGAAACTAAAGAACCACTTGCATTTTATTAATTTTGTTACAAAAAAAAATATTATAAAATTAAAAACACAATCATAAATTGACACAACTCTAAAGTTATGTGTCACATAAATCACAAAAATTTACGTGAACAAACAGAGATTTTTTTTTTTTTTTTTTTTACCATACAAACAGAGATTTCAAGTACCCAAGTCTCCAACCACTCTTCCTCTCACGCTCTGTTCCGCTTTAGGTGTGCGCTCATATCCACGCTACAAATCCAAACACCTTGTCAAAACATGTTTCAGCTATTCAGAGTTGTAAAAGACACTTGTTATTCATTAGGTATTCAGCTTTTATCAACTCCATTGCCATCACTTTCCTTCTTGGGTACCCTTTTTCGATGACTTTGAAGGTGAGCCAACAAATTATCCACATACTTGTCTTGTATATCCCTGTCACCAAACAACCCTTTCATCTCCTTGACCTTGTCCCTGTATATCTTCCCTCCTTCCTCTACCATCACCAACCTCAGTGACTCGGCCACTGAGTTCCTCGTAAACCACCCGTCTCGCTCATCTCTCGGTATGGAGTAACCAATCTTCTTCTCTTCCAAAACCCTAGCATTCAACCCTTGCTCCGCCAAAAACGTCAATAGTATAAGAGCTCTACCAAATTGTATTCCCTCCACCACCGAACTCCAACCCGAGTGAATCAAAAACCCTCCCACCGAGTCATGACTCAGTATCTTGAGTTGAGGCACCCAACTCGTCCACACCAAACCACGTCCTCTGGTTCTTTCCTCAAACCCATTTGGCAACTCGATCACCTCCGTATCGGCCATCCCACGCCGCTTCCTTAGAGCCCAAAAGAAGGGTAACTCGGATAGCTCCAACCCTAGAGCTATCTCAGTGAGTTCAGCTTGACTCGGTTTGGCCTCGCTCCCAAATGCAACATAAACAACTGACCCTTTACCTTGCTTATCAAGCCACTCTTTCATTTCCCTCCATGCATCGTCCTCATTATCATCTTCGTCATGACAGGCCATGGCCGGTAACTGACCCAGCGGTATAACCGGTTTCCGGTGAATCTCTTCAAGAAGGGGTAACCATTCCGGTTCAAACTCATAACAACTTCTTAAGGCCAACACATCACACCCATCAATGCTAGCCCCTAACCGATACACACCCGGAACCTCATCGTCTTCTGCTACCACTTCATCAAAAATGCTCAAGATCTCGAAGAGTCGAAACGCAACCGTTGATTTGAATGGAACCCATTTGGGTGGGACCGTGAAGTACTCAGGCTTCGTCCTCGCCGGATCATTTTCCATTCCCATCAGAAGCTTTGCAGATCCGAAAAAAACCAAACTGGAGGCAATGGAGATACTGAAATAGACACTTGAAATGTTGAGCTTAGCTGCAATTGGACCTAACCAATAAGGTGCAAAGTCATACATAACCCAATCAGGAGAAGAAGCTTCTAGAAAACTGGTCACTGGTTGTTGGAGTTGATCATAAGCCTTCTTGAGGTACTTGACCTTGTTGTAGGGTAGGTCTGAAGTGGCCTCTGCGTTTAAGGGTAGGTTGGGGACTTGTTGGGGTAATGGAAGCTTGACTAGATCGATGAATGGGGCTAAGTTTGGGGGAAGTTTTGGGAGGCGATCGATGTTTCTTGGGGTGGAGAGGAAGGAGATTTTGTGACCCTTTCGGGCGATGAGCTTGGCAAGCTCTAGATATGGGGTGATGTGACCGAAGGCTAGCCATGGGAACATTACTATGTGGAGCTTACCAGGTGCTTCCGCCATGGTTGAGGGAGGCATGGACTCCGTGGCAACAACTTGAGATTGAATGAGAGTCTTGCCTTAACGAATTAATATACTGCCAAGTGCTAACAAAAGCAGCTTAATTGGCTTTTTTATTTAATTTTGTATTCAATAAATAAAACTTTATTAAAAGGGCTATTGTACCTTGGTTTTAAATTTTGATGTCGGGATTTCTGGAATAAAGCCACTAGTGATATTTTAAAAAAAATTCTTAGACAAGAATTTTGTGCATAATTGATTTTAAATAACGAAACAGTTAGGTGTTCCTTCGATAAAATTAAAAATTTTAAGAATTGAATTTTAAATACTAAAGTTCTCAAATAGTAATTAAAAATAAATAATTTTTGATAATTTTTTAAATTTTTAGCATTCAGCAGTAAGTGATAAGTGAAGTTTTTGTCACTTAAAATTTTATCTGATATTATGTGGTGTTTACCATTTTCAATAATATTCAAATTACGTTATCAAACGCACTTAATTAAATAATCGTTTAATTTGTTCAAAATTAAGTGCTCAATTGAGTTATCAAACAGCATATTAGTCACTTTTTGTCTAGATCCTCTATTGTACTAGATGTGAGTTGCGCGAGGCGGAACGATTACAAAAATTTGATTAAAATCTAGAGGGGGTGATTAGGTTTATTTGCACGTTTATTTAATTTTTCAAATTAATCATGTTACCTAATAATTGACTCTAGAGGGAGGTGAATAAGGTCTATGGCAAACGATGGAATTTTTTCAGTCTAACTTGTTTTGACAAAAGTTATCTTGATTAGACTATTTGGTGAGTGTATGTATTCAATAAGTGGGAATGTATATGTTCTATCTACAAGGTTTTTATGCACTTAAATGGTCTAGTGGATACGACAAGTGAAATGATTGTGTAAGTGCAACATATCATGCTTGTAGTAGTGTGTAGACATGTTAATTGGACATTTTATTAAATACAATGTATGCAACTTGATTGGCAAATGGATAATCAAATAAGTCATCAATCAATCAACATACTTCAAACATTCATCTCATCCTCCTCATGTGAATTAAAGCATATGAACTTATAGCATTCATTTATAAAGCATATAAAATTTAAACAAATGAAATGCTATTAAATAAAGAAGTTTAAGGATAGAGAAATACAAACCAAATGACACCATAAATTTTACATGATTCGGCCCCTCTTGCCTACGTCCATGTCTCAAGAGCAGCTCTTGAGGTTTCTACTATCAAGCTTCCCTTAAAGGTGGAAAGAGAACATTAACAATTGCCAAGTGCTTCTTTGCTTTATGAACACCACGCCGAGACTTCCTTGCCAAGCTCATGACTTGGACCTTCTTACTAAATGAAAACCTCACCAAGACTTCTTTACCAAGCACATGACTTGGGTTTCTTTGCTCAATGAAAACCTTACCAAGACTTCTTTGTCAAGCTCATGGCTTGAGCTTCTTTACCAAGTGCACCACTTGATCTTGCTTTCAAATAGGATGAATAAAAATTTAGGTACAATAGATAATATCCCTCAATAGATAGATATACAAATGATAACTCAACGGAGAATATCCCTCAATAGATAAATACACAAATTATAAGTCACATACCTAAAATTAGTAATGAAATACTCAATTGAAAGTTCTTCACTAAGATTTTGCTACTATGAATGATATCTAAGTGTTAAAAGCTCTTCACTAGGATTTTGCTACCATGATTGATATCTAAGTGCTTAGTTCAATAATGGTGGCTACCAATGGATTAATGATATGAAGATTAAACTTTAAGGTAATATATGATCATGAAGGGTTATGATAGTCTCTCTCTTGCTCTCAACTCTCTTGGCTTTCTCTTATCCAGAAATCCCCAATACAAATGGGTATATATAGGGTCGAAAGAGAATATACCCGTTTGGGGTCTAAAACTAGTTGTTATTTTGAATTTAAAGAAAAACAGTCAACTTTTTGCCTAAAGTAGTGACTATATTTGAGCCTTCAAAGTGTCAGATTCATACTGCCAGAAGAGTCGACTTTCTCAAAATAATAAGTCAACTATTTCACAAAATTTCATTAACGAAAGTAGAAAGATAGTCGATTATATGAAATGGAGTAGTCTTTTACTTTAGTGCTCTAGAAATATCAAAAATGTGATGCTTAAAAAAGTCAACTATTCAGGTTAAATAAGTCGACTGTTTTAAAACACATTTGAAAAGGCAATTATGTTAAAGCTTAAATGAGCCTAAAACATCAAGGACTAATGAACAACTGATTTATTAAGATCAAATCCTATTCTAAAATGTTAAGAACTAATCATGGATACTAAAATGAGATGTATGTGATCTTATAATCAATTTTAAATTATAAGATGAGTTTTTTTAAATGTTTGAACGTCCTTAAAGTCAACTATGGCCTTATAAAATAATTCAATTTGATCCAAGATTTTTGACTTCACAACTTCACTAAATGTGATAATTGCACATCATTTCAATATTATCTAAAGTTTTTCATGATTTAAATATATAAGTTCAAAACTTTATTACTCTCACTCCTAGACACTATTCCAAATGATATGATTGAAAGCCATGATCCTAGTTATGACTTAATAGTTAAGTTTTTCCAAAGCGTATGAAAACTTGAATTAACTCAACCTTAGTAAATGTCCCATGATATTATAAATGAAGTTCATGACCTATTACTTATTGTCTAAGGACTTATGAATGATGTGAATGGTATTCATTGGTTCTAGAACTTTCATGTGAGTACATTAAAATAACTTTACAAAGATTACATATACATTCACCACGTCTAAACTACCCAATCTTCAATGTCTTCATTGATATTGATATGTATTAGGTGAAGTCTTCTTTCTTTTGATTTTATTGCCTTCATCCTTTCGCAAGTTTTCATTGATTATCTTTGTCAGAATGTAACATGTTTAAGCACAAACTCAAGTAAACATTAAATTATAACACTCGCAATATTTTGTTATCATCAAAATAACTAAGATAAATTTGGTTGGAAACCTTGGTTCAACAAGTCCAATTTTAAATCCAATTAAAACTAAAGCAATCTCATAAAGCAAGTAAATAAAATAAAGTGTAATAAAGTAAGAGTGCACTAGATGTACATGTAAAACCCAGATTAGGAAAAAATCACGGGTGAGACTTATAATCTCGGAGAACCAAATCCACTATCTCGAATTAAAGTACAACAGACTTTGTTCCAAACTCACACTAACTCCACTTGATGAGGAACTCCTCAAACTTACTCTTGCGACTCATTCATCCAATTGCTGTAGACTCCAGACTGATGTCGCAATTATTTCAGAAGTGCAAACGGAAGAACACGAACACCCAACAAGTATTATGTCTTATTCATAGTGCGATATTTTTCTCATTCCTCACTAACAAACAGTTGTAGAACAAATTAACTAAACGATCTAGTAGTTTGATCAATAAGAAATATCTGAAGCAGCCTTTGAATAATTGATCAAAAAAATAGAGAAACATAATATAAATCACTCATAGTGTATATATGTGTGTGATCTCTAAAATATATAAATAGAAAAATAAAATTCTCTATAGGAAAAATTATCTCAATACTTTCTCTCTCTAGAAAATAATTTATTTGATGTATTTTGAAAGTTTAAGAAGAGATAAATCATATGAGATTTTTATAAATGTTAAAAATTCTAATTTTTCTTTAAAAAAAATTTAAAAATTAATTAGAAACAAATTCTAACATTTCAGGAAAGTTCAGAGTCAATTTCCAATCAAAATAGGATGTTGCAGAGCCAAAAGGCCACATCAGAGGGCTTGGACCGGTGCAACGTACCCATTCTTAGACCGGTCTAAGGCTTCTGTTTTAAAAAATTGAATTCCTGAGACTTTATGGACCGGTCCAGCTAAAGCTATGACCGGTCTAATCTTGAAATTTTTATTATTTTGCTTAAAAAACTCTAATTTTTAATGTCAGAACCTCCCATTTCGAAATATGTATTCTTACCACTTTATTTGAACTACGTGACTCTCATACTTGACCAACGATGTCCACATGCAATTGAAACGACCTGAAAACTTCAATCGATTAAATCCTTATTCAGATCATTGATATATTTTTACGAAGTTTTAAGTTTCATGTCTTTGAAGATCATTTGTATGTTTGTGCTCTATTTTCAATTTCATGATCAATTACAATAATATAAATAAAAGATTACAACTCAACTATAATTTTTTTTTTTTTGACATTAAAAATTATCAATTACAAATATATATATATATATATATATATATATATATATATATATATATATTCTTTCTGTAACCAGTCGTAGAGATTTTCAACAAAATTACAGTGGAGACTTCAAACGCTAGTCACTCCTACATCATCAGTACTATTTTCTAGAGAGGTAGATGGAACCATTAAATGTGATAGAAACAATTCGCAAAATATTTTTGTTGGAAAATAACAGATATAGGCCCATTCCTCGGTGTCACAGATGTCATTTTGCGAAACGTGTTGATAATGCAAGGGGGACAATGTGTCTTGGCGTGGATATCACTAGATTCACTGGGCATTTAATATTATATGTTAATTAGACAAAGTTTTCATAAAGAAAGGTTATTGTGTTTAAAATAAAAAAAATAAATAAATAAAGAAAAGTTATTATATTATTTTCTTTATTACAATATTATGAAGAACAGAATAAATCAAATTTAATTCAAGATACGATTACAATGGCACACAAAACAGAAAAAAAAAAAAAACAATTCGGTAATTAATTAGAATTTCCATTACTTCCACATGTAGTCTGAGATTTTTTAATGCTATGGAAGGGGGGACAACTGAATCTGGTAGTCCCCATGATATCTTTCTGTGTGACAGAAGCATCTTTGTGGAGTAGTAATTTTTCTAAATAATTTATTTCGGAAATTATTATTATTATAAAAAAAGGAACATTATTGAAGAGAAGTGTATGGATTGTGTTTCAATTCTACAAAACAAACAAAGAACTTTAGTAGCAATTTCTTACTCTAGTAGTCATCATTGCACATTTGTTTATATTTTCCACGAGAAAGAGATATGGATAAGAGTTTTGATTCTTATGGTCCATGTTGTTAAACATATAAAAAAAACAAAAGAAAACAACAACAAGAAGAAATTAATGAACATAAGAAGAAATTCCTATGATTCATTTTTTTTAGTTACCTAAAAAAAAGGAAGTCCTTTATTTTAATTTTTATTTTCTTTAATGCAACCTAGATTTTATTGACCTTTTTATAAGCGCATATATATATATATATATATATATATATATAGATTGTATGATAGCGAACAGGGATTTCGGCTCCGTGTTGTCACAACACAGTGCTAGCTCTAGCGCTTTTAACAGCTTATTTTGAGAGTTAAAACATTTTGAGACTCAATTTAATGTATTGACTCTTGAAATAAGTTGTTAACATTAATACATTATTTCAAGACTCAATTCAATTAGCAGCATATAGTCAAGAATTTGTACAAGTGGTTACGAACACAAGAGTTCGAGTCATAATTTATTTTTCACTCGAGATTTAATACGTCCTTCCAGTTCTAAACCCTCAAAAAATTTGTATTTACTATATATAAAAAATAAAAATTATAAAATTAAGTGGGTACATTAGTACCCACTAGTGCCTCTATCCATCCGCCACTGAATTCAATGATATTGAATTTCTTAAAAATAAGTTGTTGACATCTCGAAATAATGTGCTGTCATCAATAATATATTTTGAGAGTCATCAAATTGCTTCGATTTAGTGTATTGACTCTCAAAATAAGTTATTGAACATGCCTACGACATGCTACGATTCGGACTTGCACAAGGACGTCCTCCGTTCTTAGGCGCAAAGACCCTTCACATCGGACTACTAAGATAAATCATTTAATAGAAGGAAATGTCTCACAAACAACAAGTCTAAAAATTTATTCAGGAGAACGATTCTCTCTCTTTCAAGATTTGTCGAGATTTCAATTTTTTAAGAAAAATATGCATTTAATGCATTATTTGCTTTTAAAACTTCGGAACTATTCATTTAAAGTACACTAATTAGTATAAGTTGGATAAAAATTTCAAAAATAAAAGATATTATCGAAAGTATATTAAATTTTCAAATGGAAAAAGAATTTTAAATCAACAAAAAATAAAAAGAGGACAAGAATTTTGAAATAGAGAGAGTAACTAGAAACAAATAATTCCCCACCTTTTCTTGGCATGCATTTATCAATTTATTCATAGTTGAAAATTACATGACTCTTGACAACCGTAAATTTTGTAAGTTCTCCTTGTACCATTAGACCAACTTACGCATAAACTTTTCTCTCATCCAAGACCGCTAAACTAGTTGTTAGAAGCAGACTGGCTTACCCATAAATAACAATATCTTTGGCTTGTTAAAAGAGATCATAAAAAATCATATTTTCTTCAAATGGTTGGAGCAGAAGATTGCATAAATAACAATATGTCATAAATAATATTATTTGAAACAACACATATAAAGAAATTATACATAATCTTAAATCAAGACTTAGAGTCACTAAATAGTTTTTTTTTTACATAGTTGAAGAATATTATAGTACAATCGAAATATCATTATGTCATAACTATCTTCGGAATTTAAATAAGCCAAATTCAACAATCTGAAAATTCATAAAGTATCACTTTCTAGGAACCCACAAATTCTTCTTCGTCTAATCGTTTGTCAAAAATAAAATATAATTTTAAAAAATTATATTATAAATTCAAACACGTGTGTGTGTATATATAGGGGTTCCTAGATTTTCCATATATAATTTTGTTACTAATAGAATATCTGGTAAGAAATTCTTAATTCAGTTTTTAAAAACTTTGTCGAATTTTGGTCATCTCGCCAAAAACTTCATCAAACTTCGCCAGAATTTCTCCTGACTTCGTCACTCACTATATGTTAGACACATCTCTAATGCTCACCCCTAAGCCCTTTTATATGCGCCTTCTTTGCTAGTGATTAAATATTAGACTTAATTATGAGAACCCAAGAGTCATCGATTTCATGAGTTACAAAAAACCCATCGGTCACCTTGCTAATTTGGACGATAGAGATTACTTCATTAAGTAACTGACCAAGCAACCCATCAGACACATTTGATTCAATGCAAGACCTCCTGTGGCAAAATGAAATTCCAAGTCTCCTTCCACCGACTAGGCTACTTGTTTGCCTTACAAAATATGAAACTAAAAAAAATTAAAACAGTTTAGGGGATTTTATAAAAAAGAAAATATATATAATTTTGATACACATTCCAATGCTAGTCATGATAGATTTGAGGTATCATTTTGATGTCTAAAAGTCTAAGTGTGAAGTGCATTTAACGCTCTTGGAGGCAGAATGGAATGATCATTTCATTTTAGATTGTCTTTCTCTTGTTTGTTGTGCTAAATTAGAAATAGAATGGTCATTTTAAGTCATTTCCTTGTAATGTTCATTTCAACAAAATCATTCTACTTCTTGAGTAATAAAATGATCATTACATTTCTACTTATTACTCCTTCCGTCCCATAATTCTTGGAAGGATAATGCTACTCAGGCAGAAATATTAGGCAGAATTCATAGGCAAAAACTTTTAGAACCATTGGATGCATGTGGTGAGTGTATGTGGTGGGGTCTACTACATACATCGAATGGTTCTAAAAGTTTCTGCCTATGAATTCTGTCTAAGAATTCTGCCTGAGTAGCATTACCCTTCTTGAAATGTTTAGGGAATCCAACTTTTTATGATGGGACCTAAATTTTAATGTAATAATAAATGAATTTATATTTTAGTCCTTGTTTAAAAGTTAGTATTATTATTATATGGTGGGTCCAACTTTTAGAATAATAGAGTTTGAAAAGGGTAGTTTAGGAATTATATAATATATTTTAGGAAATAGACATATATTTTGGGACATTTCAAAAAAGAATAGTGGACTAAAATTATGTAACGGAGGGAATAATAAAATCATCATCTCTCTTCAGAGATCGACGTTGTTCATACAGGGGAGATCCTCGTGAATCATCTCGAGGGCAAAAGTAGTAGGCATCACATTTGATTTCTCGCTGCCAACAAGCTCGCAGGCGGCAATGCAGAGCAGCACCGTGATGTGCTTGCCGCTGGTGAGGAGAGATTATTGTATGGTTTCGTGGATGTGTGGTGGGTTTGTGAACAAAACAACCTCGTTTAGAGATTTGTTCACAGACTTGGACTTCTTCTACACTCTCTCCTTCGATAATTTCTTCTTCTCAACAATCGCATCACATAAAGTTTCACCATTTTTATTCAGTTTTCTTGAATTTGTTACATTTTTATTTCTCAACAATTTGTATGGTTTAATCAAATTTCTCAGACGAGAGTCGCGGCCATGCCCGCCACTTCATCATCTTCACAACCATTTTGTAAACTTATTTGAGAACTGAAGGTTGAAACAAAGAAAAATGGTGGATTAATTTGAGAACTGAGGATGGAGATTAAGAGAGAGTATATATATATGTGTGTGTATGTGTGTGCATGTGTATGTGTCTATTGTTTAAGGAAATTTCTGGAAGAGAAGTAATATTTTCAAATTTTCAAGTTGTAAAATATGTTATGTTCTACTCATATTATTGTTTAATGGTCATCCATTAACGCCTCACTAACAACATTGTACACACAAATTTCGTGTCCGAAGATCTAGGAACGAAAATGAGTAACAAATAATCGATTTTATTAATTTCAGGAAATGGGTACAATTCTCTATGGTCGATTCTTTTATAACAAAGAATCTTCCTCTGATTCAATCTCCTTGATGTTCGGTACAAGGACTTCGAAAGCTTGTTCTTGAACCGATTGTCACGAGCTTTCTTCAAAACTTCAGGATTGAGAAAGGCTTGACTGGATTTCCGATCGAGGGCCGATAAAGCTTGATCTCAAACGGTGGATTGAAGGTCTTCGACGAAGAATGGCACTTGTGTGGCGTGCTGGATGTTCTTCGTCTTCAGAACTTCGAGGGTTGAAGGTCTTTGAAGTAGAACGGCACTTGTGTGGTGTGCTTGATGTTCTTCGTCTTCAGAACTTCGAGTGCTGGTTGAGGCAGAGGTTCGGCAGAGCTTTTGTGTTCTCTTGAACTCTCTGTCTGTGTGTCCTCGAATGTGTAAGGTGGCCTTGTATTTATAGGCCGAAAGGTGAGAGTTTAATTTGGTAACTCCCCATTAATTGTGCCAACTTCCATTAATAAAGAGATTTTGTCTTCTTTTATATGGAAATAAATTCAAATTTAAATTTGAATTGTCACACATTTGTTTGAAGGCCTGCATCTTCAGGATTTTGACACTTGTCCGTTGATGGGACCCGCAATCATGGAATTTAATTGACCAAGAATGTTTGACTTCTTGACCGATCGGACGGTGATAAGACTCACAAAATTTATGTGTCTACAAATTGCCCCCACTTCAAGACTTTATGACATGCATGCTTGTTATGCACTTATCAAAAAAAAGTCTTGAAGTACATGACTTAATTTGAATTTATTATTATTATTATTTTATTTTATTTTATTTTATTTTTTTTTGGGTATGTTCAATGATCATATTTTCATGCAAGAACACATTTGTTAATCCAAAAAAAAATTGAACATCCTTGTATATAACAGATATGGACAGAATGGTTGGATTTGTATATCCATGAATGAGTAGGTGGGCAGTCAAGTGTAAATATAATACATCTTGATCAACTTTGAATGGGCAAGACTGCATCACCTTTCATAAGTACCATTAAGAAGGAATGATTCTAACCTTAGGCCATCAGTTGGATATTTGTATGGATTTAGCAATCAATTTGTCTTTCCTTAGCCTTTCTAACCCAATGGATTTAAGTGACGTACAAAACAAAGGCCCAACTTAATTACCAGACGATTTGCATGCCTGCCTTTCCTTGGACCACTTTTTTTTTTATACTGCAATTTACTTTCCTTGCCTGATTACTCTTTGCTTGATAGCCATGGAAAGTTTCCATTGCCTTCACACCATATATATATATATATCAACCATTTAGGATGATTTGCTTCCGTTCCATCACACCTGTTTGGACTAATTTCAAATCCAACTATTCTCTTAATTTCTCATCACATGGGTCATGTGAGAAAAGAAAAAGTCCAAATCTCATATAGGAAAAAGAATGAAATATGGTTCAAAAAGGAAGCAATTAGACCCATTTCAAATCTTTTCAATTTGGAAAGAATTCCTTCTTGTTTAAAATAATTCCGTCAATTGATTCTCTCCATTTTTTTTTTTTGGCATAATCATAACCTAAATTTTTTTTCTTGGCAAACAAGTCAGCCATCCCACCTTATAAATCAGAGCGAACGGAGCACTTCTTCAACATCAATCCCTTCCATTTGAACCCCTATGATATTTTCGTTCAAAGTTCACCGTGAGAGTTTGATGTTGTAACCCACTTGGAAAAAACCATCACCCACAACTAGTCAATTTTTCAAAGACTAGTTTGGCTTTTCATGCTTTAAAATCCTTGAAGATTGTTATTGGATTGATGAAGGACAAAGCCACATGTTTAGAATAGATCATTATCACAGACCCACGAACAGACTTTCAAAAGCAAACATTCTTTGATTCAGAAGGTATATTCATTATTCCTTTCTTTTCCATATTCTAGTTACTGCATGTTTCTGACTCTCCCCTAACTTATCAGTTTCAACAACGTAAAGTATAAAAGAGGCAGCAATGACAGAACCAATGAATGGGTCGAGGCAGTAAACCAGTTGTTGCTCCATGACCGTATAGCCAACTAACCACAACTTTGAGATGTACGTTTTCTTTTAGCAACACTGTTATATATTCTTCTTGATTCTTCTTTCAGATATTAACACCATCTTGCACCGTGGTTCTCTTTGTCACTTCTTTACTTATTTTCATCATTTTTTTTAGAAAGAAAAACAGACATCTTTGGTTCTTTAATTGTGGACTTTCGAACCGTTCGTTGACATTTGAGATTCTCTGCAGCTTATTCCAGTAGTTCTCAAAATCAGGTACTCATCCCCTTTTTTTTTTTTTTCTCTTGACTGGTCCTTCTTATGTCTCATGCATATATATGCATGCATATATTTCATGCATTCGTTAGTAGTTCTATGGCACAAAAGGACCACTTCACCCATAGATTACCCTGATTGTGTCTTCTTAGTAATGCATGACCTAACACTACCCCACTGTTTTTACATCTGCATGTATGTTCAAATCTATGAACACCTCTTCGCATAGATTTTTTTTTTTTTAAAATTTTCTCCAGCAGTATGTCTTTGTAACATAAATTTGCAGACAAAAATGTGCACTTGAGTAACAATTCCGAAGAAGATGTGACCGCAGTTTGCACAAATGCGTTTGCGTGACTATCTTTGAAGTCTCCGATTGTGTGTACAATTGTGCTCTTGTGCACCATTCTCGGAGGTGTGATTTGATAGTTTGCGCAAATGTGCTTGTTCTTCTGCATTTTGAAGATTCGACTGTGTGCACAATTGCGCTCTTGTGCACCAGTCACGAAGGCAAATTTGGCTGCGTGCACAATTGCGCTCTTGTGTACCACTCTTAATTGGAGGCAAATCCAGTTGTGTGCACAATTGCGCTCTTGTGCACCGGTATTGGAGGCAAATTTGGCTGTGTGCACAATTGCGCTCTTGTGCACCAGTCTTAGAGATGAATCTGACTGCGTGCACAATTGCGCTCTTGTGCACCAGTCCTGTAAACGATGTTTGACCAGAACCACCAGCATTATCTTAAAAGCATATTTCATGCAAGCTTGATTATGCATTTTTTATTTATTTATTATTATTATTATTATTATTATTATTATTATTATTATTTTTGAAGCATGGAGGCAAAATTAAACCTTTAATTTCACACATTTTTTTTTTTACTTACAATTCTCTTTTTTTTTTCAGTCTTGATTCAAATCAATCATGGTTGTCTTCCGATGTTTCCAAGAAGGCGCTTTAACCGTTGTTGAAAAAGAAGGTGATGCTCTAGAGAAAGGGACGACCCTTGATGCTCACAGGCCGTTAATTGGTCGATTCTCTGCGTCCGTGCCTCATTTTGGACTTTCACTGCACTTGTCTCATTGGTCCAAGGAATTTTTATGTGAGCTTTCGACCTTTAGTCCTTTTGAAACCGAGAAAAATCCTTCAGTTCGATGAGCGTTGCTATTGCAGTCTCCTTTACACGAACAGGTCAACAATTCTAATAAATTTTTGCTGCTGGGCAACAAAGTTCGCAATGGATATGCAGGATGGAATTTCTCCCCCAAGATGATGTGTGATTTGACTTACACTGAGAAGTATTGGGAATGGTCAGAAGACATTTTGAGTCGTAATGGTCCTTCTCTCAAGGCAGCGAGATTATATGATGCCATTTTTGCTTCTCTTTTTTCCTATGATCGACACCCAAATGTGTTAAAGGCATTCTTGGAATCTTGGTCCCATGGAACTAATACTCTTCATACTTCACTTGGTGAGGTTTCCATCTCCCTTTGGGACTTGTATGAGATAGGTGGCCTTCCATTTAGCGAAAAATTCTATGATGAGGTTATCCCTAATGCAAAGGAGTTGTCGGGTAAGACCAAGGATGGAAAATTTTTTCTTCCGATGTGCTGTCAAGATTTATTTCTGGCCTATCACCGACTCGCGCAGGAGTTGAAAGGAGTTGTACAGATCTCCGACTGGGTGAACTTTTGGTATAAGGGTTCATTGGAGCATCCTAAACCTCCAAGTAGAAAGTCAAAGAACATAACCCAACGACTAAGAGAGCTTCACAATCCTTCTGGTTCTATTGGTTCTATTCGCAAGCGAACCCCATTAGAAGAAAAGGTGTTTGTCGACCTCGGTGTAAGTGATGAAGTTAAAGAGAAGACTTACTTGGCTGCATTTTTAGCATGTTGGTTGTGCAAGTTTGTGCTTCCTTCAAGTCCTGCAAACATAATTCATCCTGGAGTGTTTAAGATTGCAAGCAAGATGGCATATGGAGAAATATTTTGTCTTACTGTTCCAGTACTTGCGAGCATCTATAGGGGTTTGAATGACATCGTATCACTTCCCGAATCTCTAAATTCTACAGTTGTACTTACTGCTCATGTATATGCTTGGCTAGCAGAATATTTTCAAACACATTTTCGGTCTCCAATCAACCAATCTTCACCTCGGATGACTAAATATGCAGGAGAGGGGATGGCAAAGCACTTTGACAATTCTGAGGTGCAAGATTTGTTCAAATCTTGTAAGGGTCTTATGCTAAATCGCTTGGCAATGAAGTTTCACCAAAGGGAAGCTAAAATTGATGATGAGATGACACTTATTTATTTTGAGTATTTGGCCAGTCTTCACTCCAGTTTTTTATCCTTAAGACAAGGTGACTACTATGTCCTTGAACCCTACAGCCCCTATAGATTCAGCAGGCAGTTTAGTTTTCACCAAGATGTTCCAGGCAATTTGAAACAAGACATTCGCACTAGGTCGTTGGACGAGGTTTTTAAGTATTGGAAATCATGTACTCTCCATAACACCAAGTCTTCAGTATTATTACCAGAGACTATGAGTCTAAAGGATTTTTCAGTCACCAAAGCTTATGTTGATTGGTGGTCAAAGGTCCATGTTGATCCATTCATGACTGCAATGGAGAACTTATAGCGAAATAAACGTCCAGCCTCTCCAAAAAATAAAGAAGCAAAGTCTAGGAAGGATGAGGCTCTAAACCGAAGACCAGGAACGCATACTGAACACATGATTGGAGAATCTTCAAAGACTCAAAGTAGTGATAATTTTGTTAATGGGTCAGCCACCCCTTTCAACCCATCCAGTCATCCTTCTAACATCCAGAAGCATCCTCGATCGATGGTGATCCGAAGTGGGGGTGGAAGAGCTAGTGGTGAACGCAACTGGAAGCACATGACAAGAGTGTCAGACTGTGCCTCTTCAGCAGAGAATATTATTTCCCTCCCAAATACGGAGGACTTCTTTGAAGGACTTTCTGGTGGTTCTTTACCAATGCAGTTGATGATTTGCAGGTATACATATATATATATATATATATATACATATATATTTTGCACATGTACTCAAATTTTTTTTTTTTAAAAGGTAAAAGATGGTAATGGAGCAATTGACGATGCAAATCATCTTGGTGGTGAAGAGTCTGTTTATGGACCCTCCGCCTTTGAGTTGGTGACCAGAAAGAAAAACATTCTTCCTTCCGCAGCATAGGTCACATCTTCCCTTCAAGGTTCTGATCAAGTGTTGGTAAATCCTCATCCTTATGATTCTTCTGTTGGACACAAGTTTCAAGGTCAGGCACGTGTGGAGACAACAGGAGGGCATGTGATACCCCAAGTGAATATTCAGGAATCACACCAGGCCGTATTCTCTGAAGTGCCCACTTATGACGTGACGAATATGATTTCTGGAATCAGACGTCAATCGGCCTTAGCATTGGGAAACAATCTCAAGAGGATGCTAAAGAGGACGGATTTTTCTAAAGCTCTATTACTTAAATCAAGAGTTAAAGAAACTTTTGATGAGATTTTCTCACTTTTCATGGACTATTCTGAGTTTCGGGAGAGGGTTAACTCATATTTACAGAATGTAGAGGAATACAATGATATTAAGTTGAGATATGACCAAGCTTTGACTGAAGAAGTACACTCCCAACGCTTGGCCCATATTGACTCATGCCTTAATGAGGCCCTTTCTTCAGATATTGTAGATGTGGCACATGTTTAGAAACTTGAAGCAGATCTTCTCAATGATACAAAGGAGTTAGAGCTTTTACTTATTCAAATTAAGAAGCGTGAAGCTTCAATTTCGAAGGCTAATTCACGAATCTCTCAGAGGCAAGATGTCATTGCTAGCATCAAGAAAGAAAAGAAAACAATCGAAGAGATTGTTATCATCCCTGATCATGACCATGGTGTTGTAAGCACTTTAGAGAAGTTGTTGAAGAAAGAGCAAGAAGAGATCCTGGAGTTACCTTGGCTATCTTAATTTCTCTCTTTATATATTGTCTTGTTCTCAATAATTTTATGTTATGCATTAAACAAATTTTTAATAGAATTGTTATGCCTTCCATTTTAATAATAAAAGATCCCCTTTTCTATTTCTATTTTTTTTTTTTTGGATGACTGAACTCAGAACAAACCTCCAAGCTGCCTACGTACCCTCAACAGGGATCAAGTCATTTACGTAGTTCAGAATAACAAACTCAAACACTTTTTTTTTTTTGGGCCGTACACAGTTTATACTCGTGCGGGCCAGGAGTGTAATGCAGTTTAGGCTCGTGCAATCAGGAGCAGTCATTCCATTATTTATGGGTAGTATTATTTTAGGAATTTGGCATTGATAGGCCCAACTCTGACCCCTTCTTCATCAACAATTTTGTAAGCGCCATTGGTGTAGACTTCTCGCACCACATATGGTCCATCCCATTTGGATGTAAATTTGTTACCCATTCGATGGCTGGTGATAATAAGTCTTCGCACAGCAAGCACCAAGTCACCAACTTGAAAGGATCGAGGGCGAACTCTTTTATTGAAGGCACTTGAGAGTCGAGCTTGGTAACACTCCAACCACTGTTGAGCCTCAAGTCTTCTTTCATCCAATGCTTCCAACTCTTGAAGACGCAATTTGGCATTTTCTTCATTTGTCAGTCCTTCTTGTATGGCAATCCTCAAAGAGGGAATTTGTTGCTCAAGTGGGAGAACTACTTCAACACCATAAACTAGAGAATATGGTGTTGCTTGGGTTGGAGTACGATACGTTGTTCGGTATGCCCAAAGAGCCTCTCCCATTCTTTCATGCTAGTCCTTTTTAGATTGAGAGACTACCTTTTTCAACAAATCGCAAAGAGTTTTATTGAAAGCTTTTGCTTGTCCATTTGCTGGCGCATTGTACATTGAAGACTTATGTTGCTTAAAACTAAATCTTTCACATAAATTGGTCACCAGACTATTTTTAAAGGGTAATCTATTATCAGTTATGAGGTGACGAGGAACACCATATCGAAAGATAATGTTTCCTTTTATGAATTCCACCACTGTCTCTTTTTTCACTTCTTTGACTAGGATTGCTTCAGCCCACTTTGAAAAATAATCGGTTGCCGCAAGGATATATAAATGACCTTTAGAAGATTTCAAGAAAGGTCCAACTACATCTAGTCCCCATGCATCAAATGGCCAGGACATAATGGTAGGGTGCAACACCTCAGGTGGCTGGTGTATAAAATTGGCATGAAATTGACAGGCTTGGCATCTTTTAGCGTAATCCATACAATCTTTAACCATGGTTGGCCAATAGTATCCCATCCTCTTTACTCGAAAGTGAAGCTTAGGACCTGACTGATGAGCCCCACATACCCCTAAATGTGCTTCTTCCATTGCATGAGTTGCTTCTTCTTCTCCCAGACAACGAAGGAAAAGACCTTCGTATGAACGTTGAAACAATGTATCTTTGTAAAAGATGAATCGAGGAGCTCTTTGATGTATCTCAGTTTTGTGACGAGGGTCTTCAGGAAGCTTCCCATGTTCCAAGTAGTTGATGATGGGTTGTCTCCAGTCTTCGGTCTCAACAATCGAAATAGAGATTGTATTTATTTCTTCTAATTGGCCTTCAAGTAATTGTGGTAGTACCCATCGTTGACATACTGGAACAGTAATTGCCTCATCCTCCCCTAATGCCATCATGGTTGCCAAGTTAGCTAGTGTATCTGTCAAACGATTTTCGTCCCTTGGAACATGTTCCAAAACAACATTATCAAACCTACTAAGTAGATTAGAAGCATACTGATAATAAGGGATCAAATTATCTTTCTTGACTTCGTAATCCTTGAGAAGTTGGTTGATCACTAACTTAGAATCCCCATAAATTTCAATGTCTGAAATTTTCATTTCATTTGCCATTTGAAGACCAATTATCAGAGCTTGATATTTGGCAACATTATTTGAACAATTTTTTAGAAATGAACATGCGTATGGAAGAATTTGCCTTTGTGGAGAGACAAATACCACGCCCTCCCCAGCTCCTTCAGAACGTGCCGCACCATCAAAAAACATCATCAATGGGGGAAGGATATCAATAAGGAACACCTCCTCATCAGGAAAGTCTTCTAAAATTTCCCAATCGGCTGGTATGGTATGGTCGGCTAAGAAATTAGCAAGGGCTTGTCCTTTGACTGCTTTACGCGGAACATACAAGATTTCGAATTCATTGAACAAAATCGACCACCTTGCAAGTCACCCAGAAAGAACAGATATTGACATGACATATTTGAGAGGGTCTGCTTTTGTAACCACATGGACTGTGTGAGCCAAAAAATAATGTCTCAATTTTTGGGAAGCAAAAACTAACGCAAGAGAAGTCTTCTCAATTGAAGGGTACTTGAACTTTGTCGCGGTTAATCTCCTACTCAAATAGTATAGAGCTTTTTCCTTATTTTCTCATTATTTTGTGCTAGAAGCACCCCGAGCGATTCTTCTTGAGCAGCAATGTATAGTATAAGTGCTTTTCCAGGGATAGGAGCTCCCAATACCGGGGGGTTAAGCAAGTATTTCTTGATGCTGTCCAAAGCAATTTGGCAGGTCTGGTCCCATATGAACGGAACATCTTTCTTCATAAGTCGGCTAAATGGTTGACATCGTCCAGCCAAATTTGAAATGAACCGACGAATGAAAGCAAGTTGTCCTTGAAGACTTCGTAATTCACGTATATTTTTAGGTGGTGCCATTTTTTGAATGGCATCAATCTTTGACGGGTCGAATTCAATGCCACGATGCCGGACAATATACCCAAGGAACTTTCCTGATGTGACGCCAAATGCACATTTGAGAGGATTAATCTTCAGTTGAAATTTTCTTAATCGTTCAAAAACTATGCGAAGATCTTCGAGATGAGTCATTCTTTCCTTGAATTTGACAACCAAGTCATCAACATAGCATTCTATGATTTTATGAAGCATGTCATCAAAAATCTGTTGCATGGCCCGTTGGTAAGTAGCACCGGTATTCTTAAGTCCAAAAGGCATAACCTTGTAGCAATAAATCCCCTTTGGAGTGCGGAACGCAGTTAACTCTTCATCTTTTGGTGACATTCTTATTTGATTGTAGCCAGAGAAACAATCCATGAACGAAAGAGCCTCATGTCCAGTTGTTGCATCTACCGTGAGTTCAGCCACAGGAATAGGGAAGTCATCTTTTGGGCATGCAGAGTTTAAGTCACGGAAGTCCACACAAACTCGTATTTGTCCATTTTTCTTTTTAACAGGGACAATACTTGAAATCCATGTTGGATATTTAACTTCTCGGATGAAGCCTGCATCGATTAGTTTGTTAATTTCTTCCTCAATCTTTGGGATAAGATCAGGACTGAAGAAACGTTGAGATTGCTTGATTGGACGCGTGCCATGCTTAACCTCAAGGTTATGGACTGCAATCTTAGGCTCAAGACCCGACATTTCTTTGTAAGTCCAGGCAAAGATGTCTCTATATTCAGATAACAATTTGACATACTTTTTTTCCTCTAGAGGGCTTATGAGTGTACTGATGAATACTGGCTTGGGTTCTTCAGACGAACCCAAGTTTATTTCTTTTAGTTGATCAACAGTAGATTGCCCCCCGTCTTCAAGTGTTGGAGGTGCTTCCTTGACTTCTTCATCTTGTGAATCATAATTTAAATCTTCTTCCTCCACTGTGATATGGTGTGAAGTAGCATAAATCGTTTCCTCTATAACCTTTGTTTGGTCTTCTTGGTTAGAATGCCCCATGCATATGATGGTTCGTCTTTTGACTTTTAGTACTTCATCCATGTTAATTTCTAAATCCACTTTACGCTTCATTCGTGATGAAATTAGGCTTCGAATATCATCATCCTTCTCTGATTTGAGCTCAATCTTTTCTTGACTTTCCTCATTACTTCTTTCCTCAGGTGTGGAGCTTGTGTCTTTAATCCGAGAAAATACAGAGTTTCATGGCTGAGAATTCAGAACTTCTCCATTCTGAGTAGGGGTATCTAACCTACTGAATACTAAAGCCCGGGGAGAATGGTTGGTATGAGGAGATGATCTATTTGTTTGACCAGGCATATTCAACCTTTCAAATACCGAAGTATGGGGAGTTAGGGCTCCTATCCGATCAAAGACTGAAGTCCGTGAAGTAGGTACTTGGTCCTCATTCTCTTCAACTTCTTCAACACTAATGTATTGTGTAATTTTTTGCTTTTCCTTTCTTCTTATAGAGACTCGGACGGGCTCAGTTGGGGTGAATCCTAGGCCAATTTTAGGCAAACTGATTTTATACTCTTGTTGGCGCAACTTCTTCTGTGTTTCATTAAGGCCATGCACCTTTTCACCCGTGACTTCTGGACTGAGTTGCCCAAGTGTTATTGGATTTTTAAAGTCATATCCTGAATTAACCAAGAGCTTGTATGCATTTGGATCGAATCCTTCTTCAGTTCTTTGATGAGGGAGCGATTTTTGTTTCATTGAGTCATGAGAGCCAAAGACAAATCCCTTCAGTGGTGGTTTGGTAATTCTAGACTTCTCCAGCTTCACGACAGGAACCATAGAATCCTCATTAAGTACATGCATAGCATTTTCTACCATAGCATAAGTGAGTTTTGCCTTCACTTCCTTTGTCTCATCAAGCTCAACAAATGGTGATTGCCCCTCTTTTCTCTGAGACTTTGGCACATACTTGAAAACTGATTTGCCTTTAGAAGTTTTTGAAGATGACCCAGACTCTTGTGTAACAGCTATAGACTTATTATTATCATAATCAAGAGTTCTTTCAGAATGAACTCGAACTTCTTCACCTTTAGGCTTTCCTGTCGAAGGAATTTCTGATGGAAGAACTTTTATTGGTGTATTAGCGTTCAAGTAAAACTTGGCATCTGCAAAATGTGATTTCGCCTCAGCGAATGACTTATCATCTGCAAACACAACCTTCACACCATTCCTGTAAAATTTGAAACATTGATGCAAAGTAGACGGGACTATACCATTTCCATGGACCCAAGGTCTCCCTAGCAACAGGTTGTAGGAGGTCTTTGCGTTAATGACATGGAATAGAGTTTCAACATTTAACTCCCCGATGGTGAGGTGGACCCGAATCATCCCAATTGCTCTCTGCCCTCCTTGATTAAAGCCTTAAATAATTAGACGACTTCGAGCCAACTCATCAACCGTGATGCCAAGATTCTTCATAGTAGATTTTGGCATGATGTTCACTGCAGAACCTCCATCAATGAGGATCCGAGTGACTTTTTGTTCCCTAATATATCCAGAAACGAAGAGTGGTCGATTATATGGCTTTGACCCTAGTTGAAGATCCTCATCAGTAAAAGTGATTGCTGCACAACAAGAGGCACAAGTCACAGTAGGGGCTCGTTCGTCATTACCTTCCAGGGCTTGAGTTTCCTCTTTAGAATCTTCTTCTCCATTCTGCAAGTCAGTTTCGGCAATAGTTACTGTGTAAACAGTCTGAATTTGATCATCGCTAAAATATCCAGTTGGGAAGAAATCTCGTAAAGTAGCGAGCTTGCGAGAACCGTTGTATGAAAATTCATCTACTTGGTCATTTTCAATGATTGTCTATCTCTTCTGAGCTAGTTTTTGAGGGTGACGATGTTGGCGCTTCTCTTTTCTTTGCCCCTTGTTGGAATGAGCAGGTTGCATTGAAGAAGTATATTGCTTTCGTTGCTTCTTTCTCGTCACAAGAGTCTATGCTTCTTCTTCTTTTCTAGATAGCTATGTATGTGGAACTGGGACAATCATTGGCTCTAACGAACCAAACTGGATAATCTTGGTACCGGTCAAGTTAAGAAATTCAGACGTAACGGTAGCGTGATTTGATTCGGCCACTTCATCACTGTCCAAAAGAATCTTCCCTTGTTTTGCCAAGGTCATAACCAATTCTTTGAATATGAAGCACTTCTCAATTGGATGACTGACAATACAGTGATACTTGCAGTATTTTGGTTCATGCGCTCGTCCCATCTCCTCCGAGCGTTTGCATTCCGGGAGTTCAATTATTTTTTTTTCAAGCAAAAATTCCAATATACCAAGTACATCGGAGTTTGGGAATGGGTACTCTTTTTTCTCCAATTCCTTGAGTGTGGGACGAGGTTTTTCTTTCTCTTGGAATTTGCTTTGCCTACCCTCCTCCTTATTTTTTTCTTTCACAAAGATCTTCAATGGTACAGCCGTGACGGCCATAGTCTCCTTGGAGACCTTCTTTGATAGTTTATCATTTTTCTTTCCTTCCTTCTTGTCTTTATGTTGCTCCAAGACAGAAGGGTTCTTTCCACCATGAACGTTGATACTAATTTCCATGTCGTGTGCACGCGTAGCTAGCTCTTCAAAGGAACGAGGTTTGATGCCTTGAAGGATATAAAGGAGTCCCCAATGCATACCCTGCATGCACATCTCGACACCAGAAATTTCTGAGAGTCGGTCCTTGCAGTCTAAACTGAGCGCACGCCACCTGTTAATATAATCTGTAACAGGTTCATCCTTCCATTGTTTAGTATTGGTGAGTTCCATCATGCTCACGGTACGACGAGTACTGTAAAAGCGATTTAAGAACTCTCGCTCCATCTGCTCCCAACTATCGATTGACTCAGCCTCCAAGTCGGTGTACCAGTCGAAGGCATTTCCTTTAAGGGAACGGACAAACTGTTTTACCAGAAGATCACCCTCAGTTTCGGCATTATTGCAAGTTTCAACAAAATGAGCGATGTGTTATTTAGGGTTGCCCTTTCCATCGAATTGTTGAAGTTTAGGAGGTTGATACCCAGCTGGCATCCTCATGTTGTCAATTCGTCTTGTGTAAGGCTTCGAATACATGAGCGAGCTTTGAGAAACACCGCCATACTGTGAGCTGATCGTATTAGTGATCATGTCTTGAAGTTGTTGAACAGATAATGAAGCGATAGAGGGGGCAAAACTGGGATGATTTGCCCTTTGCTCGGATACGCTTGCATGGTGAGCCTTGTTTGCCATGGTCCCTTGTGGTGTGAAACCGGGAGGGTGTGAGAGTTCTTGACTTGACTCCTTAAATTTTTGAGTTTCTAACCTATTCATGAGGGAATCAATCTGCAAGTCTTTTTCTTCGACGGTTTTGGTGAGCTTTTCAATAGCACGAGCCATGGTCGCAAGTTGTTCCTCTACCGAAGCTGTATCGGTCATCATAACTTGCATGTTGGTCGATTGTGATTGCGTCTGGGAATCTAAATACGTTGGAGAAATCAACTCTCTCAGAGATCCAGGGGAGGAAACTGAGCGCGATCCCGTACTCAAATTAGAATCCGACATAGAGTGAGATGAGCGCGGTGACATGTCTTTCAGAAAAGAGCCTTCAGAAATTGGAGGAACTTCAAGACTTGTGGTGTTGAAGTTCATTATCCTCAGGGACTCGAGGGTGATAAATGGCTGATGAGCTTTTGCACTTGCAAGCTTGGTTGAGTTGACATTCGCCTGGCTTTGTTTCTGTGCTAGAGAAGTAGTTGCCTTTGTTTTGCTGCGAGTTGTTGGTCCAGTAGAGGTGCTGCTACCACTTGATGGAGCCATAACATTCTTTCCGAGAGAGTTGTTAATTGTTGCAACGGCAACGTTCTTGACAACACTCTTTGAGCCTTGACCGAGTTGAACCTTCTTGGGGGCCATCGATGCAAGTGAGAAAAATCGTTGACAAATTGATTAAGGAGATAGAGATGAGAGGCAGAGAGGTCCCACCGGGCGTGCCAGAAATTTGTACACACAAATTTCGTGTCCGAAGATCTAGGAACGAAAATGAGTAACAAATAATCGATTTTATTAATTTCAGGAAATGGGTACAATTCTCTGTGGTCGATTCTTTTATAACAAAGAATCTTCCTCTGATTCAATCTCCTTGATGTTCGGTACAAGGACTTCGAAAGCTTGTTCTTGAACCGATTGTCACGAGCTTTCTTCAAAACTTCAGGATTGAGAAAGGCTTGACTGGATTTCCGATCGAGGGCCGATAAAGCTTGATCTCAAACGGTGGATTGAAGGTCTTCGACGAAGAATGGCACTTGTGTGGCGTGCTGGATGTTCTTCGTCTTCAGAACTTCGAGGGTTGAAGGTCTTTGAAGTAGAACGGCACTTGTGTGGTGTGCTTGATGTTCTTCGTCTTCAGAACTTCGAGTGCTGGTTGAGGCAGAGGTTCGGCAGAGCTTTTGTGTTCTCTTGAACTCTCTGTCTGTGTGTCCTCGAATGTGTAAGGTGGCCTTGTATTTATAGGCCGAAAGGTGAGAGTTTAATTTGGTAACTCCCCATTAATTGTGCCAACTTCCATTAATAAAGAGATTTTGTCTTCTTTTATATGGAAATAAATTCAAATTTAAATTTGAATTGTCACACATTTGTTTGAAGGCTTGCATCTTCAGGATTTTGACACTTGTCCGTTGATGGGACCCGCAATCATGGAATTTAATTAACCAAGAATGTTTGACTTCTTGACCGATCGGACGGTGATAAGACTATCACAAAATTTATGTGTCTACAAACATCAATTCCTTATTTGTAACCTTTTTAAAATCAAGGCAAACATATAAACTAGCCTTTTAAGTTTGACCATGTAAACAAAATGTTCCCTGAACTATAAAAGTGATTTAGTTTGGATTTGTTTAGTAACCATGTATATTTTGTGTTTATTGTTTATAAAAAAAAAAATTAGGTAAACATGTTTGATAATTTTTATTTGGTTTATAAATTGTCAAAACTCTTTTAAAATAAGACTATAGTTAAGCCTTCAAATTCTAAATACCAAAATTATGTTTCAGTATTTATGTTTATTAAAAATAAAAACTTTTTTTTCATTTTTTTTAATCTAAAATGGTAATTATATTATTTTAATTAAAAATTGAAACTAAAAGTGAGAAAATGAAAAGAAAAAAAAATATATAAAAGACTATTACTTGATACAACCTATGAAGCACGGATACTTCAAAAAAGGCCCAGTGGCCGTATCGAACACATATCCGACATAAATATGATTAGGATACGGTAGAATACATGTCCAATAAGGCTAAGAAGTATCCAATTTTTTTAAATAAAATTTTGAATATCAAATACGATTGGAATACGCGGGGATACACTAGAATACGTATTGGATACTTTTCGGATACATAAGTTTTGAAAATTTTGTAAATTTTTTTTTATAAAATAGGGGTTAAATTGTAATATTAAAACCTTATAAGTTATAACTTATAAGTAAAAAGATATGGCTCAATTTGTAATAAACAAAGTTATTTTTTAAAAGCCCCAAACAGTCGAAACATTCATATTCCTTGTGAGTTATTTCTTCTGTTCGACTTTGTTCGTCACTCTCGAAGAAACGTCTCTATCTCTCCCTTCTTATTTCTTATACTAACCCAAAATAAGTGAGAAAAAAAGTTAGAAGAAGAAGAAAAAGAGGAATAGAAGAAAAATTAGATAAATCTACAAGCATGAACGAGGTATTTTTATTTTTTAAACTTCTAGGGTTATGGTTTTTATGTTCTCTCTCTTCCTCTAGTCAGATTATGGTTAGGGCTTCTTTTCACTCTACTATCTATTTCTCTTTAGTCCGTTTTGTTTTTCATTTTGTTAGAAATTTTTTGATGTTGTTTGTGGATTGCATTGCCGTGATTGGATTTTTTGATGATTTATTTTTTAGAATTTAAATTCTTAGTTTATATATGGTAAGAGCTAAAAACACGATTATAAAATCCTATCAAACTCATTGATAGCCCAATGTCTAAACCCAGATAAGAAATTAAATGAAATATGCAATATGTTTTTTTTGTTAGTATAATATGTTTTTGAATTTTTTTGTCAGTTTTTAGTAATATGTTTTTTCCTTTCTTTTTTTTTTGGTGTGGTTGTAGACTTTAGAAGCTTGTTTATAAGGAGTTAATGACTAGATTAAAAAGAGATTTCGAGTTCTATTTATAAATTGCAGTCTTGCAAATTTTTATATGACTATTTTGTTAGATTGTTGAATTGATTTAGTTTATAAATTTAATATAGCTTGCCTATTGTTAATCAATAATCACTTAATCAGTAAGATTTTTTTATTTGTTGTTTATATTGTTTTGTTTGTTATATAGGATGATGAGTATTATGGAGGGCTCTAGTGGTTTGAGTGAACAAGATGAGTCAGATGACCATCCCTCTTTGGAATTATGTTATAAGGTTGGAAAATAATAGGAGGGGGAGGAAATATGGAATTCCAGTGCAATTATTGTAAGAAAACTTTTAGGGGGTCATACTTTAGAGTAAAGTGCACTTTTGAGAATTTTCGGTCATGGAATTCAAAAGTGCTCCAAAGTAAGCCCACAAGTTTTAGTAGAATTGGAAAGGGTAGTGAATGAAGCTGAGATGAGGCTGAAAAGAAATTTACCAAAACAAGTACCTTTACTACCATCTACAATTCGAAGCAAAGTTGGCTCTTCAAGTGCAAGTGCTTCAATCGATCTTGGGTATCCAATGCATGGGGCTTTTGAGCCTAAGAAAAGGAAGGACTCCCACATTGAAAAAGCATCAACCATGTAGCTAGAGAAGAATTACATAGTAAGATAGCAAGAATGTTTTATTCCGGTGGCTTACCATTCTATCTTGCAAGGAATCCTCATTATGTTCAATCCTACACTTTTGCTGCTAATAACATGATTAGTGGCTATGTTCTTCCCGGTTACAACATGTTGAGGACTACTCTTCTTCAAAAAGAGAAAGCAAACCTTGACCAGTTACTGATGCCAATAAAAATTTTATGGAAAGATAAATGTGTAGCTATTGTTAATAATGGGTGGTCGGATTCACAAAGGAGGCCAATCATTAATTTCATGGCCTTGTGTGAAGGTGGACCTATGTTCTTAAAGGCAATCAATTTTCAAGGCAATTATAAAGATAACATTTCATTGCCAATTTGATTAAAGAGACCATTCTTGAGGTTGGACTTGAGTATATGGTCTAAGTGATTACTAATAATGCCCCAGTTTGTAGAAGTGCTGGACTACTCATTGGGGCTCAATTTCCTTATATGTTTTAGAATCCTCGTGTGGTGTACACACTTAACCTTGGCTTGAAGAATATTTGTGTGGCAAAGAACACCGAAGCCAATACGGTTGTTTATGATGAGTGTCATTGGATTACAACAATAGTCGATGATTGTGTGGTTATAAAGAATGTTATCATGAACCACTCTATGAGATTGGCAATGTATAATGACTATGTGAACTTGAAAATGCTTTCAATTGTTGAGACATGTTTTGCTTTAATTATTGTCATGCTTAAAAGATTCAAACTCATAAAGCGTGGGCTAATGACTATGGTTATTAGTGATCATTGGACTTCTTATAGAGAAGATAATGTAGGCAAAATAACTTTTGTGAGGGAAAAAATATTAGATGATAAATGGTGAAAAAATATTGATAGAATAATTTCCTTCACGGAGCCCATTTATGAAATGTTGAGGACAACCGACACAGATATGCCTTGTCTTCATTTAGTTTTTGATATGTGAGATTCCATGATAGCAAAAGTGAAGAGCATTCTCTACCTCCAAGAAAAAAAAATGAGAAGATGAGGATTGCCCATTTTATTAATCTCTCCCTTGATGAACCAGAGTTGGAAGCCATATTATTTACGGATGAGAGCAATGAGAATGATGATGATCCCATAGAACTATAATGGAAGTGATTAGATAGGTTGTCGGGTTTCATATTTTGTGGTCTTTATGGAACTTATGGTTTTTGTGATGAACCGATAATTTTATGGAACTTAAAGTTATGTGATGGTTCTATGGAACTTTGGTTTTTGTAATGGTCTTTAATAGTTGTAAATGGAAAATGATAGATGGATAGAAGTTTATGTATCAAAGTAACTAACAATGCTTGTTTGCCTAATGATAGAAATGAAAATGAACTTCTATTTTACACAATTGGTTTATTTACATTTATTGTATAGTTTTATAATGGTCCTTGAATGTCAATAGATGGGTAATGTGAATGACTAGGGATAAATGAATGGATGTTTATGTAGTAAACTAGCAAAGTAACAATGTTTGATTGCTTAAATGATAGACATGAACCTCTTATATTTTGCATAATTGTTTAACACATTTATTGTATGGTTTGAAGAATAAAAGTTAATTTTTTATGTATAATATAATATTTTTATTTATTTATTTATTGACATATCCTTGCCGTGTCTGTATCCTAGTTTTTTTGAGATTTATCATATCGTCTTGCCTGTATCGTGTCGTACTCGTATTCGTGTTCGATACAACAATAAAAATATTAGAATTATCAAGTGTAGACAGAATTAAAGAGTATCAATTGCCTTGAGAAAAAAAATATTGGGTACAATATGAATAATTAATAATATACTTGATAATAAGAAATAGTTACTTAGGGGTACCTGTGATAAAAAAAAAAACCCCTTATTTGAGGCAAAAAAACAAAGAAGTCCCAACCATCGTCTTGTCAAAGATACTCATATCATTCATTCATTTTCAGTGTTGAAAGGAAAATAGAAATCAAAAAATGAAAAATAAAATAGTAGCAGTAGAAGTTCAAGAGCAAGAGTATGCCCTCCAAATTCCTCTTCTCACTTTATATAAATTGAAAAACTTTCAATTTTTTCATAGTTATATATATTTTATTCTTGTTGGTAGGGGTGCACAAAGAACCACTAGAACCGAAACCATAACTGAATCGTCCACTACAGTTCCAATTTCAGTTCTAAATTTTAGGAACTATTCACTACGGTTTTGGTTCTAAGTCTTGGAATTGGAACTGGAATCGTTAAATATATATATATATATATATATATATATATATAGTTATATAACTATTTTGTAAATTTATTTGAGAACTGAAGGTTGAAACAAAGAAAAATGGTGGATTAATTTGAGAACTGAGGAGGGAGATTAAGAGAGAATATGTGTATATATATGTGTGTGTGTGTGTGTGTGTGTGTGTGTGTGTGTTTATTGTTTAAGGGCATTTCTGAAAGAGAGAGTATTTTTAATTTTTTAAGTTTAACAGCTCACTAACATCAATCCCTTATTTGTAACCTTTTTAAAAACAAGGCAAAAGTGCAAACTACCCCCTCAAGTTTGATCATATAAACAAAATACCTACCCTAAATTATAAAAGTGAACAAGTTAGTCTTTGTAGTTTCAAAAGTGAGCAACTTACCTCCCTCCAGACATTGTAGTACCAAAAATACCCTCAAAATGACCATTATACCCCTTCACTCTATAAAAATGTTTTTGCTGCCAAATCAAACCCATTATACTGCCGCAATTTAATTTTTTTGTACTTTTGCGAACCAAAATTTAAATAGAATAATAAATATTAGAGAAAAGAAATTAGAGAAAAAAGTGTATTTCACAAAAATTCTCAAATAATTTAAATATTAGAGAAAATTGTATTTCATGAAAATTCCATTAAAATATATGACAAAATAATAAATAGACTACATGATAAATCAATTATCCTTTTGCTAGTTTTATCAAAAAAAAATAAATCTAAATACAATAATATGTTTAGTTTTTGTTTAATCTCTTGAATAATTTCACTATACCATACTTTATTTATCAATGCATTGAAGATCTATTTATTCCATAGAAGTCCGTACCAACAAGCATAAGACAAAAATACACACATACATGCCAATGGTTGAAATTTTGTTTGGCAAGATTACTAAAAAAAACAAAATTTGGCAGTATAATGGGTTTGATTTGACTGCAAAAACATTTTTATAGAGTGAAGGGGTAAAATGGTCATATTGGGGCTATTTTTGGTACTACAATGTCTAGAGGAGGGTAAGTTGCTCACTTTTGAAACTACAAGGACTAAATTGTTCACTTTTGTAGTTTATGAGGGTATTTTATTCATATGATCAAACTTTAAGGGAGTAGTTTGCACTTTTGCCTAAAAACAATAAGGACTTCTATACACAGTAGAAATTATAAGGGTGTTATGTGTACAAAATATTAACCATGGGGGTGTTTTTTTTTTATTTGACAAATCCAATCATTTGTTAGTGTGCTAGAGTTTTATAAAAAGTTATTAAAATTTTCCAATTTAATGCTCATAAATATGAAAGAACGCAAAAATAGCCAAGGGAGTAAAATCATTGGAAAAATTATATTTTAGTGACTAAAATCAAACAAATTTATTATATAGTGACCATAAAGCTGCGAAAGGTAAATAGTCACCAAATCAATACTAGGTTGATTTGTCTTAACCGAAAATAAGTTATGCTTATTAATTGAATACATATATCCTCTAGAAGATATTGTATAAGCTTGTAGCCATACATATCATTGTTCAAATATAAAGATAAACCCTAGTAATTACAATTAACTTTGATGTGGGATTCGTTGTGAAATCATGACTCTTGATCCTCCCTCATATTATTTTTCTCTGTTCATTAAGTTGTTCTTAATTCAACAATATTATTTTTTTGCTTATTTCTAGTATTAATAGAATAGAAACACAAATCAATCTTCTTAAAATTAAATTAAAATAAAAATTTTATAATTTAGAAAAACATCACATTAACAACCATTCTTGAGGTTTGATACCCTCCATATAGCTATGTTTTATAATAATTCGTACTATTACGAGTGATTAATTTATAATTGTCTCACATCACTTACCAAATATGATATTCAAATCATGTAAATTGATGTAATATTTAAACTTGGTATTGCTTGTCGCATCAAACATGTCAATGTCATCCTCCCATAATTCATTTAACTCATCAATCAAAGGTTGTAAATACAGTCTATAAGATATGATTATTTCATGCACATCTTGGATGACAAATTTTATGAGAATATAATTACCGGCCACATATTGTGTTTTACGATCTGGTGTTAAACGTAGGAAAAATTATTTTATTGAAATTGGGCAAATTTAGTGGGAGGTCACGTATTGACATGATTTATTATTTTTTTTTTTTAAGAGATTAAAATATATAACATAAATTTTACGTTAAGACTACATAGATTATTGTGGTATTGTATTATTTTAACCTCAAAGATGTCATTTTGAGATGCGTGTTGGTCATGCAAGAGAGGGACAATGTGCCTTGGCGTGGATATCACTAGATTCACTAAACATTTAATATTAAATGTTAATTAGAAAATTTTCCACTACCAGAGGTTACTATAATATTGTCTTTATTCCAGTTTTATTCAGAACAAATATACAATTAAGATGAGGGCATACCCTGGTTACAAGAGACAAGAAGAAATCCAATCCAATCCACTCCACTCCACTCCAAGATATGATTACAATGACCCACAGAAGAAAAAAAAATTAATTAGAATGACCATTCCTTCTAAGCCACATGTTAAGTATGAGAATTTTTTTAATGCTGTGGAAGAAGTCGCCTTTTTTAATGTTGGGGAAGAAGTCCCCGCTGAGTGACATGGATCGGATTTGGACATCAAATGATTCTAATTCGTAATTTATGAAATTGAAACTAATTCAATTCCTGAAAAAACTCAATCAAAACTAATTCAATTAAATTGAATTAATTTTATGAATTATTATTATATTCTAGAAACTTAATACAATCTATAATCAATTTCATTAACACAACATCCTGTATTATTAACACTTTGTATATCATCATCTTTGTTTGTTTGGAAGCAATGTTAATAATTTATACAATTCAACACATTCTATTTAGGAAAGTTAATTTAACCTACCTCGTCTCATCCCATTAAGAAGGGGATTGGAATCATACTAATCGGGTTAGGGACAAATTTAAGAAGAGAGCTTAAAACTCACTAAGTTTCGAACCCGTCCCGATTAATGATAAATATATATATAAATATTTTTTTATTAACTATATTTTTTATGTTTCTTCCTTCGTTATGATAATTATAAAATTTAACAACATTTTTGTTATTATCATTTGCAAGTATTTGTTAATACTTAATTTTTTTTACAAAATTTATCGTAAATTCGTTCAAGTTTGCATTGTATTTCTTTAATATATATATATATATATATATATATATATATATATATATCGGGTGCGTCCCGAATCTACCTCGACTCCGATGTGGGCACTCCAAAATGAGTTTGAGAAAAAAAATTATTTATAGAATGGGTTTGGGAAATGGGTGCCCCATCCCGAATCCGCTTCCTTGAGATCCCTAATCCTATTGTAATGCATTTTAAATTAAGGTAAAGTGCAAAAAGACATCCATGTAGTATCAATATAGTGTATATATACATTAATCATGTGCAAAGACAAAAATACCCTTACAACAACATTTTCTACAATATTTTTTTTAAAAAATAATGAAATATAAAATTACCAATAAGGACATGGGTCTTTCTTTTGCACCAACACAAGTTTCTACCTTTTTTGCTGGTTGGATTCATCATTTTATAATTAACCCCTCTCTCTCTCTTTCTCTCTCTCTCTCTCACACACACACACCATTTGTCGGGTAAGTTCATCTTCCTCTTCTTAATGTAAAGGGTGTTGTTGACTTTTAGTCTTTGACACATTTCAATTTTCTTTTTTCATAAAATTCTTTTTCACTTCAGTTAGGAAATTTTTATTTATTTATTTTTTATCTCTCCCCGTGGGACAACATTCAAGCTCCAAAATTGCCACGCCATCTACCCCATTCTTTAATGATTAGTTGTGGCCTTATCTTATAAGTTTGTACACTGCTCTCTAAATTTCAGAACCTTTCAGTTTGAGATTGCAAGTTTCATGCGGTTAAGGTATCCATCAAGACGAGCGCTGTTTGGAGCTTTAGAAAATTTCGTCGGTTGCTTAGGACTTTAGTCAATAAAACTCATTTATTAGGTCATTAAAAAGTTCATTTTCTTATATTTAGATTTCAACCAATTAAAGTAGACTTCTGTAATTTAATTTATCTTATTTTTATTAGATAAGTAGTATTTAAAACTGGTAAAACTTTTCATCTAATCTTAAATTTTTTTTTGTTAAACTCCTATTTTTAATTTTTTTATTGTTATCTCTTACCTTTTCATTCTCCTATCGACAGTTTTTTTTCTTTTCACCTCCTCTCAGCCAATAGGGGTGTATTAATATTAGTAAAGTCTCTCCATGAATCTCTCTCACTATCTCACTTCATCTTCTATATATATATATTATATATTTTATTCTATTACATATTTTGTTATTTTTAGACTCTTTTATATTTATTTCATTACCAACAACAAAGTACTGATTTTCTATTTGAATTTAATAACTTGATGGAGAGTTACAAAATAGTACTAAAAGTGCTGAAGGATCTGTTAAAGCATTGGACAAGATTTTTATAACATCAGTTTTTTATTATTCTTTAACCTAATTTATTTTGTACTTTTATTATAATTTCTTTATCATAGAAATTGTATATTTAGTTTGTGGTCATTTTTATTTACGTTATTGATTATGTCTAAAAGAAAATATAAATCATGATATGAAAAACTTTAAAAAAGAGTAAAATAATTCAATCTAAAAAAAAAAGCTTTTGATAAATTTGTTATAAGAGTAAAATAAATAAAATAATTCAATCTAAAAAAAAAAACTCCTGATAAATTTGTTATAACTAATATTCAAAATGTAACCAAAAAAAAAAACTATTATTTGATATTAATATTTTAAATAGACTGCCACTTTTCTATTTTTTGCATAAGGCCTCAAATTTTATTGAGCCTCAAGAATATATATATATACATACATATATATATATATATATAGAGAGAGAGAGAGAGAGAGAGAGAGGGGTTGTTCATCATATTTAGTGTGATAGAGATATATAATTGTATTTTGGTCCACCATGCTGGTATTTTTTTGTTTGATGTCCCAGTAGCTTTATCCAATTTGGTGCAGGGTAGGTACCAGCTTAGTAAGGACTCGTTTGATTTCATCAAGTGAGGGATCCACTGCTCAGCAAGCCCCGAACTTCCACTAGCTGGTTCACAAATGGACGGATCGCTTGAGGGCCTGAGCATAAGTGTTCTAGACAAACGAAATGCCCCCCTACACGTCCCCACTTCTGGACTTGCCCACCACTAGTTTCCCCTGTGCCAGAGGAATAACAGGCAGAATTCTTCCACTTCAGGCCAACCTCTACCTCCTTAGTACCAGAGGGCACAAACGTTCAACAGTCCTGCTCAGTAGCTTTTTTGCCTTTCGCCTTCCTCACAGTACCTGGCACGTTCATGTTTATTATCTCGGTAGCCTGTTGAACACTCAAGTTGAAGTTTGCTGCACCTGTGACTTGCTGAACGATCAGCCTGAGATTCACTGTGGTCAGCAAGTCTTTCAAGCTCGGTCGGTCATTCCACATACGTGACTGCAGAACGCTCAATCTATTCTCTTCCTCGATGCTCAGGATGGCAAAGTTATCCACTGCACAAAAGAAACCAATATCAACAACAATTAGTCAAAGAAACACCAAAAAAAAATAATAAATACCTAATTCTGTAAAATTATTTGAAATAGGGTATTGTAGTAAAGGAAAAACACCCAAATAGGTATGACACATGGACGAGATGTAATACCCCACTCCAACACATGGTATGATATTGTCTGCTTTGGGCCATAGCCTGCACGATTTTGCTCTTGGGTTTTACCCCAAAAGGCCTCATACCATTTGAAGAGAACATACTACATATAAGTACATCCCCTTTTCTACACCCAAGCGATATGGGATTGAGCACCCTGTACCCTGTCAGTGTGGTAGCTCAGCCCAGTGTCTGTCTTCGCACTCGCCCACTCACACCTATCCACAAGGGTTACTACAATCCAACCCCCTACGAGACCCGACGTCCTCGTCGGCACACTTCCGGCTGGATTCAGGTTCTGATACCAACTGTAATACCCCGCTCCAACACATGGTATGATATTGTCCGCTTTGGGCCTGAGCCCGCACGATTTTGCTCTTGGGTTTTATCCCAAAAGGCCTCATACCATTTGAAGAGAACATACTACATCGCCTAGGTGCTCAATCCCACATCGCCTGGGTGTGAAAAAGGGGATGTGCTTATATGTAGTATGTTCTCTTCAAATGGTATGAAGCCTTTTGGGGTAAAATCCAAGAGCAAAACTGTGCGGGCTCAGGCCCAAAGCGGACAATATTATACCATGTGTTGGAGCGGGGTATTACAGTTGGTATCAGAGCCTAAACCCAGCCGGAAGTGTGCCGACGAGGATGTTGGGCCTCGTAGGGGGTGGATTGTAGTAACCCTTGTGGACTGGTGTGAGTGGGCGAGTGCGAAGATAGACACTGGGCTAAGCTACCACACTGACAGGGTACAGGGTGCTCAATCCCACATCGCC
Source organism: Cornus controversa (assembly GCA_026545225.1). Lineage (NCBI taxonomy): Eukaryota > Viridiplantae > Streptophyta > Magnoliopsida > Cornales > Cornaceae > Cornus > Cornus controversa. The sequence goes on along the minus strand of CM048846.1, from coordinate 25,276,642 downwards.
TGGGTGTGGAAAAGGGGATGTGCTTATATGTAGTATGTTCTCTTCAAATGGTATGAGGCCTTTTGGGGTAAAACCCAAGAGCAAAATCGTGCGGGCTATGGCCCAAAGTGGACAATATCATACCATGTGTTGGAGCGGGGTATTACACGAGACAACTTAGCTCATACATGGCAGCCATGTCATGAAGTGTGGCTAAGGCATAACTAGTCGAACGCCAAGTATGAATGAAAAAGACCCTGGCATGGCTAGCCGAACGTCTCAGATGAATGAATGTGACTAAGGCATGGCTAGCCGAACGCCTGATTTGAATGAAAAAAGACTCCGGCATAACCAGCCAAATGTTTTAGATGAATGAATGTGGCTAAGGCATAGCTAGTCGAACGCCTGATTTGAATGAAAAAAGACTTTGGCATGACCAACCAAACATCTCAGATGAATGAATGTGGTTAAAGCATGGCCAGCCGAACACCATATTTGAATGAAGAAGACTTCGGCATAACCAGTTGAACGTCTCAAATGAATGAATGTGGCTAAGGCATGGCCAGCCGAACGCCAGATTTGAATGAAAAAAGACTTCGACATGACCAACTGAACGTCTTAGATGAATGAATGTGGCTAAGGCATGACCAGCCAAATGCCAAATTTGAATGAAAAAGACTTCGGCATGACCAACCGAACGTCTCAGATGAATAAAAGACCTCGGATGATTAACCGAGAGTCTATAAAGTGCGGGACATTATACATACATGCATCATTCATTCCTTCTATGGAGCATTGTGGTGAAAATCAGGTCAATATATGATTTCTTAACAAACCGAAGAGAAAACATGATTGCTCAATTATGAAAAAGATCGCCTTTCATTAAAAATTGTTACAAGGGTGCTTTTATAAATAAAAGTGACAAAAGACATTACAAAAAAGAAGGAAAAGTCATAAGACGCTTGCTGAAGGGGCAGGATTAGTCGGGGCATCGGTGGATCCTATATGCTCAAGGATTCCAGCCTCAACAGGTTCAGCACCCTCTTCAAATATGTTAGCAATTTTCTTCTCTTCGTCCCCCTCATCTGGATCCTGATAGGGAGGCCCAGTTAAGCCCATATCCCAATCATAGTCAGTTGGGCCACCCCGGTAAAATCTGTCATATTCGGGAGCCATCGCGTCTTCAAATCCTTGGTGGTAGGCTTCAACATTTCTGACTTGGACCGTGTGGGATAGCCTATTGAACAATGCCTTGGCACCTTTCTCTAATTTTAATGACCTGTCTTGCAAGGATTTGACGTTCAACTCAAACTCGGATGCTCTGGACTCAACTAATGCCCTTTAGAACTCCACCTCCTCCTTCCCCTTGGTGAGTTCCTCCAGTTGAGACTTAAGTTGCTCAGTTTCTAGCAGTAGAGCTTTGGACTTTGACTTTTCACTGTTGACTTCATGCATAGTAGCACAAAAATCAACCTCAGCTATCCTAGTCTGAACGTCGGCTCTTTTCACTTTGGCAGTCACTTACTCGACCAATTTGCACATGGTCATCACACCAAACATGTTCTGTAAAGACACACAAAATCGGTAAAAGAAGTAGTAGAGGAAAAATACATATAGGAAGCATAAACATCTTCTCTCTCACCCTAAGGGCCACATCTGGACTTATCTTCGTGTCCTTAGGTGGCCACATCTCCTTTAGGAATGCCGTCATAGACTCCCTATTCTCAAGCAAGGAGTCCTCCACTGATAGGGGCATACCATTAGCCTTCACCATCCAGTGAATCCAAGGCTCCACCATAGAAGAACTTGGGATATTGGACCCCGAAGCATTAGTCCCCACAGCAAAAGGCTCCCCAGATCCTGGAGCAGAGGAGAGAAGCTGAGACTGTTGTCTTCTGAGACTTGGAAGGAGGAGCAGTTTCCTCTATTTCTATCACTTCTATTGAATGCGACTTGTCCACAGCCTCCTTTTCAGCATGCTTCTTGCGCAGAGTCAAGGCTATCTCCACTTCCTGCTCAGTCGGGGGAGCGCTAAGATCATTCTCCTCAATCTACCTCTTTGCTTCGTTCGAGTAGTTTTTGGGTGCTTCATCTTCACACCAGAAGCCTTCTCTGAGATAACTCTAAAAATCTCAGAATTCAGCAAAACAGAAGACTTTGGAATATTACTCCACACCTTATCCTTGAGTGTTTTTAGGCGGGCAGCTAACTTAGAGCGAGGAAGAAGGTCCCTAACTGCACCAACAAAAGATTGGATCTGGTTAAAAAGTAGAACGTTGCATATAGCACAATCACAATGAGGGTCAGAAAGGAAATCATAGGGAAGGATATATACCTAGTCCACCAAATTTCTAAGGGATTGAAAATTTATCAGAGGAAGACGCCTTCCACTTCCCCCCAACGACCACAATCTGGGCCTTCCAACCTTTGTTCGAAGAAGGGTGGCCAGTACAGAGCGATCTGCCAGGTCGAGGGAAGAAATGGTAACGACTACCCTCCTTCTTTATAGAACAAACTTGATATCAGAGAAGAACGTCGTCAAATCCTAATTCAAGCCCTCGGGAATGGTTGAGAGCAAGAGCACAAGAAATAATCCTAAAAAAATTAGGGTTCACTTGTAAAGGGGCCAGGTGCATCTGATTAAGGACAAGATGGTAAAAAGGATAAAGAGGAAATCAAAAAGTTGAAAAATGCCTAGCAGAAAAGAGCATGTCATCTTTACTCAGACCCTCCCTAGATCGCAAGTCGAAATCAAGGGGATAGTTCCTAAGGGTGACATCCGCCAGAATCTCACAATCTATCCGGAGCTTCCCTAAATCCATTGGAGTCCTAACCAGGTCATGATCAACATCACCTAACTCAGAATTAAAAGACCTTGATCCACAGTAACCGGTTGCTCTAAGGGAAGAATGGCGATTGGGTTTGGTGGAGCGGGAAAACTCCCAAGAGGAATCTAAACACCATCGCCCTCATCTAGGAACTCGTTAATAGATTGATAAGTATCCTGTGGGACAAATTCATCAAAATTTTCTACCCTTTTCATCCTGTCTATACCAAAAAAGTAAGAAAGGAAGGAAGATAAATACTGACCCTGAGAGAAAAGTGAGAAGGAAAGTGATGGAAAGTTCAGATTTACCTGGAATAGATAATACTCTTACACAACCAAAATTATTCAAAGAAGCTAAGAAACAGGCATTTATGAAGAAATGATGTTTCAACAACCACCATGAGCACAGAACCCAAACAAAACCAGATGAACCGTCAGCCATGATAAAAACCCTTTTGAAATCCAATCAGATTTAAAAGGGGTTTTTAGGGGCGAAGTGTAGAAAAGGAAAAACACCCAAATAAGTATGACACATGGACGAGACAACTCAGCTCATACACGGCAACCACATCATGAAGTTTAGGGCACCCTCCAAGTCATCCTTTGTTGAACGACAAAGGCACAAAGGAAAGTCAAAACTCTCTATTTAATTACGGAATTAGACACCATAATTCCTACAATAAATCGGGGGGATCATCATTTTGTAAATATAGGCAAATTCCCAAGAAGGGTGGAATGATTATAGGCATAATCTATGTACTCTCAAAACTATATAAAGGAGCATGATAGAATGGAAAAAGGGAGAAAAAAGATTCTAAAAGTGTAGTGACAACTTTCCTGTACCTACAGGTATTTGTCAAAAGACAAAACCCTCTAACTCCCTCCAACCACCACCAACTTCTTTCTCCATCCTTTATCGGATGATAGGTTTAATGACCTTGATTGATTCAACACCAATAAACATAAGAAAACCCTAAAGAAATCGGGGTTAACTTGCAAGGGCACTAACCCTAGGGTGTTGAGAACAAGATGGTAAAACTGGTGGAGCGAAAATATAATGGCAGAAAGATAACCCACCGACAGGAGCAACTCAACCTTCTTTACCCCCTTGTCTAATCAAAAATTAGACTAAATAGGATAAACCCAGAGCGTTACACCCTCAGGGATATCCCTCTCCTTCTGTAACTTCACTAGATCGATCGTATCCACCCTACCCTCAAAATCAGAGGGGTCTGGATCCTCGGGTCCTAAAACCCTAGTCTAGTTGGTACCCCTAGATCCACCCCTCTCGATCGCGCCACCCATTTCAAGAATTCTCACCTTATGAACTCTTTCACCTGCCTCCACCACCTTAACACTATCCCCATAACCAGAACTAGAAGGAGAATCATTACATGTCTCACTGCCCAACGACGTACTATCCTCCCTCCCCCTCATACTAAACCAAGAACTATGACTGCAATGAAGAAGAACAAGCACAAAGTGAAACTAACCTCAGAAGGACGATACCGTAGCTCTTGTCGACAAAAAAGAAGAAGCTTAAGTTATGATGAGTCAAATACCCCGAAGCACTAGTCGTTTCACCCATTAAATAGGCGGCGTGACATTACTCCCAACACCTACACACCAACCGTCCCTGCCGTTTAGGGATCTGAACAACCTTTCAATTCTATTCCAATCTTACCAATGCCAGAATTTAAACAGAATTGGGGGCAAAGTGTGGATCCCCAAATGCTGAGGCCCACAAAATCAGCCCAAAAATGTCGAAGTTGAGAAAGACCAACCCCACTCATCCAAGTTGGGCCTGCACAACATAAACCCAAACACCATACCCCCAAGCCCAAACTGAACACACCAAGCCAAGGTGACGTGGGCCGCCAACAAACAAGATAAACTCAACCCGACATACCCACATTCTCTACTTGCCTAAACCATTCTCAAACCAAGCCACCTCCTACTTCAAAAGATAAGTATCATCTGCACACATACGAAGCCCAGAAAGGCCTAACAGACACAATGATAAAGAGGACAAGCCCAAGTGGAAAAAAATGACAAAAATTGAAAGCCTATAAATAAAGGAAGAAAGGAGAAAGAAAATGGGAGGTTGGGGGATAAATTATATAAGAAAGAAAAGCTAAGGTAGTGTTACATACATCTGTACTTGAATTCATCATATTCAACCTCAATTGAAAATGTCCAGTGTCTTTTTAATCATCTCTTGTAGATTTTGAGTGTGTATGTCTCAATCATTTACATCTTTACATTTTTGAGCATCTACATGTGATTAGAGAGAAAATATATGTATGTATTTATAGATGATGAAGTCCTATAATTACTTAAAAAATAAGTTAGAAATCTATTGAAAATGTTTCCAATGTTTAAGGAATTTCTTAGAAACCAATTTAAGTCATAACGGGAGTTTCCAAATCAAAAAAGACAATTCGACAAAGTTGGACCGGTCCAGGCTTCATTCGGACAAGTTCAACTAAGTTAAACACAGTTGGACCGGTCTGGGACTCAACTGGACCAGTTCATTGAGGCTAAAACCTAATTTTGAGAAACCGAGACTACTTGAACCGGTCTGGGGTTCATAATCAATTACAATAATTAAACCAAAAATTACAACTCGATCATTCTAGTTTTGACACCAAAAATTTTTAATTAAAAATATATATGTGACAATTCTCTCTTAAGACTGTAGTATAATTTTTTTTGTCAATGTTAATTAATTTTGTCACAATGCCACAACAAATCATATCACACAAAGGTTTTGTGCTCTCGGTGGAAAGGCATTCTTACTAAAATTACATGTCAATGGAAAATGTATTCCCATATGAATGCTAATAGTTTACTCTTATTTGAATCTGTTACAAGTACTACCCAATCCAATATTGCGGGTGCAACATTTTGGTGTTTGCAGAATGAAAGGATGCTTTCGTGTTTAGTCATCCTAGAAGTAGAGAAAAGAAAAGATGAAAAACCATCCTTCCCCTCTCCCCATCCCCACCATTCCCTTATCATGTAATACCATTTCAAAAGTCAAATCCATTACAACTCACAAAACCATATTCATTACGAACAACAAATTCTCTAGCACATATAGTAATAAGCCTTTTCTATCCTTCACCAACTGGTAAACCTTCTTATTGCCAACATATTGTCATGAACAACAATCTTTCTATTTGATCACCTTTTCATCACCTTAAGCCTCATTCTTTAGTTCAATCTCAATCACCAACCAACCATTACCATTTAAAATTCTTACCAAGACCCCCATCTTTTGCACGTTCTACCATTCACAAAGTTAAGAGAGCTTTGCAAAATGATTAATTTCTTAATCCTACCAATCATAATATCCGTATATTTGTTATCTACTAAAGGGACTAGATGTATCTATTATGGATTCTACAAAGGTTGATATAGACACCCCATTTTGCACCTCCCACACAATGGGAAAGTTTCTAAACACATTTAATTAGAGACCGCGCTCTTTGATCCACTAGATCATATATCGTAGAAATCGCATTGTCAGATCAGTAAGCGGGCTTCACCATCGAGACAAATCTAACTGTATGATCGACGATTGGATTTCTCCATTGCATTCGACATATCCCAAAATCCTACGTTCGCATCGAATTACAATCTCTAACACTCAATCATCATAGAAGCAAAACTGTAATTTTACACCTAAGACAAATCCTACCTTCCAATTGATGATCAAACTTCGTCATCACATTTGAAACATCTTAACCCCTGGGATCACAATGGATTGTAATCCCGAACACCCAATCATCACAAGGGCAAAATTGTAATTTTGTATTGGGAACAAATCCAACCATCTAATTAGCAATCAAACTTCATCATCATGTTTAGCACATCCCAAAACCCTGAGATCACATCAGATTGCGATTCAAAACGCTCAATTATCACAAGGGTAAATCATAATTTTGTACCAAGACAAATCCAACCATTCGATTGACAATCAGACTTTGCAATTGCATTTGACGCTTTCTAAAACCTTGGTATCACACGAGATCAAACTGTATTGTGATCCCGAACATTCAATCATTCATGGTACAACATTCTAATATCATACTAAAGCAAATTTGGTCACTATATTGGAAATCTGATGTCGCCATTGCGTCCGCAATACCATACCGAATTGCATCTAAATAATATTTTCTTCAGGAAACAACTTGTTTCCTACAGACTTTGCCAATTGTTAATGAAAAAAATGTGCACAGTCCAGATTGGTGCAAGTTCCCTGTAAGATAGAGGAGATATAACTAGGACCAGCACCAATGGGGTGTTGGTCAGGTACACTCCAACAATCAAGTCAGTGCTTAATAAAATATATCAAAATAGTAATTTTGTATTTAATGTTTGGTGTACCTAGTTCATTGATCAACCCCTCTCATTTATAGAGGTTTAGTGACATTTGTCATATAATGTAGCAATCAAACTTTGCTCATCATAATTCGTAGAGAAAATTATTAGATCATATTTATAGACAGATTTCATGTTAAAAAATGAAAGAAACAAAATGAGGAACAAATCAATTTTATTAATTTTATAAAGATTGGTACAATCCTCTAAAGTATTCTTTACAAAAGAAAGAAAGTGTAACACCTTTAGATTTTAAATAGGACCAGTTTTATTTTGTTTGGATTCAAAGGTAATTTTATGAGTTTGTAGGGCTATATATATATATATATATAGCTAGATATGTAGCATTTGGTTGTCTGATGCATGTGGCAGGCTTTTGCTAAGAGTTCAGGTTACAAGATTTAACTGAAGCTTTAAACTTGCTTGGGGGTTAGTAATGGTTAAGTCCATGGCTTGCATGTGTTGTCTTCATCAAGGGGCTGTTGTAACAAATAGAAAAGATTTATGTAGAATCTGAAACTTTCGATAGAAACAAGAAAAAAAAAAAGGGAAATAGACTAGCCTTTTTTAGAGAGCGAGAGTGAGAGAAACTTGGATTTGAAATTTGTGGCAGAAAATTTGGTGCATGGTTGACACATAGAGGACTTGGACTGTGTAGTGTAGATATTGTATTAAGTGATGTATCAATCACCTATAAGAACTAGTGCGATAGAAACAAGAGGAAGAAAGAAAGTGGTTTTCTGCAAACCAGAGAAAGAAAGAGAGAGAGAAAAATAGAGAGTTAGGAATGGCTAGAGAGAGAAAGAAGAAAAAAAAGAGAAAGAAAGAGAAGAAGAAGAAGGAGAGAAAAAGAGAAAGAGAAGAGAGGAGAAGAACACCAACCAGGCAAGTTGAATCTTGCCTTTCATTTCTATGTATATATAGAAATATATATATAAATCAACATGCATGTATGATTTAAGTTGGTAACCTCTGTTTCATTTTAGCTGTGAGTTGTTTTGCATCAATTTTTCTGTTAATACTGGAGAATCTCTTGCAACTTTTAGCTGTTTACTGCTAAAGTTAAAGCAAGATTTATATTGGTTCACTAAGATAATTAAAGTGATAAAAGTCAAAGGTAAGGAAAGAATGAGGAAATTTGTAGACATGTGCCAATGTGTACATTATGTGTGTATATATATATTTTAGATATAGACGAAATGAAGATAGGGAGTCTTTCGGATTTTTAAAAGTTCTTTTTAACAAACTATCTATGATATAGATTACATGGCTTATGGTGTAGTTGAAGTTGGTTGTGGTTGGTCCCGATTTTGAAGGTGGTGGATCCTTGCATGGTGGCCAATTATGGTGCTCCGGCGAGGTGTGGTGGTGCCACAATATGGTGGTTGAGGTTTGGCAATTGAGTTTCGACTATTGGAGTATTTATGCATGGTTTATGGTGTGGGTGCTGATTCGTGTGTGAGTGTGACTCAAAAAGTATATCAATTAAAAATTTTCACATTTCGCAATAGAACGAATTCCTTGCATAATAGGGCTATCGAAAGGGGTATCGTACCTCAGGGATTATGGTCTGATGAGTTGGAATACGAAATTAATTCTAATTAAATTTAAGAGAAAAGAATTCTGATTTTTAAACTAATTAAAAAGATAAAATAAAATAAATCAAAGATAAATAGATACTGAAGATAATATGAGAGAAATCTAGGGTGTTTGACTTCACCACTAACTCCACAATCAATGGTTAATTGAATCAACTATAGGGAATTACATCATGTATAAGTGGTGTCGGTGACTACAAGCTCACCTTCATCCTTCAAGAAGATAACATATGATTAAGGCTAAGCCATGAACTATCTTCGATTGACATGGGCCATCTGCCTAACTACTCTAATCTAGGGTACAGTATGGTTCATCTTCTCTAGACATAATCCATCAAAGCTCATAACAATATATTCAGTGATTACCATTGTGTAATAATCTCTCTCATGATCACATAAAACAAGAGAGATTGAGTTCAATAACAACAACTAAATATCTAAGACAAGATAAGAAATCATTGAGATTGAATTTACAAGACTTTTATTGCTCAATTCTATAATAAGAATCCTCTAAATTACACAATCTATGCATGTATATAAAGGTCCCCAATAATTAAAATAATCAAACCATTGATGCTTTGTTAGGGCTACATCAAAACCCTAGTGGATGAACTAGCCGCTCATGGTAGAAGAAGAAGCTTCAACTGTTGAGGAAGAAGACATCATCTTTCTGAATTATGCGTATGACTTCGTTCTCCAATGGCTCTGCAAATATGTTTCTGTTCTCTTCTCAACCCTCTCAGACTCTCCAAGCTCTGTTCTCTCTGTCTAATCTCCCCTCAACTCAGCCTCTTAGTCTTCACTTTATTCCCCAAGAGAATACACCAAAGTCCTAATCCAATTAGGAATAAATTAGGGTTTCCCGCAGCACTAATCAGATGGGTTTTTTCTGCTGACTTCGGCCCAACTTTTGACCCACTAGAAGTCCGATTTATGGAATTTTTGTGAAATACAAAAGTGTGCAGAATCAAATTTCGTTCAACCTTATGGGAAAATAATGTTGATTTGAGGCTCGAAAATAAGACTTCTGGTCCGTTTTCCAAAACGGGATTAAGACTGTATTATGCGCAGATTTGGGCTTCAGGCCCGAAACCTTCTTAAGCAGCTGCAATTCTCTTGGACCTCTTCCTTGGGCTAATTTGAGTTGAAATAAATGGTTGAGTGAATCTCCTTGATGTAGGCTTCATCTCACCATCTTGGATGTTTTCTTTAAAAGCCCAAAATCATGGTTTTAACTGAAATAATCATTAAGGCCCTGAAAATACAGAAAACACTAAAACAAAGTAAAATCGCAAAATAATCTATCACTAAGAGAATAAAATACATAAGTTAAGAGGGTAGAATGCGTAACATTCAACGCCTATCACACCCCCAAACTTATATATTGCTAGTCCATTAGCAATAGAATAAAAGAAAACTAAAATAAAAGAAAGTAACAATTACTAACTAAACTACCCAACTCCACTTTCGTGGGAGAAACGATTGCATTTAGCATATGCAACAAGCCTTTGAACCCCTAGGTTCCCCCTAGTGGACGAGTATAGTCTCGTGAGGGTTTCCAGAAATGTTACCCACAAACATTCAAAATTCTGTTTCAACATTAATTCAAGAAGAAGATTACAATATATAGTTACAAACTTGCATTCAAGAATAATTTTAAACTTTTAAATTTCATAATTCAAATCCATGGTCCTCATGTATAATTCACATCAACATATCTCAAAATAATCAACTCTAGCTCCCTCGTGTAAAGTGAACTAGCAGTCCTCTTATGTAGTATAACCAAGCTCTGAATATATTAAGGCACATACCCCTTCAACTCACTAGCTCCCCTTATTGAAATTATACTTCCAAACATGAATACATGACTTTTCAATTTTTTTTCTTATCATTTTTTTCATTGATTTATTGGTTGTGCAATGTCTTGATCTATTAAGCTTTCTGAAAGATCCATGTAGCAAGCTTTCAGTCAGTGGCTCCCAAACCAGATGGCTTTAGGGCACTAGGTTTTAAGATACCTTGAAGACCTAATTACTCGAATCAGTCAGGCTACAAATCAAGACAACCAATGCTCATCTTTTCTCAGCCTTTCACTTTTGACGCGAACACTCCGTGCTTCCTGAGGCATAGAGGCCCGGTTACTCATGAAAAAGATCAAATTGATTTGCTTATTCATCACATTTTTTTTCTTTTCCTTTTCTTCTCTTTTTTTTTTTCATTGAAGTCAAGTAACACATTATCGGTACTCATTCTCAAGAGATACTAATTAATATCAAGTATATGTAACTCAATAATTCAAAACCAAAGTTTATACCCCATAAGACTATGCTAGTGTGTTTGTGCATGTAAGGAAACTAAAATCAATCACTCCAAAACATGTTATTGCAAATCATGATTAAAACCACATAATTTAAACCCATAGTTTTCAAGAATTTAAAACATACTCAAAAATTGCAAGTTATGCACCTACATAAGGTATTAATCCCTTGAATCATGTAAAAACATTCTATCTAAAAAAATAAAACAAAATAAAATAAAATAAATAAACTAAGAAAATAAAATAAAATCCTAATACAAGAAGAATTTCACAAAAATTTCCCCCATATGCAATAAAGCACAAAAATAAGGCATCGCCTCACCCCTAAACTTAAACTGTACATTGTCCTCAATGTACACCCAATTAAAGCATAGAGAAGAGTAAGAACGATGTTACCAGAAATTCAGAGTAGTGGAAAGAAAATAGAGTACACCACTAGCATGAAGGCAATGAAAGCACTCCCCCAAACTTGGATGTTAGAACCTGTCAAAACAAACTACTATACCCCAAAGATCAAGTGAAATAGTATGGGTGAAAATAAATATGAAAGTAAAAAATCCTAAAAAAAAATAAAATATTTTTTTTTTCATTTTTAAACTTTTTTTTTTTTGTAATAAAAATCTAACTATAGAAAGAAAAATAAAATTAAAAGAAAAAATAAAACTAAATATAAAATAAAATACAAAAGATGGTTACCTTCCTGTCAAGGGTGTGGTGGTGACTGAGTATTTGAATCCAAGTTTGCTTGGCGCATCAGTGCATGCATCATCCTCCTCATCTCTAGTTGCTCTTGGCGAGTGTCACAAAAGTGATCCGCCATCTCTGTCCTCATTGCTCCAAACTGTGTGGATACCTCTATCTGTAGGGTGCCAAACTGGGCTGTCAACCCAGCAATCTGCCCCTCTAAATATTGATAATCATGGCCACCAGCCTGTGCATGCACCTCCTCTTCCTCTGCCTCCATCTCCTCTGGATCTTCCACCGGTGGTGGTATATCTATATGCTCTCCTCCCTGGGCTAACTGAGATACCTCACCAGGCGCCGCTATGACTCTCTGGTGCATATGAGATCGGCTCAAATTTCAGTCATGCATGCCATAATGAAGATCACGTGAAAAGGCAAGCTCGTCCTCATGGACTGCATACCCCTGTGCCACAAGCAACTGGTGAATAATAGTAGGGAATGGAAACTCCCAGTCACTTGCACTTTCTGGTGCCTTGGCCACAACCTTGGAATAGAACTTCTCCATCTGGCCCTAGACAATCTGTGGGAATGACAGCCAATGCCCAAAATGTATAACATATAATGATCGTAGGAACTCTTGACGTCTCTCGGTCTTATGTCCAATTGGACATACATTCTTGAGTAGAACAGCGTCAAGGAACCATAAATGATTTGGCATTGAAGACTTGGAAGCTGCATTCCTCTTCGGCCTGGAAAATTGGTTGGCACACAATCGTGCAACCACATTACCCACTGACAACTCGTCGGGTAAAGGAGTATAGATATGAGATAAATCATCGGGGCACTCGTGAGGACAACCCATGGCAATGGCAATGGATGACATGTCCACCCGAACTATTGTTCCATCTGCTGAAGAAGTAAGCACATCCCGCTCATCAGGTATTTTCTGGTTGGTTTTTGGCTATAACTTCAATTATGGTTGAAGAGGGTAAAGGCAAGATGGCCGAATTGGGTCTTTTTGTGTAGCTAGGTGGTGTCGTGAGGGGAGGGCCTTGCATGGGTTTGGCCATAGGAGGAAGTGGGTTTTCCCGGTAGCTATGATGGTGGTTAGGTTAGGTGGTGGAGATGGTGGCTGGTTATGTCTCGGCCATAGAGCTGAATGTGGTTGTTGGATGTTCAAGTGTGGAGTAATTAGTGGGCTAACATGTTGGGTTGGATTGTGGTCAGTTGATTTGGGATGGCTAGCTTAAGAAATTGCTTGATTCAATGGGCTTTAAATTGGGCAGTATACTACCATAGTTCAAACATGGGGTATTGTTTGGTGAACTAGATTGGGCCAAAATTAAGAGTAGGTCCAATAATATTTAAAAGAGATAAATGGTTGGCTTGACATTAGACTGAGCCACAATTAAGAATAGGCCCAATGTCATTAAAAGAAATGTGAGGAATTTCTTTTGGGCTGAAATTAGAACTTGGAGGAAAATGTCTTTAATACTCCATAATCTACGCAAAGATTTTTGATACTCTATATTTAGGCATAATAGGACTCATTATGCTAGAATAGTTAGTTCCAGGAAAAAAAATCCTTGAATGCTCCATAAATTACGAAAATTTTGAAATCATATGTTTTAACGTAATAGAGCTTGTCATGTAGAAATAGTTGATCCTAAGGATTAAAGATTCGGTTAGCGACGTTTTAAGGTTTTTGAACACACATAATTCGTTCAATTAATTTATTAAATGTGAAAAGCATTTAATAAATTATAAAAGATTTTATGCTGGTTTAAAGAACACTTGTTTTCCTTTTGTTTCAATTTAGAGAAAATTGGAGAAACATATCCTTTGAAGCTTTAAAAGTTGTGAAAAATTCTAGAGTGGTATATTTTGGCATAATGAACTCAATTATGCTAAAATAATTAAGTTTAGGAAAAGACTTAAGGGTGAAATCCTAAAGTGATTAATTAATGTGATTAATGATCACATTTAAGAGTGTTTTGATTTATCAAATGTTAAAGGCATTTGATAAATCCTAAAAGCTTGAAATCTTGAAAATGCGATAAAATTCTTAAAGAATTATAAGGTATGGTCAGGGACCTATCTATGGGGTGTGTGCAACCCTTTTGTTATGGCCATTGGGCGAGGCGTGCCCTTATTGTGTGGATGTGGTCCGGGACCATCTAGTTGAGTAGACGTACAAGCCCAACCACATGTGCGAGCTTCCTTAGTCCAAGATTGTGCGATGCGCACCACTTCTTGGCTAAGCATGCCATCTATTTGAGAGGAGCCCGGGGCTTATGTGAGATTATGTTAAGTTAATCTAGACAATTAACTTAATAAGGAATTATTGAGAATACGGTTCCTGTGTGTGAAATAAATTATGGATATGATAATTAACTAGAGTTTAATTATCATAAGAAAAAATCTATATGAAAGAAATTATAGATATGATAATTAACTAGAGTTTAATTATCATAAGAAAATTTGTGAATCTAATCAACAAAGATTGTTGTACGAGTCCTTATATATAGGAATTTAAGACAATGTCAATTTGTTGACTAATGATAGTGTTTTACAATTCTTGTTGAGCTCACCCCATTTGATTTTCAATTATCGATTGAATGGAAGCGCGGTACAGGACGATAGAGGCCATTTACATATAAATTTCTTAGCGTGTAATTATTTTTTGTTGTACATAGTTGGCTCTCAAGATAAGGGATGAGGTCTCTAGATGAAGTTTTTGTAATAGATGATCATATTTGATTTATAATATATAAACATTCTGGATAATGTATGATAAGATGGAGGATGTAGTTTTTACGTCGCGCACCAAATTCAAGTACGAGTTTCAGGTATTTAAATTTGGGGGCGTGACAGAAAGTATCACCTCATTCGATCTCCTTTGTTGGTTGGATCCAAGAGCTGCTGGAGTTTGATCTCGAGTCAAATTATCGAGTCTTTTTGAAGCAGTTATAGTTGACGAAGACCAAAATGGTTTCTAATCGAGGGTTGAAGAAGGTTGATCTTGAACATTATTGTTTGATGATTCTTCGAACTTTTAGAAGAACGTCACGACGTCGATGTATTTGTTATCCTTTTTCTTCAGAGCTTGAGTGCAGAGAGAGTGAAAGTTTAGGCAGAGTTTCAGTATTTTTTCTCTTCAAGTTTCATTTCCTTCTTCCACCTTTGGACCTATATTTATAAGTTCACTAAAGGGGTAGAATTGTAATTTGATTTGCTTCAGATAATTATCTCATTTATTTAATTATCTTTTAATTATACATAATTATCTTTGATGATAATTATACATAATTATCATGTGACCCATTTTTGAAGTGGGTGGGTCGTGGTTTATTGGAGAGCTTCGTCTTACCCATTGGCCCATACTCTATGGTGGACTGAATTGCTAATAGGCCCAAATTGAACTTTCGGATTTTTTACTGACCAATTAAATAAGAATTTTAACTTTTAATTAATCCACTAGTAGTTACCTCACTATAAAAATTTTAATGCCTACACAATCGTCTATCTTTATATGAAATTTAAGCTGATTTATCACTTATTGTGCAAGCTGTACAGAGCTGTTGATTACCCCTCTTGTCAACATCCGACCTCCTTGGACTTCCTCATCAAAATTCCTTTTATCAAAATTCCTTTTAAAAACAAAATAATATGTAATATGAACGAGCAAGTATCATCCCTAACATATAAATTTTTATTACTGTTCTTTTAAATAATATGAAATATAAATAATTCTTCTAATTACTTAAAATAATAAGAAATGTTATGACAAAACGGAATAAAAATATATGATTCATACAATCAATTTTTAAGTAATTAGAAAAATTACTTCGATTGTTATTGTTGTATTAGGTCTAGAATTTCAAGAAAATAAGAAAAATAAAAAGAGACAGGCTAGATAAAACAAATTTAAGACACAGAAACTAATAGTAACAATGTGTTTGGATAACTAAGGGAAAAAACCGAATGATAGTATTAGTTGCACTATTTTTTTTTTATATATATAACTAATGCAATTAATACTATCATTCCATTAAAAAAAAAAAAATTGGATAGTTCCCACCTCTCCTTTGCTTTATTAATTAAAAGATAAAACGGAAAAGAGAATATAATAACATTTCTAGTGGAGATAAAAGCAAGAAAAAGGTTGTCGTGTGAATGACAAAAGACATAAAATGTCCAAAGGTTTCGTAGTTATTCTCCACTAGGTTTGCTTCTATGGGTTCGAAGATAATTCAAGAAATTATCCACATACTTGTCTTGTCTATCTCTGTCTCCAAACAGTCCTTTCATCTCCTTGACCTTCTCCCTGTATATCTTCCCTTCTTCCTCTACCATCACCAACCTGAGTGACTCAGCCACCGAGTTCCTTGTGAACCACCCGTCTCGCTCGTTTCTCGGTATCGAATAACCGATCTTCTTCTCTTCCAAAACCCTAGCATTCAACCCTTGGTCTGCCAAGAAGGTCAACAGTATAAGAGCTCTCTCAAGCTGTATAGCCTCCACCACCGAACTCCACCCGGAGTGAGTCAAGAACCCACCCACCGAGTCATGACTCAGTATCCTGAGTTGAGGCGCCCAACTCGTGCACACCACCCCTCGTCCTCTGGTTCTCTCTTCAAACCCTTCCGGCAACTCGATCAACTCAGTATCTGACAACCCACGTCTGGTCCTCAAAACCCAGAAAAATGGCAGCTCGGACAGCTCCAACCCAAGAGCTATCTCGGTCAGCTCGAGCTGAGTCGGTTTGGCCTCACTCCCAAACGCAACATACACCACTGACCCCTTTCTCTGCTCGTCAAGCCACTCCTTCATTCCCCTCCACTCCTCGCTCTTGTCATTCTCGCCGGAATCGTACGCCGTTGTCGGCAACTGACCCACCGGAATCACCGGCTTCCTGTATATCTCTTCTAACACGCTCAGCCACTCGGATTCTAACTCATAACAGCTTCTAACAGCCACCAAATCGCAGTCTTTAGCGGCGGCCCCGATCCGATACAGATCCGAAACATTGTCGTCTTCTCCGGTCACGCTATCAAACACCCTCAATACTTCAAAAAGTTTATATGCCACGTTGGTTTCGAATCGGACCCATTTGGGTCTGACCGTGAAATCCTCTGGTTTACTCCGGTCATCGGCACCGTCCATCAAGACCGATGGTGGGCCCAGATAACCCAGAAACGCAGCGATGCATATACTGAAGAAAGCACGGGGTATGTTAAGCTTAGCTGCAATAGGACCGACCCAATAAGGCGCGAAATCGAATAGTATCCAATCGGGTGATGAAGTTTGGAGAAAGTGAGTGAGGGGTTGTTGGAGGGCATCGAGGGCGTTTTTGAGGTACTTGACCTTGTTGTAGGGTAGGTCTGAAGTGGCTTCTGCATTTAAGGGTAGGTTAGGGACTTGTTGGGGTAAGCGAAGCTTGACTAGATCGATGAGTGGTGCTAAGTTTGGGGGAAGTTTTGGGAGGCGATCGATGTTTCTTGGGGTGGAGAGGAAGGAGATTTTGTGACCCTTTTGGGCGATGAGCTTGGCAAGCTCTAGGTAGGGGATGATATGACCGAATGCCAACCATGGGAACATGGCTATGTGGAGCTTACCATCTTTGGGCGTGGATGGGGGAGGTGTGGACTCCATGGTTAGGCCTTGTGAGTTGTGATGTCTTCTGTATATTTTTATACACAGTCGGGTACATTTATCTTTTTGGATTTATATATATATAGGTTCTGTTTGGATTGACTTTTGAAAAGCAACTTTCGACTTTTCAAGCTCAAAAGTCGTTTCACCATTCGTAATGTTCTTTCCATTTTGAGAAGTTAATAAATGTGCAACTTGACCAAAATAATTTGCAATTAACAGGATAAGGGGTGTCAGTGGCAGTCCGCGGCTAGACGCACCATGTGATTGGTTGAATAACATATGTTTTTTTATTTATTTTTATTTTTTTTCTCACCTAAATAGTGTTATTGATGTCATCATTTATCTTCCAATCCATCTTCTTCTCGATTACCACCGGCTACTGTGCCACCCCAAATCTTGCAGATCTTGAAATACCTATGATCGTGCGGACAATTTTTATACAATTTCTAAAATAAATAATAATAATAAAAGTATAAAATAAATTGAGTTAAAGAATAATAAAACCTATGTTATAAAAATTCTGTCGAGTGTTTCAACAAAATTTTCAATTGTATTACTACTATTTTGTAACTCTCCTTTAAGTTATTGAATTCAAATAAAAAATCACTACTTTTTTGTTGACAAGGAAACAAATATAGAAGAGTCTAAAAATAACAAAATATGTAAGAAAATAAAATATATAATATATATAGAAGATGAAGTGAGATAGTAAGACAAATGAGTTCATGGAGAGACTATTCTAATATTAATACACCTCTATTGGAGAAAAAAAATAATGTTTCTAAAAAGGATAAGAGAAAGAAAAAACATAAAAGATAACAATAAAAAATTAAAAAATAAGAGTTTAATAGAAAAAATCTAGGAGTAGATGGAAAGTTTTCGCAGTTTTCAATACCACTTATCCAATAAAAATAAGATAAATTAAATCATAGAAGCCTACTTTAATACATTCTATACGCCTAAATATAAGGAAATGAAATTTTTTAAAGGCCTAATAAATGAATCCTAATGGTTTGGGCCTTAGGCGACCGCCTAAGTCTCCAGATGGCCCTACGCCGTATCATGGTAATGCAACAAATTGTTCGTCCTTTGTTGTGATGAATTGTTTGCCCCTCCCTGTGTCGTGTAATCGAGAAACCCCTGTAATAGCTCGATTTTGTCCTCGTCAATCAAGAGTAGTTGAAATAGCTTTCGAGACTCATCTAAAGGCAACATCTTCTTTTCTACAATGACAGTCGCAATCGAGACGTCCTAAACCCGCTGGCGCTTCAGTCTAGGAAACGAATTGGTGATTCCCCGGGATGGCTCGTCTTTTGGGACGACGTCAACGGTGATGGTGACTTCACCGACATGTGGTAGGGTTAGGTTTTCTTCTTTACTCTCTTTGTCATCGTCATCGTCGTCATCAAGGTCTTCTTTGTCATAAATGGTGGGATCTTCTTCGGAGGCCATGAGTGATAGGAAAAATAAAGTAGAGAGCGAAAGTATAGGTGGAGAGGGGGCCGAGGTTGGGCGGAGTGGGTGAGGTGAAAAACAAAACATGTATAACAACAATCGTGGCTAGCGACTGCTGCTAGAACTCTTCCTTGTGAGATATAAATTTGTAATTGGCATATTTCGGTGATCAAAACTTAATTGATCGAGTTATAATTTTTGATTTATTCTTTCTATCGATCATCGACTACTACGAGCTGATATTCAAGTGCATGGATGCAGACAAATCAGTTAGAACACCATATAGTACAAGTAAGTATGGTGAGGACACTTTGCACTTTTTAGTTCCGAGCCTATTTTGAAAAATCAGGGTTTAAATGCAAAATTTAGAGTTTTTCAAAGTAAGACCGGTCCCCAATATTTAGGACCGGTCCAACTTTACTCGGCAATTTAGTTTTTGCAAGTTTTCAAAAAGTCCCACCAGTCCTATTTATTTGGCACCGGTCCCACTTAGCCTATTTCAAATAGGAAATAGATTTTGACGAAAATTCTGATTCCTATTGGGTTTGAAACTTCTAGGAGAGTTCTATTTTGGTATTTAACTTCTTTTCCAAGTAGAATTAGAACTTCCTTGCCTATATATTGGTATTCATATTTTCTCTACAAGTGTGCCCTGAAAAATTAATATTTTAGAGAGAGAAAGTATATACAATATAATTAGGGGCTATATATTTTTAAGAACACACATCTATACTTCACGAGTGATATTTAGGATGGTGTTTTACTTCTGATTAGCTGTTTAGAGACTGCATCAAATTTATTTGCTGATCAGAACATTGGTTTGACGGTTCTTCGCTTGCTTGCTTGCTGAGGAAGAAATGTGAACAGATTGCACTACGAAGGAAACAAAATACTTGCTGAGTATTTTGGTTCTTCCAGCAACCTTTCTGTAAGGGTGGTGACGTTAGTCGAAAGTCTGCAGCAGTTGGATGTGTTGTCGCGATCATAAGCCTGAGGTGTTCCGCATCAGATCCTTGATAGAGTGAAGAGGGGTGTGAGACTGAGACAGAGTCTGTTGTACTTTGCTTCATCATAGTGAATTGGTTCCCTAAGGCGTGCCGCCTCCCTCTGTGGTTTTTTCCGCATTGGGTTTCCACGTATATCTGGTGCATTCTTTTCTTTACTTGCACTTTTTTTATTTGTTTACTTTAATTGTTTGATTAATTGGACTTAAAATTGAATTAATTAAAAATTAAGCAAACGAGCAAGTGATCCTATTCACCCCCCCTCTAGGTTCTAAAATACTTTTCGCAACCACTTCCGTACCGGACAACTCACAATTGGTATCAGAGCAGGTTCTCTAATTTGTGAGTAGTTCCTTGCGAAGTATTTTTAAAATTAAAATTTAATTTTGTTTTTAAAAATTATCATGGAATCTAGCATGAAAGAGAGTGGATCGATTCAGTGAACTCCTTTGTTTGATAGTTCAAATTATACTTTCTGGAAGTCTCGCATGAAAGCCTTTTTAAAATCTCAAGGAGAGAGAGTTTGGATGGCTGTAGAAAATGGATATAAAATTCCTACCACTACCACTGGTGAGGGTGATGCTGCTGTGACTATAGAGAAGGATAAGGCAACATGGTCTAATGCTAAATATGAAGATGCCAATAATAACAACAAGGGTTTATATGTTATATTTAATTCTGTTGTTCCTTCTGAATTTTTTAGAATTTCTGCATGTTCCACTTCGAAAGAAACATGGGATATTTTACAGGTAACTCATGAGGGTACCACCAAGGTAAGGAGATCTAAACTACAAATGCTTACTCTAAATTTGAAACAATTAGAATGGATGAAGATGAAATGTTTTCTGATTTTTATTCTAGGCTTAATGACATTGTTCAAAGTAGTGCTTACCTTGGTAAGAAAATTCCTTCTTTTCAGATTATTAGAATAATCATGAGATCATTGCCTGATAGGTTCCAAACTAAGTTGGAAAACTTAGATGAGAGCAGAGATGTAGATTCTATGGAGGTGGCTGAGTTAGTTGGATCAATTCAAACTTTTGAGATGAAATATCCAAAGCTTCAGAAATAAAAAAAATTGGCTTTAAAAACATCAAAGACTTCAAAGTCTTCAAGTTTGTCAAACTGTTTAAATTCTTCAAAATCTGAAGTTGAAAAAATTGAAAGGTTTGAATATGATTCAGATAATGATGTTGTACTCCTTGGTAGGAAATTTAAAAAAATTCTTGAATATGAAAAAGGTAAAAATTTGAGAAAAGAAAATCCTTCTAAATTCTGGAATCAAAGCTCATCTTTCAAAGGTAAGGAAAGGAAAGAGAAAGAAGATAATTCTAAAGAAATTAAGGTTACTTGTTGGCCATGTGGTGGAAAAGGTCATACATCTAATCAATGTCCAAGTCCTAAGAAAAATAGCTTCAGTGCAAAGTAAATTTCAAACAAGAAAGTTATGAAAGCTATTATTTCTGAGTCTGAATCTTCTAACTCTGATAGTGATTCTTCTGTTGAGAATGATTTTCTTACTTTTGTTGCTTTATTGAATGGTGATATTGCTAATGATTCTTCTTCTGATGTAGGTGAAACAGAGATATACACTACTCTCAGTCAAGTAGGGTCTGATGATTCAGAAGATGAGCAGTCTGATGTAGAACCATGTGAAAGCAATCTGCCAGAACTTTTTGAGAAATTGCTGGAAGCTTATAATAAAAAATCTGAGAAGCTGAAGTAAGAAAAATCTGAGAAAGAGACTTTGAAGAAAAAGAATGAAGATCAAGTGAAGTTGATTGAAGAAAGTAAAGATCAAAATTCTGAATTTTCAAGGCAAAGTCAAGTTTCTCAAAAGCGAGGTAAGTCAAGCTATTTCTGCTAAAGATGTTCTTATTGCTAAAATTAATTTTCTTGAGCCTGAATTGAGAAAATCACAAGAGAAATTAATTGTTTTTACTTCTGGGCAGATTAAGCTTGATAGCATGATATATTAGTGTTGGTAAGCCTGTAGGAGATAAAATTGGATTAGGTTTTGTTGGGTCATCGTATAAGGGAAAAACTGTTTTTGTTAGTCTCAAGAATTTGATTGTGTCTGAACCCAAACCTAAGTCTCAAGTTGAGTCTGTGTATACTAAAGTTGTGTCCAATGTGCTTTATTGTTCTTTTTGTGGTAAGACTGGACATAGTCAACATTATTGCTATAAAAAAAGAAGACATTCTAATTTTGATTTTCATGTGCGTAATTCATTTGCTAAGAATAGGGTTCATGCTAAAAGCCACATTATTGGAACAAACTCAAAAATTCTTAAGGTAAAAAGAATTCAAATAAAAAGAAGATTGTTTTTGGTTCTCCACAATTCTTTCTTGATAATTTGCATGTTAAAACTATCTGGATGAAAAAGGAAGATTTGGAGAAGTTTGTGCCTGTTGATACTATGAGATTTATTCCTAATAGGATTTTGGGTGCAAAACCCCCTAACTGAGTCATTTAGGACTTTGATGGTCATGGATTGAGCTTATGTTCATTATTTATTTTTCATTGGACCATATCTTTTAGGTTAGGATAGATTTTGTTTATTTTTAGTAATAATCATATGAGATTAGGAGAATTATATTTTCCTGAGAAATAATGTGAATTCTTTATATTTCTTTTTAATTTCACTTTGATTTGTAAATGCATAATTGAGACACTTAGTTTGTCAATGAATGAAGTACTTGACTTTATGATCTAAACATTGATGACCAATGTGCTGTATTTATTTCTTTTTAGAGGTAAATCTTCTGAGTCCATACAATTTGTGCACTAGTCCAACTCTGAGAGAATTGATTGAAAACTAATGTGAAGTTGACTAGAGTATATTGTATGAGTAGCATTGAAAGCTTAAATGATCAATGAAAAAAAATGAATGAAAAAAATTATGTTTGTATTCAGCATGAAAAAAAATGTGAAAATTTGCTGAATATCTAAGACAAAAGAAAAAGGCTACCTTCGGGATGTGCTCGTAACTTTCACTACAATATAAATTTCCAATGAGATATCTTAAAAAAATTAAAGAGTTGTTTTGAGAAAAATAGCTGGTTGCCAGTAAGAGTGAAAGCCACCGTCTTAGAAAAAAAAAATGAATGAAAGAAAAATAAATAATTGATCATGTAAAGTTATATTTGCTTATTATCCAATATGTTTTATAAGATGGATCAAAGAAATTTGATTAATTTTTGATGAAGTTGGATTGCACACACACATATGAATTTATTAGATGAATTTCTAAATTTTTATAAATATTTGTGTTGGAAGTTGTGTCATGATCATGAATTCGAGAATGAATTTTAAAAACAATCTATGGGTTTTAAAATTCTGCATTTATAAATGTTTGAAATTTTTCAGAAATTTTAGAACTCATGTTATTATTTAAAAAATGCGCTTTGATTATTCTCATGAGATTATTCATGTTTTTATTTTTATTTTCTCTTAAAAAAATTTCAAAAATTTTTCAAAATTTTTGCATTTATTTTTATTTTGTAAGGGTGGTGACGTTAGTCGGAAGTTTGCAACAGTTGGACGTGTTGTCGCAATCATAACCCTGAGGTGTTCCGCATCAGATCCTTAACAGAGTGAAGAGGGGTGTGAGACTGAGACAGAGTCTGTTGTACTTTGCTTCATCATAGTGAATTGGTTCCCTGAGGCGTGTCGCCTTCCTCCGTGGTTTTTCCCGCTTTGGGTTTTCACGTATATCTGGTGCATTATTTTTCTTTACTTGTACTTTATTTTTTTGCTTGCTTTAATTGTTTGATTAATTGGACTTAAAATTGAATTAATTAAAAATTAAGCAAACGAGCAAGTGAACCTATTCACCCCCCTCTAGGTTCTAAAATATTTTTCGCAACCGCTTTCGCACCGCGCAACTCACACTCCTCACCTAAATAACGTTATTATTGTGGTCATTTATGTTAAGGCTAGGGTTTGCTTCGTTATCTTCCAATCCACCTTCTTCTTCGACGCCATGGCCAACGACACCACTCCAAATCTTGCAAAAGATCTTAGAGGTTATCTGATCATGCAGGCTCTTAAAGAGGTACTCTTTACCCAAACCGATTTTGCTCAAAACGTTTAAATACTCTACTTCAACCTTCTCAGCTTCTCCACCAATTAATTCTTTTTGAAATCGGGCTATAACTTACTCTTGATCTAGTTGTAGAACATCGTCATATCATGGTGGTGTGATGAATTGTTCGTCTCTCATTGTATCGTGTAATTGAGAAATCCCCTGTAACACCTCAATCTTGTCCTCGTTAGTTTAAAGCAGTTAAAAATAGCCTTCGAGACTCATCTAAAGGCAATGAATTTTTCTTTTCGATGATGATCACGATCGAGACATCCTCGACCCATTGACGCTTTGGATCAAGAAGAAAATCAATGATTCCCTGAGATGGCTTGTCATTGGGGACGCATGTGATGGCGATGGTGACTTCACCAATGTGTGGAAGGTTTAGGTTTTCTTCATCATTGTTGTCTTCTTTGTCACATATAGTGGGATCTTCTTCGAAGGCCATGGGTGATAGGAAAGAGAAAGTAAAAGAGAAAGTGTAGGGAGAGAAGAGGTGGGCAAAGTAGATGAGGTGAAAAAAAAAACATGTCATTGTTTTCAGCTAAACATATGGTGACTGTATAGCAACAGTCACGGCTAGCGATTCACGCTACCATTCCTCCTCACTTAAATATTGTTATGATTATTTATGTTAGGGCTAGGATTTGCTTTGTTATCTTATAATCCACCTTCTTCTCCAACAGCATGGCCTGCGACATCACTCAAAATCTTGCGAGAGATCTCAAAATTTTTCTGATCATTCGGGTTCTTAAAGATATACTCTTTACCTAAATCCATCTTACTCAAAATGTTCTGATACTATTACTTCAACCTTCTCAACTTCTCCACTAATTGATTCTTGTTGAAATTGACTTGTAACTTACTCTTGATTTGCTCATATAATGCTGTCGTATCATGGTTATGCAATGAATTGTTCATCCCTCATTACGTTGTGTAATCGAGAAACCCATGTAACAGCTTGACATGTCCTCGATTTTCTTGAGTCGTTGCAAATAACTTTTGAGGGTCATCTAAAGGCAACGACTTCTTCTTTTCGATGAAGGTAGCGATTGAGACATCCTCTACTCGTTGACATTTCAGATCGAGAAGCGAATTGGTGATTCCCTAATATCGCTTATTATTAGGGATACCAGTAATGCCGATGGTGACTTCACCAACGTGTGAGAGGGTTAGGTTTTCTTTTTTGCTTTATTTGTCGTCATTGTTGAGGTCTTCTTCACCATAGATGGTGCAATCTTCTTCGAGGACCATAGGTGAGGAAAGAGAATGTAGAGAGAGAAAATGTAGGGAGAGAAGGAGAGAGGGGTGTTGGACGGAGTTGGTGAGGAGAAAAGCAAAACATGTGATTGGTTTTCAATCAATCACATAGTGAGTGTATAGCGGCAGTCGTGGCTTGCGACTACTGCTAGCACTCTTCCTCACCTAAATATCGGTATTATTGTGATCATTTATGTTAGGGCTAGGGTTTGCTTCGTCATACTCTAATCCACCATTTTCTCCGACTCCACGGCTTGCAGCGCCACTCCAAATCTTAGGGGCTCTTGAATACGTACTTTTTACCTAAACTAATTTTGCTCAGATTGTTCTGATATTACTACTTCAACTTTCTCAGCTTCTCTACCCATTAATTCTCTTTGAAATCGAGTTGTAACTTTCTCTTGATCTGGTCGTAGAACGCCATCGTATCACTGTGGTGTGCCAAATTGCTCGTCCCTCGCTGTGTCGTGTAATTGAGAAAGCCCTATAACAACTTGATCTTGTCCTCCTTAGACTAGAGCCATTGAAAACAACCTCTAAGACTTATTTAAAGGCAACTAATTCTTCTCTGCAATAACGGTCACGATCGAGACGTCCTTGACCCATTAATGCTTCAAATCAAGCGAATCGGCAATTCCCTGAGATGGCTTGTTATTGGAGACACTGGCGGTGACACCACCGTGTGGAAGAGTTTTTTTTTTAATCTTTCATTCCCTTCGTCGTCATCGTTGAGGTCTTCTTCACTATAGATAGTGGGATACACTTTGGAGGCCATTGGTGATAGGAAAGAGAAAGTAGATATATAAAGTATAAGGAGCGAGAGAGATGGGGTGTTGGGTGGAGAAGGTGAGGTGAGACGCGTGATCGGTTTTTAACCAACAATCGATCACATAGCGAGTGTCTAGCGGCTACTAATACTTCTCTTTTGGTGAGAAAAAAAAATTGTGATGGTGAGTATCTTAGCAGTTGTGATTGCCGCTAGCATTCCTCTATTATATATACACATGGGTAATGATATTTGGTAGGAAGAGTTTGAACAAAATAGAAGAACCAAAGACTCTTTATTTAATGGATATAATCAATTGGCTCTTACAACACTTGTAATTTAGTGTATTACATTCAATATACTTATAGTAAATCACAACTTTGTATAATATATAGGGTAAATATAATCAAGCTCCCCTGAGGTTTGTCGAAATAACACATACCTCCTCTCTACGTTTCATAATCCCACCTATCTCCCCTGAAGTTTTGATCCGTGTAAGGCACACCCCCCCTCCTGTTACGATAGCTGATGCAATCAAAGAGAATCTGTTGATGTCAGCCATGGTAAACGAGTAAAAGGTCTATTTTACACCTCTAACTCATCAAATGACTATTTGAATTTGTTGACTAACTAAAAATTGCTTATATACCATTCACCGTCTTCCTCGATAAGCCACACTGGAGCCCTCCAAGTCTACCATCTCAAAACAAGACCCACGAGCGGTAACTCACCAGGAGATGCAATTTTTACCTTCGACTATTGCTTATCATCACCAAATCCTACTAGCAAAACTTCATCTCTCTCCAACGATGTTGAGCCCCGGTGTGTTGGAGCCAAATTTGCAATTCTATCACCGATCGAAGATAAAGTCATCGAACTATTAGCATCAGTATTGGACGTTAATGGTGGCTAAAATTTTGGAGTTATAGTCGGACTAGTTGAAATTTTTGACAATGATTTATATGTCAGAAGGATTTTAATTGAAAACCAACCGTTTTAGGCGAACTCGCTGGTGAAAATTCATCAACCCTAGCAAGTCCAAGCACTGAAGGCTCCACCGTACGATTATCCATTGCTCTATTTCTCAGCATTTCAAATCTATTGTGATCTGATGATTACGCCAGCGGAGGAGAATGACAGTAACCAATCACTGGTGATGGAAAATCATGCTCACCAAATAAATTGACCGGCGGAGGCACCAAAATTTTCCTCTCTACATCCATATGGGAGACCATTCCAGTTAAATCATTAGAACCAAGAAGAAAAGACACTCGAAAGACATTACTCCTTCATTATCAACGTCATCTTCGTCTCTGTCGAGCTCTAACGAGGTTGAACCCTCTTCAAAGCAGCACAGAGGTAGTTGTAGGTGACAACACCAGAGCGATGGAAGTTTGAGGAGAGAGAAAGAGAAGTGGAGAGAGAGAAGAGAGGAGAAAGAAAAGAAATAAAAGAATTAATATATAATACATGGGCATAGCGGTTAAACGCACACTACTGTTAGTTATATGGACAACCGTTACTGACAGGAGAGGTAGGTGGGATTATGAAACCTAAATGGGAGGTATGTGTTATATATTTCGGCAAACTTGAGGGGAGGTAGATGATACTTACCCTAATATATATTACATATGGATAATTATTTGTTCTCCCAACTTGGAACAGTCGAAAGAGGGAAGAGCATGGACTCTGCATGTTCGGAATTGGACAAGTTATCTTAACTCATTATATGTTTGTGGCATGAGAATTAAGACTCGACTTTTTGAAGTATTTAAAATTTAGATAGATCTGTACTAATATAAGAATAAGGATTTAGGACTTGAGTTAGGTAAATAATCATTTACACATTTCACAATTGGAGAAATTATTAATATTCGAGGGGTATCATACTATCATACTCCTTACACATTTAACAAATAAAAACTCTTTATTTTCTTTAATTATAAGAAATATTAGTTCATTATCGATTGAATATATAAAAGAATATGGTACTCTAGAAATATTCAATACTTTTTTCACAAATTGACGACAATGAAGCTCGAGGATCGGCTTAGCTGTTCAGCCAAGGCTTCGATTAATGAAGCGTATAGCCCTTGTAGAATAATTTGCATTTGTCTCCACTCACACTCACTGTGACCATACTGTTTGCTAGTTTTTGGATGCTTCAAATCTTAGTGTTGGATCAGCATCTTGTCTAATTGCTTGATGACTCACTATAATGGGCCACAATAATAAAAAATTACTACTATATATTTCATTTTGTTGATCGTTGATATGCACAATGTCATTGATGACATTATCGAGAATTAGTCTCCCAAATACGGATTGAAAATAGAATTAATTTCTTACCAACAAGTATCATCAGTTGGATTGTATTTGTATGATCTCACTCTACTTCAAGAAAATTACAAGGATGAGCATATGAGTGCCACGGCCCACTGTGTATGTTTGTGACTAATCTACCATATATAAAAATGTATGGAGTTCTTTTGAAAAATTACAAATACATGAGGATTTACCAATAATAAAGGGATAAAGTGTATAAAACATTCTTATATTTTAAAAAAAGTGCAAAAAAAAGTCCTTCATATTCACTTTTCTCCCCTTTAGTTTGTATTTGATGCAAATAAATCATTCTCACCTGTAAAATTATTTTTATACTCCCAAATATTTTAACACAAAAAATATCATATTAATCTTGTTGTAGAAAGACTAAAATACCCACTTTGACTATCCCTCTTCAATCTCTCTCTCACACATACACATATATATATTATTTTCTTTTCTTTTTTTCCCACCTTCTCTCTCTTCTCACCGTACTCTCTCTCTCTCTCTCTCAAAAAGTCATATTCTCTCTCTTCTTTTTCACTTCTTTTCTTTTCTTCTTTTCTTTTTTTTTTCTTCTCTCTCTCTTCCTTTTTTTCTCTCAGTGGTTCTCTCTCTTCCTTCTTTTACTCCCACTGGTTCTCTCTCTTCCTCACGGTTTTTCTTTTTCTCTCTCTTCCTTAATCTCTTTTTTTCATGGTCTGTGGAGTGAACCCAGATGGTGGTTTGTTGGTTATTTGATGGTGAGTCTTCAGTTTCAATGGAAATCAACGGTGGTAATTCTTCGGCAACAAATAAGGCAGTGTTGGTGGAACTGTGGTGTGCGGTGATGATGATGGGTCTTGAGTTTTGTTGATTTTCTTTTTATTTCCGTTTATTGTCGTATAAGTGATTTAAATGATTATATACATGTTTTAAATATGAAATATATGTTTGAGGACTTATATAAGGGTCCGAAGAAGTTTTAGGAGTGTTTGGTGAAATTTGAAATTTTCGGGTAGGTGGAGCCTAGGACGCAGGTTAGGTGGGCCCGAAAAATCAGACATTTTTCAAAAAATATCAATTTTTTAGATTAAACTAATTAAAATATTAGAAGAGTCATGTAATCAATTTTGAGTTCGTAGGAAGCTTTGAAATTGAAAAAGGAGGTCGGGAAGGTACGTTAACTAACTAGTGATGTTTTGGTAAATTGGCGAAGCTTGGTCTATAAATAGAAGGGAGAACATTTCAACACACACTCTCTCTCAATATAGCAGTCGACCAAGGAGGTTTTCATCTCCCTACACATCTCTTCATCTTCTTTTTTAGATTTGAGGAACTTGGGGCGTGAATTGGAAAACGCTAAAGAAGAGAAAGTTATTCTACGCACCGAAGGCTCGAGTTTGATCGATTCAAAGTCAAATTCAAACAAGGTTGAATTCGGTGAGAATTGGGGATTTGTTTAGAAGCGCTTCTAAACTAAGGTAGGGATGCATAAACCATGAAATCCGTAGTTCGTGTGAGTATATATAGTGAGTTCCGTTGAAGCGACAATAAGACCGAAGTTGCTTGTTGGAGTGAAAACTGATTTGAAAATAAAAAGGGGCTCGCTAAAATTAGCGACTTTGGCACATAGATGCTAGTGGGAGCTGATGAATTGAACTTAATTGAACTGGGTTGTCATATTTTTCTTCTTTTATTATCTACATTACATATATATATATATATATATATATAATTATATAATACACAATCTATTTAATTTGATCATTACCTGTCGGGGATGAAGCTGATGGAGCCATCCCCGATAGTGACGCAACGAAATAAGAAGACTACATGAATTGATAGGCTCTGATACCATGTTAGAAAAAATTAAAAAAAATGATTAAATTGAATTAATATTATTATTGTGAACAATACATAAAGGCCTATAAATATGTACATAATCTTGGAGGCTAAGTAAACTTATGAGACAAGAAATCCTAGTCCTATATTGTTTAGGAGAAGGTGTAAGAAACCTATTTAGTTTAAAAAAAAATATATAATCTAACCGCAGATATAATAGGAATATATAATCTAACATAAGTTGAAACCTAAACAAAAAGAAACAAAGAAATAGGAAGAGAGAAAAACAACTTAGTTGCTTAATAACGTCAAAGCCTAAACAAAGAGTAAAAAGAAATAAAGAAAGAGAGAAAAGAACAATATATATAGTTGCCTAATTATCTGAACAATTTTGTTGAAAATACTATTTTTTTGGTTAAGAAGAAGAACAAAATAGAGAGAAAAAACAAAGTTTCTCTCTCTTTTTTTTGTTCAAAATGAGCAAATAATAGGTAGGAAAACTAAGGTCTATTTGTTTTTTGCTTTGAAAAATATGAAAAATAAATAAAAAATTAAGAAAAATAGGTGAGTTTTTAAAAATTTTGCATCATACCTTTGAAGTTCATAGTTGGACTTTGAAGTTGGGTTTCTGCTTTTTGTTCATTTTAAATATAATTTAGGCTAAATTGTTGGACTTTATACTTACAAATTTTAAATTTCCTTGTAAATCTAGGGGAAAAAAAACATGATTTAGAAGAATCATAACTTCTTTCACTACAAGAAAAATCACTTTTAACGACGGGTGAAAATGCTTTCCATGACGGGCATCGTCCGTTGTAGTATCGCCTGTCGTAGTTGATAATTAACTTTCTACGACAGTCCCAAGGCCCGTCGTAGAGAGGCAACTTCTCATGACATGTTATGCCCGTCGTGGAAAATTTACATATCACGAGGGGCCAAACCTGTTATAGAAAGTCCATTTTCCATGATAGGGCTTGCCCGTTGTAGAACATAAACTTTCCATGACGGTCCCAAGGCCCGTCGTGGAAAGTGACTTTCTACAACAGGCCAGTTTGGCCCCTCGTAAAAAGTAAATTTTTTTTAAAAAAAAAAATTTGGATGTTTTCCATTGTCCCAAAACCTATACAACAACCAAACACAACCAGAACTCCATCCGAATCCATATATATATCCTCACCAAGCCTTGTATATACAACATATATAATCTAAATAAAAAAAGAGTTAAGAGCGTAGAAAATGGTAAATTTAAATCTAAAGCTCACTAATCACAAAAAATAAGTCCTAATCCATTTTTATTTTCATTAAAGAGTTCAAAATTACAAAGTTCCATCACTATTATTATTATAGCTCTACAAGAGAAAAGTTTCAATCTTAACATAATCAAGACATTTCCCACCAAGCTCAAACGGCAAAAGCTTCACCCCAAAGCATTTAAATCGAGACTCCAAGTAGCCAAACATAACTGAAAACAAAGTAAAATTTTTTAGCCAAAACACTTGCTAAAGAACTCAAAAAAGAAAACTATAAAAAGAGAAGCCATAACCATGATATGGTTATTACATTTAGATGGGCAGAAAAGAATATTAATTCTGAAATAAAGATATTGACTTGGTTGCATTGTTTATGTTCGTCTTATTCACCAAAATACATTGCTGAGAAACATTAACTGGGACAATGCAAACAATCAAATGTGTTACATTTCAAAATTTTAGTTGTGGGAGTGACACTACATGTTTCTAGTGTATGAACCGAGAGAGGTGGAAGAAAAAATGCTCTGTTAGAATCAAAGTTTTATAATAGGTTTATTATGGTTCAAAAAGGTTGAGCTATAAGATAAACTTGATGGTGAAATATCCGAGAAATCTATGATGGTGAAGACAATGAGTTGGTAAAGAGAAGTGCATTGAAAGACGAAGAAAGGAAAGAAGATGTTATGGAAAGGGAAAGCCTAAGAAATGACACTTTGGGTTTTAGGCACCGAGAGAGAGAAAAAGGAACTGGTGTAGCATACCTAGTAGTAGTGTCTTTCAGTCTAAAGGCACAAGCCCACATGATAATGTCCCACAAGAAGTATTGCCTAAAAAAATGCTCCTAACAGTTGACATAAATCAAGCACTACCTATATTTAGCAACAATATATTTTTTTAATGATGTTAAAGACATGAATATTAGAATAAGACATTCTTTTAGATTTCTCTATGTTATAAATTTATTATTTCTTAGATCATATACATTTTGCATCATCTTCAGTGTCTTCCATCCATTTTATTTCTTTAAGTTCCATCCATTTAAACAGTAAGACCAATGAGCTCATCAAGAAAAAACATTCAATTCAAAGATTTCCAAAGATTAAGGTACATCAATTGAGTGCAAAAATTTCCAAAGACTTGACTTTTCCATAAGGGGATTTTTTTAGTTTTTAATTGTTCCTCTACGTTCAATTCAAGATACTTCAAATGCTTTTCTACTTCACTTGTGTCTAAATAATTTTAAATTTTATTGTGTCATCAAAATGAGGAATGAACTAAAACAACTTGAACAAAGTTGCCCTAAAAAGAAGAAGAAGAAGAAGAAGCTGAATTAGTTACTGGTATATCTCACCATGAAAGACATATTGACCTTCTGGTGTGGTTGCTAACACTTATCCAAACCATACATGTATTTAGGCACTTGACTTACCAAAATTCAGAACTACAATTTATGTCATATATACTTCAAAAACCTTTGTGATAGAATGATTAACACATCAAGAGATTTTCACTCTATTGTTTATAATATTTTGCGGTTTAAGATAATTCTTTTTTGCTTCAAAACAAAGGCAGAAGTTTTCAGAGCACCATGGCTAGTCGAGGCTTCTCTAAACAAGGAATGCAAATATGAATCTTTTCCTGCTTTTAGAACTAGGCTTGCATGCATCTATTTGCCTCGCAAAGCCTAAAATTATGCCTCAACTTCAAAATATTAGAGAGAGAGAGAGATCAGCGATTATGAAAGTCTAGATCAAGAACCTGGATACACAAAGAAACCAGAGATGCCAACTCCTTCAAGTTGTCTCGAAGGATTCCATATATTTTCTCGACATATGTTGTGAGCTGCTGCTAGAAAAGCAAAGCAAGGTATTTTGCTTCTACTTTGTGTACCACCTCAATCACAGATGCAACAAGGTTTGCAGAAGAAGGGGACAAGCGGAATCCCTAGTAATATAAAGTGAATCATATTACATGTCATAAAATAGAATTATTAGAATTAGGTCCTCCTAATTTGAACCACAATTGAGATTGGACCTCATAAAAACAAAGTATGGGAAAAGGTTAAATTATTCTATTACCATAGTCATTCTCTCAAACAGGGATGTTGGAGGAGGTGGTTTACGATGTGGAGTTGCAGCAGCCGCACCAGCAATTTTTAAACTTCTTTGAAGCAAGAACAACAATGTAGACGTATTTGATAGCCAATAAGCCATAAGGTCTTTGTTATCTTGACTCTGAAATCAGGTGAAACCTTATTATACTTTTAATCACTACAAGAGTACAATTTTAACTGCAATAAATCATAGAAAAAATTAAAAGTAACAAATTTGCAAAAAAGAAAAAGAAAATAAAGATATTGAGGGAAATGAGGAATTACCACCAGACAATGTGTAAGGTCCCCCTCCATTCTTCTCCTTTATTTTCCCACCAAACCCCTCAATCCAAACGGACTATTAAGCAACTCAATATTTCATACAACAAATTTAATCCCTAACCAGAACTTTAGAAAAGCATGTGCAAAGCCGATTTAGAATAGTTTTCCAAACATAAACCAATCCTTGTCTCATTCAGAAATTTGGTGCTAAAAGTATAAGATCCTGCATAAAAGGTCCCAGAAATAGCCAGTTGCAATACCCTTGCAATAAAAGCATAGATTGAACATCAGCCTAAACAGCCCAGGAAAAATACATCAGTCTAAACACTAAAACTTGTAATAGAACAGGAAGCTACACCCTTCCTAGCAAAGAGATGTTAAGAAGAAAATTCTCCAAGGGAATCATCCACAAGCCTCCATTCCATGTCTTCCCAAAATAAATAAATAAAAGATCAAGCTTACCGTAATCCTTGAAATGTCAAATATAACCCAAAAAAAAAAGCCCATAAAGAAAAATCAAACTGGCAATGCCCGACAAAAATAATTTGCCCGATTGGCATCCATTCTATATATTACTTGTCAGCTGAAATCACTCCCAAAGACAAAGATCACCATATACTCTATATGATTCTAACCATCGGGCTAACAATCCAAATAAAAATTTGATTTGAACAATTTTTTGCTCTGCCTCCCTCTCCTCTTGTCAGACTTCCAACTAGCCACATGAGTCAGATAGAAAATGGATAGAATGGAACTTTTCAATCAAAGACATTGTGACAGCAGAATGTTCAACATATCATGCTAAGTATATTTTTCATGAGAACAAAAATGAGTTAATACTGTACTTTTTTTTCCACAGAGTCAATGATTTAATAGAAAAAATAAAAAAAAAGATTATGTTGTACTCCATGTTACTTTCTATTTAAAAAATAAAATAAAAACGTTGCTGTTGTTTCACTCCAACAAGTATCCGTTAAAACCAAAATTTATAAAGAACGCATTCAGTGGAAATTTTAAAAAGAAAAAGACAATAGTTAAAAGAGAAATAGCAGGAATTGTTTAGTATATACAATCAATATGGTGGGGTTGCTACAAAACCTGCAGTCCTCCAAAAATCAAGTGCACATGGGAATCAATAAATCCAGGAACCACAAATTTTCCCTCTAGATTCAACTCCTTACTCCCAAATCCAACCAAACCCTACATTCATATGTACAATACATAAGAGAAGGACCAAAAGGTAGTTCTCAAATTTACAAGTTTCAAAGCCAGCTTTAAACATAAAGCATTTGATGATTAATTATTATATCTTTTCTCCAAACAAATGAAAAGGAAATTCAATAGAATCTGCCTAAGATGGACATGATCTACGTCTAAATAGTAAAAAAATTATTCACTGTTCCTTGGCCTGGAAAAGAAAAAATCAAGTACATAAGAGATATACTATATATGTGAAGAACTTTCAAAACTCATGCAAACGATGGCCAGTCAAAATGGAATGGTAACAAAACCTTTTTCCAAAGAGAGAACTTTAGGATCAAAATGTCATCGGAGTGTGATTAATGAACTAATAAACAATCCAAATGAATAGCTGAAAATGAAAAGAAGTACCTTTAAACAGAAAAGGCAAGATTATTTTTTTTACCATTTCCATTCAATTAGTATAGGAACTTTTCAATTTCATCAAATTGGATCTAGAGCAGTAAAAAAAAGATTAACTTCTATTAATAGGTGGGTGAAGCTTGAACCAAGCTTTTGTTCCATAAATCATCATTAGGCCAAGACACTAAACATATGTAAAAGGAAATTAGTTCTAGGAAAGTAAGTACCCTTAAATTGGGGGGAAAATGAACTATTACAAGCCTATATATAAACTGCACAATGTTAAAAGAAGGATATTTTTTTGTAAAAAGTAGAAATAATGTGGCTTGCGTGCACTTTATACTGTACACAGGACATATCCAAAAGATTGGGATATCAGAGTATGTCCGGGCCTTCCAAACACTGGACTGGAATGTCCAGTGCCCTCCTCAATTTGACTTGTTATACTATCCTACATATTCTCATAAGCATCTAAATAATGATATACAAAAATGAACACAAAATTGAGTCTCAAGAATAAGAAGAATTGAATATAACTTGGACAGAGGAATAGTTGCCAATTTGGAGAATCCGACCGTTGCAAACGGCCATGGAATCTGCAAATAGGAGGGAGGAATCGCTCGTGTAGATGATTCCATTGGTCACCAGCAAATCTGCAACTGATGAAGATGACGACGACGATTGTCTGTGTCTCCAATTCAATAAATCTGCAAGATGAATATACAAATATATGTACACACATACACACAATAAAACACACGTATAAGCGTCACGTCAGAGAAATCGCAACATTGAGCACAAACCACTTTGACGGTTGTCGCTTGTCATCGCGATAGCCCTAGATTGGAGTGAGCGAAAACGATTATCTACTAGAACCAAAGGGATAAAATTAAAGAAATTAGAGATGGGCCGAAGAAATTGACTGAGAGGGAAGCCCTAGGGTTAAGGCTGGTGGGCTTCAAACCAAAGAGGAAGGAGATAAAGAGAAGGGGAAGAATTGATAAAGGGTAATGATTGAGAGAGGGAGAGAAAAAGAGATAAAATTAAACTAAGTGTTTCATATGGCACCTCAAAATTTTTGATAGCCGCGGAAATTTTGTGCAAAAAACTTGAATGAGAAAAACTTTCAATTACGAGCATTGTCCCGTAATAAGTATAATCATTTTGGGAACGGCCAATGGCCGTTGTGGAAAGTTTATTTCCATGAGGGGCTTTGCCTACCCGTCCTAGAAATCTGCTTTCTACAAAGGGCAATGTTGGCCCGTCGTAGAAAGTGAATTTTCACAAGAGGCCATGCGGGCCCGTCGTAGAAAGTCCGTCGTTAAACGGTAATTTTTTTGTAGTGTTTTTTATTGCGATCCTGTTTTCAAGTGATTTTTCATTCAATCCGGATCGATTTAACAATTTGGAATGATAAGATCATAAATCGAGATTTTAACAAAAATGATTAATTACAAACTTTTAAATTTAATGCATGAATTTTTTGTTCTTAGCCAGTAACTCACACACCAATCCCCTTTTCTCATATGGAGGAGATACTATTATAATATAAGCCATTGGTCGTAAATTTAATATATGCATGTACATGGCTATCTAAGCAAAAAATTGTGGATTCATGGGTGATTGGCTGTCTAATAAAATTATTGAGTATTCTAACGATACCGATAATGTAGCACCTCCATCCAATGATGAGCGATTTTATATTAATAAAACATGCAAATGGTGAGTGTTTTACTACATTGTTGATCAAACAATAATTTTTCGGTTGTCTAAGGCATTGCTTGGACTTGGAATTACTTGGATCAGTTAAACTGCCATTGTACACTTCTGTCCAGACTCTACCTTCTCTGTTCTCAAGCCATGCCAATGACCCTGGCATGTATATAATCATGTGTGAGATTTGATTTTTTTTTCTTTATTGTACTGCCAAGCGTGTGATATATATATATATATATATATATATATATATATATATATATATAAATTCTCGAAATGCTAAACAGGTTATTCCAAGAAAAAAAAATTATATAAGTGAAGTGATACTTAGGGCTCGTTTGGATGGAAGGAATTGGAAGGAAAAGAAAAGAAAAAAAAAAGTGAAGAATAATATTTTTTGTATTTGGATTGTCATTAGTAAGAGAAATAAAAGAATTATGAGTGATTTGGAGGGATAACTTATCCTTTCAAATCTCTCATATAAAATCTTCTCAAAAGTGAGAAGATTTGGAAAGAAATGATAAGAATAAAAATATTTGATAATACCAAAAATAATCCTAACATTTTAAATAACAAAATTTAAAAAACATTTGGATATATCTTGTAGTAACCCTTGTGGACGGGTGTGAGTGGGCGGGTGCGAAGACAGACACTGGGCTGAGCTACCACACTGACAGGGTGCAGGGTATTCAATCCCACATCGCCTGGGTGTGGAAAAGGGGATGTGCTTATATGTAGTATGTTCTCTTCAAATGGTATGAGACCTTTTGAGGTAAACTCAATAGCAAAATCGTGCGGGCTATGGCCCAAAGCGGACAATATCATACTATGTGTTGGAGCGGGGTATTACAATTGGTATCAGAGCCTGAACCCAGCCGGAAGAAGTGTGCCGACGAGGACGTCGGGCCTCGTAGGGGGGTGGATTGTAGTAACCTTTGTGGACGGGTGTGAGTGGGCGGGTGCGAAGACAGACACTGGGCTGAACTACCACACTGACAGGGTGCAGGGTACTCAATCCCACATCGCCTGGGTGTGGAAAAGGGGATGTGCTTATATGTAGTATGTTCTCTTCAAATGGTATGAGGCCTTTTGGGGTAAACCCAATAGCAAAACCGTGCGGGCTATGGTCCAAAGCGGACAATATCATACCATGTGTTGGAGCGGGGTATTACATATCTTGTAATATAAACACAAAAGGACATGATAGTAAATTAATTAAAATAGTTTTTTTTCTTTTCTTTCCTTTATCTTTTCCAAACAAGAATACAATTATTTCCTTTCTTTTCCTTCACAATTTATCCAAACATGAATACATATAATTTTTTTTTTTTTTTTCTTTTCTCTCATAATTAATGTTATCTTTTTTTCTTTTCTCTCCTGTTTATCGAAAGGAGGACCTAATAAGCCGAAGCAGGGACACTTAGCCCAAACCAAAAGCAGGCCCACGGCACGGGCTTACAGCAAGAATGCTAAAAGTGAGATTTGGTCTTCCTTTCAAAAGAATAATAAACTTCCAAGCAGAATTGCTAAAAGTTGGATCTTCATATTCCTATGCCTGCTGAGATTATAATATATGTGAATATTTACATCTTCTTTTTGTTGGAACAAAATTGTACTACTTTGAAAGTCGCATTAGGGTGGAGTGATTAACTGAGTTCTTTTTCAAAAAAAAGGTAGGACTTACATGTCTTTTAGGGAGGAAGTAGGACATGGTGATAATTGTCCTTAATTTTTTTTTTCTCTCAAAGGAGTTTATAAATAGAGCTTAACAAATGAGCAACTTCATCATCCAACAGTGACTTCCTTCTAACACAGTCATGACCTCTAAATTAAGGGAAATGCTAAACGTCATGAAATTTTATCATGAATTGTCTTCATGAATGATGTGGCAAGTGATAATACCATTGACATTCCGTGTATGGGGGAATCTCACCAATATTAACTCACCATTTAATTGCCACATCATTCAAAATAAAAATTCATGATATATTTTCATGATGTGTAGCATTGCTCCTAAATTAATGTATCTGTTGTTGTCATGCATTTTCCTCTTCTTCATGCTCTTTCCTCTCCTCTCTCATGCACATTCACCCATTTAAAGGGTAACAACTCATCACCCTTTAACTTTCTCAAGCACTTGCAAGGGTGACAAGGTTCAGGGGCTCCATAAGCTCAAAAAGTACGTATCTTGAAAATTTTGGCTATCTGAGCTATCTCCATTCTAAAAATCACACACATTTCAATGACGATCTCTTAGAGTCCGCCGTCAAAACTTACCAGCTCAATTATCATCTGAAAGCCACCGGAACATTGGATACTCAAACGATATCCAAAATGATGATGTCTCGATGTGGTGTTCCAGATATCATATATCAACGGGACGAGTTGGATGCGAGCAGGCAAGAAGAGTTGGCCACCACACCCTCTATACAGTCTCTCATTATTCTTCCTTTCGTGGTAATCCAAAATGGCCGGCTTCTAAGACCCACCTTACCTATGGGTTTGCACGGAACACTCGCCCAGACGCCATCGCCCCGGCCGGGACACGAGCTTTTGCCAGATGGGCTTCTGCAACGCACTTCACATTTGCACAGACTCAGGACTATGCAAATGCTGACTTAACAACCCGTTTTCATAGACGTAATCATGGAGATGAAGTCCCGTTTGATGGTCCTGGTGGATCCCTAGCTCATGCTTTTGCACCAACTAACGGAAGATTACACAACTGTTGACCTGGAGACAGTTGCTTTGCATGAAATTGGGCACCTTCTTGGGCTTGGATAGATATATGTAACAAAAACTTGAATAGATATATGTAACAAGAACTGGATAATGACCATCATAAAAAGAGAATATATATTCCATTGAAATTCCATTATAGAAAATCATTTATTCCGGGTGGTAACAAGCCACGAGTACGTACAACTCTTAGTTGTTGAATACAGGTTTATTCCCGTATATATTTATTTTCTTTTTCTCATAGAAACATTCTTATGACAACATAAAAAAAACAAAACAAAACAAAACAAATCATAGAACTATATCAAATATAGTACTAAAAAAACCCAAGGTTTTACTTTTACCATGTACTTAAGAGTACAAGGCGCGTATTCCTTGGATATCGTCAGTATGCAGATCCCTCTTGATAGTTCCAGCAGCAAACATTGCGTACATAATGGCATTCGGATCTGCACTGTGGTCAAGCCCAAGAAGATGCCCTATCTCATGAACTGCAACAGATTCCAAGTCTATTTGGTTGCTGTTCGTCCTCGGATTGGTGCTCCAATTCTCATCAGCATCGTAGTGGAACCATCCTATTGTTGGCGGAAAAGCATGAGCCAATGTGCCAAATGGACCATCAAATGCGTTCTCATTGCCATCGCCATGATTACCGCGATGGAACCCAATAACAATGTCCCCGGTTGCACCCTGGGGAGCTTCCTGAAATGTGAATCGGCTCACAGCTTGCCATCTCTTAAAAGCTTGCGAGCACACCGACCTCAGTACTTGCAATTCCACAACTTGGGCACTGGATTGGAAGCTATAAGTGAGACGAGTTTTTGTGGAAGGCCACTTTGGCATTCCCGGCAAGAATGCGTATTGAGCAACCATGTTGAAAACTTTGGGCTGTTTCATTTTTCTACTCGACATTGAATTTGTGGCATTGACAACATCAGGCCTGCCACATCTTGGGAGCATCATTTGTTGAACGGTTTTGGAGTCTAAATTTCCGGTGACCTTCAAGTGATAGTTTGATTGGTATGCTCTCACTGCATACTCTAAAAGGTCATCGAATTCATCGTCATTTGCATGATGGGTTGTAGTAGACGTCTTTGAATCATGATGATCAGAAGCATAGTTCAGGTAGCCAAACTTCCCGAGATAGCGTTTGAGCTCATGAAGGCCTTTCACTGTCTGGCCCTTGTGGCAACCCTCCAAGTGCTGGAGGAACTTGAAGGCATTTCCGGGAGGTTTGGTCTCATCTTTGGATTCAACAGTAGTGATGGGTATTGTCACAACAAGGAGGAGGAAAGCTCCTAAAACAAGAGAGAGATTAGGAGTCATAATATAATTAATATCCTAAGTTTGTTTGTTG
Organism: Cornus controversa; assembly: GCA_026545225.1. NCBI lineage: Eukaryota > Viridiplantae > Streptophyta > Magnoliopsida > Cornales > Cornaceae > Cornus > Cornus controversa. The sequence goes on along the minus strand of CM048846.1, from coordinate 25,235,433 downwards.
TAGCAAAAGAAGGCTTTGTGTTGGTGTTGTGTATGTATTGGAGTCTTGAAGAGTAGTAATTTATAGAGAGGCCAGGTCAGGTCAGGTATGTGCATTTTCCAAATTTTAATTACAAACGTACAATTTTAGATAAGTCAAATATGGAACTTCTTGAGGGTGTGAACTTTGGTGTGAAATCAAACAAATTGAAGGCTACTAGAGTTCACATTTAGTCTCATGTATATATTGTTTGTTTTCTTAAAATAAAAACAAAAAAAAAAAACTAAAAGCAAGACTATGGGGTCAATTTGTGTGATTGTATATTTTTCGAAGGAACAAAATAATGTAGAGACAAGTACTGAAGTTAGGAATGAGGACCGGCCACCTACGGTTTCCGTCTTCTCTCTCTCTCCCTCTAAAATCATGGAACATGTGTATCAGACCCTTTGTTTTTTCTCTCTCTAAAATATCTTGTAGCTCGTTCTAGAGAGAGGAACAAAAATGTAAGATTTTCCGAGAGAAAACAAAGTCCGCTCCAGTATTTTTCTTCTTCTTACCGGAAAAAAAATGATCACAAAACACGTGAATATGTCGGTTTTGATTTTCTTCTGATCGATTTCTACAAGCTTGTTAGCCCATTAAATGGGTCACCGAAACTATTACTCACATTTATACAAGTTGCTTGAATTTATATATATATATATATATATATATATATATTGTTGAATGTAATATCAAGCCATACAAGAAGGGGTCATTGACGTGTTTTATGTGGAGAGAGATATGCTAGCATTGCCTTGGAAGTTCCCCTATTCCATTGGAAGGAAGACCATATTAAACACCTGACCAAACTCGCTAGGGTCATTGGCTGTCCTACGGAAGGACAAGGCACACCAAAGGTTACCATCTGAAATCAAAACAACACTTCTATATGTTATCTCTCTCCACATGCAAAACAACACGCCTTGTATGGTTGGGCCTTTCATTCAACGAAATGTGAAATCTGGGATTCTGAGAATAAACCTGACCTACCTTAGTATTTTTCTTCCAATTTCAAATATATACATATGCAAATACACACTTTTTTATGTTCTATCTCTGCGCACAAAACACGCCAATGACCCCACCTTGTATAGTTCGTTATTCCATTCACAAATTAAATCAAAACCTACTAATTTCGTTATGTTAGTTACTAGGAACAAAAGTTTTTTCTTTAATTTTCATATTTTTAGATGCTTGAGGCTGTTTTCGGTTCAATTATTGGAAGATAATTGTTAACAATTACCAAAGCATAAATTAACAATTGTTAAAGAACTCGAGCAGAGCCTGTTCTCTTAAAACGATTTTCAGAAAACTGTTAAACAACAATTTTCTGAATTGTTGACTCTCTCTTTCTTTTTTTATATATTTTTTTTAATATGAAAAACTGTTCTGATCAAACTAAACAACAAAACACACCATTTTATTTTCATACTTGACCTTATGTACAGTATTTTTTTTTTTTTTCCGGAAGGTTAAGTTGTATATAAGAAAAAAAAATACAAAGAAAGGCCATACAACAAGCAGCAAAGCCATGGCCCATTTAGGCCAAAAGGATATGCCAAAACATGAATCAAAGCCATATTCAGTCTAAGGATTGATCCAAACATTGATGCTGGCTAAGCCCAATAGTCAAAACAGAGCCGTTGAGGCTCCAAGAAAGTCGCTGACAATCTATTACATTCCGGTGTAAATTTGGGGTGGCAGGACCTCGGAGGGATTGTCCGGAGGCTCTGGCGGAGGCTTGATGAATGAAGATGGAAGATTCCAATCCAACATCACTTTCCTAGCCCAAACAGAGTCTTTAATTGCTATTGAACAGAGCCTGTATCTAACCATATTAACGATGCTCTTCAGAAGCGTGGACTGCGAATTCCTTTTCCCTTTGAAGATTCTCGCATTCCGTTCAGCCCATATTTTGTAAACTGTGGTAGATAGGACAAGCTTATTGGTAGCATTTTGGGGATGATTTTGTGCCCAGTGGAAGGAAGCCCATGAGGTGAGTTATTCCCATGAATTGGGGAAAATATGGAATCGACACTTTGATTGGATGAACAACCAAATTGCCTTAAAAATGGGCATGCAAAGAACTAGTGTGAATGAGTTTCAGGTGCCAAGAAGCAAAGTTGGCACACATTTTGGTTATGTCTTGTGGGCGTGCAATTCCTATCCATTGTTGAGAGGCGATTATGTAGAGTATTTTTGTTTTATATAGTTGATACTCGAGATAAAACTGAATATATGGAGTGTAATTTTAGTAAATGTAGAAAGATAAATGAGGATTGAAAATTAAGAGGTACAAAAAAGTGAATATTTTAGTTATTTAAGTTCATTTATTCAAAATGATGAAAAATTTAGAGATGCTGTTAATCATACCAAGATGAGTTAAATGGAGGTGTGCGTCTATGGAAAAAATAGAGATAACATTAATCATAGAATCAATGCAGGATATGTTAAATGAAGGTGTGTATTTATTATATTCTGTGATGTGTATCTTCTTATGATTGAAAAAGAAGTTTTATCGAACAACTATTAGACGAATATTGGTATCTTCTTATGATTGAAAAAGAAGTTTTATCGAACAACTATTAGACGAATATTGGCAGCGAAGCAATAACATTTGCAAAAAGTGAGTATTACAGAAATGTAAATATTGAGATGGATGTGCAGTAAGGACTATAAATGAACACATTCGGGAGATGGCTAGAGTAACACCAATCGGAGATAAAATAAGTTTGAAAAGGCACAAAATATTTGATCTACTACACAAAAAAGGGTTTAGAAATAAACACGCAATTTTATTTTAATACTTGACCTACTGCACAAAAAACGACTTTGATAAGGTTAGTACATAATTAGAAGGAAAGGAGGAAATGCCGATCATTGACTTTCTTTTATAACTGGAAAAGTATGTCATACACACTTTTTTATGTTCTATCTCTGCACACAAAACACGCCAATGACCCCACCTTGTATAGTTCGTTATTCCATTCACAAATTAAATCAAAACCTACTAATTTCGTTATGTTTGTTACTAGGAACATAAGTTTTTTCTTTCATTTTCATATTTCTAGATGCTTGAGGCTGTTTTAGGTTCAATTATTGGAAGATAATTGTTAACAATTACCAAAGCATAAATTAACAATTGTAAAAGAACACAAGCAGAGCCTATTCTCTTAAAACGATTTTCAGAAAACTATTAAACAATTTTCTGAATTGTTGACTCTCTCTTTTTTTTTTTTTTTTTTTAATATGAAAAACTGTTGTGATCGAACTAAACAACCAAACACACCATTTTATTTTCATACTTGACATGAATACCCTTATGTATAGTATTTTTGTTTTATATTAGTTGATACTCGAGATAAAACTGAATATATAAAATGTAACTTTAGTAAATCTAAAAGCACAAATGAGAGTGTAATAAGGATTGAAAATTAAGAGATACAAAAAAGTGAATATTTTCATTATTTAAGCTCATTTATTCAAAATGATAAAAAATTTAGAGACGATGTTAATCATAAAATCAATGTAAGATGGGTTAAATGGAGGTGTGCGTCTATGGAAAAAATTAGATATTACGTTAATCATAGAATCAATGCAGGATATGTTAAATGAAGGTGTGCATTTATTATATTGTGTGATATATATACGTATCTCCTTATGATTAAACCAGTCATATTTTATGGTACCGAATATTAGCAGCTAGGTAATAACATTTGCATAAAGTGAGTGTTGCAGAAATGCAAATGTTGAGATGGATGTGCAAAAAGACTATAAATGATAGAATTAGAAATGAACACATTCGGGAGATGGCTAGAGTAACACGAATTGAAAATAAAATAAGAGAAAATCAGTTTGGAAAGGCACAAAATACTTGGCCTACTGCACAAAAAAGGGCTTAGAAATGAACACGCAATTTTATTTTAATACTTGACCTACTGCACAAAAACGGCTTTGATAAGTTTAGTACATAATTAGAAGGAAAGGAGGAAATGCCAGTCATTGATTTCCTTTTATAATTGGAAAAGTATGTCATACGAGTTTCTCACACAATCAAATCTCCACATGCAAAACAACACGCCTTGTATGGTTGGGGATTTCATTTAACGAAATGTGAAATCTGGGATTCTGAGAATAATTAAACCTGACCTTACTTAGTATTTTTCTTCCAATCTCAAATATATATATATATATATATATATATATATATATATATACACAAATACACACTTTTTTATGTTCTATCTCTGCACACAAAACACGCCAATGACCCCACCTTGTATGGTTCGTTATTCCATTCACAAATTAAATCAAAACCTACTAATTTCGTTATGTTAGTTACTAGGAACATAAGTTTTTTCTTTCATTTTCATATTTTTAGATGCTTGAGGCTGTTTTTGGTTCAATTACTGGAAGATAATTGTTAAAAATTACCAAAGCATAAATTAACAATTGTAAAAGAACTCAAGCAGAGCCTGTTCTCTTAAAACGATTTTCAGAAAACTGTTAAACAACAATTTTCTGAATTGTTGACTCTCCCTCTCTCTTTTTTTTTTTTTTTAATATGAAAAACTGTTCTGATCGAATTAAACAACAAAACACACCATTTTATTTTCATACTTGACCTTATGTACAGTATTTTTGTTTTATATAGTTGATACTCGAGATAAAACTGAATATATGGAGTGTAATTTTAGTAAATCTAGAAAGATAAATGAGGATTGAAAATGGGAGCTGATATTGGCACTCCACCAATATCCTCTGGCACTCCACTTCCACCTTTTTGTAAAGTACAATTACAAAGGTGTCCCTCTACTATACAATATTTGATACTCGAGATAAAACTGAATATATGGAGTGTAATTTTAGTAAATCTAGAAAGATAAATGAGGATTGAAAATTAAGGGGTACAAAATAGTGAACATTTTTGTTATTTAAGTTCAATTATTCAAAAGGATGAAAAATTTAGAGATGCTGTTAATGATACCAAGATGAGTTAAATGGAGGTGTGCGTCTATGGAAAAAAGTAGAGATGACATTAATCATAGAATCAATGCAGGATAGGTTAAATGAAGGTGTGTATTTATTATATTGTGTGATATGTGTATCTCCTTACGATTGAAAAAAAAAAAGTAAAAAAGAAAAAAAAAAGGTGGCCACGCGTCCGCCGGCGTGTGGGGGCGTGTACCACGGCGCCGGTGGCCGGAAAAGTATTTTTGGGGCCCACTCTCGGGGGCCCACCTCAGGGTCCGATATGGGCCCATTCCGAATTATTTTGGTATTTGTTTTGAATTTTTAAAATTTTTGGAAAAACGTGAAAATTTGAAAAATTATTTTTTAAAAATACTTTTATAATTCTAAAAATTCCCAAAATTTTATGTCAACTTTCTGGGAGCTTAAGGAGCTTGGGGTTTAAATTTCAAGTTGAAATAATTTACCATTGTCTTTAAATTAATTTTTAAATTGTCTAAAAACTGGGTTTTTCAGCTTCTTTAATTTTAGAAAATACTTATAAAGTTCCAAAAATTCCCAAATTTTTACTGTAACTTTATAAAAGATAAATACACTTGGCTTTAAACTTTTAACTCAAAAAAGTCTTCCCTTGTCGTTCAATTGATTTTTAAAGTGTCCAAAAGTTGGGTTTTTCACTTTCTATAATTTTAGAAAATACTTTTGTAATTCCAAAAATTCCCAAATTTTTGTGGTAACTTTATGGAGGTTAAATAAACTTAGGTTTAAATTTTCATCTTGAAAGGAGCTTCCCTTAGTGATAAATGAATGTTTAAAGTGTCTAAAAGTTGGGTTTTCACCTTCTTTTATTTGTTAAAAATATTTTGTAAAATTTTAGAAAATTTCAGAATGATTTAATAGGGTTATTAGAAGTAGAATAGGCCCAGAAACCTAGATAAGAGTTTGGTTTAGACTCCCTCATAAATTTTAGTGCATTGGGGGTTGGATTGGGTGTTTGCTTCTAAAGTGATTAAATTGTGTTATTTAATTTACTCGAATGTATTTTTCTTTAAGGATATAAATGCCCATTAAATACTTGATTATAGTTTACTTGTGAACGATTTGTGTTACGGTGATAATTTCATGTCGGATAATTTGAATTTACTTTGTTTGTGCAAATTAAAATCACAATGCACCTTGTTTATTTTATGTTTCATATTGGAAATGCATCTATGCATTTTAATTGGCATGTAAGGATTGTCCGGCGTGTCAGGATCGCCCATACCTAATAAGGTATCAATGCATTTTATTTGACATGTTGGGATTGCCAAGGCGTGTCAGGATCGCCTAATACCTAATAAGGTATCTAAGCATTATATTTGGCATGTTGGGATTGCCAAGGTGTGTCAGGATCGCCCATACCTAATAAGGTATCAGTGCATTTTATTTAGCATGTTGGGATTGCCAAGGCGTGTCAGGATTGCCTAATACCTAATAAGGTATCTATGCATTATATTTGGCATGTTAGGATTGCCAAGGCGTGTCAGGATCGCCTAATAACTAATAAGGTATCTATGCATTATATTTGGCATGTTGGGATTGTCAAGGCGTGTCAGGATCGCCTAATACCTAATAAGGTATCTATGCATTATATTTGGCATGTTGGGATTGCCAAGGCGTGTCGGGATCGCCAAACACCTAATATGGTATTTTTATATTTTATTTGGAGCATGTCAGGATTGCCTAATATCTAGTAAGAACGGTTCTCGGTATATATTCGAGCATGTTACGATTATTTCTTGTGTAAACTTAAAACTAGTCTGCACTTATATTAAGATAACTGATGTGTTAGTGTAGGGTGTGGGACGGCTCTATTCTTGGGTTATAGGGTTAATTGGGTATATATATTTATGAGCTGGTGGGTTATCTTTAATTATATATAAACATAAATTTGTTGTCTTGGGAAAGGATTATTGATGGAAGCAGGATAGGTATGCCTAATACCTTGTAAGGCATTTGTAGAATATATGGAAGAAGGCATGTTAGGATTGTCTATGATTTGAATTTAGAAATTTGTTTTATCTGTATTGTGATAATGGACGGGTTAGTTCAGAACATAGTTCTAGTTACTTCTAAGATAGGAGATTTAATGACTAAACGGTATAATTATATCTATATGTCTTTACTGTCCTCATATAGAGGGTATGTTTACCGGTTCTCTGATTGGGTTGTAGTAGAGAGAATTTGCTCGTGGGTTTAACCCACTTTGTTGATATTTCAGGTTTCAGACAGTTTCTACCGGGAGATTTGTGCATGGAGTTTGTAGAGTGTGACGATCATCCATTCTTCACTATACTTTAGTGTAGGGACTTAAATATGTTCATAAAGTTTTACTTTTATGTTTTTGTTTGGTTAAGGGGTCCGTGGGTTACTGGACTTCCAAGTTGTATCAATTAAAATAATATAATGTTATTTAATATAATTATTCATTTCAGTTAGACTTTTCTATCAGCATTTATAATTCTTTTTCTTTTGTCATTGTATTCCATGCTTGTTTGTTATCAGTTGTTAGTATTCCTCAGGTTTTGTGTATGAGACTGGCCACCTCATGCGTGAAATTTTTTGGGGGGTATTTCATTTAAATTAAATGCATACAAATTTCTAGCAACATGTCTATACAATTAATATATATATTATACATATATTCCAACATGTATATACAAAAATATATATGTATACAGATTCAAAGGGGAAGAGAAGAGTTCGAACTTGCCTTGTGACGTTGAGCAAAATCACTTTTTTTTTTCTCTTTTCCTGGCGTCGACCGTTTTCTCCTTATCTGTGCGTAGGAATCTTCTATGCGTAGAAACTACTGAACCCTAATTCCTTTTCTCTTATTTAATATTCTTAAATAATTAAACTAATAAATATAAAATATTTAGCCCAACTATATATATATATATATATATAGCCCAGCAGCCTAACCCAACCTAATAATAATAATAATAATAAAACAAGAATAAAAAAAATGCAGCCCAAACCAACATATTTTTATTTAATAGAAAAAACTATATTTAAAACAAATATTTAACACACAATTAAACACAATCAACACTTAGCAACCATTCAAACATCCACATTAAACATATAAAAACAGGCATTGAGAAAATTAATTAAAACATTTAAATAATTAAAAACTCCATCAAATAAATAAAAACTCAATTTAGATATCCTCAAATTACGGGGTATTACACATCTCAAGGACATTCTTCTTTTTTTTCGGGTAAACTTAGGACTTCCATGTTTGTTAGACCCACCAATTAATTAAAAAATTAAATTCGTTAAAATAGTATGTGTAGACATGAAAAAATTACACGATAGATCCAAAATATAATTTGGGCTTATCTTCAGTTTAGCCCACTTTAAAATTTGGCCCAAAGAGTTAGATAATTTGAAACCCAGACCCATCACAAATAAATGAGTCATGGGCTCATCCAAATTATCTGAAAACGTCTAAGCCCACTTGAAAATGGGTCTAATGGATAATTATATATATATATGTAATTATCAATAAAGATAATTATTATGTATATATTGGATAATTATCACAATTATTACAAAAGATAATTGTAAGATAATTATCAGAAGAAAAGAAAGTTACAAATCTACCCCTCCGGTGAGCCTATAAATAAAGTTCCAGAGGTGGGGAAAAAGGAGGACCAGAAGATTCTCAGAAAGAGCTGAAACTCTGCATAAGTTTTCACTCAAAATCCAAAGCTCCAAAGCACATAAACGCTGAATGAGAAGAACAACAAGCACATCATCCACGTGTCGTTCTTCACCAAAGTTTCAATCCAATTCAAGATCAAGCTTTTGCAGCCCTTGAAGCCGGATCACCAAGGAGATTGAATCAGATGAATTTATCTTTCTTTTGTAAAGATTTATAGAGGATTGTACCTTTTTTTTAAAATTAATAAAATTATTTATTTGTCACCAATTTTCGTTCCTAGATTTTCGGATACGAAATTTGTGTATACATTATGTAATGAAAAATTGAAACATGCACATACCTGACCTGGCCTCTCTATAAATTACTAGTCTTTTTCTCTCTAGAATTAGAAGGTGTTAGGGCTTAATTCGGAAGGCGCCGAACAAGGGAAATGTGTTTTACGCGACAAGGGCTTTGCTTGGAACCAAACAAATTCACGGTTAGGTAACTTTGGTGTTGGTGAAAGTGTGAAATAACTTGAAACTAAAGCTATTAAGGTAGGGGGTGTGTGTTGTGTCTTCAAGTGATATTTTATGTCTAAGCATAAAATAAATATTTTCTTTTCATGTGACATATGAAAGTGTATGATTTGTGATAAAATTTATATTTTAGAGTGATGTATACATGTTTCTCTTGTTATAAATGATTAATATGTGTTTTATATTGCATGACTTGCATATATGTACAAAATAAAGCTTAAATTGCATATATGGGATTTTGGGGGATAAATGAGGAAAACCTACTTTTGGGGATTAATGATCTATATATATTCTTATGAGCCTTATGTGACATACTAGGATTGAACTAGGACATACAATAGGTGCAATGCATCAAACTTGTGAATGTGTGTGCAAATTGTGAAATATTTTGTGTGAGTGTAGGGTGTGTCTCGGAAGTAGCTCAGGTGAAAGTAGTAGGGGAATATATCATCTGAGACTGAAAGACCTCAAACTTGCGCAAGAAAATGGGTAGCAATCGATGGATTAGTAGCCCCAATAACCATGGACTTGGATATGAAGCTTCAGCACATATTCGGATGTGTGTGAGTGTGAACCAAGTCCGAGAGAGTGTGTTGAGTCTTATGTGTAACATAAGCGAATTACATGACTTGTGTGGATATTTATCCATTTTTGATCTTTGTCCTATGCTACATGTATGATGGAAATGTGCTATGTGTACGGATTACATTTATATGGTTGTCAAGTTACAATTGATGTGTATGCCATGACGTGAACGAATTGAGCTTTTAAGTATGCAACTAGAAATCATTACAAGAAATTTGGCTTTTAACGACAGGATTTTTACGGCGGGCCCGCATAGCCTGTGGTAGAAAGTCACTTTCTAGGCGGGCCCGCATAGCCGGTGGTAAAAAGAAATTTTTTACTGCGGGCCTAGATAACCCGCCGTAGAAAATACTTTTTACGACGGTCCTATATCGCCCGTTATTGAAAGTGACTTTCCACCACGGGCTAGGGCTGTGGTGGAAAGTTTTATAATTATCACAGGCAAAGCCTGTGATAGAAGGTTTTGTTTCTTTTAGAAAATTAATTTAATTTTGCGCTGCATTTTTTTAAAGAAAATTAAGCTTCGCGCTTTACTTGAACACGACACCCTATTCTCTCTCTTCCCCTTCCTCAAAATATTCGCTTGTAGAAAAAAGGAACTGTGCTCTACTGAGTGAGAGAGATATGGGTAGACACCTCAAGAGAGAAACTGAGGGTGAGAGACTGAGAGAGAGAAAAGGTTTCAGTGAAATAAAGAGAAAGAGAGAGTTAGAGATAGAAATCAGGAGAGATCAAGGGGAAAAAGAAGCCCTATTTTAGAACTTGATTTCATAATTACTCAATTGTGTGCTCAATTTGAAGATGGAAGCTTCATGTGATTCCTTTCAAACGCTAGTAGGTATTATTCGAATCACCCTTGATTTGATAAGTATAAATTCATCTCTCTCATGCACAAGCGTACACAATCTACACAGTTGCACACCTATATCACGATTATTTGCATGATTAACTTCTTATTTGAGTTGATTGAGGGTTGGTTCCTGATTTCCCCAAATCTGCATTTCTATTTTCTAAAACCTCTGCTTTGAATCATGTTTTACTGCTGCTATTTTCATGAATCAAGTCTAAATTATTCTATGAATCTATTTTAAACAAGTTTTGGGCAGCTTCTATTACTTTTAGACAAGTTCATTGTGTTATATTATAGTTAGATTCATTTCATATTCTGAAAGCTCTCGTGTTTAATTATTGGTTGTTAAAATGCATGTTGCTGAGGGATGCCGCAAATTGACATCATTGCCCGAAGGAATGCGTGGGCTCATTGCATTACAACAACTCTGCATTGCATCATGCTCCAACATTTTATATCATAGATGCCAGAAAGAAATGGGGGAAGATAGGCCAAAGATTGCTCATATCCCATATGTTCATATTACACTATACCACTAACATACAAGGTTAAGTAAATCCTTTCGGATCTGAATTTTTTTATTACCATAAAACTCCATCTTATTCTTCTCTCTTCTTGTTCATTGTGGCTCTCTTTATTTAACTTCAATTGACTTTTTTATGGAACAGGTTCACAGGAATGGGTAGATGAATCGATCATTGTTCGAAACAAACGTCACATAAGTCGTTTTACGAATTGCAACTACTAGCTTGTAATTGTCCTCTCTTGTATTTCTTTTTTTAGATTTTATACTCTTTAAGATGTATGTTTTAGTAGAAATATATTTATTTATAATTTTCTTCATATTTATATAGAAATATATGTTTTTTCCTATGCAATTTCGACGAATGTGTAGATATAGAAAGGAAATGACACTTTTGAAATTGTCCTTTACCATTATCTATTTTTTTTCACCTTCTCAGGAAATGTCAATTGTTCAATTTGTGTATTTTTTCTTTCAGCTTGATGAGCGCATAATTGTTACTTGGATTAGTTTTGTCATCTTCTTCATGTTCGTATTCGTATTTGTTTAATCTCAAAGGTGAGATATCTTATTTTCATTTTTTTAAAAACTTTTTAAAACTAGCTTGTTAACTTTTTACACTTTTCCTACCAGGGTAACTTAATAATTTAAGAAGAAATTCCATCTAACAAAATGAAAAATGAACTGTCATTCTCTGAATTGTTGGAAAAAACTGTGCAAAAAAATTGTGGAAGACATGTAAAACTTACAGTTGAGTTCTGGCCATAATAAAGATTGAATAGCCACACCTTGGATGAAGTGAACGGATTAGAAAAATGATGGAATATTGACATAGACCTAGTATCACTAAAGATGCAGGAGTAAGCTACCTGCAGAGTGAAAATATAGGACTTCAAAGTTTATAATTTGATAATGCAGCTCGACTCTGGCCTGAAGATTGCATAAGTGGACATACCTTGATCTAACTTGAAGCAACCCTCGTTCAGTAGATAAGCATCAAGCAAGAGAAGCCCAGATACATAAATTAGAAACTAATTTGAGTTGTGATAGAATTTTCATATTCCTAAAAGCTCTAATACATGTGAAGAAACTCATCTAAAGTTTCAAAAAATTGCTCATAAGCTTCACCATTGTTATTGAGATTTTTTGTTTCAAATAAATATTTTATTTGGCTACACAATAAAATGATTAATTAACGAAGTCAAGTCATACAATGTTGGAGTAGTGATTCAAATCTCCTTGGTATTGAAAGAATATCAAATAACTTGAAGTGAGGCTATTTAACATTATCTCTCTTAATTACCTAATGGCCATTTACAGGAATTTTGTGAATTTTCACTTTTTCATCTTGAGTTTGAATTGGACATGGATTTCAAAAGAGTGGCTGATAGTTTACCTATTTAACAGCTGCTGGTTTTTGCTGACTGCAACATCTTTTCAATGACTGAAACCTCAAATGAATAGTTCTTTTCAAGTAGAATACACTGCTGCCATATATACATTATTTTCTCTACTTTGATGGTATGTAGAATTAGATTATAACTGAAAATGGCTCCTTCTCTCTCATAGTTTTACGTGTGCAATAAGGCTAGGGGAAAGAGACTGGTTTTCTGCTTTTGGGCTAGTTTTTTTGTATTGATTCAAGTTGCAATTTTGTTCTTTGTTGTTTTTTTGCTTTTAGGCTAGTTTTTCTGTGTTGATTCAAGTTGCAGTTTTGTTCATTGTTGATTCCACCCCACGTATTTGGACTTTTGGCTTGATCTCTACTAAGTTTATGCTATTATGGATCGAGGTATTTATTTTTAATATTTCCTGAATTAATGATATGTGAAAATGAGAAATTTTATTTCTTAAGATTATGTTTATTTGTTTTTAATGTTTTAAACGAATATTAAAGTTTACTTACTGGATCTAAACTCGAACATTCAATTTATTTCACTGCTGTTGTCTATTCTATAGCTGCTAGTCCATTTGTTTTGTTTCAGAATTTGTTGAAACAAAACTTTAAAAGTAGAGGCTTCTAAATATTGGATTTTTTTAGCTCTCACTTTTATAAAAACCACGAACACATAAAAACGCTTCCAAAATCGATTTTATATACCTTCATCTTCATCTTCATCTCCATTACCCAATCCTATAATCAAAGCCCATAATCATATCATTACCAAAGTTGCTTATTGAGTAATTTTCGATCAAATGAGTTTTGTCAAAAATTGTCCTCCATCACCTAGTCCTTTAATCAAAGCCCATAATCATATCATTACCAAAGTTGCTAATCACCTTCGGTTCACATTGTTTTTCATCTTCTCCTCCTCTTTTTGCTCTGTCTGGTCTGGTGGTGCCACAGAAGACGTGGGCAGAATCACAGCCTTGCGTTGAGCATCAAGGATATGCTAGAGTCTCTTCATGCCCAAGCCAAAAGCAATAGCAGACTCCTGCCCTTTCAAATTATGCAGAATTGAATTCTTTCCCACCAGGAACTGTGGTCGATTCTTGAGCTCTATTGTGCACTTTGATGTAGTGAAATCGAAGAACTCAAAGGGGCCTTTTCGAGATGCAAAATTGGAAGTACCTTGGCACCCAAAACATGTCGTCTTCTCTTACTCTTGCATTCATCCTTGTGGTTCTATTAGGAAACACTATCTGAATTGTTCCACTTCCTCTCAATACAATGCAATACTCTGTTGCTGTTGGATTAACATGGGGTGCCATCATAGAGCCCTAAGTTAAACAACAAATAAGGTAATGGTTAAGATCAAAGATCAACCATATAGCAATAGTATTGATGCTAATTGTAATAGCTTGAATGGAAGGAATTGATTACCGTAGTGAGATTAACTAAATAAATGTCATTCCTAGAGTGGGTAAAAGGGGAGTAATCAAACTCGTCAAGGGAGATGATGCTCCAGCCATGCTACATATGCAATGAAGTTTCTGCCTCTCATTTGTGTTAACCAAATAGAATGCTGATTCTGCTAGAATTTTATACAAATCTTCTGCCTCCAAAAGCTTCTCCACTAGTTCATCTTTGTATATCAATCCAAGCCTCGCTTCCCCTGTATCCAATCATATATATATATATACATATATATATATACATACATATATATATATGCTCCATTAAAAATTAAATATGTACTTAACTCACCTAAATATTTCAATTTTTATCTATATATTTTACTAATTATATGTCTCTGTTTCGTGAATGAGAGTTCCTAGACATGACCAAAAAGTTCATATGGAAATCCCTTTATCACCCAGTTTCTTTAAATATATTTGGCATCAATTTCATATAAATTCCATGAACGCAAGTTCTAATATGCAACACAAAAATGTAGAAACACAGAAAGAGTAATTGATGATGGATATATATATACATATATTTAATGTACATCTACGAATGAAGAGGATTAAACTGCAATCAAGGTACTGAGGGATGAAGAGACTATTGGGTTCCATGGTGATGAAACCAATATGCATAGGCCTTTCCATAATTCTCTTGCCACAACCCCTCACCAGCCTCATATTCCTACAATTAGTCTTCACCACATGCTTTGAGTCTCTCCCCTCCCCTCTTCCCTCTCTCTCCTTCCTCCCCCTGTTTCAGGATCTGTGGCTATTGTGTAGCACATCACTAACACTACCAGTAACAAAGCACTCCTCTTTCCCATCTCTCTCTAATCAACCATATATTTTTGGTTCTAAAATTACCACTTAATTGTGACTTGACAAAGGTGTTGAGTGAGAGCAGTTTATATAGAGAAAGAGGGATAGGCTGAGAGGTGACAAGTGTCAGTCTGTCTTGTTGCTGTTTTTACGCCTTTGCAAGTCTAAACATCATTGTGATTTTTGTGAGGAGTCTTTACCTTTTGTTACAGAAAAAACAATAGCAACCTTGGAACATTTCATTTTCATGTTTTTGTCATGTGTTTCTGTTTGCTTAGTTTGAATAATATTTTTCTTCATTTTTGGAGGTATTATTTTGTGTCATATGGTAAGAGGAACTATTATTATAATATAATTTGGGTAATAATTTTAGGAAGAAAAACATAATTTTGGTATTCTTGATTTTCTCTTATTTCATTTATTCATTTATTTATTACATTTTGTTGATTATATAATCTTATACCATAATCACACAATTGATATTTGGTTGTTTTTTGTTTCTCTTTTTAAATTTTTGGGTATATTGATCACAATATAGGAGTTAATTCGACCACAACTGATCTAAAAGAGCAGAAGTTGACAATCATAGGAGAGATGTATGTAGTGGCAGTGGTGAAGAAATTAAAGAAATTTGGAAAGGTTGATATAATCTTAGTTGTGCCAGCCAAAGAAGAGAAGAAAGAAGATAAAAAGGAAGAAAAGAAAGAAAATAAACAGGAAAAGGTTGAAAAGAAAGAAGATGCCAAATAAACACCAAATTCTACTATCATTCAATCAAGTTGATATCAAGTATATATGATGATTTTCTTCAGGTGATATAATATTCTAAAAGAGAAGTTTTACACTTCATCTATTGATTTTCCATGCTCTGAGCAGGATACCTTTTGTAGATGAAAAATTAGGTGCATTACTTATAAGTTTTTTCTAGGTAATTCTTTCAAGGATATTCTTTTTCCTGCTATTCTTTTTCCAATGATGAAAGCGACTGCTTTTGTGTGGATGTTGTGAATGAAATTGTGGAAGAGATACTTTCCCAAATCTTGTCGAAAGACCCTTTGGAGGCGTGTTTAAGTCAATTTAATTTTAAAGACTTTGACATCAAGCAATCAATAGAAGATGTAAATACAATGCTCGATGCCACTGTCATAAATGACTTTTCCATGTAGAAGACTCCATTTCCAATGCTATTCTTTTTCCTGCTATTCTTTTTCCAATGATGAAAGCGACTGCTTTTGTGTGGATGTTGTGAATGAACTTGTGGAAGAGATACTTTTCCAAATCTTGTCGAAAGACCCTTTGGAGGCGTGTTTAAGTCAATTTAATTTTAAAGACTTTGACATCAAGCAATCAATAGAAGATGTAAATACAATGCTTGATGCCACTGTCATAAATGACTTTTCCATGTAGAAGGCTCCATTTGAGCCTCTTCTTACTCTTTCAAGTATTCTTCCAACTCCATCCCTTGTGTTCCCCCCACAACTTGAGCTAAAGTCTTTACTGTCTAATCTCAAGTATGTGTTTCTTGGCCCAAGTGACACTTTATCGGTCATTATACTTCAAATCTAACAGATGACCAAGAATGTTCACTTATAACAGTCTTAAAAGAACACAAAGGAGCTATAGGGTGGACTATTGATGACTTAAAAGGCATTGACCCTTCTATTTGTATGCACCACATATATTTGGAAGAGGATGTAAATACCTCGCGAGAGGCACAACATAGGTTAAACCCTAATATGAAGGAGGTAGTCATGAAAGAAGTTATCAAGCTGCTAGATGCTAGTATTATATACCCCATCATCGTGCTTCTAAATGAACACGGAGAGTTAGTTCCTCAACACACCACCACACAAGTGGGTAAGCCACACACAACGCACCACCACACAAGTGGGTAAGCCCCACACAAGTGGTGCCAAAGAAATCAAGCATTATCGTGCTTCTAAATGAACACAGAGAGTTAGTTCCTCAATGCACCACCATAGGCTGGCGAGTGTATATCGATTATAGGAAACTAAACTCCCCAACTAGGAAGGATCATTTCCCACTCCTATTCATTGATCAAATCCTAGAAAGGCTTGTGGGTCAAAGTTTTTACTACTTTTTAGACAGATATTTTGGATATAGTCAAGTCGCAATAAACCCGCAAGACCAAGAAAAAATCACCTTCACATGTCCATTTAGAACATTTGCTTATAGACACATGTCTTTTGGGTTATGCAATGCACCGGCAACTTTTCAACGGTGTATGATGTCTATTTTTTCAGACATGGTGGAGAAGTTCCTTGAAGTGTTCATAGACGAATTTTTAGTCTTTAGACCTTCCTTTGATTTGTGCATTCATAATCTTACACTTGTACTCAAGCGTTGTAAGGACATGAATCTTATTCTCAGTTAAAAAAAGAGTCATTCTATGGTTAAAGATGGAATTGTACTTGGACATATTGTGTCGAAACGAGGTATAGAAGTTGATAGAGCCAATGTAAAACTCATCTTTAAGCTTCCTCCACCTTCATTGGTGAGGGGCATTCATTCATTCCTTGGCCATATTAGTTTTTATCGTCGTTTCAACAAGAACTTTAGCAAGATATCTCGCCCCTTATGTCGACTTCTTGAGAAAGATCTTTTTTCACTTTGATGAAGCGTGCCTTAAATCTTTTGAAACTTTTTGCACACTTCTATCAACCACTCACATTTTACTCCCTCCAAGCTGGGCTCTCCCATTTGAGGTCATGTGTGAAGCATCCAATTTTGCTATGGGTGCTATCTTAGGGAAACGTGTAGACAAGTTACTGTAATATCCTGAAAAATTTAGATGCCTATTATTTTAAAGAAACTTAATTTCTTTATATTATTACTTTATTTTATTAATTCATGTGAAATGCCTTATTTCTATAAATTATCATTGTAGGTGAGTTGCTTTTCTTTTATATGCATTTTATCATTTTATGTGGATTGCTTAGGTTTTTTTATAGATTCAAATCATTTCATATAAATTTCTCTATTTATTTTTTTTATCATTTTATGTGAATTATTATTAATTATGTGTTATTTTATTTAAATGCTTTGGTTTGGGCTAGAGAGGAATTTGGGCTGGAATGGTTGGGCTAAGGTTATGTTTAAATTGTTGGGCCAGGGTTATAATTATATTATTATTGTTGTTGTTATTATTGTTGTTATTATTATTGTTATTATTATTTTGATTTTAATTAGTTTTAGAAAAGTCAATAATAGAATAATAATTAAGACAAAAAGGAAAAAGAAGAAATTAGGATTTTTGGCCGTTGCTTTACGCACAGAATTGAGAGAGTAAAAAAAGAGAGAAGCGAGTGACGATCGGGTGAACAAGTTGATTCGTCAAAGAGGCAAGTTTGATTCTTCTCTTCCCCTTTGAATCCGTATGCATAGTCTAGGTTTAAGAATTTGGTTTATATTGAAAATCTGTTTATAATTGTATTTTGTTTTGTTGCTTCTTGTGGATAAATTTTGTGGGAATTTATTATGCTAAATTGTATATAGGAGCATAGATATATATATATGTAAGAATATATGCATATATATATTTCATATATGTGTAAATTGTATAGCAATCTGTTTATGCATGAATTTAGGATGCAAAAAGATATTAATTCGTAAGCCTTCTCTGTTGTGATTGTCTACAAAACAACCCTTGATCTTTAATAAAATAGATCGTGAGAAATTTGAGTTTGAATTTTTAAATTTTGCGAAGAACCCTAGAACTTGTGAATTGGTGTGAATTGGGGGTTTTCAATTCGAGCCGTTGTTGATGGGGCTTTTTACACCGATGGGTAGAGGCGATCAAGGGGGGAATTTTGAAACAAAAATGGGACTGAACGGAGGTCGGACGAAGCTGGAATCAGCGCCGAAAAATCCCCCAGCGCGCTGGGGAAGACAACCCAGCCGGTGCGTGACCCCCACGCGCGCCGCCAGCTAGTGGGGGTGCGTCCGGCCAGCGATTTTTTATGGCCCCACTCACGGGGGCCTACCTCTGGGTCCAATATGGGCCCATTCCGAATTGTTTTGATATTTATTTTGTATTTTTGAAATTTTTAGGAAAACTTGAAAATCTGGAAAAATCATTTTTTAAAAATACTTTTATAATTTTGAAAATTCCAAAAATTTTATGTCAACTTCCTGGGAGCTTGAGAAGCTTGGGGTTTAAATTTCATGTCGAAATGGTTTACCATTCTCCTTAAATTAATTTTTAAAGTGTCTAAAAACTATTTTTTTTAGTCTCTTTAATTTTAGAAAATAGTTAGGAATTTCAAAAAATTCCAAAATTTTTACTGTAACTCTCTAGAGGCTAAATACACTTGGGTTTAAATTTTCAGCTCAAAATAATATGTCCTTGTTGTTCAATTGATTTTTAAAGTGTCTAAAAGTTGGATTTTCACCTTCTTTTATTTTTAGAAAATATTTTAAAATTTTAAAAAATTCCAGAAAATTCTAGAAAAATTTAGGTAACTTTATAGGATTAAAATGCACCTGGTTTTTAAATTTCATGTGAAGATGAGTCTCCCTTGTGATTGTGTTGGTTGTGAAAGTATGACTCGAATTATATTTTCTTTTTTTGCTAGAAATTTTTTTAAAAAAAAAATTCCCAAAAATTCTAGAAAATTTCAGAATGATTTAATAGGTTTCTTAGCTGTAGAATACGCCCAAAAACCTAGATAAAAGTTAGGTTTAGACTCCCTCGTATATTTGAGTGCATTGGAGGTTGAATTGGGAATTTCTTCTATAATGGATGTTTGAGTTATTTGACTCACTTGAATGTATTTTCCTTTAAGGATATAAATGCCCATCAAATACGTGATTATAGTTTACCTGAGAACGATTTGTCTTATGGTGATAATTTCATGTTGGATAATTTGAAATTTGGTTTGTGCAAATTTAAATCATAATGCACCTTAGTTATTTTATGTTTCATATTGGAATGCATCTATAAGTTTTTAATTGGCATGTAAGGATTGCCCAGCGTGTCAGGATCGCCCATACCTAATAAGGTATTTATGCATTTTATTTTGGCATGTAAGGATTGCCCGGCGTGTCAAGATCGCGCATACCTAATAAGGTATCTATACATTTCTATTTGGCAAGTAAGGATTGTCCGGCGTGTCATCTACCCTTGAAATCTCATGCACTCCTCTACAAGGTTGGGTGAATTTCCCTTTTCTAGTGGAGGAGCGTTGAGATAAATTATTGCTTAGGGTTTAAAAAAGTTTCCATGCCTCATCCGGGCTTTTCAAAAGGTATCCACCTCCACAAGCGGAGTCTATCATTTGCCTATGTTGCTCACTCACCCCATCATAAAAGCTTTCCACTAGCTGTCATTTTGGGACAGCATGGTGCGGACAAGATTTAAGAAGATCTTTTAATCTCTCTCAAGTCTCATAAAATTATTCTTGATCAATTTGGGTGAATTCGGTGATTGCTCACCGAATATCACTCGTCTTTCCCATTGGGAAGTATTTTTTTAAAAACTCAATTTGCATCTCCGCCCAAGAATGGATTGAGTTAGGTTCTAAGGAATTGAACCAACTTCTAGCTTTATCTTTTAGGGAGAATGGAAACATACGAAGCTTTAGATCATCCTCCGTAAAGTGTGGTACTCAAATGGTAGAATACACAGAAAGGAAGTAATCTAAATGCCGGTATGGATCTTCATTTGGGAGACCATGGAAGCTTTAAAAAGATTGATAGTGGAGGACTTTATTTTAAATTGAGTTGCCGTTACATCTGGAAATTGAATACATGAAGGTACTTCAAATGTAGTCGGAAGATAAAAGTCCATAAGCAATTCTCCTTGAGGAGGAGGAGGTGGAGGTTGTTGTTCATGATTAAAAGGAGGTAGTCCAGGAGGTTGTCTCTCATTTGGTTCCATGTTTTCAGTCCTAGGCAATATAGGGTCCCTAGAGGTTCCTCTACGTTGTCTAAGTGTTCTTTCAAGTTCAATATTAAACGGAAGCAAAGGAAGTGACAATGACCGTCTACCTAGCATGCATTAATAATAGAACAATACCTTAACACGCAAAATAAACAACAATATATACAACAAAAAAACAAAAAAATTATTCAAATCACTAATTTTAGACTTTATACTCACAAAGGGTTCCAACTTTGATCCTTTAAGATGCCCGCTATGTGGTATACCTAAAATCAAGCAATTTGAGAGATAAGAACAAGATATATACAAAAAAGAATGAAAGAATTTCTAGCCTAAGAATTAAACCAGATTTAATCTTTCAATGGCGACAATTTAACCGTAGTCCCCGGCAACGGCGCCAAAATTTTGATGTGGCTAAACTTGAATTATATTGTAAGCTTATTTTTGCCCCTTTTATCAAAATATAATTTAACCATTCGCAAGAGCATGAATCTTTGTAGATACGGTTCTATCTAGAGGGTATCCATCCCACGAGGACTAGTCGTTAATTGCCTTAAAGAAAGATTAATTCCACTTTAATCCTAAAAACAATGTTTTGATTTTTGTTTATAAAACTATTGTATGAATGTAAAAATAATAAATTTAAAGAGTTAAAAGTTGGGAGAGAGAACTAGGGGTGTTTTCCACTACTAGCCATTCACATGTCCATAAGTGTAGGAAGCTTGAGATTCATAAATTAAATGTCTAACAATGTCATTAGGCTTGTGACCTCAATGATATGTCAAAAGATTAATGTGTGTGCAACCTATCATAATCCATCTTCGACAAGGATAGCTCTTCAACCTAACTAATTACCCTACTCTCTAAGTGAACCTACATGCATCCAAACTACCTTATCTTGGCATGGTTTATACAAGCAAACACGACACATTCATTTAAACACCATTACTTAGCCATCATTTGCCCTTCTTGTGGAAGAAACAAATGTTTTACATTCACAAGATAGATTCTACTCTAAGACAAGAATAAAACCAACATCAAATGAATATATATAGGAGAGGTAAAAGTGTACATTGACACTAGACTAAATAATCAATATTTGAATATAAATCCCAAAATGCTATAAAAATAAACAAGTTTACATGGCTAGGGGTATCAACCACACCCTAGTAGAGAAGTTAGTTGGTCATGGCAGCCTTGCACTCTTCCATTGATGGAGAAAATGAAGCTTCAACGTCTGGTTCAGGTCCTCCTTCTCCTCTCCTGAATCTCTCTTCTTTGTATGTCTGATGTGTATGAGATCTATGAGAGAATGGCCTCTTTGTGTGTTTTATGGCCTCCTTTTCAACCTTAGGGCCCACCATATATATATATATATCAACTATATCAAGAATGTCTCTAAATGTCTTGTTCAAGTCAGACAATCCCTCTAAGTCGTGCAAAAAGGGAGATTTTGTTGCAAGTGGGATGAGCAGGTGAGCAAGTGGGCAAATGGGTCTATAGAATCTTGATCAATCGGAATGGGAATCTCGATTGATCGAGATTTCAATCAATCGAAATCAAGTCTCGATCAATCGACATCTCGATTAATCGAGATCAACATCTCGATTGATCGAGATGCCTTAGCTTTAATTCTGAACTTTGCTCTTCAGTTGCAGATGACCTCCAACATTGCTCCTTTTGGTACAAAACCTGTAATACATCAAAAACACAAAAATACCGTAAACGTATCTCGATAAACGTAAAAATGGGACTAACATATGCAATAAAGAGGGTTCAAATACATAGTATTGAACACTTATCATGTATTATCAGAATATAATTATTTATTTATCAATTATTTCAATTCAATGGGATTTCTGTTCAACTTTTAGTAGTTATTCTATTTTTGTCTTTTGCATCTATGCTTGTTACTATCAGTTGTTAACATTCCTCAGGTTTTGTGTATGAGACTGGCCACCTCATGCGCGAAATTTTCTGGGGGGTATTTCATTTAGTATCAGAGTATTCCAGGTTCAAGTGTCCTCGGGTTTTAAAGGTCTATCGTAGGGTATCTTTCGTGTTGTGTATTCTGATAAATAGGATTTTAAATATTGAGTTCATAGTATTTTAATCTATCCTCGATGGTATTGATGTTTATCTATTTCCTCTACATATGCCACCCCGTAGAAGGAGGAATGTGAATGATATTCTAGGTTAGGGTCATGCTCAGGGTGGGGATGCAGAGATTCCTCCCGATTTGGTAACCATTATAGCACAGGCTATAGCTGCTGGAGTGGCAACTGCTCTTCAGAATCAACAGCCACCTCAGCAGCCACAGTAGATGGCACAGGTTGCATTTCCTATGGAGCAGTCTAACACTTGGGGGAGGGTACAGGATTCCTTCACAAAAGGGAATCTGTCGGAGTTTTCAGGGTCTACGGAGGTTACCGAGGCGTATCAGTGGAGGAAAGATATTGAGCGCCATCTTCGCATGGTTACGTGCACTGAGGTACAAAAATAGATGCTAGCCACATTTAAGCTAGTGGGAAATGCATTGTAGTGGTGGGAGTCGGTGACTACACTGGAACAGCGCACCATGTTCACCTATGCAGATTTTCAAGTTCGCTTTGATGCTAAGTACTTCCCGTATGCAGTGAGGGCAGCTAAAAAGAAGGAATTTCTTGGGTTACAGTAGGGGGACAGATCTGTGGCAGCATATGAATAGGAATTCACCAACTTATCACTGTTTGCACCTGAAGAGGTGGACACCGAAGAAAAGAAACTGTGATGTTTTGTGAATGGGTTAATCTGGCCTATTCGACAGGTCCTTCTGGGATGTCCAGCTTATACTACATATGCTCAGGTAGTGGATGCTGCATTGCAGTACTCTCATTCGAGAAAATATTACAAGAAATGGCAGATAGAGAAATGACCTGATAGAGAATTCACTGGTCAGATAGTGGAGAGAAGGAATGGGAATGGAAGTAGACACTTTGAGAGGGGCAGTCATTCAGGGCAGCAACCATGGAAGAGACACAGACCCAACGATGATGCTCAGAGAGGGGGAGCCTCTATTCATAGGAGGCACAGTGGGGTACCACAGGCAGATCGTGGTCAGCAACATGGAAATCAGTTCAGGAGGTCTACCAGTGTGTTTAATGGAAACTGTTATAGTTGTGGTGAACTGGGGCATTCAGCTAGGTATTGTCCTAACAACAATCAGAGACCACCTGGTCAGCAGAGGCAGGGACAGCAACTACCTTTGCCAGTAACACAGATTCCATAGATACAGGCACAGCATTATCCAGCTTTACCTGCACCGCCACCACCTACAGGGCAACCTGGACAACAGATGCATTATGGGAGAGTCTACAATGTTATACCATGTGATGTACGGGCTCCTCAGGCTATTGAGGGTATGTTTCTTATCAATGGTAGAGTGGGTTGCATTTTATTTGATACTGGTGCATCACATTCCTTTGTATCTAGAGCATTTGCTAGTTTATGTGGGTTAGATATTCAGCTATGTACTCCTCCACTCACTATATCTATGCCATTGGGGGCTAGTACAGTTCTGCGAGAACAAGGTAGTTAGGTCCCTATAGACATTGGCATACTCAGATTTTTGGCAGATTTATTGATCCTAGATATGCGAGCATATGATGTTATACTCGGGATGGACTGGTTATCATATTACCATGCTCAAGTTAATTACCACGATAAGGTAATTATTTTTGCTATACCGGGTCAGGAAATGTACTTGATTGCTATACCGTAATCAAAGGGAGGGTCTAGTACGCACCTGTTCTTTATCAGTGATGAGTCTCCGGAAGGAACTATAGTATCTTTAGATTCCATTCCGATGGTGCGAGACTTTCAGGATGTATTTCAGGAGATCCCAGGGTTACCACCTAGTCGTGAGATAGACTTCGTGATAGATTTAGCTCCAGGTACCAGACCTATTACTAGGGCTCCATATAGGATGGCTCTGATGGAAATAAGGGAGTTGAGGGATCAGATACAGCAACTTCTTAGTCAAAAATTTATTCGCAGGAGTACTTCACCATGGGGAGCACCGGTGTTGTTTGTGAAAAAAAAGGATGGGTCTCTTCGTCTTTGTATTGACTACAGGGAGTTGAATAAAGTCACAGTCCGCAACAAGTAGCCATTGCCTAGGATTGATGATCTGTTCGATCAGTTGAAGGGAGCCACCTATTTCTCAAAGATAGATTTGAGGTCCGGGTATCATCAGCTTCGAGTTAGGGAGCAGGATGTACCGAGGACAACCTTCCTTACCAGATATGGGTCGTACGAGTTTCGGGTTATGCCGTTTGGGTTAACAAATGCCCCAGCTGTCTTTATGGACTTGATGAATAGAGTGTTCAGGGCCTACTTGGACCAGTTTGTTATTATTTTCATTGATGACATTTTGGTTTACTCTAGGTCAGAGGAGGATCATGCCAGACATCTTCGTATTGTCTTGCAGACACTGAGAGATCATCAGTTGTATGCAAAATTTGAGAAATGTGAGTTCTGGCAGAGGGAGGTAAAGTTCTTGGGTCACGTAGTATCTTAGAAAGGGATAGCAGTCGATCCAAGTAAAGTGTCAACGGTTCTGGAGTGGGGACAGCCTACCTCACCTTCAGAGATTCGCAGCTTTCTTGGGTTAGCTGGTTATTATCGTCGGTTTATTTAGGGCTTCTCTAAGATTACTGGCCCGCTTACCAATCTCACTAAGAAAGGTGTGCCTTTCATTTGGGATGACTTATGTCAGGCGGCATTTGACGAGTTAAAAACCAGATTGACTACTGCACCAGTTCTAGCTACTCCTCAAAGTGGCATTGAGTACTTGGTGTATACTGATGCGTCATTACAGGGCTTATGATGTGTATTGATGCAGGAGGAGAGACTGATATCATATGCGTCACATAAGATTAAGCCTCATGAGCTTAATTACCCGACGCATGATCTAGAATTAGCAGCTATGGTTTTTGCTTTGAGGATTTGGAGACATTACCTTTTGGGTGAGTCCTTCAGATTATTCAGTGACTATAAGAGTCTGCAATATCTATTTTCACAGAAGGAGCTGAATATGAGACAGCGCAAGTGGTTGGAATTTCTGAAAGACTATCATTTTTCCATCCAGTACCACCTAGGGAAAGCGAATGTAGTAGCTGATGCACTTAGTCGCCGACCCTATGCTAGTCTATCTGCCCTATTCGAGGCAGAGTGGAATGACTTGAGCAGCGTTGATGCCTTAGCTGATGCCTTTGTAGCATGTGTGGTGGTTACACCTGAAATCATACGAAGGGTAGTTACAGAACAGCTTATTGACCCACAGTGCGTAGAGAAGGTGACCGAGTTGAAATCTGGGGAGGTACCATTCTATACAGTGGGTAGAGATAGAGGATTGAGGTACAAGGGGCGATTGGTGGATCCTCACAATGAGGACTTGAAGAGAGCAGTGATGGGTGAGGCCCACAGTTCTCAGTTTTCGGTACACCTAGAAGGGGATAAAATGTACCAAGACATGAAGCAGCAATTTTGGTGAGCAGGTATGAAGAGGGACATCGTTATATTTATCTCTAAGTGTAGCACTTGTCAAATGATCAAGATTGATCACCTGGGGTCTTTGCAACCACTACCTATACCGGAGTGGAAATGGGAAAGCATCTCTATGGATTTCATTGTGGGACTTCCCACCTCACAGCGAAATCATGATGCTATTTGGGTGATAGTGGACAGGTTGACAAAATCAGCACATTTCTTGCCAGTTCGCTCGAGTTACACCTCAGAGCAATATGCGAAGCTTTACATTGCAGAGATAGTAAAACTTCACGGTGTACCTTTGTCCATTATATCGGATAGAGATCCAAGTTTTGTGTCAGGATTTTGGGAGAGCTTTCAGCAGGCAATGGGTACAGCTCTGCACCTCAATACAGCTTATCACCCTCAGACCGATGGTCAGACTGAGAGGGTTAATCAGATTTTGGAAGACATGTTGCGAGCATGTGTACTCGACTTCAAGGGTAATTGGGAGAGTTATTTGCTGTTGGTTGAGTTTGCCTATAACAATAGTTATCAAAAGACTATTGGTATAGCACCATTTGAGGCTCTATACGGACGACCGTGTAGATCACCGGTTTGCTGGTTGGAAGTTGGTGAGAATAGGTTTCTGGGTCCTGAGTTCATTAAGGACACCTCAGAAAAAGTTTTCCTTATTAGAGACCGTATGCGGACTGAACAGAGTAGATAGAATAGTTATGTTGATCGAAGAACTCATTCACTAGAGTTTAAGGTGGGGAATCAGGTTCTACTCAAGGTTTCTCCCATGAAGGGAGTTATGCGGTTTGGAAGGAAAGGGAAACTGACACCTCGTTTTGTAGGTCCCTTTATGTTTACCGATAGGGTTGGAGGGTAGCGTATAGACTGGCGTTACCAGACACCATGCATAGGGTAAACAACATTTTTCATGTCTCCATGCTACGAAAGTTCCTTAGAGATGAGGATACTTACCAGCACATTGAGGTAGGAGAGATTGAGTTGCAGCCGGATACAACATATATGGAGCAGCCTTACTGTATTCTTGACCGTAGGGATCAGGTCCTTCGTTCTAAGACTATTCCGTTAGTTCGAGTTCAGTGGAGCCACCATAACGAGGCGGAGTCCACTTGGGAAAGGGAGGATAAAATAAAAGCAAAATATCCAGAACTTTTTCTTTCAGGTATGAGCTGAATTCCGAGGACGGAATTCCTCTTTCTAAGGGGGAAGAATGTAATACCCCAAAAAACTTAGATCTCTATTATTTTAAAGAAATTTAATTTCTTTATATTATTACTTTATTTTATCAATTCATGTGAAATGCCTTATTTCTATAAATTATCATTGTAGGTGAGTTGCTTTTCTTTTATATGTATTTTATCATTTTATGTGGATTGCTTAGGTGTTTTTATAGATTCAAATCATTTCATATAAATTTTTCTGTTTATTTTTTTTTATCATTTTATGTGAATTATTATTAATTATGTGTTATTTTATTTAAATGCTTTGGTTTAGGCTAGAGAGGAATTTGGGCTGGAATGGTTGGGCTAAGGTTATGTTTAAATTGTTGGGCCAGGATTATAATTATATTATTATTGTTGTTGTTATTATTATTATTATTATTATTTTGATTTTAATTAGTTTTAGAAAAGTCAATAATAGAATAATAATTAAGACAAAAAGGAAAAAGAAGAAATTAGGGTTTTTGGCCGTTGCTTTATGCACAGAACTGAGAGAGTAAACGAAGAGAGAAGCAAGTGACGATCGAGTGAACAAGTTGATTCGTCAAAGAGGCAAGTTTGATTTTCTCTTCCCCTATGAATCCATATGCATAGTCTAGGTTTAAGAATTTGGTTTATATTGAAAATCTGTTTATAATTGTATTTTGTTTTGTTGCTTCTTGTGGATAAATTTTGTGGGAATTTATTATGCTAAATTGTATATAGGAGCATAGATATATATATATGTAAGAATATATGCATATATATATTTCATATATGTGTAAATTGTATAGCAATCTGTTTATGCATGAATTTAGGATGCAAAAAGATGTTAATTCGTAAGCCTTCTCTATTGTGATTGTCTACAAAACAACCCTTTATCTTTAATAAAATAGATCGTGAGAAATTTGAGTTTGAATTTTTAAATTTTGCGAAAAATCCTAGAACTTGTGAATTGAGGGTTTTCAATTCGAGCCATTGTTGATGGAGCTTTTTACACCGATGGGTAGAGGGGATCAAGGGGGGAATTTTGAAACAAAAATGGGGCTAAACGGAGATCGGACGAATCCAGAATCAGTGCCGAAAAATCCCCTAGCGCACTGCCATGCGCGCTGGGGAAGACAACCCAGCCGGTGCGTGACCCCCACGTGCTCCGCCAGCTAGTGGGGGCGCGTCCGGCCGGTGGCCGAAATTTTTTTTTTTCAGGCCCCACTCGTGGGGGCCTACCTCTGGGTCCAATATGGGCCCATTCCGAATTGTTTTGATATTTATTTTGTATTTTTGAAATTTTTGAGAAAACTTAAAAATCTGAGAAAATTATTTTTTAAAAATACTTTTATAATTTTGAAAATTCCAAAAATTTTATGTCAACTTCCTGGGAGCTTAAGGAGCTTGGGGTTTAAATTTCATGTCGAAATGATTTACCATTCTCTTTAAATTGTCTAAAAACTGTTTGTTTTAGTCTCTTTAATTTTAGAAAATAGTTAGGAATTTCAAAAAATTCCAAAATTTTTACTGTAACTCTCTGGAGGCTAAATACACTTGGATTTAAATTTTTAGCTCAAAATAATCTGTCCCTATTGTTCAATTGATTTTTAAAGTGTCTAAAAGTTGGATTTTCACCTTCTTTTATTTTTAGAAAATATTTTAAAATTCCAAAAAATTCTAGAAAAATCTAGGTAACTTTATAGGATTAAAATGCACCTAAGTTTTAAATTTCATGTGAAGATGAGTCTCCCTTGTGATTGTGTTGGTTGTGAAAGTATGACTCGAATTATATTTTCTTTTTTTGCTAGAAATTTTTTTTTAAACAAAATTCCCAAAAATTCTAGAAAATTCTAGAATGATTTAATAGGGTTCTTAGCAGTAGAATACGCCCAGAAACCTAGATGAAAGTTAGGTTTAGACTCCCTCGTATATTTGAGTGCATTGGAGGTTGAATTGGGAATTTCTTCTCTAATGGATGTTTGAGTTATTTGACTCACTTGAATGTATTTTCCTTTAAGGATATAAATGCCCATCAAATACGTGATTATAGTTTACTTGAGAACGATTTGTCTTATGGTGATAATGTCATGTTGGATAATTTGAAATATGGTTTGTGCAAATTTAAATCATAATGCACCTTAGTTATTTTATGTTTCATATTGGAATGCATCTATAAGTTTTTAATTGGCATGTAAGGATTGCCCGGCATGTCAGGATCGGCCATACCTAATAAGGTATTTATGCATTTTATTTTGGCATGTAAAGATTGCCCGGCGTGTCAAGATCGCCCATACCTAATAAGGTATCTATACATTTCTATTTGGCAAGTAAGGATTGCCTGGCGTGTCAGGATCGCCCATACCTAATAAGGTATCCATACATTATATTTGACATATCATGATTGCATAGATTGATAATATGCTTGCATATGTTTCTTGATTTCTTTGACTTAAAGAAAGTGTTCGTTTTAGATAATAAGGGTTGTTGGGATAATGTCTAAGTTGAGTTTTACTTTGAAAACATGAACTGAATAAGGAATATTTTAAATGGTTGCACCTATATTTATCTCTTGTGTTCCTCACACTGAGGGTATGTGTATTGGTTCTCTGATTGGGATGTAGTAGATAGAACTTGCTCGTGGGTTTAACCCACTTTGTTGATATTTTAGGTCCCAGGCAGTTTCCCCCGTGAGGATAGAGTACTAGGATTGGTTGTGACAGACATCTACTCTCATCAGTCACAAGGTAGGAATCTACTTTTTATTCAGGAGTCAAACTATGAACTCATTTAGAGGTTTTGGTTATTGGTTTTCAATTTAAGTCTTAAACTTTTGTTCTTTCTGGCTAAGGAGTCCTTGGGTTACGGGACTTCCAAATTGTATTACTAGAATATAATTATTTATTTATCAATTATTTCAATTCAATGGGATTTCTGTTCAGCTTTTAGTAGTTATTCTATTTCTGTCTTTTGCATCTATGCTTGTTGCTATCAGTTGTTAACATTCCTCAGGTTTTGTGTATGAGACTGGCCACCTCAAGCGCGAAATTTTCTGGGGGGTATTTCAGTTACCGCATGTTATTTACTATGTAAGTAAATCCCTTTTCGAAGCTTAAATGAATTATACAACTACGAAAAATGAATTGCTTGCAGTTGTTTATGCCTTGGACAAATTTAGATCTTATCTCTTAAGAGCCAAGGTTATTATCTTCTCAGATCATGTCGCTCTTCGGCACTTATTGGCCAAAAAGGATACTAAATCTTGGTTGATCCAATGGATACTCTTGTTGTAAGAGTTAGATTTTGAGATCTGAGATAAAAAGGGTACTGAGAATGTGGTCACCGATCATTTGTCTCGAATTCTTATAGAGTGCCATCACGACCAAATTCTAGTTAGCGAATCCTTTCTGGATGAGAAACTGTTTGAAGTCACTCATGAGAAACTTCCCTGGTTCACTGACATAATAAATTTCTTAGCAACCGAGAAGATCTTATGTAATACCCCGCTCCAACACATGGTATGATATTGTCTGCTTTGGGCCTAAGCCCACACGATTTTGCTTTTAGGTTTTACCCCAAAAGGCCTCATACCATTTGAAGAGAACATACTATATATAAGCACATCCCCTTTTTCACACCCAGGCGATGTGAGATTGAGCACCCTATACCCTGTCAGTGTGGTAGCTCAGCCCAGTATCTGTCTTCGCACCCGCCCACTCACACCCGTCCATAAGGGTTACTACATCCCATCCTCTTGGTCCAAATAGGAACAGGATCACTTTCATTCCCAAGTACATTCTTATTTTTGGGACGACCCTCATCTATTCAAGTATTGTCCCGACCAAATCATCCGCCGATGTGTGCCAGAGAGTAAGAGTCTGATGCAGGAGGATCCGAGTCAGATGGTGCTGAGTTGTCAGATGACACATTGATGGCACTAAGATATCTTGAGTTGGAAGATCAGTGCAAGGATGATAGAAAGCCGTGATCTTGTCCCTAATTGGGGCAATTTTGGTTGCGTTTCGGTATTTTGGCCATAACTTTAGCTATGGGTATTAGAATCACTCTTATGACCCTAATTTTGGGCGATTCTCTTGTGTTCTTCTCTGTGAATTGCCTGTTGACACTAGCCTACAGAATAATCACTATTCTATCTGGCGTCAGAGTCCTAGCATTCTTACTTTCTGCCACACATTAGAATATGGAGGTCATTTTAGTGCTCGAAAGACCGCTTCTAAAATTCTTTAATGCGATTTCTTCTGGCCAATGATGCATCAGGATGCATACTTATTCTGCCGCTCATGCAAGCGATGCCAGCACCTTGGCGCTATGTCTCATAAAGATATGATGCCCTTGAACCCAATCTTAATCGTTGATATCTTCGATGTTTGGGGCACTGACTTTATGGGCCCGTTTCCAAAATCCTCCGATTTTGAGTTCATACTTGTGACAGTGGATTATGTATCTAAATGGGTTGAGGCCTTGGCTACCAGAACCAATGACCACACAGTTATGGTCAAGTTCATTCAAATGAACATCTTTAGTCATTTTGGTATGCCTCGCGCCATCATCAATGACAAGGGTAAACATTTTTACAACCAGTTCTTTTGAACCTTGTTACTCAAATACTCTGTCACTCACAAGGTTTCTACACCTTACCACCCTCAAACAAGTGGCCAAGTAGAAGTATCTAATAGGAAAATTAAGCATTTTCTCAAAAAAATAGTGCGCCCCAATCACAAGGATTGGTCACAACGTCTAAATGACGCTTTATGGGTGTATTATACTGCTTATAAAACTCCGATCAGGATGTAACTGTACCGCCTTGTGTATGGTAAGGCATGTCACTTACCTATTGAACTTGAGCGCAAAGCCTTCTGGGCTATTAAAAAGTTCAATTTCAATATGAAATTAGTCGGCTCTAACCAGGAACTTCAGTTGAGTGAATTAGAAGAAATACGGAATGACACGTATGAAAGTGCAAAAATCTATTATGCCAAGACCAAGGCCTTCCATGACTGTCATATCCGTTTCAAATCACTCTCTTCGAGCTAAAAAGTTTGGCTTTATAATTCTAGGCTTCGTCTATTTCTTGGAAAACTCTATTCCCGATGGGACAATCCTTTCATTATCAATTTCGTTGCTCCCTACGGAGCGGTGGAACTAAAGGATCCCAAGAACGAAACACTCTTTAAGGTTAACGGGCAAATGGTGAAACTTTGTATTAATAGCCAAATGCAATTGAAATACATGGGTTTCATCGAATTGATGGATCCCGTATATTTGGACATATGATTCGTTTAACATCTTGCCATAGACGATAAACTTGGCATTTTCGCGGTCCTATTATGTTTTGTGTGACCCTTCGAATCCAAAAAGGAATGTATCTAAATGTTTTTTAATGTATCTAAGTTGGAGAGGTGTGATTTTGAGGATTGAGTGAAAGTTTAAACCTTGGGACAATTTTGCATTATCACAGACATAAGGCACGTCGATGCATCGAAGTATGAACTTCGATGCATCAATCCTTAGAGGCATCGAAATCAACTTCAATGCATCGATCTTTAAATGTCCTAATTCTAATTCTAATTCCAGCAGCTTTCGCACCTTGTTTCGATAGATGTTCGATGCATCGACACTTCGATGCACCAAAACTTTTATTTCAATCCATCGACATACTTCGATGCATCAAAAGTTGCATTTTGATGCATTGATCCTAGGCACGTGGCTTCACTTGGATAAAATTGTCGCTGAGAGATCTCTAGAATTTCAAATAACTTCTAAGTTCTCTCTAACTATCTTTCTCATTTTGTTGTTCAGTTAGAACCATGAATGAAATTTGAAAATCATTTTTTACTGAAGAGAATAAACCCTAGTGGCTGCCATATATCTAGTATACTATATTTATATAAGTAATATAATAATAAAATAAATGTCCCACTACATACAATTATTTCATTATATATATATATATATATATATAATCAAGGCGAACGGGTATTAGGCAAATTTTCTTAACAAAATCATACCGCCCCTACTCCTATTAGAAGCATATCAAATCTCCTCTATTAGGGGTGAGGCGAGGCGAGGCAAAAATTTGCCGAGGCGGAGGAAATTGTCACCCCTAACTGGTTCCTTGTATAGCTCTGCTGGCAAGTCACAAAAACTTGAATAGATATAACAAGAACCTAATAATGACCATCATTAAAAGAGAATATATATTCCATTGAAATTCCATTATAGAAAATCATTTATTCTGGACATAACAAGCCACGAGTACGCATAACTCTTAGTTGTTGAATACAAGTTTATCACCCATAGATATTTATTTTCTTTTTCTCATAGAAACATTCTTATGATAACATAAAAACAAACACTACAAGAAAAAACCGTTTCAACAACGTGCGGTGCATGTCATTAAAGGATTTTAACGACATACATGCTTATGTCGTTACTAACCATGCCGTGAAAAGTCTTTTTATTAACGGCGTGCAATGTGCGTCATTAATATTTAAATATGACGTCGTGATGCAGCCAAATAACCGTTGCTTTCAAACTTTTACGACACGTTTTGCATGTCGTCAATAAATCATAATTTTATCAACGTCCTTGACACGTGAAAACCTCATTTTGTCGACATCCCGTGCATGTCGTATTTATGTAGACCATTTTATCAACGTCCTTGGCACGTTGTGAATACCTCATTTTGTCGACATCTCGTGCATGTTGTACTTGTGTGAACCCTTTCAACGACACAATTGGCATGTCGTTATTAGATCTGATTAACAGCGTGATTTGCAACTTGTTGTTAATATCGTATATTAACAACGTGCAATGGAAGTTTTCATTTCTTATTTTTGACAAAATGCTTTGCGAGTCGTCAATAGTTTTTTTTTTTTTTTGGTGGGGGTGGATGGGGGGTGGGATTCCCTGTCTTTCTAATGGAAACAACAGTCTGAGTCTTGCTCCTATCACAAGTTATGGTTGTCTTCAATGTGAAAAAATAATCCACATCATATTACATTAATTAGTTATATAGGACCATCACATTTAAACATATATGTCAAGGAGAATAACCAAAATCCATTACTTTTCATTAAAACAAAAAAATTAGTTTAGGACCATGTCTACTTCAAAATATTAAAGTCACCAAAGTCAACGAGATTGAGAAAACTAAACCATTAAATTGAAAGAAAAGAAATCATCTCTTGCAAAATCTTGACAGCAAAAATCGCTTCTTCGTCACTAGTCTATACAAAGTCTTGACGGCAAAAATCGATTCTTCAATCACATTCTGCCAATAAAAAGAAAGCAAGTTACCACCTTTAATTGTATCACATTAACAAAAAAAAAAATAACTATCATTAAAGAATTAAAGGGAAAGAAAAAAAAAACGAAGGAGAAGAATCTATAATTGAAAACAAAGAAGAAGACGAGCAGATTTCAAACTATTACACATAAAATTTTATATATTTCCATCCATTTATAAATTTATAAATCCACACATATAATATATATATATATATATATATATATAATATAAAAAATTACCTTTGAGAGTAAGTTCTTCTAATGAACTATGCAGGCCATGCAACTAATCCTCCCTTAGCTTCTCGATGGTAAAAATAATTTTTGCGTGCCCTATACAATGTTACATCAGCATCATATAAATCCTTGACCCAAATTTTTGAACATTTGCTTCTAATAGGAATACCATCCACAAATGCAGTTGGCACCGTTGAATCAATTTCCCCAATAACAACAATTGATCGAATTTGACTCACTCCAATGTAACAATTCACAATCCAATCCTTCTAAATTTTCAGGAGGCTCAGTAGTAGGAGTGACATGAGGCGAAGCCCTTGCATTACCAAACTATGAATAATGAAAACAAATAAGAAAACTATAAATTTTAAAACCACTCTAGTAAATAAATTATGACAAAATAATTAAGAGGTAGATATTTTTATTGTTCTCGACTGATTCATAAGAAATTTAGAGTGAATTTAAAATGTCCAAGCCCAAAGCAAAATACATTTATAATGGAGATACCACAAATATCAATCTCAATGCATTAGCTAACATACACCTTTTCCTTCACTCCCTTCCACTGATTCAATCTGAAAACTCTACAGAGGTCATACTCACATGCCAAGAAACTAACCAGAAATAAGTACCAAATGTGAAAATATAGATTCCAAAAATAATGATGAAACTCTCTTTCTTTGTTTTTCTCATTCATTTATTCATTCATGGCCATTGTGACTCTGACATTCATATCCCTTATCGAGTCACTCTTCCAGTTCTGGTGGAATATAGTATGAGCTTCATAGGGAGGGCTTTTCTGATGGAAACTGACCAAATGGTACCCAGCTTTAAAGCTGCTTTGAGTGTCGAAGCCTTGAATTAGAAATACTCATGTTCCCTATTTTTCTTGGAGATGTAAAAGTGTGGAGTTCTAACCATTTATCACCATTCTACACATCAGAAAAATGTGTGCTAGAGCTAACTCAGGATGGAGATTTATGATTGAAGGGTGGTTAGAAAAAACGGCTTAGATGGGGAACAGGTACTTCTGACAAAGTGTGGGGGTGATTTGAAGTATAACTAGTACTTGAACCCTCTTCTATAATTTGTCAACATTAGGCCTCAAATATTCTGAGATGTGATCTTTCATTACTACAAAGACTACACTTATTATGTATGGAGAATCTAGTTTTAGTCAAAAATCAAGTGGAATTGTTTGAGTTACAAGGTGTTAGCTGTGTATTGAAGAGTACTCCTAATAAGGTAAATGTTAGCAAAGAAGAATGTGCAAGTTTTTGTATGGATGACTGTAAATGTGTTGTTGCACTATATTCCTCTGGCAAAGATGATACAGACTTGAAAAAATGTTTTCTATATGATATAGTTAGAGGAGTTAAACAAGTTGACAAGGAACCGAATCGAGTTATATGGTTAATTACCAAAGGGAACTGGTGGGGGTCATGGGAATAGTTCTGGTATCAGAAAATGGGTCATGACAAGTGACAAGAAACAAACAATATTTTTTTTCACCTAACTTGTTTCTCTAGTGCACACAAATTAAGAACCATGGGCCTAGATGTTGATCAACAAGACGAGTCATTACAATAGGTTCAAATGATCAAACTCAACTCAATGGGAAAATTTAGATACATCAAGGGAATGGCTCTAAAAAAAGTCACCAGACTCAGATGAATTGATTTGGAACCAACTGAACTCACAATTTCATAACATATATGTAGATTTAGAAGAGCCCACTGCAAGAAAATAATAAACTACTTCAACTTGCAACCCATATACACACACACACACACACACACACACACATATTATATACAAGGATTAGTCTTTTAGTTCTAGAAGCAGTTAACTATATATGATTCTTCACAAATAATGCAGTGGAATATTCTCACAAGTTATTGTGTGCCAATAACAAAACCAAGGAAGCGTGATGATCTCTCTTACTATCTATCATCTTAAAGATATATTCCGAACATATCCATTATTTAATTATTTTAGTATTGTTATGGAAAGGACTGTGATAATGCAAAAATTATAGAGAACAACCATCAATAAATGGAGATGATGTGTATTCTGCATCTTCAGTATTTTACGCCACAAGTTCCACTTCGAGCATTGCAATTCTTTACAAATACATATTTCAAGAGATGACAACAAACTTTCTAGTTTATAGAGCCAATGGAACTCAATTTGCTAGTTTGGAGACATTGGTTTTCAAGGAAGGAAATTGAGCTGTTACATCCAATATCTGCACATTCTAACAGTTAGAACCAAATTTGTGGTTATTTTGAAAGTTATTCTCCTTAAACAATCAACTCAAATGAAGCATTCCTACAACACAAGTTTTTGCTGCTAGAGGACAAGAGCCTTAGTTGTGCAAGGCAGAAGTCAGATGTAAGCAGAAGGCAAAATAAAAGATACGAGTGAACTCTAATCCCCAATTATCAGTCAGGAATCCTCTTTGCTCAGTTTAATCTTGCAATTCAGAGGACAAAAGCAAGATTGAGATATATAGGATCCTAGGAGGAAAATCCCAACCAGAGCATCAGGAGCTAAGTTTGGAATAATGTATTCCACCCCATAAAAAATCAACTTCAATCTAACATACACCTTAAATTAGATTTTATAAAATCCGACTAAGTATTTCCAAATAGTATAGATTTTATTTATTTATTTTTTTGTCGCAGCCAACAATTACAGAAAAATTGGTTGAGGGTGGCCTGAATGGGATTCAAATTCTCAACTGTGGATCAAGTATTGCCTAATCTTATCAACCTGGATACTGATGCATTAGTTAAGTCATACTATAGCCTCTTTTGATTCCTATACGAAAGAACTTGAGATCTTATTATGCTAATTGCTAGATTTCCTATACAAAATGAATAAATAAATAAAATAAGTGTGAAGAATAAATTTAGCTAATATATATGTAGGTTTTTATTTCTAGAGGAGGCTAAGCACAAGGTTATATATATCTATCTATAGACAATGTCACCAACACATATATACAAACAGAGCACTGACTATTGATACAACTATTAATTAGTTTTTCTAATTGACTTGTAGTAAAAATTTGAAAATGAGTAGAATAAACAAAATAATTTAGGGAAAATTCCAACCAAGTCCTACTTTTCCACCTCAAAGACAACTAAGTCCTATAAAATTTTCATTAGGACAATCAAGTCCTACTTTTGAAATTTATTTTCAAATAAGTTCAAATTTGAAAAAAAAAATTCAGTATTGCCCTTGTACTAAGTTCCAATCATCTATGAATCTCTTCTATTTCTTTTATGTAATGTTCACACTTTTTCTTTTCCAATACACTCGAATCCATTTATTAGTCTCAATTTTAACGTAAAGCCAAGAAATACAAGAGTGGTCATTTGAGACAACTCAAATCACTAGTTAAGAAGTACTCGTGTTACACAAACTAGAGAAGAGTTCCAAACTTGCTGTTAATTTTCAAGGGAAACACCTAAAATGTTCATTATAGTAGTTAGGTGTCAAAGCTTTCTTTTAGAAATTTTTTTTTGAAGGGACGTCTTGGACACTTATCATGAAAGACAAGAAACTGTCAGTTTTAGAATGAAAATTGTTAACAATATTATTATCATTGTGGCATTAAAAAATCTGCTGAATCATTTTGCTATATCATAACCACTCCCATGGACCCAAATTAAACTCCTTACCATCCTACCATAAATCTACAGAAGAAGAATGGTGAAAAAAAAAATCAATACATTAATACAACACATATGATCTCCCAGGAAAGTCGATCAGAAAACGCTGCCAAATCTCCCAATTGCCATCATTGGAATTAAGCATGTAATAAAAAATACACCAGCAAAGCAACAAGAACATAACAGTACTAGAAATTCTGAAGCAATAATTCTGCTACAGTAATTTGAAAATAGATATGAAGTAATTCAACCTATCTTATGAAAAATATTGTGTACCATTAACCAGTCCTTGCCCATCTTCCAACAACGTGCAAAAGGAACAAAAATAAATAAATAAAGAAAATCCTAATACAAAAAAATCCAACAATGCACCCTGCCAAAAAGTCTACTTCTAGATGCATGCAAGAATTTTCAAAATTTGGTGTTTTTGATTTAGTTCCACCTTTCTTCATCAAATTACATTGTTTAAGCTAGTGATCGCAGTAACCCATTTGCTATTTGAGTGAATTCAAT
The DNA here is from genome assembly GCA_026545225.1 of Cornus controversa. Lineage (NCBI taxonomy): Eukaryota > Viridiplantae > Streptophyta > Magnoliopsida > Cornales > Cornaceae > Cornus > Cornus controversa. Next base: position 25,196,222 of record CM048846.1, on the reverse strand, counting down.
TTGATTTCAAGTGAGCCCATCCCATGTTTATTTCTTCTAGTTCATTTTCATGCCCTGTTGTATCCATTTCAAATACTTCCTTTGGTTCCAACTATTGGCATATTCCTCCTATATCTACTTCTAACCTTGAGTGTCTAATTCATCTGCTTGAAAACGTCCAGATTTTCTTACACCACTTTTGCACTTCCATCACAACTAGTTGTCCCTAACCTACCTCGCTCACCGTCAAGTTATTTTTTTTCAGCTTTCAAATGGAAATTGCCAGAGATTGCGAGCAAATAACTCTAATCACTGAGATAACCCAAGGGAAGGAATTTGTGAACCAGCTAAAGAACCACCTTGACCCCTGCACGTCTCATGAGACCTGCCAGTTCCTAGTTAAGAAAATCTCTCTTCCTATGACAAAGCACTTTTAATGCTCAAATTGGGAGACCCTCACCTTGCATTGGGCATGCTAGAGTCCCCAAATTCTTTTGCCTGTGCTAGTCCAATGAGTCAGGGCTATGACCAAGATCATAAGGATCAATATCCCAAAGATGCATTTAAAAAGAGGTAAATTTAGACCTTAAACTATTTCATTAATTGGTTTTCTGTGATACTAAGCTAGTTTTGGATTCAATTTGGTCTAAATTTGTTTTGGGATTTGTTGGATTTTCAGGAAGATAATTCCTCAATGGACTGACCAAGTGCGCGTTTGCTTAGGGACTGCAGTGGAAGGTTCTCTTGATGATGGTTATAGTCGGAGAAAATGTGGGCAAAAGGATATCTTGGGAGCTAATTACCCAAGCTAAAACCAAAGCCAAACTAAAGTTGATCCTATCTTTTCAGAAAACATTAACATAGAATAATTATACTATTTTTATTTATGGAAGATAAGGCAAACACACAAGCATAACAAGCCCCTAGCACATGGAGGTACAAATTCTTAGAAGAGACTAAAAGAATGAACGAAAAGGATGTAGCTAGAAACTCACAATTAAATTTGCAGTATTTGGTCGTTGTTGGGCTCTTGTAAGTCGCCTTTGGCCTATTGTAACAAAACTCACTATCCAAAAAAAAAAAAGAAAGAGGAATAAGAAAGTCAAAATAAAACTCATAATTATAGAAACAATCTAGCAGCAAACATAATTTTCTGAGCATAAGCACATTCAAAAAGAGATGATTTTAAAAACCAATCCACAAATTCTTGAAGTTAGGGTTTCCTGAATCCAAAACTTTTGCTACTCCATACCCAGTTTATCACCTGCATATATATTTTCACCATCAAAATTCTTACATACAAGCTTAAGAATCTGGAGTATGTCAATCAAAGTGAACCTGTATGCAAACTACTGATATATAGTTCCATACTTTTAAGTCATTTCACAATTTAAACTCTATCTATCTACCTTTATAATTTCCAACTATGATTTTAAAAAGCAATCCACAGATTTTATTTATGATCATATGACTTTGAGCACCATGAGAGCTTCCTTTTAAAAAGTTATATATCTGTACAAATCATGTTCTAATATATCCATATCTTTGCATATATCCATTTGTTTAGACCTCTATCCATAATTCTTGTAGTCCATTAATTTATTGTATTTTGCAACTTCTCCAAAAAGAAACTCAAATCTATCAATATATATATCCATAACATATCCATATCTTTGCAAATCCCAGATATCCTATTATCTGTAATTCTATTGTCTTTGGCCTATTGCAACAAAATTCACAATCTAAAAAAAAAGAGCAAGAAGAAAGTCAAAATAAAACTCATTATTATAGAAACAATCTGGCAGCAAACAGAATTTTCAGAACATAAGCACATTCAAAAAGAGATGATTTTAACAAGAAATCCACAAATTCTTGAAGTTGGGGTGTCCTGAATCCAAAACTTTTGCTACTCCATACCCAGTTATCACCTGCATATATATTTTCACCATCAAAATTCTTACATACAAGCTTAAGAATCGGGAGTATGTCAATTAGAGTGTTCCTGTATGAAAACCACTGATAGTTCTATAATTTTGAGTCATTTCACAATTTAAAATCTGTCTATCTACCTTTATAATTTTCATCTATGATTTTACAAATCAATCGCAAGATTTATTTATGATCATATGATTTTGAGCACGATGAGAGCTTCCTTTTAAAAAGTTATACATATGTACAGAGCATGTACTAAATATCCTTATCTTTGCATATATCCATATGTTTAGACCTCTATACATAATTCTTGTAGTCCATTAATTTATTGTAGTTTGCAACTTCTCCAAAAAGAAACTCAAATTTGTCAATATATGTATCCATAACATATCCATATCTTTGCAAATCCCAAATATCCTATTATCTGTAATTCTATTGTCTTTGGCCTATTGCAACAAAATTCACAATCTAAAAAAAAAAGAGCAAGAAGAAAGTCAAAATAAAACTCATTATTATAGAAAAAATCTGGCAGGAAACAGAATTTTCAGAACATAAGCACATTCAAAAAGAGATGATTTTAAAAAGAAATCCACAAATTCTTGAAGTTGGGGTGTCCTAAATCCAAAACTTTTGCTACTCCATACCCAATTATCACCTGCATATATATTTTAACCCTCAAATTCTTACATACAAGCTTAAGAATCTGGAGCATGTCTATCTATCACTGATAGTTCCATACTTTTGAGTCATTTCACAATTTCAACTCTATCTATCTACGTTTATAATTTCCATTTATGATTTTAAAAAGCAATCCACAAATTTTATTTATGATCATATGACTTTGAGCAACATGAGAGCTTCCTTTTAAAAAGTTATATATATGTACAGAGCATGTACTAATATATCCTTATCTTTGCATATATCCATTTGTTTAGACCTCTATACATAATTCTTTGTAGTCCATTAATTTATTATATTTTGCAACTTCTCCAAAAGAAACTTAAATCTGTCAATATATGCATCCGTAACATATCCATATCTTTGCAAATCCCACATATCCTATTATCTGTAATTCTATTGTCTTGGATTAAACAATTAATGAAAATGGTAATTATAGATATTGCAATTCAGACAGAGTTACAGGGCAACTTGTTTCCCTAATTGGTAGGTTTACTATGATTTCATTTAACTATATTTTAACATGTGCATAAAAAAATCCTTTGGGAAGTGATCCCTGTACAATTCCCTCATTAACCATGAAACTAAATTATTGTTGAGTATAGGAAAAAATTAAAGAAATAAAATTAAATTGTATTCAACTCAAAATCAGAAAAAAACCTTTTGGGAAGTGATCGACTTACAATTAAAGTCCATATACCATGACACAGATCAGGGATTGTGTTTTATGAGCTCTACAAGACATGGATAAAAGTAAAAAAATTAGACATGGCATATGAAACAAACTTTGACAACCAATTCTTCTGTAAATTTTTTAATAAAAATCAAAATTGAAGAACGAGAAGAAGAATGTATCATACTAGTCACGAAAACCCTCCAAATTCATTACTCTTTGTCCCTTTTCATTATTATTCTTCTAAAAACCCTAACACAATACAGAAAATTGGCTTAATTCTCTAGTTTAATAAAAATCAAAATAGAAGAAGGAGAAGAAGAAGGTATCATACCAGTCACGAAACCCTCCAACTTTGCTTCTCTTCATCCCTTTTCACGATACTTATTATGCTGGTCTTTATCGGTCCGGTGGAAAAAACGATTAAGCGGTCATTATCGGTTTAATGGGAAAACTCAAATTCCCCACACACGGTGGATTGTTACACTTTGAAGACTATTTTGCCAAGCTAGTAGGGTTCCTTGATGGTGTAGAGATTAGGGATGAAGACAGAAATGACTCGAAGTGCCGTATTGAGAATAGTTAAAATGCAGACAGTTTGAAGACTGTTTTGCCAAGCTAGTAGGGTTCCTTGATGGTGTAGAGATTAGGGATGAAGACAGAAATGACTCAAAGTACCGTATTAAGAATAGTTGAAATGCAGGCTTTAGATTGGGGGAGAGGAACGACCAAACTGGGGAAGATATTCTAAAAGAGGGAAAAATCGTGTATTATTGGAAGCGAGGGAATTTTTTTTTTGGAGGGAATTAGTGAATCTTTGGTCCACTATTGACAATATAACAAACATGCTGTTATATTAAAATATGTAGGTCGATAAATGATAATTGAATCAGAAATTTACTGCAAGTCGTCAATATAACCTTATTTTTAACATTTAAAAAGGTTCCCACTTAAAATTTATTTAACACGACTTACTTTTTATGCATGTCGTCAATTACAAGTTGTTAAAAATCAATTTTCTTGTAGTGAAAAATAAAACATCACAGAACTATATCAAATATAATACTAAATAACATATGATTTTACCATGTACTTAAGAGTACAAGGCGCGTATTCCTTGGATATCGTTAGTATCAAGATCCCTCTTGATAGTTCTAGTAGAAAACCTTGCATACATAATGGCATTCGGATCTGCACTGTGGTTTAGCCCAAGAAGATGCCCTATCTCATGAACTACAACAGATTCCAAGTCTATTTGGTTACTGTTCGTCGTTGGATTGGTGCTCCAATTCTCATCATCATCATAGTGGAACTATCCTGTTGTTGGCAGAAAAGCATGAGCCAATGTGCCAAATGGACCATCAAATGCGTTCTCAATGCCATCGCCATAATTACTGCGATGGAACCCAATAACAATGTCCCCAGTTGCACCCTGGGGAGCTTTCTAAAATGAGAATTGGCTCACAGCTTGCCATCTCTTAAAAGCTTGCGAGCACACTGACCTCAGCACTTGTAATTCCATAACTTGGTCACTGGATTGGAAGCTATAAGTGAGATGAGTTTTTGTGGAAGGCCACTTTGGCATTCCTGGCAAGAATGAGTATTGAGCAACCATGTTGAAAAGTTTGGCCTGTCTCATTTTTCTACTCGACATTGAATTTGTGGCATTGACAACATCAAGCCTGCCACATCTTGGAAACATCATTTGTTGAACGATTTTGGAGTCTAAATTTCTGGTGACCTTCAAGTGATAGTTTGATTGGTATGCCCTCACTGCATACTCTAGAAGGTCATCGAATTCATCGTCATTTGCATGATGGGTTGTAGTAGACGTCTTTGAATCATAATGATCAGTAGCATAGTTTAGGTAGCCAAACTTTTCCAGATAGCATTTGAGCTCATGAAGGCCTTTCACTGTCTGGCCTTATGGCAACCCTCCAAGTGCTGGAAGAACTTAAAGGCATTGCCGGGAGGTTTGGTGTCATCTTTAGATTCAACAGTAGTGATAGGTATTGTCACAACAAAGAGGAAGAAAGCTCCTAAAACAAGAGAGAGATTAGGAGCCATAATAAAATTAATATCCTAAGTTTGTTTGTTGTAGCAAAAGAAGGCTTTGTGTTGGTGTTTTGTATGTATTGGAGTGTTGAAGACTAGTAATTTATAGAGAGGCCAGGTCAAGTCAGGTTAGGTATGTACATTTTCCAAATTTTAATTACAAACGTACAATTTAAGAGAAAAATTTAAGATTTTCCGAGAGAAAACAAAGTCTGCTCCAGTATTTTTCTCAAAGTTGTCAAAATTCCAATTCGAATCTTAGAATTCTACGATTCAAAGTTAACAAAATGATTCAACTCCCACCTGAATCTTTTCTGGAGTAGAATCCTAGTAGAATCAGTAAAATCCCATATAGAATCTTAGAATCCTTCAATTCTACCGATTCCACACAATAACCAATTTGGGTCAAAAACTTAAATAAGTTATTTGGGTTTTGTGTAGTTACTTGGACCACAACTTAAAAAGTTTGGAAACCCAACCATTTTGGGCCCAATTTACTTACAAAAGACAGAAAAAAAATTTTAAAACCAAAGTTATTAAAGTACTAAAAATAAAATATGATCTACGATTCTAGGGCTCAAAGCTTCTTCTCTCTTTCCCTTCTACGGCTCTACCAAACTCCAGCAGTCAACTAGCATGACATCGTCAATTCTCTTGGCTAGCTCCAGCTACCAACTTCTCCAGCAAGCTCCTCTTCTAAGTCAAAGATACATATCTTCTCCAAACTCTATCTATTATACTTTGTTTTCTCTTCTCTCTCTTCTTAACCAAAAACCCAACACTTTGTTATGTTTTAAAAAGAAATTATAAGCAATGAAAAAAGTGTCACTTATAGTGTGTATAGGTCGTGAATGGTGTGCAATGTAAGAAGTAAGAACATAATCAATCAACGGCGTATTCCAATTTCTATAATATTTTTACCATATTTAATTTTCATTGATGCTTGTATATTCATTGCCTTAATTATTCTAAAGGAGTACAAATTTTTAGTGCTGTTTATTTTTCATCCAAATAATTGATTATTGTTTGCTAAGTCCAACGCCGACAATGAAGCATGTATTACTCTATACAAATAAGTCGCACATTAATATTGATGATACATATTTATTGGATTCTGAAACTTGATCACAAATTGAGTGTTTCAAGAGCAGTATATCTTTCAAATATTACACAAAATAATAATGAGATACAAAAATGGATCCTTACATGATTGAGATATGTAACTAAAAAAATAAAAATATAAATTGAATAGAAAAAAGAATGGCCATCCGAAAAGGTCAGTCTTAGATGTCTAAATATATATATATATATATTTTTAGATTGAATCAGTATTTAATTATTGGTTGTTGTGGATGGTTATGAAAAAAATTTAAGCTACATTCTCTTAGATATATGTTTGAATTTTTCCTAACTATATTTGGAGTGATATTTTTATATATTTCTGTGTTTTATGTTTATTGCTACTATATTTTAGAGGCATGATTGTTTAAAAAATTAGTTTGAATTATTTTTCTACTAGTTTTGTAGAATCTTACGATTCACGATCCGATTTTACTATTCTGATTCTACAGAACCTCCACCGATCCTACGTAGAATCCCGATTCTGACAACCTTGATTTTTCTTCTTCTTTAAACTGGTGAATTTACCAAAAAAAAAGTGATCACAAAACACGTGAATATGTCGGTTTTGATTTTTCTTCTGATCGATTTCTACAAGCTTGTTAGCCCATTAAATGGGTCACTGAAACTATTACTCACATTTATACAAGTTGCTTGAATTTATGAAGAAAAAAATGATATTTATGGAAGAGAAATAGATTAAAAAAAAGGAAAAAAAAATTCAGAAATTTGTTGTTTAATAGTTTATTGAAAAACGTTTGAAGAGAACAGACTCTCCTTGAGTGTACAATTCTTTTATAATTATTTGTTTTTTTTTTTAATTGTTAAAATGATAGAGAGTTCAAATAGAATATTTTTGTAATACCCCGCCCCAACACATGATATGATATTGTCTGCTATGAGCCTAAGTTCGCACGACTTTGCTATTAGGTTTTACCCCAAGAGGCCTCATACCATTTGAAGAGAACATTCTACATATAAGCACATCCCCTTTTCCACATCTAGGTGATGTGGGATTGAGCACCCTGTACATTGTCAGTGTGGTAGTTCAGCCCAGTGTCTGTCTTCGCACCCGTCCACAAGGGTTATTACAATCTACCCCCTTACGAGGCCCAACGTCCTCGTCGACACACTTCTGACTGGGTTCAGGATCTGATACTAACTGTAATGCTCCGCTCCAACACATGGTATGATATTGTCCGCTTTGAGCCTGAGCCACACATTTTTGCTCTTGGGTTTTACCTCAAAAGGCCTCAAACCATTTGAAGAGAACATACTACATATAAGCACATCCCCTTTTTCACACCCAAGAGATGTGGGATTGAGCACATGTATTCTGTCAGGTAGTTCAGCTCAGTGTCTATCTTCGCATCTGCCCACTCACACCCATCCACAAGAGTTACAACAATTTTTATATGAGTGAAATAATAAGTTTCACCATATGACATCATCGGATGGGACCACAACCCCACTCACGTAAGAATAAAATCAAATTAATCACATCGGCTTACAAATCATTATTCTTCAATAATTGAACCAAATACAATCTTAAGCCTCAAAAAAAAATTGAAAAAGAAAAAACTAATGTTCCCGTGACCGACGTATCAAATTTAGTAGGAATTGATGGCCATCACCAGTAAGCTTTGATTTATATTGCGATGAATTGAATGAAATCAAAATTTCAAGATTATTTTTGAGTTCATAGTGTAGGATATATCCTCCTTCCCTTACACGCAAGTATTGGGTTTAAGTCCAATCTGGGAATATAGCGAGTGATTGTATACTCATATGAGATGTTTCATTAACCGTTTTATAAAAAATATTTAAAACTTTTACTTGGTCCTCAAGTGTGTTATTAAATTTATGAGATGCAGATAATGCACAATGACAAATTAATAACAGAGTAGGTGTTACTTCGTGTTAAAAAGATGATTTCTTGTTGCTAATTTTTTTTTTTTTTTTTATAATGTTCCGAGTTTAAGAAGATTATTTTGTGCAAAATAATGTGAAAATTGGGACGATCGAAGTCGTGGTCGGGACACATAGAAAGTAATGCATTACTTTGGAGTTGGGTTCATCTCCCCTGTTATTTTTCAAACATTTACACAGAAATAGTATACTAGTCTAGAAAGGAAAGGTTGAGAGTGTGTTTGCTTTTAACTTTTGAATAAATAAAAAAACAACTAATAGTGTGTATTTGTATATATCTTTTGCCTTATATATATATATATATCAAGCCATACAAGACGGGGTCATTGACGTGTTTTATGTGGAGAGAGATGTGCTAGCATTGCCTTGGAAGTTTCCTACTCCATTGCAAGGAAGACCATATTAAACACCTGACTAAACTCGCTAGGGTACGGTCATTGGTGTGTCATACGGAAGGACAAGTTACACCAAAGGGTACAATGTAATTCCAATTGTAAAAGATAGTTCCTTCATCGTCCAGCAGCGTCTCTCTCACGTGTGGCTTTTTGTTGTTGGCCATGTGCCTATAGTTTTGACTCACACTGTTTGGGTTGTATCTATGTTTATTAGGTTAGTGTTGTATTCAACCCTCAATCTTTTGTTTGACAAAGTGACACTTGATCACAAAATATGACAATATAGACCATGCAAAACAAACATGACCACTAAAGATATTGGAAAGAAGACCATATTAAACACCTGACCAAACTCGCTAGCGTCATTGGCGTGTCCTACGGAAGGACAAGATCCACCAAAGGGTACCATGTGAAATCAAAACACCACTTCTATATGTTATCTGTCTCCACATGCAAAACAACACGGCTTGTATGGTTGGGCATTTCATTCAACGAAATGTGAAATCTGGGATTCTGAGAATAAACCTGACCTTAGTATTTTGTGGAAAAGTATGTCATACGAGTTTCTCTCACAATCATACAAATTGACTCCCTAGTCTTTCTTTTAATAAATTTGTTTTGAGTTTTGAAAAAACATTGATCTCCTACAATAATACATGAGAAACCAAAGTGTGAACTAGTCGTCCCCTTCAATTTGTTTGCATTAATTAATTGACTCCAAAGTCTGCACCCCCAATGACAATCTCAAGGACTTTCATGTTCTTTTTCTTTTTCTTTTTTTCTGGCAAACTTAGGACTTCCATGTTTGTTAGACCCACCAATTAATTAAAAAATTGAATTCGTTAAAATTGTATGTAATGAAAAATTGAAACATGCACATACCTGACCTGGCCTCTCTATAAATTACTAGTCTTCCCCATCGACTCCAATACATACCAAACACCAACACAAAGCTAGCTAGCCTTCTATTGCTACAACAAACAAGCGTAGAATATTAGATTATGGCTCCTAATCTCTCTCTTGTTTTAGGAGCTTTCCTCCTCCTTGTTGTGACAATACCTTTCACTACTGGTCAATCTGAAGATCACACCAAACCTCCCGGAAATGCCTTCAAGTTCCTCCAGCACTTGGAGGGTTGCCACAAGGGCCAGACAGTGAAGGGCCTTCATGAGCTCAAACGCTATCTCGAGAAGTTTGGCTACTTGAACTATGCTACTCACCATGATTCAATGACTACTACTACAACCCATCATGCAAATGACGATGAGTTTGATGACCTTTTAGAGTCTGCAGTGAGAGCATACCAATCAAATTATCACTTGAAGGTCACGGGAAGCTTAGACTCCGAAACCATTCAAGAAATGATGCTCCCAAGATGTGGCATGCCTGATGTTGTCAATGCCACAAACACAATTATGTCAAGCAGAAAATTGAAACAGCCCAAACTTTTCAACATGGTTGCTCAGTACACATTCTTCCCAGGAATGCCAAAGTGGCCTCCATCAAAAACCCGTCTCACTTACAGCTTCCAATCCAGTGCCCAAGTTGTGCAATTGCAAGTACTGAGGTCTGTGTGTTCGCGAGCCTTTCAGAGATGGCAAGATGTGAGCCAATTCACGTTTCAGGAAGCTCCCCAGGGTGCAACCGGGGACATTGTTATTGGGTTTCATCGCGGTAATCATAACGATGGGAGCCCATTTGATGGTTCAGGTGGCACATTGGCTCATGCTTTTGCACCAACAAGAGGATGGTTCCACTATGATGCTGATGAGAATTGGAGTACTAATCCAACGAACAGGAACCAAATTGACTTGGAATCTGTTGCTGTGCATGAGATAGGCCATGTTCTTGGGCTTGGCCACAGTGCAGTGAGGAATGCCATTATGTTTGCATCGTTTTCTCCTGGAACTATCAAGAGGGATCTGCATGCTGATGATATTCAAGGAATACGCGTCTTGTACTCTTAATTAGTAGGAGTACTATATATCTATATATGGCGTTTTCTTTTATGTCATCATTTGAGTGTTACTGTGAGAAAACAAAAAAATAAGTGAATACCGGTGATAAACCTGTATTCAACAAGAGTTGTATTAGCGGTTTATTACTTACCGAATAAATGATTTTCTATTTACTGGAATTTCAATGGAAAATTAAATGCATACACAACATATATATATATATATATAGGAATATTACAAATATATGGAATTTTTGGAATGCTTTTTACTATTTGATGGAGTCAAAGTTTTGAAGTTTTGAAAAAAAATGAATTTGACTAAAAAATCATGTTTAGCAATTTCTTATGTCCAAATTAGGAGTGCACACAGTTCGGTTCCTTACTTTTTTTTTATGGCACTGGAACCGGAACCGGAGCCATTACTAACTGTTTCTTAATTTTGGAACTAGAATCGGATTCATTGGAGTATGAAATCGTTAGGAACCGGAACCACGGATCCTAATGGTTCCGATTCCAAACCGCAGTTCTTTTGATTTTGATTTTTTTTTTTTTTATCAAATCACTACGCAACCAACCATTACTTCTAAAAGAAATAAGACTTCCATTTCGTTATGTAAAACTACTAATAGTAACCCACAATTCATATGTATTGCACAATACAGTCATTCAATTTCCTTGGTAAAATCCAATCAATGTTCTATCATTATGTTCTTTCAATCTAACAATAATACAAAGATGAACAATAGATGGTATAACTACAACAACGAGTCAAGTAGACCACAAAAACTAGAAGAAAAGAAGTCACAAATCAATAAGTCCAAAATGAGCATCCTTGAGACTTACGTCAGTAAATTAGATTGTTAAACAAATTTAAGAAGTATATAAAAATGAACAATAATACATTTTTAACGGTTCCAGTTCTTGAAATAAAACCGTAATAAATGGTTCTTAAAAAATGAAACCGGAATTGTAGTGAACAGTTTGATTCAGTTCCATACGATTCAAGTTTCAGCTGTTCTTTGTGCACCTCTAGTCCAAACTACCCTTTTAGTGAAATGAGTTGTGAAAAAAGTAGTACATATGTGATTCCTGAACTAAACAACTTGTAAACTTTTTTTTCCGAAAGTCTAATAGTAATATAACATTTGCATAACCATATGCCCTATTCATCGTACACAAATGCTATTCGACCTTTTTTAAAAACAAAATTTAAGTCCAGGAACTACTTTTATGCATGTAGTTACTACTTTAGTGAACAGAGTTATAATGTTTTGTACATTTATGAACAACTTTTTTTGTACTTCATTTCACTAAAAATGATAGTTTGGGCATGAGAAATTGCAAAACATGATTTTTTTTCATGTTCACGTCATTCAAAACTTCATGAATTTGACTTCATGAAATGATAAATAACACAATAAAATTTCATGTATTTGTAATAATTATATTTCATTATCCTGTTATTGTTACATTTATTCAAGAGTTCAGAAAAAATAACTCCATGAAATGATAAATAGCCCCCTAAAATTTCATGTATTTGTAATAATTATATTTCATTATCCTGTTATTGTTACATCTATTCAAGAGTTCAGAGAAATAATCGGAGACAAACCTAAGTTAAATTTCACAAATAACCAGAGACAAACCTAAGTTTATTTTCACAGTGTACAATTGCTCTTTCATTCCAACTAGTAGTTCCAACTTTAGAAAAAATGCATTAATGTCAATTTGTTACAAAGAAATACATTATTTAGAATGCAGATTGGCTTGACCCAAGGATAGTTTTCATGAATCAAATACAAAACTCATATTTACTTGGTGAGATCTTCTCACGAAGCTTGAAAATTACATCATTTATTTATTTTTGATGTTAAAGCAAATGTATAAAAGAGAAGAGATGTAAAAGTGGGACATTGGACTAATGGACATAAATAAGGAAAATTGAACTTTTAAAAATGAAAATTGAGATTTCAAAGGAATTCCAGACCCAGATGGACTTTTAAAAAGGGATATCTGATCCCTATGCAAAACCAACCAGTTGGACTCTTCAGAAGTACATCCTATAGGCTTTTTAACAGGTTGGAGAACTTTCCAACTGGTTGGACTTCCTGAAAAGTTTAAAATTAAATTGAAGAATATTTTTCGAACTCCTAATCCAACAACTAATGTGCTTAGTGTCCTCACACCCACATTTTTTCTAATTGATGTTCTCATCCAATCGACAATATTAATGCACTTGTTGTTTAGCTCGAATGATCAAGACACAAATTAAAATAAAAATTACAACTCGATCTATTCAGAGTTTGACACTGAAATTTGCCAACGAAAAATAGAGTTTCTCACCATCTTCCTATTTGGCAATTTCACGACAAAATCACCTAAACAAATGTAACCTAACCTAGTAGGAAAATTTGAACAAGAATTAACAAATTTCAATGCAAGAGATAATTATTTGAAGGTAAGAAACATAAGCATGAATAAAATTATAAACTCCCCCTGAAAAAAGTATCTTTCCCTTTGAGTTATTTTTCCCATAATATATAGTCATCTCCCATTTTTTGACACAAAGAAACGTCCACTTTGATGGTAAGAAACCATTTATGTGTGAATTTAATATTTCATTTGAGTTGTACTATTAAAGTTTTATTTTAGAAATCAAATATTATGGCAAACGTCAAATAAACAATGCGTATTGAAATACCCCCTACAAATTTCACGCATGAGGTGGCCAGTCTCACATGTAAACATAAGGGATACTTACAACTGATAGGATACAAGCATAGAATACAAGGATAAAGGAAAAAGAATTTTAAATGCTAAACGAAAAGTCTAACTGAAATAGTAAATAACGTTAAATAAACATAATACTAGTCCGAATGATCAAGTCTCATAACTCAAGGACCTCATAACCAAAAATCTCAAAAGTAAATATTGTTCTAGAAAAGATCTAAGTCCCTACACTAATGTCTAGTAAGGAGTAGATGACTGCCCGCTCTACGAACTCCACACCCTAACCTCGAGGAGGAGATTGTCTGGGAAATGAAATATTAACAAAGTGGGTTAAATTCATGAGCAAGTTCCCTCAAATACAACCCAATCAAAAAATCTGTAAACATACCCTCTATATGACGACAATAAAAAAAAAAAAATATATATATATATATATAGACATACCCTTTCTCATTTAACCTGCGGTTCCAAACTAGGACACGTTTTCCTAAATTTAAACCAAAGGCAATCCATACATGCCAGAACCCTTTTTAAGCACATACCTAACTAATATTTGGCAATCCCGACATGCCTCCCTTATCTACATATACCTTATTAAGTAATTGACAATCTTCACATGCCCCGCCATTATATAAAAAATATATTGAATACCTTATTATGTAATTGGCAATCCTCACATGCCTCTCTTGTAAACCTATTAAATACAGTATCAGGTATTGGCAATCCTCACATGCCTCCATTGTAAACCTATTAAATACCTTATTAGGTATTGACAATCCTGACATGCTTTCTTCCTAAACGTATTGAGTCCCTTATTAGTTATTTGGCAATCCTGACATGCCTCCTTTCTAAGCGTATTAAGTCTCTTATTAATTATTTGGCAATCCTCACATGCCTCCTTTTTAAACGTATTAAATCTCTTATTAATTGTTTGGCAATCCTGACATGCCTCCTTTCTAAACTTATTAAATACCATACTATGTAATTGGTAATCCTCACATGCCTCCCTTATTAACCTTGAATACCTTATTAGGTATTTGGCAATCTTAACACGCCTCATGACAATCCTCACATGCCTCCTATAATCATTTTAAAAAACTAAAATTAAACATACTTAAAAGCATGCTAATAATATAGTGAAAATCCTATCGCCACATGAATTAAAAAAATAAATAAAATAACCTCAACATATTATAAAGCAAACAATTTATCACACTATTTCATACACTGAATTCAGCATCAACATTTAAACACAAACATTTATGAATTACAAAGAAAATAGTTAAAGAGAACAATTAAAAAATAAAAACCACATAAATAAACCTACATTGCACTATAACCATCAAGTGTATCTACACCTAGGTCTAAACTAGGTTTTTGTGTATATTCTATCCCAAAAGGTCTTATATTATTTTTAGAAAATTTTCGAAAAAGAATCGGTAGTTAAAAATATTTCTAAAACAAAAGAAAATAAAATTCCAATTTTTAAAGCACACCTTTTGTACTAATTTTACAATAAAGGGAACTTATTTCTTCCTAAAATTAAAAACCTATGTGTATTCAGCCCCCAAAATATTAATTTAAATTTTTGGGAATTTTCTAAAATTTAAGAGTAATTTAAAAACATTTTTTCATATTTTTTTCAAATTTAAAATGATTTAAAAATTAAAAGGAAATATTTAAATATTCCTGACTGGGCCAGTGGTTGGGCTCAGCAAGTGGGAGCGGACTGGAACTTTTCTGGTCCTCGCCAGTGGCTAGAGCAGGGCGCACATGCCCCACTCACCGAGCAGCACGCGTCGGCGTGCATGCCCTATTCCTTTCGTCTCCATTTTTTTTTTCTTCTTTACTTCTGCAACTCCCAACAACGCACGTGCACTATTCCAGCCGTTTTCCCATCCCCAATCTATTCCTCTTTGTCTCATCTACATTTTGGTATAAAATATTTCCTAAAAATTTTATAAATTGAAAATCCCCAAATTTAAGTTTCTAGGGTTCATCCATTAAAACTTAAATTTTCCTCTAATTACTCAATGATCTGCGTTCCAAAGTTCAAGATTTATTAACAAGGGCAAGATAACACATTAATCAGAATCCTTCAAAAACTGAAATAAAATGCATGTACAAATTTGCATGCTTATATATATATATATATATCTATATAACATTTAAGCATGCACTTTGAATTTCCCCCCAAAATAATTTTATCATCTAAGGGTCACAAATGATTAAAAAATTCATCCAATGGTGCAAAATATATATCACTATCTACGGTTTAAAAACAACCCACTAATATCCCTATCAATGGCCCGGATTAATCCAACCCTTTATTCTTTTCTCTCTCTCTCTCTCAGACCAAAACAGCCGCACCATTTCTTTTTTTTCACTCTCTCTCTCTCTATCTCTATCTCTCTCTCTCCATGACCTACTTCAAACGGTCCACTCCAGTTTGAACCGCAAGATCCGGCCACTCCGGTCCGACGACGAGCACCCTTCGGTCCGGCGACGAGCACCCTCAGGTCCGGCACATTTTTTTTCTTCACACCCTCTCTCTCCATGACCTCCTTCAAACGATCCACTCCGGTTTGAACCGCAAGATCCGACCACTCCGGTCCGACGACGAGCACCCTTCAGTCCTGCGACGAGCACCCTCAGGTCCGGCGACGAGCTGTTGGCTCGACTTGAACATTTTTTTTCTTCACACTCTCTCTCTCTCTCTCCATGACCTCCTTCAAACGATCCACTCATGTTTGAACAGCTAGATCCGGCCACTCCGGTCCGACGACGAGCACCTGCAACTGCCGCTAGAGCTGTTGCTCGATCCCGGTCCAGCGTCAGCTAGATTTGGATGGAGAAGACGACAGGTCTGGCACTGTTCTTGACCAATATATCTGTATTTTATGCTTTGATTGTTCAAGGTTTTTTTTTTTTCATTTTGCCTTTAATAATATCTTTAGTTCTGATGGCAGAATCAAGTTCATGTAACTAATTTTTTACACATCTTATTTCTGTGGCAGATTTGTATGCTTCGTAAGCACACATGAAATTCTCGAGAGGTTCGTGCGAATCGAAGAAGAAATTTTGCAGATTGAGAGTTCTGTTCAATCTAATGAATCGTCAAATGCCAATATAGCAGGACAGGCCGACAAAGGTATGATGATAGTTGAAATTTTAATATCAAAACTTTACCTGATAGGTTGGAATTTGATTGCTTGTGTTCTACTCCTTGATTTATTCTCTTTGCAAATGTGTTGCACTATCTAACAATGCATATGATCTTCCTGAGAGATCATGTATGAACCACATTTTAAATAAATTAATAAAAGATATTTTTACCACTTTCACTGTAATATGTCAAATAATTCAAAATTTTTGCTCAAAAATAGGAACAGGAAAGGGTCTCAAGAATTTTTTTCTTTTTTTTTTCTTTTCCAAATTCTAGGTGAATTGCTTTGTAGTTTGTACCTGGTAAATGTTTTGTTGTGAAAAGATGTGGAATTGTATGGTTTTTATGTTTTCATCAACCATAGACCTATGCATCAGATTATAATTTTGATTCAGTCTCCATATTAATTTCGATAATCAGGAAATTTGCCAGCTGCCAATGCGATTACAAAGAAGTCAAATGATTCCTGCAAGGTATTTCATTAATTTACATATCCTATAGATTAAATTGGGTAATTTTTTTTTTTAGAAATGTATAACTTCAGTTTTATCATATCCTTTGATTTAGTAATCTGTTTAGGCCTTCAACTGGGTAAATCGTTTTATTTTTGTGTAAATTTTATTTTTATTTTTATTTTAATAGGGTCCATCTTTAGTTCAATGCTTCTTTCTCATGTCTCTCTCTCTTATTTAGTTATTTTTCTTTCTCATGTCTCTCTCTCTTATTTGGTTGCTTGGCTTTGTTGTCGCTGGTTGCTTGGCTTTGTTGTCCAGTATTAACATCTGGTTATTCTGGTTACTTTTGCTGGTTACATACATAGAGATGGTTTTCGCATATAAGGCCCATAGTTAGGTTGTGATTGTTACAAATTATAATTTTGTGCGTGTTTGTGTGTGTGTGTTTTTTCCCTCTGTTAGTGCTGATTTTTCTATGATACTTCTTTACATTCACATTTATTGATACAGTTACTTCATAGTAATCATTAAAATTACTGTTCTGATGTTGATTTTGTTTCGTTATCATTAGGATGAGACAGAGGTTTACAAGAATCTCTTACAAGAGATCACATAGAGAGTTGGAGCCCCATTGCCTCAGTACACAACTTTCAGGTCAGGGCTTGGACAACTACCCGCTTTTACAGGCATGGTAGAACCGGCTGGAATTACTTTTACTGGGAGCCTGCCAATAACAAGAAGCAAGTAGAGAAAAATGCAGCCATGGCAGCGTGGACATCTCTAAAACAATGTGAGTTCCTGTTTCAAGTTTCGTTGCAGTAGTAGTTTCAGTATGGATTGGTAGGAGTCATTGCACAAGTGAATAATGCTCTAAATATTTGCATCATGTGATCATAATAATGTCACTAATGCCATGTGGTGTCGGTACATGAAAGTTAATAGTGGATATGCTAATGATGTCTGGGCATTGTTAATTTTGACTCATTGTGTGTGTGTGTGTGAAAATAATATATAAATGAAGTGTGAGGACTGGTTGTGGTTTGGTTGCTGATTTTGGGAGTGATTACTGCAGAAATAGGAAAGTGTAAAGTGTGATACTTGCTTAGTGCTCTCCACTGGTTTCACTGTCACACACTAGCTGCTTCGATCTCTCCGTGCTACTGGAGTTCTATCTCAGATCGAGGTTAGTTTCCTTTTCAATCTATCCACTTTCTCTCTCTACACTTCATTCCATTCCAAGAATTATCCTTACCGAAGCTTTGATTTCCATGATAGCTTTTAGGGCATTTTTAGAATTCATGTCAAATGGATTTTCCTTTATTACATATATCTATATATATTTATTTATTTCGTGCACTCGAGCATTTGGGTTTTCTTGGATTACTTTCATCGAGTGTTTCTTTGCTGAGAAATTTGAGGGAAAGAAAAGAAAACGAAACCACTAATCATGTGTTTGATGAGCTTAATGGCACGAAAAAGTTAACTCATCTAAGGCAAATGTTTCAGCTATGGTCAGTTGAGCGGAGGCTTTAGTTTTCTTGGGTTCCATAATGAAATCGACTATTAAATGTGTAATGTATGTTCTTCTCCTACTATTTCTCAGAAACCAAATGGAGCAAGATTTTCAAATAACTATTTTCTTAATTTTGAAGTGCTTATAGAGTAATGATACCAGAATCTGAAAACCAAGATATGAATATATATTCAGTTGCAGGATGAATTTCTTTCCTATTGTTTATTGGTGTTCTCTTTATTTGGATGCAGGTTTAATTATACTCAATGCTCTAGGGTTTTATTTATTTATTTATTTATTTGGTCTATTGAAAAATGTAAATAGAAGTAATATTGATGTTTGGTGTCACTGAGTAAATTTGACCAGGAAGTGATTTCAATCTCGCGCTAAGAACAAGTGTCTTATGTACTATCCAATGTTTGTCCTTTAAAGCTTAAGTTAAAATAAAATTTGGAAAAGATGTACGGTGAGGTCTTTGTAAATGGGGCAAAATCACACTTGCCGCATGGCTCCTTTGTAAGTTCTATATGCTCTTTGGTGTTCTGCAAAAAAAATTTGTTTGTAGATTATTTATACCATTTTATTACTATTGTAAAATCAAGTAGTGTTGGTGGGTTATTTAATTCCAAGTGAGCCGTTTATGCTATCTGGTGAGGTTTTCAGGTGGTCATGGCAGTGCATGGTTTGACTGTTCTTCTGATTCAGTCCATAAATAATTGGTGCATTAACCGCTATAAATGAGAATTTACAATAAGCTTCGCCACCGAATGATGTTTACCAAAAAAATAGAATAATTAATTTACTGCTCCCTGTAATTTACCTTCATCTATTAAGTGCTTGAATTTATTCGATAATTTAAAGTATCTTGAATTGTCTTTAATTTAATCCCACTACAGATCGATCAAACGGTATTTCATCACATTTTGAAGGAGAGGTCATCCTATATATATGTTGAATTGTGTATGGATTCGTGGACTTCTTTCACAAGATATATGGAACAATCCTGATATGTGCATGGTTTGACGGCTCTTCTGATTCAATCCATATATTCTCTAATGTTTTTTGCTCTCCAAGGCTGCATTCAATGACGGTTTGAAGACTTTCGTGTTTGTCTTCTATAGACAGGCTGCTGCCACTGTTTTCTTAGTCTTCTTACAATTATTTCTTCTTCTTCTTCCTCCTGAAATTAATACACTTTTTTTTTGTTAACATTCTTGAATTTTTTTTGTTTAATTTCTAAGGAAAAATGCGTCGCAGTTGTCATTGGTGACCCTCTGCAAGGTCTTTATGCTTTCATTGGTGATCCTCTGCAACAAATTTTTTGTTCGTTTGTTTTTGCTTACAAAGAAATCCTCCTTTTACACCCATTACAACTTCTTCATATACATGTGGTGGATGCATTATTATTTTTTGGATGTTGAATAAATTTTAAGCATAGTTGAGTTTAATTTGGTTGATGCGTGGAACGATATTCAATTACAATTACAATAAGATATATATTAAAAAATGTAATATATATGTTAGATTAAGGATTGTTGGTGATTCAATTGATATTACAAATAAGTGCTCATATTTTTATATTTTTATTTCATAGGCATAGATGGACAGGTAGATATGAAGCTCATTTGTGGGATAATAGTTGCAGAAGAGAAGGGTAAATTCGAAAAGGAAAAGAAAAAGAGGGTCAGTGGTGAGAAGGTTGTTCGCACCCAAAGCAAACCAAACATGGAGTAGAACGGAATGCTTTGCTCTTTTTGTTTTAAGTCTAGTGGGCTGTCAGTGGTGTAGCAAAAAATGAGTTTTATAAGGATCAATGTGGGTACTTTTTGTCACCGTTAATTCATAATAATATTCTTTTGATTTAAAGGTTGTGTATGATTTCAGAATTCTTTTGATTTGTGAAACAAAGAAAGTAGGTATTATTATGTGCGTCAACAAGTGCTATCACTATAAACCTTGAATAGTGCTATCACTATAAACCTTGAATGGGAAGGCATTGCTGCAAGTCACAAACTATTTTTGAGTTAACAAGTGCTATCACTATAGTAAATATTTTTGTGACAGATAATATTTGGTAAAAAAAGGAAAAAAAAAATTAATGTTATATATTATTGAATATTTTTTGGAATAATCATCAAAAATAAATTTATAGTTAGATCCATTAGGGCTCACCAAGTATTTTTTGAGTTAACAATGAATTTACTTCATTAATGAATTTTTTTTTTCTTTTTATTTTTTATTTATGAACTTTAATCCTACAAATACGTCAACAAGAGCTATCATTGAGGACCTTGACATCATAGACTATTAGACAACTAATTGGATAAATTTAATATCAGAAAATCAAGATCAGTTGATAAATTCAGTTGAACTGGATGATTTTTCAAATTCGAAAGGGAATGATTGTTTCACTGGTTTGAAAACTAACGATCCAGTATTATTGAATTTCTCTCAGCTATTAGCGGACGATGTACAGTGAAATAGTCCAATAATTTTTTATTTTATAGTGCCGTAGGCACGGGTAATACCCTAGTATATATATATATATATATATATATATATAAACTCGTATATAACTATCCACAAATTCCTTTAGAGTATGTAATACACTGTCTTATACATGTACACAAGCAATCATACACAACCCTCATCTGTATTCATATAAAAAATTCATATATTTATATATATAGATACATGTATATACATACACATCAATTAACATAAAAAAAAATCTATCTTTACAAGTTCAAAGGGGAAGTGAAGTAATTGAACTTACTTTATGATTTTGAACAAAATCACATTCTCTCCCTTTCTCTGGTGTCTACCGTTCTCTTCTGGTCTGAGCGCAGAAACTCATTGTGCGTAGGAACTCCTGAACCCTAATTTCTTTTTATCTTATTTAATTTTCTTTCTAGAAAACTAAAAATAAGTCCTAAATAATTAAACTAATATATATATATATATATGGCCCAACCCAAAAGTCTAGCCCAACCTGAAAAATAATTAAAAATAAAAGAACATGCAGTCCAAAAACTCACATTTTTATTTAAAAGAAAAACTACATTTAAAACATATATTTCACACACAATTAAAATCAATCAACACTTAGCAACAATTCAAACATCCACCTTAAACAACAACAAAAAAAAGGCATTGACAAAAATAACTAAAACATTTAAATAATTAAAACCCAATTAAAATATCCTTAAATTATAGGGTATTACATTCTTCCCCCTAAAAAGAGAAAGTTCATCCTCGGAATTCACCTCAAACCTGAAATAAAAAGCTCTGGATATTTTTCCTTTATTTCATCCTCCCTTTTCCGAGTGGATTCTGCCTCATTGTGGTGGCTCCACTAAACCAGAACTAAAGGAATAGTTTTGGAACGAAGGAACTAGTTCCTACAATCAGGAATACAGTAAGGTTACTTCACATATGTTGTATCTCAATCTCCCCAACCTCAATATGCTACTAAGCATCATCATCCCTAAAGAATTTTCGTAATATAGACACATGAAAGATATTATGCACCATGTGCATTGTGTCTGGTAACGCTAATCCATACGCTACTACCCCGATCCTGTCAGTAATCATGAAAGAACCCACAAAACGAGGTGACAAATTTTCCTTTTCCCCAAATTGCATTACTCCCTTCATGGGAGAAACCTTGAGTAAATCCTGATCCCCCACCTTGAACTCTAATGCTTGAGTTCTCCTATCAGCATAACTCTTCTGTCTACTTTGAGCAATCCGCATACGGTCTTTAATAAGAGTAACTTTCTCGGATATGTCTTTAATGAATTCAGGACCCAAGAATCTATTCTCTCCAACCTCCAACCATCATTATAAGAAAACTCAACGAGTGGCAAATAACTCTCCTAGTTACCTTTGAAGTTAAGTCCACATGCTTGCAACATATCCTCCAGAATTTGATTAACCCTCTCAGTCTAACCATCGATCTGAGAATGATGTACTGAGATGCAGAGTTGTACCCATAACCTGCTGAAAGCTCTCCCAAAATCATAAAATAATGTTCGGATCCCTATCTGATATAATAGACAAAAGTGCACCATAAAGCTTCACTATCTCTGCAATGTATAGCTTCACGTATTGCTCAGATGTGTAATCTGAGCGAACTGGCAAGAAATGGGCTGATTTTGACAACCTATCCACTATAACCCAAATAGCATCATGACTTTGCTGTGAGGTGGGAAGTCCCACAATGAAATCCATAAAAATGCTCTCCCATTTCCACTCCGATTCAGGTAGTGGCTGCAAAGATCCTGGCGGTCTCTGGTGATCAATCTTGATCATTTGACAAGTGCTACCCTTAGAAACAAAAATAGAAATGTCTATTTTCATGCATGCCCACCAAAACTATCGTTTCATGTCTTGGTACATTTTATCCCCTCCCAGGTGTACCGAAAACTGAGAACTACGAGCCTCACTTATCACTACTCAAATCAAATCATCCTTGGGAGAAACCACTAACCGCCCCTTATATCGCAATCCTCTATTTGTATCCACTGTGTAAAATGGTACCTCTCCAAATTTTAACTCAACAACTTTCTCTATGCACTGCGAGTCAGTAAGCTGATCTGAAATTATCTTCTGAATAATAGTATGTGTAACCACTACACACGCTACAAAAGCATCAGCTAAATCATCAACTCTTCTCAAATCATTCCATTCTATTTCAAATAAAGTTGAAACACTGTCATAGGGTCGATGACTAAGTGTATCAACTACTACATTCGCTTTCTCTAGGTGATATTGGATGAAAAAGTGATAATCGTTCACAAATTCCAACCACCTGCACTGCCTCATATTCAACTCTTTTTGTGAGTACAGATATTACAACTCTTGTGGTCGCTAAACAATCTAAAAGTCTTCCCTAAGAGATAATGCTTCTAGATCCTCATGGCAAAGACCACAACTGTTAACTTAAAATCATGAGTCGGGTAATTAAGCTCGTGAGGCTTAAGCTTACGTGAAGTGTATGATATTGGCCTCTCCTCCTACATCAATACACATCCCAAACCCTGCAATGACGCATCGGTATATACTAAGTACTCAATACCGCTCTGAGGGGTATGTTAGAACAGGTGCAGTTGTCAACCTGCTCTTCAACTCATCAAACGCCGCCAGACAAGATTCATTCCACATGAAAGGCACATCTTTTTAGTCAGATGGGTGAGCGGACTAGCAATCTTGGAGAATCCCTGAATGAACCTACGATAATAACCAGCTAAACCTATAAATGTACAAAAGTGGTAACTGCATACATATATATGATTCCTGAACTAAACAACTTATAAGCTTTTTTCTCGCAAGTCCAATAGTAATATAACATTTGCAATGCCATATGCCCGATTCATCATACACAAATGTTATTGGATGCTTCAAAAAAAATTGTTTAAGTCCAGGAACTACTTTTATCCATGTACTTTTGTAAACTAAGGTATAATGTTTTGGGCAATTATGTACAACTTTTTTTGTACTTCATTTCACTAAAAATGATAGTTTAGGTATGAGAAATTGCAAAACATGATTTTTTTTCATGTTCACGTCATTCAAAACTTCATGAATTTGACTCCATGAAATGATAAATAGCACCGTAAAAGTTCATGTATTTGTAATAATTATATTTCATTATCCTATTACATCTATTCAAGAGTTCAAAGACAATAACTGAAGACAAACCTAAGTTAATTTTCACAAATAACTGGAGACAAACATAAGTTAATTTTCACAAAGTATACAACTGCTCTTTCATTCTAACTTGTAGTTCTAACTTTAGAAAAAATGCATTAATGTCAATTTGTTACAAAGAAATACATTATTTAGAATGCAGATTGGCTTGACCCAAGGATAGTTTTCATAAATGAAATACAAAACTCATATTTACTTGGTGAGATCTTCTAAAGTGGCTTAAAAATTACATCATTTATTTATTTTTGAAGTTAAAAGCAAATATATAAAAAAGAAGAGATGTACAAGTGGGACATTGGACTAATGGACATAAATAAGGAAAATTGAGATTTCAAAGGATTTCCCCAACCAGATGGACTTTTAAAAAGGGATTTCGGATCCCTATGGAAAAACAACTAGTTGGACTCTATAGAAGTAGATCATGCAGGATTTTTAACCGACTAGAGAATTTTCCAACCGGTTGGACTTCCTGAAAAGTTTAAAATTAAATTAAAAAATATTTTTCAAAGTCCTAATCCAACCCAACTAATGTTCATAGTGTCCTCGCACCCACATTTTTCTAATTGATGTTCTCATCCAATTGACGGTATCAATGCACTTCTTGTTCAGCTCGGATGATTAAGACACAAATTAAAATAAAAATTACAACTCGATCTATCCAGATTTTGACACTAAAATTGGCCAACCAAAAATAAAGTTTCTAATCACCATCTTCCTATTTGGCAATTTCATGACAAAATCACCTAAACAAATGTAACCTAACCCAATAGGAAAAATTGAACAAGAATTAACAAATTTCAATGCAAGAGAGAATTATTTGAAGGTAAGAAACATAAACATGAATAAAATTATAAATTCCCCCTGAAAGAAGTATCTTTCCCTTTTAGTTATTTTCCCTATAATATATAGTCATCTCCTATTTTTGACACAAAAAAACGTCCACTTTGTTAGCCCCAAGGTTTCAACCCAAGGGCATTTGGGTAGTTTTGATGGTAACAAACCATTAATGTGTGAATTTAATATTTCATTTGAGTTGTACTATTCAGGTTTTATTTTAGAACTCAAATATTATGGCAAACGTCAAATAAACAAAGTGTATGACAAAGAAGGAATCTCATTAAAGCTTCAAGTCAAAGATCAAAAGACATTGAAGTCAAAGATGAAGAAAATTGATAGTATAGCTATGGTGAGCGCGCACTAGATTTACTTGTAAAGCATTATTTGTTGCATTTGATGAAAAGCTGAAGGTCCTTAACTTAGAAAGACATTAGGACTATTCAAGTTCATGAATTATATCATTTAGTATTCCTTCAATTTAATGACTTACCCTTTAAAATCAATGTATTAACTTTACAAGGGTATTATAGTCATTTAAAATAGTGATAGTCCTAATTGATCTTGAAAAGAGTATGTGCATTCAACCATTGGGACTTCTAGATGCTTTGTAGAGCCATGGTGCAATGGTAAGGTTGCTCCATTGTGATCTCACAGTTCGAAAGAAGGAAACAATCTCTCCAGATGCGAAGGTAAGCACAATGGCAAGAGCCTCGTGCACTAGATTTACCCTTTTGTAAACGCCAATTATTTATTGTATAATCCTAGTACTTATATTCATTGTAGCCTCAAAAAATTTCTTCAATTTTAATTACATTTTAATTAAGTTTAAAGCATGATTAGTGGTTCAATTGCTTGTTTTGTGATTAAAGGATTATTCTTGGAAATTTCATGTACGGATGTAGGACCGGGACGAGTCTGAGTAACCTAAAAAATGACTACAGGCTTTTATAAGGGGTGTAAGTGTATAATTGAACTTTGAGGGAGATAAGTGAAGTTATGAGAAATGGGAAAGTGCTAGTTGATAATTACTAGAGAGTTACTAGTAACAAAGAGCATTTAAAGAGAAGATAAGTGGTTTAGTTCCAAAGTCTTACAAGACTTTGAATAATTACATATGTATAGATGTATATGGACCACACAACACACAACTATTACCTATTTTCTCCACCTTGGCTAGCCAATCCTCTATCTCTTTCTATTTTCACTTATTCTCTTCTTTCTTCATTTTGAAGGCTTATAAGTTGGTTTTGGGTCTTGGAGCAAGAAAAAAGGTTGTTCCCCTTCACTTCATCTACATGCTAACTGGTTCAAGTTTTCTATTTGGTGAAGTTTTGAGCTTGGAGATTCTAGGGTTTGTGTCATTTGTCTTGGAATTGAGGTAGGGGTGTTTCTTCTCTCTTAGTCATCAATTCCTAGGGTTATTAAGGAAAGTTAATGGTTTGGGTTGTTTTAGCATGCTTGGGAGGGTTGATATGGTTGTGTACAACTTTTTTCCTCTTCTATTTTGTCTATGTGTATATTATGTATGATTACATTTTGAAATATATAATAGTTGTGAGTATATACATGTTATATGTGTTAATTGGAAGTATATTGTGACATATATAGATTTGTATACATGTATGGAGTATATGCATTGTTGTGAACATATATGTGTTTATATATGGTATATAAAAGCATGATATAAACTAGAATTTCTATATAACATGGGCATATAGAGATGTGCATGAAAAGTATGCTAATTGCGATGTTGTTGCTTAAGGTGCATGTATAGGATTGCTAGAATTCTTAATGAATTCGAGCTTGTCTAAGAGTGTCATACATGACATTTAGAGTTGCCCAACCATGTTATAATAGTGGGAAACCACCCACATTGGTATGGTCGTCGGAGTCACCCGACCTGATCATACTTAAACATAAGCCTAAGATTGGAGTTGTCTAAATTTTGTATGATCGTTGGAGTCACCCAATCATACTAGCAAATATAAGATTTATCAATTGTGTATGGCATTCGGAGTGAGACCATAGTGTTATCCGAGTTTGACCAATTGTTATGAATATAGTAAATGATTATGTGTTATATATTATTTAAGCATTGTGAAATTTTTGTATATGCATAGATATGTATTGCATTGAGTTTAATTAACATATGAGCATTGAGTATGCCATCTAATGTAATGATTGTGACGTATATTTTTGTAATTGGCAATCTTAGGTGTCAAAACCAAACATGATTGAGTTGTATTATTTGAGTTATATTTTTATCATTGATCATGTAATTGAAGTCTCATAGTGAGCATAAAGTTCTACACCAACCATACAAGTGTTCTTCAAAGGATGAAGCTTGAATTTTTGAAAAAAGCCATCAATGGTCTGAACAAGGATTCAATCGAGTGAAGTTTTGAGATGGTTCTGAATGTATGAGGACATCGTTGATCACATTTTAAAGTCACGTAGTCCAGGTAAAGTGGTGAGAACACATATATTTCAAACCGCGAGGTTTAAACCTTGAATAAAGGGATTTTTAAGAAAAATAATGAAATATTCAAAGTTGGACCGGTCCAAGAGGTCTCAACATCTCATTTTGAGTGATCAACAGGGATGGACTGGTCCATGTTTAAGCTGGACCGGTTTAAGGCTTCTAGTTTACGGATTTTGACCTCCTTTGTCATATTTTGACCCAGAACTTTCATAAAATGTTAAGACTTGTTTCCTATTGATTTTTAACTTTTTTTAAGGAAAATTAGAGTTTTTAATCTCTATAAAAACCTCATATGGTTTCTTTCTCATTATGCTTTCTATAGAATAAAAATTCAT
This sequence comes from Cornus controversa, assembly GCA_026545225.1. NCBI lineage: Eukaryota > Viridiplantae > Streptophyta > Magnoliopsida > Cornales > Cornaceae > Cornus > Cornus controversa. The sequence goes on along the minus strand of CM048846.1, from coordinate 25,168,275 downwards.
ATTCTAGAGAAAGAAAGTATTGAGATATTTTATAGAGATTTGAATTTTTTTCTTTTATTTAATTATTTTGTGAAATTGGATTTTTATTGATTTTCATATGTTTTAAATATAATTTGCATATGGGGGTACTAGTTTAAAGGTTTGGAGAGTTTTGTGAGTCATTCAACTTATTTTAAAATTTTGGGTCGTCGGGACCCATGACCGGGGTCAGGTGGACCTGGGAATCTGGATATTTTCTCTTTTTTTGTTATAGACCAATTAGAATATTAGAAGAGACATAGAGTTGATTTTGAGGCCATAGCCGCTTTTGGATTCAAAAACGAAAGTCGGGAAGGTACGTTAAGTGACTAGGGGTGTTTCGGTCATTTTACATCCTAGGACTTATAAATATCAACTATAGATATTTTCAGCCATTATTTCTCTCTCTAAACTTTTGTATATCTCTCTTCTTTCTTCCCACACAAGCTTTCTAGCTTCTCTCTAAGATTCGAAACCCTCAAGACTTGATTCTAGGGGTGGCAATTTCATCCACCCCAACGGGTTTCTGCCCTGCTCCGCCCCTAATGGAGGGGATTTGGTCCACCCCTAATAGGAGTAGGGGCGGGTATGATTTTTTTAAGAAAACCCGTCTAGTACCTGCCCCGCCCCAATTATATACATATATATATATAGTGACATAATTGTATGAAATGTGTCATTTCTTTTATTATTATATTACTTATATAAATATAGTATACTAGATATACGGCAGCCACTAGTTTACCTTGTTATGCTCTATTCCTCTATTTTTCTTATGGCTAAAGCAGAACTCTATCTTGTGTACATAATAGATCTATAATAAAAAAAATTCTTGAAGACCAAAACCATTTCTATCTCCATCTACATATGTATGTATGTTTGTGTCATTTTTTTTTGGTCTTATATATTGGGGTTCGGACTGTAGGAGTGTTGTATCATCATTTGAGCACATTTAGCCCAAACATCGAATTCAAAGCAAATAAAGCAACGAATTTTAAGAATTTTGTTATTCCTCTCTTTCTCTAAATGGGGCGGTGGTGGTATACTTACCACAAACCCGTTAGGGTTCTTAACGGGAGATGAATTTTGTATTTCTTTGATAGGGCGGTGTAGGGTTTTGGCATACCCGCCCCGTTGCCATCCCTACTTGATTCGAGAGTTGCTGAAAAAGGGAAACTTGCTTTACGGAGTGAAGACATCACTTAGAACCGAACAAAGTGGGGTTTGGACAACCTTGGTGTTGGTAATTTTGAGGGATAGTTTGAGACTATAGATATTGGGGTAGCAGTGTGTATTGTGTCTTCTAGTTTTAAGTTTAATTTCATCTTTTGAGCATAAAATGAATGTTTTTCATGTCACATATGATATATGAATTTCTAGGTTGAATTCCTTGTTCTATATGGATATATGTATGTCCCTTGGGTTGGAAATGCTTTGTACATGATGTTGAATGCATGAATTGCTTATATGTGCAAAATGGTGTATATATTGCATATATTGGATTTTGGATAAAATAATGAAAATCTAGCTTTGAGTTTGAATATATGTATATATATGTCTATATGGATTCTTACATGACATGCTAGAATGAACTTAGGATATGAATTGGGTGCAATGCATCGAGACGTGTGAATGTATGTATGAAACGTGACATGTTTTGTGTGTGTGGGGTTGTTATCTTAGAAGTCACTCATGACAAAGTAGACGGGGAACATATCCCTGGGGATTGAAAGATCTCGAACTTCCATAAGAGGGTCGATTACCGGTGGGTTCGGCACGTATCCGGATTGTGTGTCTGAGTGTCATTCCAATTTTGAGATTGTTTTGAGTCTAATGTGTAATTGTGTGATTTACATGACGTGAGTAGGTTTCTTATCCGATTTCGATTATGTCATATGTTATAGATACGATGAATTGTGTATTAAACCATGAAATACAATTATGTGGTTGTCAAGTGAGATTTGATGCATATGCGATGAAATGAACGAAAGTTCAGGTTTTGACTAGAATGCTAGGAAGCATGACACGTAGCTAGCTCAAGTATGTTATTTTGTGTTTATGCCACGATATGAAATATAGATTTGAACAGATTGTATAACATGTTATCATTGAACTATTGAAATTATTCATCCCCCTACATTAACACTTTCAGGGCACGGTAAGGAGGTTGTTGATGGTAAACAACTATGAGTTGAGTTAGAGCTAGAAGCACCTTTCTTTTAGTTGTTTTGATGTTATGCACATTCGGGATGTGGACATGGTGTACTTAGAAATGTATAAGGAGATTTAAGTTTTTGAAGTATTGTATATAGGCATATGTGCCTCAAACTTCAGATTTGTACTCTTTATATGATTCAAGCATGTTATGTACGAATGACGTCTTTATGATTTAAATGATGTTTTTACATGCTTGGGATGTCATATAAATGATTATTAAGTTCTATGATTGTATGTTTATGATGAGTTGAGGGATTAGTTCAAAGATGGACATTATTGTGGATTTATGAACACTTAGAGGTTTCTATAGATTTTCCAGTCAAAGCATTTCGATGCATCATAATCCTCATTATGATGCATCGTAATTCGATGATGCATCGAAACACCTAAGACGATGCATCGTAAATCAGTGAGAATTAGAGTTGAATTCTAGGGGATTTCATAGTATGTTATGTAACTTATGTGATGCATTGTATATTATGATGCATTGTAACCAACATTACGATGCATTATAATATATGGCTGGGTGGGACATTGAGATATGATTTGGTAATTAAGGGATGTCATGTAACGGACCCATTGGGGTTAGTTGAGTCTGTAATGTACATGTATACGTGCGTACATGTAACTTAAGCTTCTGCGGTGATGTACATAGATGTACATTCCATTAAGGCTTAATAAACGACATCACCTCCGATTTTTGGAAAACAGAAAGCAGAGCGTGATAATTTGGTATCAGAGCATAGTACCATAATGAGATTAGAGATGTGAGATGTATTAGAGTATAATTAGTGATGAGTAATCTTGATGTTTGACATTCACCATTCACCCCCATTTCCCTCGCTCTTAACCGGGTGTCAAAATTGGAGCGTGATATATTTTTCTAGCAAATGATTTTTACCTCAAATTCTTTATTTATATTTTTGAGGGCACACACATTTTCACTGAGTGATTTAGGGTGTCTCTATTTACCTGATCAACTGTTCGAAGACTGCATTGACGATTATTTCATTATCAAGTTACTGGATTGGTTTCTTTGATAACTATTCGTTGGTGAGGAAGGAGAAGAAGATCGAGCTACGAAGGGGATAGAATGCTTGCTGAGTGTTCATGTTCTTCCAGTTACCCTTCTTAGAGGATTTTGACTTTAGTCAGGAATTTATAGCAGTTGGATGAGGTAGTTGCAATAGTAAGCCTAAGGTGTTTTGCATCAAAGTTCTTGTCAGAGTGGAGTGGGTGTGAGTCTAGGACAGAGTCATTGTACTTTGCTTCGACGATTCTAGATTTGCTTATCAGGGTTACAAAGTTTCACTTGTGGTTTTTTTTCGATCTGGGTTTTCCACGTATATTTGGTACATTCTTTACTTTACTGCACTTTATTTTTATACTTGTTTTGTGGGATTGCTTTAATTTTAAATTAGACTTAAAATTGGATAATCTGAAAGATTAAACAAAAACAGAGTAAACATAATCACCCCCTCTAGATTTTAAATATAACTTTCACAGTTGCTTCCGCACCGCGCAACTCACAATTGGTATCAGAGCAGTGTTCTCTAATTTGTGAATAATTCTTTAAAAAGTATTTTTTAAATAAAAAACTATTTTTGTTTTCAAAAATCATCGTGAAATCTAATATGCAAGACGGTGAATCAATTCAGCAAACTCCTTTGTTTGATGTTTCAAATTATACTTTTTAGAAGTCTCGCATGAAAGTCTTTCTCAAATCTCAAGGTGAGAGAGTTTGGATAACTGTTGAGAATGACTACACAATTCCTACCACTACCACTGGTACTGGTGATGCAGTTGTGATTGTAGATAAGGATAAAGCAACATGGTCTAATGTTGAGCAAGAATAAGCTAACAATAACAAAAATGGTTTATTTGTTATATTTAATTATATTGTTTCTTCTTAATTTGCTAGAATCTCTACTTGTTCCACTTCGAAAGAAACATGGAATTTTTTACAGGTAACTCGTGAGGGTAACACCAAGGTAAGAAAATCAAAGTTATAAATGCTAGCAACTAAATTTGAAATAATTAGAATAGATAAAGATGAGATGTTTTGTGATTTTTATTCTAGGTTTAATGATATTGTTCAAAGTAATGCTAACCTTGGTGAGAAAATTTCATCTTTTTAGGTTATTAGAAAAATCATATGGTACTACCTGATAGGTTCCAAGCCAAGTTGGAGGCCTTAGATGAGAGCAGAAATGTTGATTCAATGGATGTGGCAAAATTAGTTGGCTCAATTCAAACTTTTGAGATGAAATATCCAAAACTTCATAAAACAAAAAATTTGGCTTTAAAATTTTCAAAGACTTCTAAGTTTTCAAGTTTGTCAAATATTTCAAATTCTTCAAAATATGAAGTTGAAAAAGTTAAAAGTTTTGAATATGATTCAAATAATGATATTACACTTCTTGCTAGGAAATTTTGAAAGATCCTTAAATATGAAAAGGACAGAAATCTTAGGAAAGGAAATCCTTCTAAATTTCGTAATCAAGGCTCATCATCTAAAGGTAAGGATATGAAAGAAAAAGAAGTTGATGACTCTAAGGATTCTAAAATCATTTTTTGGACATGTGGTGATAAAGGTCACACATCTACTCAATGTCCAAGTCCTAAGAAGAATAGTTGTAGTGCAAAGAAAATTTCAAAAGATAAAAATAAAGTAATGAAAGTTATTATTTCTGAATCTAAGTCTTCTAGTTCTGATAGGTTTCTTCTATTGAGAATGATACTTTTGCTTTTGTTGCTCATATTGATGATGATAATGCTAATGATTCTTCTTCGGATGTAAGTGAAACAAAGATGTATACAACTCTCAGTCAGATTGAGTCTAAAGATTTAGAAGTTGAGCAACAGATGAAGAACTATATGAGATCAAGCTGCAAAAACTTTTCAAGAGATTGCTAAAGGCTTATAATATAAAATCTGAGAAGCTAAAGTAGGTGGAAATTGAAAAAGAAGCTTTGAAGAAATAGAATGAAGAGCAATTGAAGTTGATTGAAAGAAACAAACTGATATTCAAAATCATAAAAGTAAAGTCAAGTTTTTCGAAAGCGAGGTAAGTCAAGCTATTTCTGCTAGAGATACTCTTGTTGTTAGAGTTAATTTTCTTGAACTTGAATTAAAAAAATTCACAAGAAAAATTGATTACATTTACTTCTAGGTAGATTAAGCTTGATAACATGATTAGTGTTGGTAAGCCTGTAGGAGATAAGACTGGACTAGATTTTGTTGAGTCATCATCTAAGGGTAAAATTATTTTTGTTAAACCTAAGTTTCAAGTTGAGTCTATGTATGCTAATGTTGTGTCCAATATGCTTCCTTATACTTTTTGTGGTAAGAATGGACATAGTCAACACTATTACTATAAGAGAAAAAAAACATTTTAATTCTGATTTTCATGTGCATAATTCTTTTGCTAAGAATATGGTTCATGCTAGAAAGCCATATTATTGGAACAAACCCAAAAATTCTCAAGCTAAAAAGAATTCTAATAAGAAAAATAATGTTTCTGTTTCTCTACATTATTTTTCTAATAGGTTGTATGTTAAAACAATTTGGATGAGAAAGGAAGATTTGGAGAAGTTTGTGCTTGTTGATACTATGAGATTTATTCCTAATAGGTATTTGGGTGCAAAACCTCCTAACTAAGGTCATTATGACTTTTATGGTTATGGACTGAGCTTATGTTCATTATCTGTTTTCCATTGGACCATATCTTTTAGATTAGGTTAGGTTTTGGTTATTTTTGGTGATAATCATGTGAATGTTAAAATCATATTTTTCTATGAAATAACATAAATTCTCTATATTTTTGTTAAGTTCACTTTGATTTGTGAATGCATGATTAGGACACTTAGTCTATCAATGGATGAAGTACTTGAGTTTATGATCTAAGCATTGATAAATAATGTGTTGTATTTATTTCTTTTTAGAGGTGAATCTTTTAAGTCTATACAATTTGTGCACTAGTTCAACTCTGAGAGAATTGATTGAAAACTAATAGGAAGTTGACTAGAGTATATTGTATGAGTAGCATTGAAGGTCTAAATGATTGATGAAAAAAAAATGAAAAGAAAATATTCTATTTTTATCCAGCATAAAAAAATTGAAAAAAATGAATTGTTGAAAATCGAAGACAAAAGGAAGAGGCTACCTTCAGGATGTGTTCGATACTACCACTACGACATAAATCTCCAATGAGGTATCTGTTAAAGAAGTTATTTTGAGCAAATACCTGGCTACCTGTAACCGTGAAAGCCACCATCTTAGAAATAAAAAAAATTGAATAAAATTCAATAAAAAATAATTTGATCATATGTGGTTTTATTTGCTTAACATCTAATGTGTTTTAGAAGATGGATCAAATGAATTTGATTAATTATTGATGATGTTGGATTGCACACACACATGAATTTATTAGATGAATTTCTAAATTTTTATAAATCTTCTTGTATTGGAAATTGTGTCATGATTATAAAATTAAGTATGAATTTTGTTGTCAATTTTATGGGTTTTAAAATTGTGCATTTGCGAATTTTCTAGAATTTTTTTTAAAAATTTTAGAACTCATTGTTATTTTATGTGAAAAATTGGTTTGAATGATTATATGATTGTTATATTTTTTATTTTCATATAAATAAAATCTGAAAAAGATTTTCCTATTTTCCAAATTTTTAGGCATTTTTTTTGAGAAAAATTGTAAAAAGGGTCAAAGTTGGTCAACAGACCAATTAAACCAAGCTCGACCAGTCCAAGGGATAGGTTGGACCGGTCCACATAGGCTCAGCCAAGAGTCTTTTTATGTGCATGTGTGCATTATGTTCTTATTGTGTTTACTTTCACATTGTGTGCCTCTTTCTCTCTTTTTTACCTCATTTCGTATCAACTCTTATCATACTTTGTGCTTGATATATTGCATCATATTGATTGATATTTGTGGTTGATTTTGAGTTGAATTGGTGGAAGGGATTGATCTTTGAAGAATTTGGGTTTATTTTGGGAGATTGAACTAACAAAGTTTCATTGAAGCTTGGGTTTTCAAAATTTGCTTTCCAAGTGTTTGACAGAGTTCTTAAATGTAACTTGTCACCTTGTTTATGCTTTCATTAAATGTAACTTTCATGATTAGGTCTAAAAGAGTTAGGGAAGTGCTTCTAAAAGTGAAAAGAATGTTGATTTGAAAGACCTTGGTTGGGAGTCCATATGTGATTTGGATGACATATTTTTCTTTGAATGTTTTATCTTTTACAACCAAAGTGTTTTGCATTATCATTGACGTGAATTCAACTGTTATGACTCAAGTAATTGGTTTTTTTTTTATCTTAATAGGTGGTATTATTTTGCAATATTTAAGGAAAAATCTTGATAGACCATCTATAGAGGATAATGATTCGAGCCTTATGAGAACCTAATACATCTTTGATAATGGAGATCATTCATTCTCCTACATAACTGATGATAACTAGTTTTTAGGCTTTGATGCTTTGATGATTCGGACTAACTCATCCATATGTGATTTGGATGACATATTTTTCTTTGGATGTTTTATCTTTTACAACCAAAGTGTTTGGCATTATCATTGAGGTGAATAATATTCAACTATTATAGCTCAAGTAATTGGTGTTCTTGATCTTAATAGGTGAAATTATTTTGCAATATTTGAGACAAATCTTGATAGACCATCTATAGATGATAATGATTCGAGCCTTATGAGAACCTAATGCATCTTTGTTAATGGACATCATTCATTCTCCTACATAACTGATGATAACTAGTTTTTTGGCTTTGATGCTTTGATGATTCGACATCTGTTTGCTAGGTTTATGATTTAGACTTGTTTATTTTTGGATACTCATGGTGTCTTTGATTAGGTTGCATGTTTATTCTATGGATACCATAGTTGTGCTTGGATTATACTTTTGTGGACTTTGATGCAAATTTCAATATATGGAATTACATGTCCAATGACATCTTTTTTTATAGATGTTGGTGTCTACATTATGTTCTTTTCGCAATACTTTCTTTAGACATAATATCTTTGGATGTTTTGTTTCTAGATATTATACTTTATTATGCTAATGATACTCCTCATTTTTGGTACTATAGCTTATTTATTTGAATGAAGCTCATGATGGTGATGATGAGGATGAGGATTAGGTCTTGGTGGTTTAGACCTAGTTTATGTTTTACCAGACTTTGCGTAGTTAGTTATGTCTAGTTCTTTGATGGTTGAACTTGTTTTGTTCTATATTACTATTTGCTTAGACATGTTATGATCTATGTTGTCTATGTTTTTTTTTTTCTATGCTTATGTGTAACACTCTATAATTTTGAGACTTATATGATATAAATAAAATAAAATTGAAGAAAGTGTGACCCTAGGGAGATTTCTAAGTTATTCTATCCTAGAATTCACATCCAAAAGTTATCAACCTAAAAAAAACTATGTTTTCTTAATTTAAAAAGGAAAAAAATAATGTAAAAGAATTAGTGATGTGGCTAAACTTGATTGTAGTTGTAAGCTTATTTTTGCCCTTTTTCAAAATATAATTTAACCACTCGCAAGAGCACGAATCTTTGTAGATACGGTTCTATATAGAGAGTATCAATCCCACGAGAACTAGTTGTTAATTGTCTTGAAGAGAGATTAATTCCACTTTAATTCTAAAAATAAGATTTTGGTTTTTATTTTAAAACTATTGTATGAAATGTAAAAATACTAAATTTAAAGAGTTATAAGTTAGGAGAGAGAACTAGGGGTGGTTTCCACCACTAGCCATTCACATGTACATAAATGTAGCAAGCTTGGGATTTATAAAATTAAATGTCTAACAATGTCATTAGGCTTGTGACCTCAATAACGTATCAAAAGATCAATGTGTTTTCCAACCTATCATAACCCATCTTCAACAAGCATAGTTCTTCAACCTAACTAATTACCCTACTCTCTACGTGAACCTAAATGCATCCAAACTACCTCATCTTGGCATGGTTTATACAAGCAAGAACAACACATTCATTTAAACACCATTGCTTAGCCATCACTTACACTTTTTGTAGAAGATGCAAGTGTTGTGCATTCATAAGATAGATTCTACTCTAAGACAAGAATAAAAACAACATCATATGAATATATATAAGAAATGTATAAGTGTACATCATCACTAGACTAAGTAATCAACATTTAACTACAAATCCCAAATAATGCTACAAAAATGAACAAGTTTACATAGCTAGGGGTTTCACCCACACCCTAGTAGAGAAGTTAGTTGCTCATGGCAGCCTTGCACTCTTCCATTGATGGAGAAAATGAAGCTTCAAGGTCTGGTTCAGCTCCCTTTTCCCCTCTCCCGAAATTCTCTGTTGTCTGGTCTATTGTATATGTGAAAAATGGCTCCTTTTGTGCATTTGTGTCTACTTTTCATCCTTGGGGCCCACCATGTATACATATATAACAATATATATACCAACTAAGTCAATAATATCTCCATGTGTCTTGTTCAAGTCAGAAAATGCATCCAAGTAGTGCAAAAAGGTAAATTTTGTTGCATGTGGGAGAGCAGGTGAGCAAGTGGGCAAGTGGGTCTGCAGAATCTCGATTGATCGAGATTGGAATCTCGATTAATCGAAATGCATGCCTCGATCAATCGAGATTCTGATTGATCGAGTTCAACATCTTGATTGATCGAGATGCCTTAGCTTCATTTCTGAATTCTGCTCTTCAACTGCAAATGGCCTCAACCATTGCTCCTTTTTGTACAAAACCTACAATACATCAAAAACACAAAAATACCATAAACGTACCTCGGTAAACGTAATAACGGGACTAACATATGCAATAAAGAGGGTTCAAATGCATAGTATTGAACACTTATCAATTAGGTACTTACCTGGATGACAAAGTTATTATTTCCCTGATGGTGGCATCTATAGAAGAAGTGCATCATAAGAACCTGTCATGGAAAAAATAAAACATAAAAATATTATATTTTTTTCTTTCTTTTTTTTTTGTTTTTTTCAAGAATAAAAAATAATAATAATAAAATAAACAAAAAACTATAAGAAATACAAATAGAAGGGAGGGAAAGAAAGTTAGGGTGGGCTCCCAAAAAAATTGTAGTATTGAATATTTGGGCTTCGAATTCTCAAACTTGAATCGGCAACGGCACCATTTGACAGGTGTAGATTAGTGAATGTTTGTTGTTACTTTTTTATATTTCGTACAAAAATAATAAAACCTGCAAAAACTTTACTAAAAATTGTATAACAGGAAGTAAGGTCGAACCGCTCTCAAGTGAGAATCAGTAACAAGTCTAAAATTCAGAACCTAAATCTCTTGAGATTAAAAAATGAATATTTAAAAATAAAATTCTAATTCTTTTTATAATAATAAAAATTAATATTAAATGTCTTAGATCAAATGATGGGAAAAATCTCAAAGAAAGAGAATTCACCACCATTGATTCATATAAATAAAAAAATTTAATATTCTTATCTAGTTTTTCCTCCAATAATCAATACACTTCACCAATCCAATTAGAACTTGGAAAGATGAAAGAAAATATGGAATAACAAAGAATGACTTGATTATATATGAGAGAGACATTTCTTTACTTAATCTTATGCACATTGGCTAGGTAAACAGAGGTAGGCGTTCTTCGAATCACCATTATTTGGCAAACACGAAGAATCCTCCCTCTAATTTTAGAAAATAAAATTTCAGAGTAGAAGAATGCTCTTGGAAGGAAAAATAGACAAGAAAATAAAACAACTTACTTATACTTCAGCCATGGTGGCTTCATCACTCCCTTAAGAAGGATGTTTACGCTTGCATATTAACAGAAAATAAACAAATAGAAATGAAACTACTATTCTTCATTGAATCAATAAAAAAATTACACTATTTTTTTCTATAATTTCTTTACAATTTTCTAACTCCCTTCACCATCCCCTAAGACCCCTTATTTATAGAGTTAGAGGGGAATGGTTTAGGTAGGAAAAATTTTAAATACAAAATTCAAAATACAAAATTTGAAATATAAAATTCAAAATAAAAAATTCAAAATACAAAATTTTGAATTTAAATATCTAAAATTTGATCTCTATATCTTTAATTTCAATTCTAGACTGCAGACGTGGCCGTGTAAAACATATTTTGCAAAGTTTTGAACTTGAGACCTCTTGTGAAGTAGATTGCACATAATACCATCTCTTCTACAATTCTTCTTATGTTCATCTTTGGCTATATATATCCTTTTTAGCCCTCTTTTGCTGCTTTTCTTCTTATTTGGAAATCAACCCCTATAAAACATAAAATGCAAAGATAAGAACATTTAAATAAAATAAAAGATGAATTAAAAACTTATTTTATGATATAAAATAACAAGTTTTGTATACTTATCAAATTAACCCCTAACAAGCTTTTGCTAGTCCTCTAGCAAATACAAGCAAAAAAGATTAGTGCACAAAATTGTTATTTTTATTTAGCTTCTAACTAAAGATGCACCACTTTCGCAGGCTACCGTCGATTGTATTTACCATATGCAATAAGGCTTTAAACCCCTAGGTTACCCCTAGTGGACGAACTATAGCCTCGTGAGGGTTTGCAGTAAAGGTACCCACAAAATTTCTAACTACTACAAAGAAAAGTTGTTTTAAGGCAGTAATTTCTCCTATTGTTCAGAGAATCTCCTGTATATCCATGAAACATGAAAAGTAAGAAATGAAATTGTTAAGTTCCTCATATACAACAAGCTACTAGGGTCTTATAAAAATAAACATCAAGGAAAAATCATCCACAAGTAACCTAAAAGCAGAGTGAATGTTTGTGAAGTCGACAAAAAGCCATCCTCAAATTCAAGTAATGTAATTCCCAAGTCACTAAAAGAAAAAGATGTTTCGACTTCAAATCTCACAGGTAAATATCTCTCTAAAAGAACAACTCTCGAAGATCTAGCTAACTATTTCTCTCAGTTGTATGTGAGTAGACACTTTGTTTCCAAAGTAAAAGCAAGCTCACATACTAATATGAAAAACCGATACATATAAATAGAAAAGTCTCATGATAGGAATGTTGATCACTTTTGGGAGAATGTCGAGCTACCCACCATAGCGCCTTCTCACTTATTACCCACTATCATATCTTTTCATAAATCCTACAGGTGGTGATTAGGATGAGGTTGTAGGTGAATGGTTCAGAGATTGATGAGTCTTCAAAATATCTCAAAGGGAAAATTTGTCTTCTTCTTTTATTTTTTCTTTTTTTTTTTTTTTACTTTTTTTCTTTCTTTTTTTTTTATTGAAAAAAATTTGATGGTTTTTTTTCTTTTCTTTTTCTTTCTACACAAGACCATCCATACTTTTCAGAAACAACCAATAGAAACAAGGGTTATGGTATGGTATGATATGATAGTAGAAAAATAAATTACAAGACCTATGTTTCTCTTAACTCAGTGATTTCATTCTCTGTGATCAACTAAAATGAAAGATAATGAGACTAACAACAATTTTTAATACGGTATCCAAAAAAATTGAGTCATCTTGTCACTCGGAGTTAGCATAAAAACTCTCTAAAAAAGGTGAAAGGCACGAAAGCTCACAAGGTCTAAGTCTCCACTATTAGATCTTCCAGATTATCAAGAGGTTACTCACTGTTCAATTTTGAATTGCCAAGTGCGAATTTTGTGCAAAAAAGGATTTGTGCTTCTAAATGCTCATGATGCAATAATGTCTATCATTATATTACCCTAATCACAAGTTCAATTTAGATCTAAGCACCAACATCTCTTGGATTTTATGAAAACGGATCATAAGTTAATCCAATCTCATCATTGTAAAGGTATTATACTGCCAAACACAATTTTTTTTTTAAATAGAAAAATGACTCTATTTTGGATCAAAATATTTTAAAAAAAAAACATGTGTTTTGATAAAGCTACCCCACCCCCAACAAAATACTACTATCCCTAGTGTTAAAAGTACAGTAACAAGGTATTGCTGGAGGCAGATAGAAAAATATTGGAATAAATTACCTCAATTGTTCTGGTGTGATAAAAGTACAGTTCCTGCAAAGATGCAATGCATAATAATATAGACTAAATGATTTAGAACCATATTAATCAAAGACTATTCCCCCAAATAAAATATAAACATATCCAAATAGAGTTTACAAAAAATCCTAAACTAAGTAGCAACACAACTAAATAGCTACGGAACTCTAAAATCAACCGGCAGGGTTGCCTCCCAGGAGCGTTAAGTTTAACGTCTTCAGCCAGACGCAAAAAAGATAGTACCCCAAAAAGATCAATCTGGATAAACCGGATCAACAAGGAGAACGTCTTCAATTTCACAAGCCTCTAACTCAAGAAAATGCTTTAGACGTTGAGCATTAACTTTGAATAACTTTTCATTTTTGGAATCTTGAACCTCAATAGCGCCATGACTAGCAACTTGGTGGATATAGTATGGACCAGACCATCGTGACCTCAACTTCCCAGGAAATAATTCAAGATGGGAGTTATACAGAAGAACCTTCTATCCTGGGGAGAAATCTTTTCTCAGAATTTGTTTGTCATGTTCCAATTTGGTCCTAGCTTTATAAATCCTTTTACTTTCATAGGCATCATTTTTGATTTCCTCCAACTCATCGAGTTGAAGTGACCTACGTTCTCCGGTTTTATCATAGTTAAAATTCATGGCCTTGATAGCCCAATAAGCACGGTGTTCGAGTTCAATAGGCAAATGACATATTTTACCATAGACCAAGCGATATGGAGACATTCCTATAGGAGTCTTATAAGTAGTACGATATGCCCACAAAGCATCTTGAAGGCGGAGACTCCAGTCCTTCCTTGTGGGGTTAACCATTTTTTCTAAGATATGTTTGATCTCCCTATTGGATACCTCAGCCTGACCATTAGTTTGTGGGTGATAAGATAGGGCCACCTTGTGAGTGATCTCATATTTAGACATTAAGCTTGCAAAGACTTTGTTGCAAAAATGAGAACCATTATCACTAATTATGGCTCGAGGTACACCGAATCTAGGCAAAATTAAGTCTTTCAAGAAATTCACCACAACTCTATGGTCTGCTGTCTTGGTGGCTAATGCTTCTACCTATTTGGACATATAATCAACAGCAAGAAGGATATAGCTATACCCAAATGAGGAAGGAAAGGGTCCCATGAAGTCAATACCCCAAACATTAAAGATTTCGATAACTAGAATTGATTGTTGGGGCCACTCATTACACTTGGTAATCTTACCTAAGAGTTGACATCTAAGACAAGTGAGACAGTATGTATGAGTGTCCTTAAAAAGGGTGGGCCAATAAAATTTCGACTGCAAGATTTTTGCAACGGTCCTTTTAGAGCTAAAATGGCCACCACATGCCTGATCATGACAAAAGGAAATGATAGACTCTTGGTCTTCTTCAGGGACACACCTACAAATGATTTGATCTGGACAATACTTAAACAAGTAAGGATCATCCCAAAAGTATGTCTTAGCCTTTGCTAGGAATTTGTCTTTCTCTTGCTTAGACCAAGTAGAAGGGATTTGACTAGTCACAATGTAATTGACAATATCAGCATACCATAGGGCATGAGATATTATAAAAAGTTGCTCATCAGGAAAATAATCAGAGATGGGAAGGGAGTCACTAATAGAATTAACAACAAAATAGGACAAATGATCAGCGATTACATTCTCTGAGCCTTTCTTATCATGGATCTCAAGGTTAAATTCTTGAAGGAGTAAGATCCAGCATATCAACCTAGGTTTGACATCCTTTTTGGAAAGCAGATGTCGTAATGCTGCATAATCAGTATAAATGATGACCTTAGGTCTGATCAAATAAGAGTGAAATTTATCAAACGAAAACACGACTGCCAATAACTCTTTCTCGGTGGTCGAGTAGTTAAGTTATGCGTTGTTCATTGCTAGAATAATAGATCACATAGGGTGCTTTATCAACTCTTTGTCCTAAACTAGTCCCAACTGCATAATCCGACGCATCGTACATGATCTCAAAAGGTAGGTTCCAATCAGGTGGGTGGATTATAGGTGCAGTGGTGAGGGCTAATTTTAATTGCTCAAAAGCTGAGTGACAGACATCTATAAACTCAAATGGTGCATCCTTAGCTAGAAATGGGTCAAAGGTCGTACTATCTTACTGAAATCCTTGATGAAATGCCTATAGAACCCAGCATGACCTAAGAAAGCTCGAATATTGTGAATAGTTTTGGGGATAGGTAGATTTGAGATGAGGTCAACTTTTGCTTTATCTACCTCAATTCCCCCACAATGACCTAAGACAATTCCTTTCTTTACCATAAAATGATATTTTTCTCAATTAAGTAATGTTGTTTTAAAATTGTTAGATAACTCGCAAGTGTACGAATCTATTAAAGTATAGTTCGGCAAGAACGAGGTCGAACCCAAGGGAATGCTTTGAGAAGAAAAACTAACACAAATTCAAATTAATTTAAAACTAATCTAGTTTAAACAAAATTTGGTTGATTTGAGATAGATTAAACTAACATGCAAATAAAATAACACAATTAAAATCAAATAGAGAAAATAACTAAGGTTTCGGATTCCACCACCATTAAATTCATGAAGCTTCTAATATTCATTTATTAATTCCCAAATTTGGAGTAGCAATCAAGAAATCAATCTATTGCTTACTCAAGATTTAACAATAAAGCACTATGAAAAATATATTAAAAAGGTAGATTTTTCTTCGCTTTACTAGTGTAAAATTCTAAGCATCCTATGTATCCAATTTAATGAAAAACATAAGATCAAAGATTATCACTTTTAAGAAATACAAACCCAAGCTTAGATTAATTATAATACTTTCTAACTACCACATATACATGATATAAATGGTGAAAGAATTATAAAATAATTAATCACAAGAAGAAAAAATCATAAGCAATTAAATCACACACATGGGAATTAATTAATGAACAAAAGAACTTCACTTCATTAATGGAGGTTTCCTCCTCAACCCTAGTTGAGGAGTTTAGTTACACATAGTAGAAGAAGAAGATAACAAAATAAAAGACATAATAAATAAATAAAACCCGGATTGTCTCTGTCTTCTCTGCCCTGGTCTCCACTTCTTTCCTCCCAAAATAGCCTCCAGTTCACCTCTTTATACCCCAAGAGAATACATAAAGTCCTAATCCAATTAGGAGATAAAGTCCTAATCCAATTAGGAGAATATTAGGGTTTTCCCGCAGCCCAAAATAGGTAGATTTTTCTGCTGACTTTCGGCCCAAGTTTTGACCCAGTAGAAGTCCGATTCACGAAATTTACGTGAAATACAAAAGTGTCCAGAATCGAATTTCGTTCAACCCACGCAAGAATTAAGTCGAATTGATGCTCGAAAATAAGGTTTTCAGTCCACTTTCCAAAACGGGATTAAAACTGGATTAAGTGTAGAATTGGGCTTCAGGCCCGTAATCTTCTTAAGCAGTTGTAATTCTCTAGAACCTCTTCCTTGGGCTGATTTGAGTTGAAATATGGAGTTGAATGGACCCATTAGATGTAGGCTTCATATAACCTTCTTGGATATCATCTTTAAAAGCCCAAAATCATAGTTTTATCTGAAATAATCATTAAGGCCCTGAAAAAGACAGAAAATACAAAAATAGAGTAAAATTACATATAACCTATCACTAAGAGAATAAAATATGCAAATTAAGAGGCTAGAATGCGTAACATTCAACGCCCATCATTAAGAACCAGGTTAGTGTCATGACATCGTTGAAGCACTAGAGTCAGATGGTGCAGACATTGTTTAAAAGATGAACCAAAGACAGAGAAGTCATCCATGAATACTTCTAGAAATTTATCAACCATGTCATAAAAGATACTCATCATACACCTCTGAAATGTGGTTGGTGCATTGCATAACCCAAAGGGTATGCGACGATAAGCAAATGTGCCAAATGGACAGGTGAAAGTTGTCTTATCTTGGTCATCGGGGTGGACAGGAATCTGGTTATAGCCAGAGTAACCATCTAAAAAGCAATAGTACGCCTAACTAGCTAATTTCTCTAACATTTGGTTAACAAAAGGTAGGGGGAAATGATCCTTCCTAGTCACACTATTAAGTTTCCTATAGTCTATACAAACTCATTATCCAGTTTGGACACGAGTAGGAACCAACTCATTATTGTCATTGGCAACAACAGTAATGCCAGACTTCTTAGGAATGACTTGGATTGGACTTACCTATTGGCTATCAGAGATGGGATAGATGATATTGGCATCTAGAAGTTTGATAACTTCAGCACAAATAACTTTTTTTAAATTGGGGTTAAGTCTCCTCTGAGGTTGTTGACAGATTTTAGCATCGTCCTCTAAGTGAATGCGATGTTGGACCACGAAAGGACTAATACCTTTGATGTTATCAATGGACCAACCTATTGTTTCCTTATTTGCCCTAAGAACCTCAATGAGTTGGTATTCCTGATCCTCGATTAAATCAAAAGCTATCACCACGAAAAAAGTTTCAAACTCACCTAGGTAGAAATATTTTAAATTCGTAGGTAGAGGCTTTAATTCGACTTTAGGAGGCTTCTTGACATTTTCAAATGCAGTGGCATTTGGCAAAGACAATAGTTCAAATTGGGACCTATATTTTGGTGTGTCAGAGATTGGAGTGGAATCTAGCAAGGCATTGACTTCACTAATATAGGTATCCTCATCAAAATCAGTACTAAAATGTGCTAAACATTGTTAGAGTGGATCCTCGGGGTAGGAATGCTCAAAAGTGTGTGAAGTCAAGGACTCAATAAGACAAACATCTTCAAAGGAATCTGAGTTGGGGGGTTATTTCATCAAACTAAACACATTGACTTCCACTTTCATGTTACCAAAGGCCAAGGTCATGTTACCATTCTTACAATTAATTAATGCATTGGCTGTAGCTAAGAATGGTTGACCTAAAATGATTGAAATTTGTTTACCTTGAGTGGATTGGGTATCTAGCACGATAAAATTTACAGGGTAATAGAAATCAGCCACTTTAACAACTACATCCTCAATTATACCTCTTGGAATCTTAACTGATCGATCGGCTAATTGAATTCTAACATCAGTTTTTCTCAAATTATTCAACCCTAACTCTTGGTAGACTGAATAAGGTAACAAGTTCACACTAGCACCTAAATCCAACAAGGCCTGATCAGCAAAATTTTCTCCTATCCTACAAAGGACAGTTGGACTTCCAGGATGTTTATGTTTGACCATGGCTTGGTTTTGTAGGAAAGAAGAGCAATGTTGGGCTATGAAAGCTTCCTTTGGGATATTGGTTTTTCTCTTGACTAAGTCCTTAATAAACTTTGCATAAGAAGAGATTTGCTTAATAGCAGTGAGAAATGGAATATTAATCTGGAGATTTTGAAAAATATTTAAGATCTCACTATATTGCGAATTTTTTTTATTATTGACTAATCTAGAAGGGAAGGGTGCAGGTGGAGCATATGGCTTAAGAGTGGTAGTGTCAGTTTGAGGACCTTGGGCTTTTTTGGCTTTGGGTGAGTTGAATGGGGGAGACTTAAATGGTGAAGTCTCATCTTGGGTGGGTAGCTCAACCTTATTATCTATCTGCTTTCCTGATCGAAGTGTTGTGATGGAATTCATATGGTCATTTGATTGGTCAATGGTAGAAGAAGATTCTAGGAGATTAACCCCTTTATTTTTAGGGTTGATTTTAGGTTAGCTAGGTAAGGTACCCCTCTGTCTTTCAGTCATAACAGAAGTAAGTTGACTCAATTGATTTTGGATTGACTGTTGAAATTGCAATTGGTTCTGAGTCAATAGGTCAAAGTTACTCTCTAACTTTTGAAATATCTGATTAGATTGCTTATTAGATTGATCTAGATTAAGGACAAACATTTTCAAAGTGTCATCATAGTTGAAAATATGTTAATTTTTTGAGACAGGAGCAACATAATTGCTCATGGGATCGAGTGCTAGATCTCTATTGTGACTGAACTGATTGGTCAATGGGAATTGACCTTGAGGAACAAGAGGTCTTTGAGGTTGTAGTGGCCTATTGGAGTTACCTTGAGAACTAGGTTGACCACTTAAGTATTGTGCAGGAAAATTTTATCGGTATGAAAAGTTAGGATGATTTCAAGTATCAAGATGGTAAGTCTGGCTGAAGGTATCAGCTGTTGGTCTCTTATAGGTATTAAAAGCACACACTTGTGCATCCGAAGGTTCAGATGTACAATAGACCGGACACATTTCAGAGGGATGAGATGAACTAGAACACATATTGCATTGTGCACTTATGGACATAAGCGTAAAAGCATCGAACTTTCTACTCAAGTCTTTCACACCATCGACTAGACTTTGCATTACAAATTTTAGTTCATTTTCAGGCTTGATCTCATACATACAAGATTTTCTATGAGATTGGTCATTCCTAGAAAATTCATCATCACAAGTATTCCAGTTCCAATTTTGGGCATTCTCAGCTAATTTTTCTAAAAATTTATAGGCTTGATTAGGGGTTTGGTTCTTGAACTTACCTTGGTGCATAGACTCGAGCATAGTTCGGTTCATAGGTGAAAGCCCCTTATAGAAAAATTGAACTAATTGTGCTATATTAAAGCAATGGTGTGGGCATTTGAGAAGCAAATCATGAAAACGCTCCCAAGTGTGGTAGAATTGTTCCTCATTTTTTCCTCTAAAAGTGCTTATGGCATCTCTCTTTGACTCGATCTTTTGCATAGGATAAAATTTGTTCATAAACTTCTTTGTAAGTGCATCCCATGATTCAATTGAATTTGGAGGAATAGAGTTTAGCCATGAGGCAGCCTTATCTTCTAGGGATAGAGGAAAAAGACGCAATTTGATACCCTCGGCATCCAAATTCTAATTTTTGAAAGTGTTACAAATTGTTAAAAATTTGCTTAAATGGATATAAGGTTGCTCACTTTCAAACCCATGGAATTTAGGTAACAGATCGATTGTAACGGGCCTAATCTCAAATTGGGCCGCATTGTTCTCGGGGAGAACAATACAATTGGGTGGGTTGGCTGTGATGGGTGCGAAATAGTCATTCAAGGTCTGAGGTGCAGCCATTGGATTATGAGTGGTGGTTGAAGAGAGTGTGAGAATGATGGGAGTCTTCTCTAAATCAAGGATTGATGGATCACTAGAAGACCGAACTAACCGTTCGTTAACCCGCAACCATTTGGGCATAAACTAATAGTCAACTAACTTTTTTTTAAGAGAAGAAAAACCTAACTAATTAGATCCTAGAAGATAGGCTAGACACAAGATTGAACACACAAACCACAAAAAAAATTTGGCCTTTTATCTTAAGCTTAAATTCAAGGGTGATGAATTTTTAAATCTAATATTGTAAAAAATTAATTAGATGGTCTCCAAAATTAATTCTCTCCTAATTAGACAGCTCTACTCTTTTTTAGAGTAACTAGAAGATTACCAGTTAAGACCTACCAACAACACAACGAGAAAAGTTCCCAGGAAACTGTGGAGAGGCACTTAGTCTGCTTAATG
The DNA here is from genome assembly GCA_026545225.1 of Cornus controversa. Lineage (NCBI taxonomy): Eukaryota > Viridiplantae > Streptophyta > Magnoliopsida > Cornales > Cornaceae > Cornus > Cornus controversa. The sequence goes on along the minus strand of CM048846.1, from coordinate 25,147,479 downwards.
ATGGTACATCCACACTCCTTAGATAGAACTTTTTCTAAACATTATAAAGTTGGAAGGTGCTCACTGGAGTTACCAAGAGTTAACTCTTTCCAAGAGGGTCCTAAAAACTTTGTGTACACCCTATGGCCAATGTCTACTTGATTTTAAATTAAATTAGGCTTGGCTTTGACAAATGCTCAGATTTTGTGATTTGTGGGCCACGAAAACGGGTGATGAAATCCCGACCGTATCTTGTTGGGGTGCTTGCCCTTAAGTATCTTATACAAATGCTAATTTAAAAATGCACAAATAAAACAAGTAATAAAAATAAAAATGACTGGGTGTGTGGTCTTTTTTCTTTTAACAAAAAGAACAAAAAAAATAAAATAAAATAAAATTGAAGAAAGTGTGACCCTAGGAAAAATTCTAAGTTATTTTATCCTAGAGTTCACATGCAAAAGTTATCAACCTAAAAAAAACTATGATTTCTTAATTTAAAAAGGAAAAAAAACTAATGTAAAAGAATTAGGTACTTACCTGGATGACAAAGTTATTATTTCCCTGATGGTGGCATCTATAGAAGAAGTGCATCATAAGAACCTGTCATGGAAAAGACAAAATATAAAAATATTATATTTTTTTCTTTCTTTTTTTTTTTTTTTTTTCAAGAAGAAAAAATAATAGTAATAAAAGAAACAAAAAACTATAATTAATACAAATAGAAGGGAGGGAAAGAAAGTTAGGGTGGGCTCCCAAAAAAATTGTAGTCTTGAATATTTGGGCCTCGAATTCTCAAACTTGATTTGGCAACTGCGCCATTTGACAGGTGTAGATTAGTGGATGTTTGTTGTTACTTTTTTACACTTCGTACAAAAATAATAAAACCTGCAAAAACTTTACTAAAAACTATATAGCAGTAAGCAGGGTTGAACCACTCTCAATTGAGAATCAGTAACAAGTCTAAAATTCAAAACCTAAATCTCTTGAGATGAAAAATGAATATTTAAAAATAAAATTTTGATTTTTTTTATAATAATAAAAACTAATATTAAATGTCTTAGATCAAATGATCGGACAAATCTCAAGGAAAGATAATTCACCACCATTGATCCATATAAATAAAAAATTTTAATATTCTTATCTAGTTTTTCCTCTAATAATCAATACACTTCACCAATCCAATTAGAATTACCATTATTTGGCAGACACGAAGAATCCTCCCTCTAATTTTAGAAAATAAAATTCCAAAACAGAAGAGTAGAAGAATGCTCTTGTGAGGAAAAAGTAGATAAGAAAATAAAACAACTTACTTGTACTTCAGCCATGGTGGCTTCATCACTCCCTTGAGAAGGATGCTTACGCTTGCATATTGACAGAAAACAAACAAATAGAAATGAAACTACTATTCTTCATTGAATCAATAAAACAATTACACTATTTTTTTCTATAATTTCTCTACAATTTTCTAACTCCCTTCACCATCCCCTAAGACCACCTATTTATAGAGTTAGAGAGGAATGGTTTAGGTAGAAAAAATTTTAAATACAAAATTCAAAATACAAAATTTGAAATACAAAATTCAAAAACAAAAATTCAAAATACAAAATTTTGAATTTAAATATCTAAAATTTGATCTCCATATCATTTTTAGCCCTTTTTTGCTGCTTTTCTTATTTGAAAATCAACCCCTATAAAACATAAAATGCAAAGATAAGAACATTTAAATAAAATAAAAAGATGAATTAAAAACTTATTTTATGATATAAAATAACAAGTTTTGTACACTTATCAGTTGTATCATGAAATACACCTACATGTGTTTTTCTATGTATCTTCTAAATCATTTTTTTTAATAGCTTTGTAATTGAATGGTGTATTGATTATTTTGAGGTTTAATTTGGTTTCTTAGTTAGGCTTTTGAGGTCATGTGTCAATTTGAAGTGAATATTAGTTATACAGAAGAGTTGAATTAAATCATTAGTGTGTATGTTTTCATAGATTTTGTGTAGTTTTTTTCCCCCACTAAATATAGATTTTTTGTAGTTCTGAAAAAAATAAGTATAAATTGTCACTAGTATGCTTACTGCCTAATTTCTCTGTCTTCAATGCAGTTTCTAATTTATGTATATCTGCTTTATAGTACATATCAATTGTTCAATTTCCTTAGATACTGATTAGGGTGTTTATTATAGAGATACTCATGTATGCTTCTGCTGCTTATGTATTAGGTCAAAGGTGTGTGAATAAAAGAGTGCACTGATTATCTTCTTAAACATCTCAATTGTGTCAATTGTTCAAATTATGCACCGATTATTGAAGTGTCTTGGCTTGCTAACGTGACAGTGATGAGGTAGAAAGATAATATTTTTACTGTGAAGCCAGTCACCTGGAATCTAAACACACTCTCTTGTGGTACTGATCACTGTTATTTTTGGTTCCCAAACTTTGAGTCAGAAAATTGCATATAACATATATATGCATAGTTTCAAAAAGCCTGATCATGATCGAAGTGTACAAAAATCAACCCAATTCTGCTGTCTTATATTTTATTCTTCATTGTAACATTTTTTTTTCCAATCTGTTCCATTTGGTCTATCACTCAACATTTTCTATTTGTTTGTAAGCATATGAAAAATGATTTTTTTTTCTTTTTGTGTGTTTTTGTGAGCATATGAAAAAAAAAATGTTAAAATGAAGCTTATTTTGTACTTCCCAAATGGACATTTTATTATAACATGGACATTCTACGGACTTGGATCATTTGTAAGTTAAACAATGAAACTGACCTTATACATGTTACTAGCATGTTTTATATATAATAATTATGTTATTGCAGTATTATCTACTAAGTAAATGTCTTTCTTAAATATGTAAGTTCCATCGAAGGAAAACACGAAGGAAAAGAAAAAGAGAAAAAGGACAAAGAGAACTAATCTGGTGAATTGATTGAAATTTAAAATTCTATTAATTTAGTTTCTAAAGTAGAAAATTAATAAACTTCAGTAAATTGTTCTATTAATTTTGTTTCTTTTCTGTAGGTTATTAGGTTATTATTTTATTTAGTGTTGTTTCAGTTTACATCCTTTTGGAAGGTAATTTACATATACCTTATTTGATATCTATTTTTAATGACTATTTGAAGGATGAACTTGTTCCTTCCAATCCTGTGAATAACAATAATACAACAATTTCATTGTGATGGGACAAAACACCTTGTATTTGATCACAAAATAGGTCACACTTATAAAGAATGGTTCATAGTTGATGCGTGATAGCTTAAAAATGTGTACATTATTAACTTTAGGTTGTGAGATGTAACCTTGGGTAGGTATAAATATATATATAATTTCATATAAGGAATGCGTTTGAATACAGATTAAAGATGACTTGGGTTATACCCACATTTGTAAACAGGTTAAAACATTGTTTGGTTTTACAGTCACTCTCTCTATTTTGAACTTAGTAGTTAATGTTAAGGGAGGGTCATGTAGTATAATGATATTAAGAAAAGTGAAATCCATGTTGTCGCCTTCCTTGACGAGAAAGAACAAACCCTAAGGGCTAGTTTAGTACGCAGGAATGGAGGTGGAAATGAATGGTCATTCCACATTTGATTCTCTTTCTCTCATTTGCTGTGCTACATTAGAAATGGAATGGTCATTCCAAGTCATTCCCTTGGAATACTCATTCCAACAAAACCATTCTACTTCTTGAGTTATGGAATGACCATTCTATTCCCACTTATTATTAAAATCATCATCTTTCTCTTCATTAATGCGTCTCTTATATATATATTTAATAGGTATATAGGTCCTTGTTTTATCACTTTTAATTTTTAATAAAGTATTAATTTTTTTTCCGTATAAAAAATTATATTAATCTTGACTAGAAGAAAAAAAATTGTATTATATCTTGATTTATAAATTTTTAACTAAATGGTTAGTTAATTTTTTTTTTCACATGGTAATTAAATTAAATTGGCCAAATGTCTGATTTTCAAAACTGATTCTATTTAATTTATATAGAAAAATATAGCATGTTGGAAGGTATTACCATTCTATTCCTATACTATTATCTATCTGCAGCCAAACATTGGAATGAGAATGGTCATTCCATTATATTCTTATTCTCATTCCATTCCAACTCAATTTCATTCCTGCATACCAAACTAGCCCTAAAAGAATGTAGAATGTTATTTAGGAAAAAAAAAAGTAGAATGTCTAGATATTATTTATGTATATGTATACAATTGGATTCAAATTGTACTTTTAGAATTGCTAGTAACAGTTTTAGAGCAAAACATACTATTGCCATAAATTTTGTATAGTCATTAACAACTGATTGGTACAAACATAAATTTTGAAATGCAAACAGGACCAACCTCAACCTCAAACTCACATTTTTCTGCTTTGACATAAGAAAATCAATTGTCCTTGAGATAGGAGTTTAGAAATGCCAATTTATAGGAAGAAAGTGAATCCCCTAACAATTCAAATAATGTCCAAGGGCTCTAATTGGTCTATAAAAGAAAAGAAAAAAAAGGAAAAGGAAAAACAAGGTAATACTATCAAAGGAAAAGAAAAAACAAGGTTTTACTCTCTGGATTAAATCTGTCATCTAAAACTTTATATAAGTAGATTATATATGATGCTAGGCATCAAAGATTATATAAGTAGTTGGAACATAGAAATCCCTAAGAACCTCCACACCCGGTAGGGGTGGTGGTTAAAGGATTGGGTTTTGTTGTGCATGTATATTATCATTGTATGCCATGTTTTCTCTCCTAAGTTCTCTAAACAATATAGGGTCCCTAGGTATGATGTTATGTTGTCTAAAAGTTCGTTCAAGTTCAAGATCACAAGGCAATAATGGTAATGATAAGGATCTCCTACCTTGCATGTGAAATTTACACTTCTAAATTATATAAAAAAATAGAATTTAAACAATTAAATGCAAGAAATTATTGGATACTATACTCACAAAGAAAAAAATATGTTCTATCTCTAACTATATGACCAAAAGTGTGCTTTCATCTAATTTGAACTCAAAATATCCTAAAAATCACATGTAAAAGCTTCTTGGAGAAGATTGGAGATGTCACGCCCCAAAATCCGGACCGCCGGGACTCCCCCGGGCTGACCCGAATCCCGAGTGTGAATCCATTCATTTAAACCCCAATGAACCTCCTCATATTACCCAATTACCGCAGAAGCTAATCATATGCATGTAATTATCTATGCGTACACTCATCATTATCCATCCCAATGAGCCCCACATCGATCCATGCATCCATGGCATTCCATTTCCACTCTTAAATCATGAAAAATCATAAAATTCTACATTTTTAAGATTTTTGAGACTTTGAGGCGCCTCAAACTTGAGTTTGAGTCGCCTGGAACTTCCAGAAGGGTCGACACCACTTAAAAGGCACTTTGAGGCACCTCAAACTCCACTTTGAGGCATCTCAAAGATTTTCAGGTGCCTCAAAGTGGACTTTGAGCCGCCTCAAACTGCGCCAGGTCCGAATTTTTGACAGCACTCCTCAACCTGACTTCAAATGCTAATATCTCACAATCCGTAAGTCCGTTTGACGTAAAATTTGGCATGGATCATCCTCAACATGTCTAATTTCTAACCCAATTTGAATCATCTAAAAATACCAACCATAACTCAAGTTATACTCAAATTAGTGGGTGTGTGTCAGATTTCCAACCCTTGCACCAAAACATGCATATCTTTCTTAATATAAATCGAAATAAGGCCCATGACCTATCAAAATGAATCTAACACAATTATATTTTCATATGCATATGTCTCATTTGCTTCTAGAACTCAAAATGGACACTTTTGGGTATGTGTCCCCCCAATGGCTACTCTAATGCCTCAATGGCCATCAAGAATATTCACATAACATGCATGTCACCTTTGAAATGTAATTCCATCTATTTTTCTCACCATCTTCACTCAACAACTCATGCATATATAAATTTCATACTCCATTTACTCATGATTAACTATACAACAAGTCATAACTCAAGAGGGAAATAGTTCTATGGTGCCATACATCTCCCACACATACACTTATCTCAAAAGGTACATATCAGTCATATGGTTTTCTAAGTTTATAGTCATTACAAGAATTCACGCATAAGGTTCAAAATGCAAAAAATTCTACCAAGACTACAACTAGTTCATTACCGTGCCACAAGTTGGCACAGATAGCCAATTGTACAAAATTAACAAGGAAAGGAGTTCTAAGACTCCGAGTCTATATCATGGATGCTCACCATCCATCACTTCCTTGCCATGTCCTGAAAATGTTAATGTAGGGGGATGAGTAAGTTCAATAGCTCAAAGTAATATATTGTGCAATCCACTCAAGTCTACATTTTATATAATTACATAAAGGAATTATCAATACACAATTTAGCTACGTGTCATGCTTCCTAGCATTCTAGTCAAAGCAATACGTACATTTTCATGGCATGCTCACCAAATACATTTGACAACCATAATTTCACAACATATCTCATTTCACGAACCATCATATCTATAACATATGATACATTCAAATTCATCCATAATTCCTCTTGCTTCACATAAGTCACATTACTTCACATAGTTCAACACAAATTCACATAGTACTCGGAATTAAACTCACACTCACACCACATACCCAAGATATGTACCAAAGTCCCACTTCTTAAAAACCCTTTGGCTATTTCAGGCTACTAACCCGTCCAGTCACCACCCACTTGCGCAAGGTAAAGGACTTTCAACCCCAAAGAGGATGTTTTCCTCTTCTATTTTCTATGAGTCATTCCCGAGTATTCATTACAAACACAAAATACTTCACATCTTTGCACATACATTTGCACATTGGATGCATTGCACTCAATACATGCCCTATATCCATTCTAGCATGTTATTCAACCATTCACAGTGCCACAAGCATACTTTCAATTCCCAAACTCAAGTTTTTCAATAAATTCACCAAAGTTCACATATACAATCTATATATCAATTTGCACAATTAAACAAATCATGCATTCAGTGACATCTATCAACCATTTTCAATTTAAAAGACATATTTCATCTATTAGATCTAACAATAAATTCACAAAATCTCACATTATCATATATAACACAATTACATCAATTTTATGCTAAAAATATGAAATTAAACTTGAAATGTAAGACACAACACACACCCCCTACCTCAATAGCTATAGTTTCAAGCTATTCTTTACTTCACTTGAAAAAAATTTACTTTCTTAAAAATTAATTCCGGATAGATCAAATTCAAGCCTTCGTCGTGTAGATCGTTTCTTCCTTCTTCGGCGAACTTAAAATCTCACCCGAAGTCCCTCTAAATTGATGAAGAAGAGAAGGAGAAGAAGTTGCTATGTTTGTGTATACATATATGATGTTCACGACTGAGGGAAGAAGAGAATAGGGCTGAGTTCTCTCCTCTTCTGTTTATAGAAAAAAGACCTACCCATAATTACAACAATACCATTACTTTTTCACTAAACCTTCCCGGACTCATTTTCGAAGTTTCGTAATTCCGATTGACACGAAATTGATTCCGTAGCGTGTCAAATATTTTATTTAAGCTATCCTCCAAATTTGAAGTCATTTCAAAACTTTTTAATTTTCTAGGCCCACGGGGCCTGCGCCCCTAGGTTGACCGGACCCGAAAAAGTCAACTTTTGCTAAACGCTCCAAAAAATTTTCTAAACCTTAGATATGTTATCCAAACATGTATTTCACATTTAAAACATATATATAATCACTTAAAGTATCAATATGACCATAAATGAAAATACAAGAAAATCGGCCATAAATGGTCACGGTTCTTATAAGGGACAAGTGACAAAGTGGCTAAAATGTCTTTGTTGATAGTTGTTTGCTGCAAGCTTTGGTGAGGCATCTTAATGGATGTTACGATGCATCTTAATTGTCATTACGATGCATCGTAATTCCTTTGCTTGAAAACTTGATTTCTTCTTGCATTGTAGCTTCAGCTTGCACGTACTCTGCTAATCCTCATTCTAAGCCTTCAATCAAATGGTCTTGAACTTGGAATGCATTCTTGAAATAATAATGGAGTCGGATTAAGCCAATTTTCAGAATAGAACCTGAAATCATGAAAAACACAAAAATATGTAAAAACTATACAATATATGCAACTATATGATTAAAATACGTAAGTAAAGGCGCAAAAGTGTAAAACATTCAACCCTTATCACTCCCACTTAAAAAGAGATTGTGCATGTGAATGAGGTAATGTGGTTAAAAAACGGATTGTGTAGCCGTTAACAATAAAAACCACTATCCTTTAGTGGAAGAAGTGGTTCACTGATGTAAGAGTGTTAAATAACCTCCATATATATATATAGTGAGTGATCAGTTTCAAATAATGATACAAAAAGTTTAAAACCCCTTATTGGTGGAGAAAACCCATTACAACCCAAGCACAAATATACATATTGTCTCTCTCTGTGCTTTGTCTTCAATTTTCTATTTTTAGGTTTCATTTGGGAAACTGAAGAAAGGCCAAATCCAATGAAGGTTGAAGAGACCCAATCAAGATAAAATCAATTAAAAATTTATTTGAAGGCTTTTTGATTTATTCTTTCACCATTACCTACCACCATTGCTACCACTACCACCACCGTCTTCCACCACCAGCACCATCGCCCTCTTCCATCACCACCTACACCCACTACAAGAAATTTGGTTTTTTTCCACGGAATATTTCGTAGCAAAAAGTCAATATTTCGTGGCAAGAACTCTTTTGCCATGAAATATTTTTGTAGCACCAACCATTGCAATATGGGGCGTCTCTTATTGTAAATTTCGACGAAATCAACTTTCGTCTCAAGTTATGGGATAATAGCGACGAAAATATTTCGTCGCAATACTTATTATTTACTACGGTAAAATTTCATAGGTAATATAATTATTTGATACGATAATATTCTGTCGCTAATTCTTATTATTTCCTACGAAATAGTATTCCGTTGGAAATACCTTACTATTTGCTACGAAATTCCTTTCATCGCAAATTAGTAATTACTACGAATTAAAACGTCAAAAATTAGTAATTACTACGGAAAAAAACCGTAGCAAATTATAATTATTTTTTAAATAAAAAATAAAAATTAATGATTATACAAATTTATATAATCAGTATTTTATATTTTTTTTCCTTTTTTTTAACAAGTACCGCTAATATCAAGAAAGCTCATTATATATATATATATATATAACATTTCTTGTTATTTAGTTTTCAAATATAAGGTATAAATGTGTACAATTTGTACTCTTTTTCCCCAGTTCTTATCAATTAATCAAATATTGAATCTTTTTTTTTATATTCAAAAGCAAGTTATATATGCACCATTAAAGAAAAATGTAGGGTTATAGTCTGTTATATTTTGTGTTGATTCTTTACTTTGGATTTGCATTATTTCACCCGGCCCTTGTAAAGGAAGCATGGGACCTGAATCACTACAACATATTTATTTTGTAAAGTCAATTTCATAGGCAAATGTAAACATAGAAATTCAAGTCCAAAGAATAGTTTGGTGGGTCAAGTCTTAGCCCACCAACTATCGTAATTTCAAAGTTCTTTTTATAAAATTCACAAAAGCTGGAAAAAAAAAAAACTGCTGGCAGTACATAACCTGATAAATAAAAAAAAAAAATCAACTTTTACCGGCAGTTTTCGTTAACTGCCGGTAAAAGCAACGTTTTACTAGCGGTTCATCAAAAGCTGCCGGTAAAAACTTAATTCCGGCGGCTGCAAAAAAACTGCCGGTAATTACCGGCAGTTTAGCAAAACCGCCAGTAATTCTTTACCGGCGGAACATTTTTCGGCAGATTTTTTAATCGCCGGTGAACCGCCGGTAAAAATTTTTCCGGCGATTTTAAAGACATTTTCCGGCGGTTTAAAGCCCCGGTGATATAAAAAAGTCTTGTAGTGAATGCAGATATGATTTTTCCAATAGAAATAAGTATATATATGTATGTGTTGGAAAATAAGTATGTTTTGATGTAGACCCACATTGTAGTTCCAAATCCAAAGAAAATTAAAGGTCTCTCTCCAAGCAATAACATTTACTGATTCACTTACCAAAAAAAAAGCACATTTACTGATTTTACATCTACAATCAAACCTCAATTGTACCTCATGGTCCCATTTATTTGAACCTATAAAACGCCAATTACCCCAATAGGACCCTCTCTTTTCACCCTTAAGAGCAACACACACCATATACACCAAAAACATGATATATCATATCCCCAAAGTTGGAATATACTGGTATTAGTTTTTTTTAACAATGTATCATCAAACTCAGCATACCAAAGCCCCCTAATTTTTTCTTCAAAATTTTGATAATCGGTAGAGAGATGGTTTATGAAAATTAATATATATATATATATATTGGACTTCTATCAAACAAATAGAAGAGAACATATGCTTGACAAAACAATTCTAATAAACATCATTCTTCATCTCTTATTCCAAATTCAAAAAACCCACTAACATAGAAGTAAGATGCATCACCGTGACCACTCAAAAAACCCACTAATTTGTGTTTGCTCAAATTACTACTCACATATATGTATATTGCACATATATTCATACAGTAGGAGAAAGCTAACATGTGGATTAAATATCAAGGGTTGTGACTGGTAGGCCCTAGGGCTATGAGGAGGGGACTGAACCATGGACTCTGGAAATGGGCCATGCGCATGTGTCCTAAGTCACAACTACCCAATTTTGTCGATCTGGTCCTCCACACTGCCAACCGAAGCCTTCCTCTTCACCCCAAGTCGTGCACCACCGTGACCACTACCACCTGCACACCCATCAACCGTCAGACATGGAGAAGTCCCAGCTCCACCGTCGCGCTCCTCCCTCTCTAACTTTCTCTCTCTCTCTCTAAAACTCCCAATTTTCCTCTCCTATTTTCTTTCTTCCTTTTTCTCTTACTTTTCTTCTTTTCTTTCTTTTCTCTTCTTCAGCCAACCATCACATCATCTCTTTTAAATTTTGAATCTATTTTTCACGGATTTTATTTTTCGTATCAAATATCTTACTATTTACTACGAAATTGAATCTGTAGTAATAAGTATTTTACTCTGAATTTAATTTTTCGTAGCAAATACCTTACTATTTAATACCAAATTAGCTCCGTAGCAAATAATACATGCTATTTACTATGAAATTAGTTCCGTAGTAAATAACATATTATTTGCGACGACATAAGTTTAGTCGAAAAAGGGTATTTACTACGAAATTAAGTTTTCATAGTAAATAATATATTATTTGCTACGAAATAAATTTCGTCGAAAAAGGATATTTACTACGAAATCAAGTTTCCGTGAAAAATAACTTAATATTTACTACGAAATTTTTTCAGTGGTAAATACAAAGGGGTATTTTTTACGAATTTTATTTTCCGTAGCAAATGCCTTACTATTTACAACGAAATTGAAACCGTAGTAAATGGTCCATGAAAAAAAACCTATTTTCTTGTAGTGACCGTTGTCGCCTTCCACCACTGCCACATCTATTGCCTTTCACCACCGTTGCCGCCTTCCAGCAACACCATCGCTACTTCCCTCCACCACCACTGCCATTACCTTCCACCACCACCATCGCCTTCCATCACCACCACTTATCGCTTTCCACCATCGCCACCTCCTTCCAACATTGCCACCGTTTTCTCCATCGTCCCCTTCAACCACCACCATCACTGCTGCCGCCTTCCACAACCACCACCATTTCTTTTTAAAAAATTTATAAAAAAATGTTATTTTGTTAGTTTAATTTATTTGTCACTAAGAAGGGTATTTTGAAAAATTCAATTTAAAATTCACTCTATTTTAAGTCTTTAATTGGTTCAATCAAACACTAGAATGATAATGATCATTCCATTTATACATCATTTAATATTTGCAATCAAACAATATAATTATATAATGAGAATAACCATTACATTCAATTCTCATTCTTATTTTCATTCTATTTCTACGTACCAAACATAACATCATTCTTTTCTTATGTGACATATCGTATACATGACTGACACGTATACGCATATGTAGGACATGGTCAAACACGAGTTGGACAAAGTGTCTTACAATTTTAATATTTTTCTTGGTTAGAGTACAGTATAATTACTTTTTCTAAAAAAATTTGCCGGTGTAATTTGAGCAAACATTAAGAAAAGTCGGTGTATTTTACTAAAACAATAAATAATTCAACTCCTAAAAAAGTTAGGTAGTGATAAACTACCACTAAAAATTACAAAAAACTTGAAATGAAGAAATTAGACTACTCACAAAAATATAAAAGCAAATTGAACCCAACTCTAAACAAAAATCACATGAAATTAGAGAAGTGTCAAGAACAACTCAAGTCATTGAACTTGAAACGGTCTAATTTCGTGTCCCAGAAGAACTCTATATTGTAGACAAATGGGCCACATTGTAAAACTCATCACAAACTTTCGGTGCATATTTGACAGGACTCGTAGCTTATGAATTGAAAGTAAAGGACCTTAAGGTCAGTAAAAGTTTGGACTACTATTTTTTTTTATAATTTTTTATTAAGATTTTGACGATTCCACTGAGTCCATAAAATCTAAACTAGTCCAAATAAGTCACTTGTTCTAGATAAGTCACTTATTCTACATCAATTTATATTATTTTATGTTAACAATTAATCCATCTGATGAAAGGTTGAAACGATGTGACAAACGTTGAAATAAGGAGTACACGTATGTGCACGGTATTGTTAACAGGGGTGATAAAATTAGACACAGACATGCATTAAGTCATTTAATAAATAAGTCAATACGAATACGATATACAAAAATTAAATTGAATTTAAATTTAAATTATTAACACGATTACGACATAATTTATTCATATACATTATAATTTTATACAAAAAAATATATATATATAGTTATATATATTTTAATTATTTGTAATCTATTTATTTGTTTATAGAAGTAATGTAGTCATAAAATGTAAGGATGAGATTGTTATGATTTTTTTTTTTTTGTTGAATCACATTAGTATGTTTTTGATTTCATATATAAATACAAAATTTATAATATAGTTTGATTTTATGATTTATGTACTGATATGTACTTTATTTTTTATATGATCTTCAGAGAGATTTTTAGGAGTGAAATAACTAATATGATATAAGTTAAACGGATTAAAAATGTTATTAAACAAGTCGTGTTATTATTATTAAACGGGTTGGGTTAGTGTTGAGGGTCTTTGACACGATTATTAAATGGGTCGAGTTAGAGTTGAGTTGTTTAGTAAAATTCTTATAGATCAACACGGCACAGAAATACGAATTGCTACCCCTAATTATTATTGGCACGAGATCATGGTCTTGGGATTAACTAATAATCTCTCTAAAAAAGAAATTATTAGGTAACTAATAGTAACATACTACCATAACAAGTGTTGAAATAAAATAAAATATATATACGTATGTGTGACACTGACCAAAAATCATAATTTCAAAACTATATAATAATCTCACTTAAAAAGACATAATTTTGGAAGTATCAAATAATCTCTTGAAGAGTCTTGCGGTGGTGTCGTACATGTGATTTTGACACGAACACGTGTGTAACATAGTTCACATTTAGGGCTGGACTGCGGATGACATGTGTAAAAGGATGACGAAGAAAAAAAAAAAAAATATATATATATATATATATATATATATATTTGGGGAAACATGTCTTGTGATTTTTAACATTGGGACTGCGCTATCAACAGTAGTGGTCCTCCACACCAAGTCATGCTAATTTTAGTAAACTTCAGCTTGAAATGGGCCTGTTCATAGTACCGCTTATAAGGTCATATCATGCTTTACCATATAAGTATAAATTACAGTGCTTAAATGTCAGTCTTGATGTGGATGTAGATTTCAAAGAATCAAAGACCTCTATCTCTGTATTCAGATTTTTTTATTTTATTTTATTTTTAAGAGAAAACTCGGTTAACTCCATTTAAATCCAAGTGGAGATAATTGGGTTTTCTGTGTAAAAATAAATAAAAATAAAAATACATTTTGAGCCAAAATTATCACAAGCAAAAAAAGAAAAAAAAGAGAGAAACATAGCCAAACTTCAGTTAAAATAGTAGTAATAGTTTGTTATGTTATATATATATAATTATTTGTAATGTTGAAAGATTATTACAAATACAAACAAGCTCAAATCAAGAGTTACACTTTATGAATAAAGTTTGGATTATAATAGTATGTTTGTATTGCTTTCAAAAGTTTAAAAATATTTTTATTTTAAAATTGTGTTTAGATATATTTGGTAATCATTAGAAACGCTTTTAATAGTTATCAATTTTAACTCAATAAAACTTTTGAATGAAGCTACAATTTATAGTTTTTAAAACTAGGTTTAGAGCAGAAGTTTTATATATTAGACAGCTATTTTTCTTTAGACATTTTTTTTTATTGTTTTAAAGACAATTTCATCCATTTTTTTATAAAATCTTTATTATAAAATATAGGAACATTATGAGAAGGCTTGTAATCCAATGATAAAATCTCCCCATCCTCAAAGAGTGTGTCAGTCTCTTAATTAGAAAATATATAAGGATTGATGGTTTTTCGCTTACTTGCTTACTGAGGAAGAAAGGCGACCAGATTGCACTACGAAGGAAATAAAATACTTGTTGAGTATTTTGGTTTTTCCAGCAACCTTTCTGTAAGGGTGGTAACGTTAGCCAAAGTTTGCAGTAGTTGGACGTGTTGTCGCAATCATAAGCCTGAAATGTTCCGCATCAGATCATTGACAGAGTGAAGAGATATGTGAGACTAAGATAGAGTCTATTGTACTTTGCTTCATCATAGTGAATTGGTTTCTTGAGGCGTGCCGCTTCCCTCCATAGTTTTTCCGTCTTGGGTTTTCACGTATATTTGGTGCATTCTTTTCTTTACTTGCACTTTAATTTATTTACTTACTTTAATTGTTTGATTAATTGAACTTAAAATTGAATTAATTAAAAATTAAGCAAACTAGCAAGTGATCCTATTCACCCCCTCTAGGTTCTAAAATACTTTTCGCAACCGCTTCTGCACCGCCCAACTCACACTTTCCACCACCACCGCCATTACCTTCCACCACCACCATCGCCTTCCGTCACCACCACTTACACCACTACCACTTTCCACCATCGCCATCGCCTTCCACCACTGCCACAGTTTTCCTCCATCGTCCCCTTCAACCACCACCACCACTACTGCAGCCTTCCACAACCATCGCCATTTCTTTTAAAAAAAATTATAGAAGAATGTTATTTTGTTAGTTTAATTTATTGCACTAAGAAGGGTATTTTGAAAAATTCAATTTGAAATCCACTCTATTTTAGGTCTTTAATTGGTTCAATCAAACACTAGAATGGTAATGATCATTCCATTCATACGTCATTTAATATTTGCAACCAAACAGTATAATCATATAATGAGAATAACCATTGCATTCAATTCTCATTCTCATTCTCATTTTTATTCTCATTTTATTTCTGCATACCAAACATAGCATCATTCTTTTCCTATGTGACATGTTGTATACGTGATATACGCATGTGTAGGACATGGTCAAACACGAGTTTGACAAAGTGTTTACAATTTGAATATTTTTCTTGGTTGAAGTATAGTATAATTACTTTTTCTAAAATTTTTTGCCAATGTAATTTGAGCATACATTAAGAAAGTCAATGTATTTTATTAAAAAAATAAATGATTTAACTCCTAAAAAAGTTAGCTAGTGATTACTACCACTAAAAATTATAAAAAACTTGAAATCACGAAATTAGACAACTCACAAAAATATAAAAGCAAATTGAACCCAACTCTAAACAAAAACCACATGAAATTAGAAAAGTGTCGAGAACAACTCCAGTTCTTGAACTTGAAACGGTCCAATTTCGTGTCCCAAAAGAACTCTATATAGTAGACAAATGGGCCACATTGTAATAAACTAGTCCAAATAAGTCACTTATTCTACATCAATTTATATTATTTTATTCTAGCAATTAATCCACCTGATGAAAGGTTGAAACGATGTGAAGTTTCAGTAAAATGTATTTCATGTTGCAAGTGGGTTCATTTTGGATAACCCACGTGGGATGAACAAAGTCTATCCAAATATAAGATTTTTTCCACCTCCTCCCTCTGCCTATATATATAAGGCAACTATCATATGTAATTGTGAGATTTTCTTTTGAAAGATATATATAGCAACAGCAGCTTCTCCTCTTTTGCTCTCTCTCTCTCTCTCGAATCTCAGTCTCTCCTTCTCTCTTTATTCTCAATCTCTTCTTCTCTCTTTCTTCTCACTCTCACTGTATAATAGTATATATTTATACTATTGTTTAGTTATATAGTTATTAGATTATACTTTTACAATACGTTATCAGCGCGAGGTTCTGATCACCCGAGAAGACAAGTAGAAGCACAAGGTCCTGACTAACGGAGAAGACAATTTCATTTTTCACTTTCAAGTAAAAGGTACGAAAATTATTTTATGTCATTTCAATAGATAAATATATCTATACATATATCTATATATATATATAGATAAATATATAATATATCTTTTGGTGTATATGTGTATATATATATACCCATACATATAATCTATATATTTATATAGATATATCTATATATACATATAAATATATAATATATATGTATATATAAAGTCCTTCCCGATTGCGAAGTGACATGTTCATATTTATATTATTTTATTCTGTCAATATACCTACATATATATGTATATATAAAGTCCTTCCCGATTGCAAAGTAACATGTTCATATTTATATTATTTTATTCTGTCAATATACTTACATATATATGTATATATAAAGTCCTTCCCGATTGCGAAGTGACATGTTCATATTTATACTATTCTGTCAATATAGTATACATATAAAATTCCGAGTATCTTACAATATAAGACTCGTCCACACTATGAAAAATTTGAAGGATATGTTCGAATCAAAGAACTATAAATCTGCCAAGAGCTCGAGACAACTGTTCAAAATTGAAGTTGTCTGATTATAAATCGGTAATAGAATATTATTCAGCTCTATTCCGAATTAGCTCCCAAATGAATTTATGTGGAGAGCCTAAAAATGATGTGGATATGTTAGAAAAAACATTTACCACATTTCATTCCTCGAACTAGCTCCTCTAGCAGCAGTATCGAGAGAGATATTTTATAAGATATTCTGAGTTGATATCTTGCTTATTAGTAGCTGAACAAAATAATGAGCTCTTATTTGAAAACCACATATCCCGTCCGACCGGATCAGCTTCATTAAGCATCCTTTAATGGTCGTGGACGTGGACGTGGCCACGACAGAAATAATAATTATGGTGGTTATCCTTCATTTGAGTTTCCTAGTAGGAACTACACACCATATTATCATGAAGGAAATGCAAGTGGGGCAAAATAAGAAAAATTGGAAGGTATGCCGATGCAACCTCCAAACAATATGAAAATGCTTGTTTTCGCTGTGGTATGAAAGGGCATTGGTCACAGACCTGCCGAAACGCCCAAACACTTCATTGAACTATATCAAGCTTCAAATCAAAGGAACAGGGAAGGAAAAAGAGATTGAAACAAATGCTATCAAAAATTATGAACCGATAGCCATCAATCATCTTGATATTTCAGATATCTATAAAGACCTCCCTGAAATAAATAAATCAGTTGACTGATGATGAAAATGTTCACATCAATTTGATATCATTTTCTTTGGTTTTTATTAGTATATTATTACAAGTTTTGTTTGTAATTATACTTTTATTAATGTAATAAAGTTTGTTTATTTTTAGAAAATGAATTTGATCAATGCATTACCCACATCCAAGATAAATGATGAAGATATATGTTTGGTAGACAGTGTCACGACACATACTATCCTGAGAGATAGAAAATATTTTTCCTATATAACATTAGCTGAAGCTAATGTTAATACCATATCAGGGTCCATAGATCTGATTGATGGTTCTGGAAGGGCTAATATTGTGTTACCATGTGGAACACAATTGCATATTGATGATACTCTCTACTCAGCCAGATCCAAGAGAAATCTGGTGAGTTTTAAAGATATACGTCATAACGGATATCATATTGAGACAATAAATAAAGGGAGTATGGAATATCTATGCATTACATCAACTATTTCATGCCGGAAGCATGTTTTAGAAAAACTCCCTACTTTCTCTTCTAGGTTATATTTTATGAAAATAAGAGCAATTGAATCACATGTAGTGATGCACCAGAAGTGCTATGACCCAAAAAATTTTATATTATGGCATAATCGCCTTGGTCATCCTGGGTCAATAATGATGCGCCGAATTATTGAAAATTCAAATGGGCATCCATTAAAGAATCAGAAAATTCTTTTAACAAGTGATTATACATGCACTGCATGCTCACAAGGAAAGTTGATTGTGAGGCCATCTCCTTTAAAAGTTGTTGTTGAATCCCCTGATTTCTTACAAAGGATCCACGTAGATATATGTGGACCTATTCACCCATCATGTGGACCTTTTCGTTATTTTATGGTTTTAATTGATGCCTCAACTAGATGGTCCCATGTTTGTTTTCTTTCTACTCGAAATGTAGCATTTGCTAGACTTTTGGCCCAAACAATTCGTTTAAGAGCACAATTCCCAGATTATCCAATCAAAGCAATTCGTCTTGATAATGCCGGAGAATTTACATCTAAAACGTTCAATGACTATTGCATGTCTATTGGCACTGATGTTGAACACCCTGTTGCACACACTCATACTCAAAATGGTCTAGCAGAGTCTTTTATAAAACATCTTCAATTGATTGCCAGACCATTACTTATGAAAACAAAACTCCCTGTGTCAGCCTGGGGACATGCCATATTGCATGCAGCATCATTAGTTCGTATTAGACCAACTGTTTATCATAGTTTTTCACCTCTACAACTTATGGTTGGTCAACAACCAAATATCTCTCATTTACGAGTTTTTGATTGTTCTGTCTTTGTGCCTATTGCACCACCACAACGAACAAAAATGGGCTCTCAACGTAGACTTGGAATTTATGTAGGTTTTGACTCTCCATCTATCATTAGATATCTTGAACCTATGACAGGAGATTTATTTAAAGCAAGATTTGCTGATTATCATTTTGATGAGGTGGTATTCCCACCATTAGGGGGAGAAATGACATAGCCTGAACAACAACATGAGATCACTTGGAATGCTACGGCATTATCACATTTTGATCCCCCTACAAGTCAAAGAGAACTTGAAGTTAAAAGAATCATTCATTTGCAAAGTATTGCAAATTAATTGCCAGATGCATTTACTGATACAAGTAAAGTGATACAATCTCATATCCCTGTTGCCAATTTCCCAGCACGAATAGATGTCTCTGTTGGACAGTCTATAAGTATTGCAACAGATGCATCTAAAACACGCCTGAAGCGTGGGAGACCCATTGGTGCAAAAGATATTGTTCCTCGAAAAAGGGAAGTACAAGAGAAAGTAGATAAAGAAGATGGCACTCCTGAGGAGGCCATACTTACAAAGGGAGCAATAATAGCCCCTGAAGAAATGATAGCCCTTGATGAGGCACAAAAAGAGGTAGTCGTACCTGAAAATGATGAGATCTCAATAAATTATGCAAAGAGATGGAATAGAAATGATGTTCTTGTCGACAACATATTCTCTTTTGCAGTTGCTCTTGATATTGCAAGAGATAATGAGGATCCAGAACCTCAATACGTTGACGAATGTCGACGTAGAAATGATTGGCCAAAATGAAAAGAGGCAATACAGGCAGAATTAACTTCACTAGCAAAACGTGAAGTATTTGGATCAATAATCCAGACACCTGAAGGTGTTAAGCCTGTAGGGTACAAATGGGTATTTGTACGGAAAAGAAATGAGAAAAATGAAATTATGAGATACAAAGCCCGCTTAGTGGCACAAGGTTTCTCACAGAGGCCTGGTATTGATTATGAGGAGACATATTCTCCGGTAATGGATGCAATTACATTCCAATTCCTGATTAATTTGGCAGTCACAGAAAGGCTGAATATGTATCTAATGGACTTGGTTACAGCATATTTATATGGATCACTTGATAGTGATATTTATATGAAAATCCCTGAAGGATTTCAAATGCCTGAAGCAATCGTTTCAAAACCACGGTCGATGTATTCAATTAAGTTACAACGATCGTTGTACGGATTAAAGCAGTTTGGACGCATGTGGTACAATCGCCTTAGCGAGTACTTAATCAAAGAAGGATATGTAAATAATCCAATCTGTCCATGCGTTTTCATTAAAAAATTAGGATCTGGATTTGCAATTATAGCAGTATATGTTGATGATTTAAACCTTGTGGGAACCCCTGATGAGCTCACCGCGACTGCTGATTATTTAAAGAAAGAATTCGAAATGAAAGAGTTTGGAAAAACGAGATTTTGCATCGGATTACAAATTGAGCATTTACCAAGCGAAATTCTTATCCATCAGTCAACATATACAGAAAAAGTTCTCAAGCGATTTTATATGGATAAAGCTCATCCATTAAGTTCTCCAATGGTCGTCCGATCGCTTGATGTGAAGAAAGATCCATTTCGTCCTCGAGAAGATAATGAAGAATTGCTTGGTCCAGAAATTCCATATCTGAGTGCTATTGGTGCACTGATGTACCTTACAAATTGCACAAGACTGGACATAGCTTTTCCAGTCAACTTACTGGCACGGTACAGTTCTGCACCAACCCGCAGACATTGGAATGGTGTCAAGCATATAATGAGATATCTTCGTGGGACCACTGATATGGGATTGTTTTATTCAAATAAATCAAAATCCCAGTTAGTTGGATATGCAGATGCAGGTTATCTTTCTGATCCACATAAAGCTCGATCACAAACAGGATATGTCTTTACTTGTGGTGACACTGCTATATCATGGAGATCCATGAAACAGACAATGACAACAACCTCTTCAAATCATTCTGAAATACTCGCAATTCATGAAGCGAGCCGAGAGTGTGTCTGGATAAGATCTATGATACAGCATATTCAAGAAAATTGTGGACTCTCCTCAATAAATAATATCCCAACGATATTATACGAAGATAATGCTGCATGTCTTGCTCAAATCAAAGGAGGCTATATCAAAGGAGACAGAACCAAGCACATCTCACCAAAATTCTTTTATACTCACGAGCTTAAGAAAAATGGTGATATTGATGTCCAACAAATTCGTTCGTGTGATAATTTGGCAGACCTGTTCACTAAAGCTCTGCCTACTACGACATTCAAGAAATTGGTTCACAATATTGGGATGCGGCAACTCAAAGATTTTTCATGCTGATGAGGGGGAGAATTTGTTTGAAAAGGTATTAGCATACTGCACTCTTTTTCCTTCAATCAGGTTTTATCCCACTGAGTTTTCCTGACAAGGTTTTAATGAGGCAGTTCTTGTTTATGCAATACCATTTTCAGGTGCACAAGAATCTTGTTCTTTTTATAATGTCATGAACCCAAGGGGGAGTGTTGCAAGTGGATTCAGTTTGGATAACCCACGTGGGATGAACAAAGTCTATCCAAATATAAGATTTTTTCCACCTCCTTCCTCTGCCTATATATATAAGGCAACTATCATATGTAATTGTGAGATTTTCTTTTGAAAGATATATATAGCAACAACAGCTTCTCCTCTTTTGCTCTCTCTCTCTCTCTCTCTCTCTCGGATCTCAGTCTCTCCTTCTCTCTTTATTCTCAATCTCTTCTTCTCTCTTTCTTCTCACTCTCTTTCTCTCTCACTGTATAATAGTATATATTTATACTATTGTTTAGTTATATAGTTATTAGATTATACTTTTACAACATTTCAGTCTTTTTCTAAAAAGTAGGACAACGTTGGAAGGGCTACACATATTACACATTATTAATAGGGATAACAAAATTAGACACAACATAAATTAGGTGTATTTAAATTTGATGTAAACAAACACGTTTAATAAATGAGTTGACACGAACAAAACACATAGAAATTGAGTTAGATTTGAGTTTAAGTCGTTGACACAATTACAACATGATTTATTCATATATTATGATTTTATACAAAATTATATATTTATAGTTATATATATTGCAACTATTTGTAATCTATTTATTTGTTTATAGGACTAATGTTGCCATAAAATGTAAGGATGAGATTGTTATGGTATCTTTTCAGTTGTTGAATCACATTAGTATATTTTTGAGTTTATATATAGATACAAAATTTATAATATAATTTAATTTTAGGATTTATGTATTGATATGTAATTTATTATTTATATGATCTTCCGAGAGATTTTTAAGGGTGGATAAACTAATATGATATAAGTTAAACGGATTAAAAATGTTATTAAATAAGTCGTGTCATTATTATTAAACAGATTGGGTTAGTATTGAGGGTCTCTTACACGATTATTAAATGGATCGGGTGAGAGTTGAGTTGTTTAGTATAATGTTTATAAATCGACAAGACATGAATACGACACAAAAACACAAATTATCACCCCTAATTGTTATTGACACGAGATCATGGTCCTGTGATTAACTAATAATCTCTCTAAGAAAGAAATTATTAGATAGTCACAGATCCACTTGTCTGAAAGTAATAATAGCACACCACCATGACAAGTATGAAATAGAAAAACAAAACACATACATACATGTGACACGTTGCTATTGACCAGGATACCTAATAATTTCTCTTAAAGGCATAATTTCGAAACTACCTAATAGTTTTTTGAAAGGTGTTGTGGTGGTGTCGCATTGACACCGTCAGGTGTGTAAGATAGTTAACATTTAGGGCTGGACTATCGATGATATGTGTGAAAAAAAACCTTTTTTTTTGGGAGAGAACATGTCTTGTGATTTTTAACATTGGGACTGCGCTATCAATGGTAGTGGTCCTCCACACCAAGTCATGCTAATTTTAGCAAACTTTAGCTTGAAATGGGCCTGTTCATAGTACCGCTTATAAGGTCACATTATGCTTTACCATATAAGTATAAATTACAGTGCTTAAATGTCAGTCTTGATGTGGATGTAGATTTCAAATCAAAGACCTCTATCTCTGTATTCAGATTTTTTTATTTTATTTTATTTTTTTTAAGAGAAAACTCGGTTAACTCCATTAAACCCAAGTGGAGATAATTGGGTTTTCTCTGTAAAAACAAAAATGAAAAATACATTTTGAGCCAAAATTATTACAAGCAAAAAGAAAAAAAAAAAGAAAGAAGGAGAGAGAAACATAGGCCAAACTTCAGTTAAAATAGTAGTAATAGTTTGTTATGTTATATATATATATATAATTATTTGTAATGTTGAAAGATTATTACAAATACAAACAAGCTCAAATCAAGAGTTACACTTTATGAATAAAGTTTGAATTATAATAGTATGTTTGTATTGCTTTTCAAAAGTTTAAAAGTATTTTTATTTTAAAATTTGTGTTCAGATATATTTGGTAATTATTAAAAGTGCTTTTAATAGTTATCGATTTTAACTCAATAAAACTTTTGAATGAAGCTACAATTTATAGCTTTTAAAACTAAGTTTAGAGTAGAAGTTTTATATATTAGACAACTATTTTTCTTTAGACATTTTTTTTTATTGTTTTAAAGACAATTTCATCCATTTTTTTTATAAAGTTTTTATTATAAAATATAGGAACATTGCGAGAAGACTTGTAATCCAATGATAAAATCTTCCCATTCTCAAAGAGTGTGTCAGTCTCTTAATTAGAATATATATATATATATATATATATATATATATTAAATTGAGTTATTATCAAATAATTAATTTTTTTTTTCAAAAGCGCTTCTTTCAGTTTAAAGGCAGTTTCCAACGGACTCTAAAAATATAATAAATAGAGTTACTACCAAACACTTAAAATTTTATTTTACCAAAAGCAATTTTTTGAACACTTCTTTCAATTTAATATCAACCTCAAACAGACTCTTAGTTGATAAATATACTTGTTTTTGAAGTAATAATAAACTTTTTGTTTCCCTAAATAAATTCTAACATTTTATCATACTAGAAAATTTATTGCAAGACTTGTTAAATGTATATCGTAAAGTATCTCATGGGTAAGACTGTAAGAGTGTATGAGATGTTTACAAATTTAAAAAAATATGTAATTTTAAATACGATTATACGAGATTCGTTTTGAAAGTACTATCAGTACAACGTAAACTGTATTTCTAACAATACTTATATTGTGTGTGTATATATATATATATACACACATATTCACGTATATCTCTAACCTCTGTGTCCAAACAGTTCAAATCCGCGACGGCGATCAAGACATCTTCTCTGCTTCTTCCTTAAGCAATTTCCCGCTATCACATCAACCGTACGAAACTGTGAGAGAAAAAGTTGCAGAGAAAAAGGCCTAAGCAAATAGGAGTAGCTAAGTAACAATAATCCTTCATTTTCACTTCCCCATTACCACTGACTCTGGGTCGTGATAGAGAGAGAGAGAGAGGGGTTATAGAAGCTCCATATCTCTCTAACTTCACCAACAAAGCTTCCCTAAAACAAAAAATGCAGGACCCGAGCGACCACCGCCGGAACCACCGTGACGCAAGCGAGCTCGGCGGCGCTAAAAACCTTCGGCCACCCATCACACTCTACTCAGGCCAAGTCCGCCTCCGCCTGCTCTGCCACGTGAAAACTATCGGCGGAGTCATCGGGAGCTCTGGGAAAATCATCAAACAGTTGGAACGCAAAACCGGAGCGAAAATTCTAGTTGAAGGTTCTATACCCAGTTGCCACGAGCGTGTAATCAACATCATCGGCTATCCAGATATTTACAGGAAGATCACACTAGAAGAGGAGTGCGACGTATCGCAGGCTCAGGAGGCTCTGGTTAGGGTTTTCGAGAGGGTTTTGGAGGTGGATGGGGCCAAAGAAGGACTCATTAGTTGCAGATTGGTTGCGGCGTCGGATCAGATTGGTGCGGTTATGGGGAGAGGAGGGAGCATTGTGGGTCAGATTCGGAGACATACTGGCGCCAAAATATGGGTTCTTCCCACGGAGCAGCTTCCGGCTTGTGTGTCTGCGGCCGATCAGTTGATTCAGGTGAGACTTTGAGTTTAGTTTGTTTAAGCTCTGTTTGGTTGTTGGAAAAATATGATCATCAGTAATATGCATTAGAAAGTAAAGAGAATAAACAAAATGGTTACTGGGTTTTTTTTTTGTTTTTTTCTATAAACAAATTTTATCATATTCTTTCTGATTTTTTGTTGTAGCCAATAGAACAAATGGTTAGTAAAGTTTTCCGGTTTCCATCTTTAAGCATTTTCATGTACATTTTCTCATTCCTTTGCAGGATGCAAACAAACAGTGAAGTTTAATTTGTTATTTAGTACATGTTCTTCAGCAGTTTATAATAAGTGTCATCTGTAGCCTTTTTGGTTATTTTCTTTCTTTCCTTATTGGCATGTTGATTATCTTCTGGAATCTGGAGTGATTCATTTTCTAAATGGTTGCTACTAGTGTAGTTGTTCATATGGTGAATAAAGATCATCCATTCCCAGCTTGCCAATAATCTGATGAAACATAATGCTGTTGAGCCCCTTTGTGATAAAATCCACTAACTGACCTCCTGTGGGGACATATGGAGTACAAATTAATCCACTTTTCAGCTTTTCCTTGATAAAGTGTCTGTCTATCTCAATTTGTTTAGTTCGATCATGTTGCACTGGATTATATGCAATGCTAATAGCTGACTTATTGTCGCAATAGAGCCTCATAGGCCCACTCTATTTAATCTTCAGATCTCCCAAAATAATTCTCAACCATAACAGTTCACAAACTCCCTGCGCCATTGCCCTGAACTCAGCTTTTGCACTCGACCAAGCTACCACATTTTGTTTCTTGCTTCGCCATGTTATCAAATTACCTTCGAGAAAGGTACAATAACCAGAGGTAGACCTCTGATCTATAGGAGACCTGCATAATCAGCATTGGTGTAAGCTTCAAGAACAAGTTCTAAATTCCTTTTGAACATTATTCCTTTTCTAGGATGAGTCTTTAAGTAACGAAGCACTTTATAAGCAGCTTGTAGATGAATCTCCTTAGGATCATGCATGAATTGACTGATGACACTCACAGAGTATGCTATATCTGGTTGCGTGTGGGAAAGATAGATAAGCTTTCCTACTAATCTTTGGTACATCTCTCTATCTACTGATTGATCTCCTGCAGCTTCTCCAAGTTTATGATTCTGCTCAATTGGTGTTGCAATGGGTTTGCTTGCTAGCATCCTTGTCTCCTTGAGAAGATCAGTGACATACTTTTGCTGAGAAATAAAGATTCCTTCTTTAGAATGAGCTACCTCAATTCCCAAAAAATATTTCAATCTCCCCAAATCCTTTATCTCAAATTCCCTGATCAGACACTGTTTTAAAGCTCGCTTTTCTTCCTCATCATTCTTAGTCACAATTATGTCATCAACATAAACTATCAAGGCTGTGACTCCCATTGAGGCTGAATGTTTAATGAAGAGTGTATGATTCCCCTGACTCTGCTTGTATCCTGTAGCTAACATCACCTTAGCAAATCTTCCAAACTAGGCACGTGGAGATTGCTTCAAGCCATACAAAGCTTTTCTTAGCCGACACACATTACTCTTCTCAACCCCACCAAATCCTGGTGGAATGCTCATGTAGATTTCCTCTTCCAAGTCACCATGAAGGAAAGCATTTTTTACATCATACTGCTGTAGTTCCCAATTAAAGCTGGCGGCTAATGACAACAATATCCTCACAGTGTTCATTTTTGCCACCGGAGCAAAGGTCTCTCGGTAATCTACTCCATATGTCTGAGTGTACCCCTTAACAACAAGCCTTGCTTCGTAGCGTTCTAAGGATCCATCAACCCTATACTTCAAGGAGAAAACCCACTTACAACCTACTTCCTTCTTTCCTTTTGGTAGATCAACTAACTAACACGTCCCATTTTTCTCCAATGCATCCATTTCAACCCTCATAGCTTTCCTCCATTCCTTTTTAGATAACGTCTCAGATAAAGTGCTTGGGATAGGAATTTCATTTAGGCTTGTGAGAAAACTCTTATGGGCTGATGAGAATTTTCGAAAGGATACAAAATGAAATAAAGGGTATAGTGGACGTTTAGTGCACTCTCGGGTCGCTTTCCTTACAGCTATGGGTAGATCCAGATTGGTTATCTGTGTTTCAGGTAACTGGTGAGTAATAGACGAAGCGGGTCTTGCTACTGTTACCTCATTCTCAGGGGTTAGAGTGGTGACTTGAACTTGCCTCAGATCCAGAGTTGTACCTTGCTTCCTTGCGTACACCTGCTCATTCCAAAACTGATCAAAGACTCTATTATCCTTTACTGGAGACTCAGATGAAATAGGAACAAATGACTTAGACTTGGGTGAACTAGATAACGAAGGAGAAGAAGCTGGAGTAGGTGACTCTTACTGGGATGGAAATAATGAAGATGACTTAGGTGGAGTTTCAGGTGAGGAAGATGGTAAATCAGGATGGGACAAGTCAAAGTCCTTATCTTCCATGATAGTCTCCCCCTGAAGATAAGGCTTAGTAAAAAATGGTTTCCCTTCTACAAATGTGACATCAGCTAAGACAAATAGCTTTCTTGTGGGTGGATGAAAACACTTATAGCCTTTTTGAGTGAATGAATATCCGACAAACACACACTTAATGGCTCTAGGATCCAATTTCCCCCAGTTATTTTCATGAACATGAACAAATGAAGTACACCCAAATACCTGAGGAGTTAAATTACTCGTAGCACTAAGATTGGGATAGAACTTAGAAAGAACTTCCATTGGACTTTTTGAACCTAAGATCCGAGAAGGAAGTTTGTTTATGATATAAGTAGATGTAAGCATGGCTTCCCCCCTAATATTGTTTAGGTACATTATGATGGAACAAGAGTGATCGTGTAGTGTTTAAAAGATGTCGATTTTTCCTTTCAGCCACTCCATTCTGTTGTGGGGTGTTAATGCAGGATGATTCATGAGTAATTTCCTCCTTTTGAAAGTAGGGAGACAAGACCTGATTAAAATAGTCCCAAGCATTATTAGACCTAAACTTCTTTATTTTTGTACCAAATTGATTTTGAATCATTGCATGGAAATTGGGAAAAACATGACTCACACCAAACTTATTTTTGAGCAAAAATATCAAGTTACCCTAGTGCAATCGTCTATAAAATAGACAAACCACCGTGAACCAGAAATATTTGGAACTATTGAGGCCCCCCATATATCACTATGAATTAAATAAAATGGAGTAAAACTTCTTTTATTGCTAATGGGAAAAGATACACGAGTATGTTTTGCATACTCACAAATGTGACAATGAAAAGTTTTGATATTCAATCCCTTAAACAAAGAAGGAAACATGAATTATAAGACTGCAAAAGATGGATGTCCAAGATGATAATGATGTAACCAGATGACATCTTTATTGGATGAAGACAAAAAAGAAGTGGATAAAGTTGACTTGATCAAATTTGATCGATAGGGTTTCTCAAGGTAGTAAAGCCCATCCTTCTCCTTAGCAAGTCCAATCCTCCTCCCCGAACGCTGGTCCTGAAATTCATAGTAAGAAAAATTAAATGTAATGTGACAATACAGGTCTCAAGTGAGCTTTTGTATGGATACAAGGTTAGTGGACAATTTCAGAACATGGAGGACATTTTTAAGTACAAGACTAGGGGTAATATAGACATCTCCTACACCCGCTACCATAGTTGTAGTTCCATCAGCAACAATTATTTTCCTATTGCTAGGGCATGGGGTATAAGTTTTGAACTGGTTTGAGCATGTGTCATATGATTTGTGGCTCCTAAGTCTGTAATGCATGAATCCACAAGCAATTTATCTGAAACATTTAATCTAAGAGAAGATGTAGATTCACCTGATAGGGCTAAAGAACATTTACCAGAGGAAGGCTTTTCGAGAGACTCCAACAGACTTCATATCTTCTCTATTTCTTCACTATTGAATCCTTCTTGAATTTGATCCTGACTCACTTGTGAAGCCACATGGGCTTGATTTTATCGTTGCGTCCGTCCTCCTTTAGCTCGCCACTCACGACTAGCAA
Source organism: Cornus controversa (assembly GCA_026545225.1). NCBI lineage: Eukaryota > Viridiplantae > Streptophyta > Magnoliopsida > Cornales > Cornaceae > Cornus > Cornus controversa. Next base: position 25,118,250 of record CM048846.1, on the reverse strand, counting down.
TTGAGGGTTTCCCATACTTCTTCCAGCAGCGATCTTCAGTATGCCGAGGCTTTTTACAGTAGGTGCACCAAAGCTCCTCACGGTTTGTACCCTTTAATGAATTTGCCCTTCCACGTTCAGTATTTGGTGGTTGTTCTAAAGTGAGACCACGCTGTTTGTTGCCAGAGGCTGTAAGTGCAGATCCATTGTTCATATGCGGTTCAAGCATTACCCCTCGTCGACTCTCTTCAGCCCGAATCAATGAAATCACCTCATTAAGAGATGGAACCTCTGCCTTCCCCAGAATTTGGATCCTCACTTGATTGAATTCGGAGTTTAGACCTATGAGAAAATCATAAACTCGATCTTTCTCAATAAGTTTTTTTATTACGACTGCACATTCACTACATTTCAAATCAATCACCCGGTAATAGTCCAGTTCTTGCCATTGGTTTTGCAGAAAAGTCGCATATTCAGTCACTGACTTATTCCCTTGTTTGGTTGCTGCAGTTTTGGTCTTGATTTCGTAAATCAGTGCTGCATCATGGACCTTGGAATAGGTCTGATTTAAAAAATCCCAGATTGCCTTAGCAGTCGGCAGAAACATACATGTATCGCTAATTTTAGGCGTCATGGAATTCCATAACCAGAACATGATCAGAGTCCTGCTCATTCATACTTCAAAACCTGTCACTCCTTTCTTCGGTCTAGTCCCCAACAAGTGACTCAATTTTCCTTTTCCTTTCAGAAAGGTTCGAATCAATTGAGACCATTTCAAGTAGTTTCTGCAATTAAGTCGATATGTCGGTTGAATATTTTGCATTTCGCCTGTGATACATGACGTCAGCTCTTCTTTTGCTGATTGTGGCAATTGAACATCCTTCTGCTTGTCTGACATTCTCCAAGAATTGGCAATGATAACCGAAAAAAGAAAAGGGAAACAGAAACGACAAGTAGTACCAAAGAAAAACTACAGGTCGTTTTTTTTCTTCAATCAAAAACAACAGGCTCCAAAGGCAAAAAATGACAAGTCGTTTTTCTGCTACCAATGATAGGTCTTCAGAGCAAGGAGCAACGCATCGTTTCCTCCTATGAACGGAGTCGGATTTGGAGCCTTCAACTCCGGTCAAGCCTCAACGACGGGCAAGGGCGACCTCGATTTTGGTGCGACTCCGACTGGAAACGAAGACTGTCTTGGACAACGGGTGAGAACAACTTCAACAACGATGAATGAAAAATCACCGGAAAGTGACGGCAACGAAGGCTCGTCACAAAAGTGAGGAAAAAACGGCAATGAAGGCCGTCTAATCTTCCCAGAAAACCTAAGCTTTACGGCTCTGATACCATCTAGGAAAGAATGAAAAATTTCTATATATTATATTCGAGTCTCTAAATGGGCTATATATATACACAATATTACAACCAAATTAGGAAACATTCCTAAACTTTAGGAGACAGCTATTTACAAACTATTAGCACTAATTACACGAAAATCAAGGAATAGAAAAAACCGCATCTTTCCACAATAAGTAAACAATTACGATCTTCAAAAGAGGAAGAGAAAGAGAAAGAGAGGGAGTTGATGGGCTACAATCGCTGGGCTGCATAGGCGAGTGCGAAAACGATAGAGAGAGGGTCAGGAGTGAGGTCTAAAATTTTAGTGGGGGTGAGTTCATATATGTGAGAGGTTTTAGTAAATATTTTATGGATGCACTATTAAGATTTTGACAAAATCATAGGTATAAAGTGTAAATATGAAAATTTCAGCAGGGGCGGACGCCCCCACTTGGCACAAGGTGGCTCCGTCCCTCTTGCTGGATATATATATTCTTTGTGAATATAAAAAATTGTGCTTGAATTCACATAGAGAATGATTTGAGTGGGTTAGATTTTACTTTATGTTTTAATCTGTGATGAATATGTATTTCAATTGTGTTTGACCATCTTGGCTGAACAAGGGGAACACAAGTGCCTTGGGTATGACAAGGGGAACATGAGTGCTTGGGTATGCTAAGTAACTTTGTGTTAATGTGGAATAGAGAGGGACGTGATTTTCCATTTTGTGGAATTGAAGTAAGTCTTTGCTCTTGACTACATAGGTTGCGGGGGGTGCGGCAAATAAAATCCTAGAGGCTTGTTACTATGTCTTCATTTTCACGTTAGCTTGGTGAAGTTTGTTAATGTGATTCATCTTCATGTAGATGTGGCAACATGTACTGGTCACTTACATGTGGAATTGATATGGGATGCAATTTGAAAGAGGAAAAGCCCATGGCATGATTCACTCTTTTATGTGGTCTTGTATAATGAAATCAGAAAATCCTTTTCGATGCAACCTATGGGTTAGTTGTACTTAATTAGAAGAAAACATTTTCTTCCTTTTTCACATCTGAGAATATTTATTAATTTTGTTGTAGATAACGGGTGGTTTTTTGGCTGTCAAGAAGGCACTTCTTGCTGTTTCCTGCTGTCTTCAAGATTGCCCACCAGTAGGGTTGCCACTGGCTGACATGTCTTCATTTGGAGACTTTCCTGATCAACAGGCACAGTTTCCTCCCCACCGTAGTCCTTTTCTGTCTCAAATTCCAGGCAATTCTGTTGACTATGCTTCAACTGACCATTCATTATCAGCAGATTTTAGCAGAACCCTTAGCCTAAATGAAGAAAGTACTCAACAAAATGTCGTGTTTAGACTGCTCTGTTCTACTACTGCAGCTGGAGGTGTGATTGGCAAGAGCGGAACCATAATCAGAGCTTTAGAGAACGAAACTGGTGCTTCTATAAAATTTGCACCTCCTGTAACAGGGTGCGAGGAGCGTGTTGTCACTATTTCTGGGTTGGAGGTCTGTCTTTCTGCCAATGAAGTCGTACATTTATTTGCAAGTGCCAATTTTCAGTTGAAATTGTTCTGTCTTTTCTTGTACTTGAGTTCTTTTTCACACATGCACCCCATTAATATGATATATTCTTTGTTGATGCATGGTTGATTTATTCTGCTGCAGAAACCAGAGCCATTATATTCCCCTGCACAAATTGCTATTATTCGTGTTTTTGCTAGAATTATAGAGGTTGGCAGTGAACTGGGGCTTGTATCAGGCTTGAGTACCGGGGAACATGTGACTGTGAGGCTTCTGGTTGCTTCAAACCAAGTCGATTGCCTGGTGGATGGAGGAGGGAGAGTTGCTTCAGATATAAGTATTGCATCTGGTGTTCAAATAAAAATAGTGGGTGGGGACCTGGTTCCAAATTGTGCTGCAGAATATGATCAAGTGGTACAGGTGCGGGAAATAACGTTGTTAAGTAGACAAAGGTTAAAACAAATCTATTTTTTAATAAAAATTTCGTGATAAATCTTCGTGTAAAAATAACTTTGATGTTTTCTTATGCAGTATATATGCGATATCAATTTTATAAGTGGTTTTTGATAATGCAATATATTTTCAAAAGTAACTAGTTAGCATTTCTCAAATTTTGAGTATTTCTCCCTGATCCAGTTAGTAAAATGTCTTGATTCTTGATCATTGGTAAATTATTTGTGTGTTTCCTTGATTTTTGATGGACTTTACTCATTCTGCATGCCTTGTGACATGATCTTTCTTTTTTCTTTTTTTATATATAAGTTATGAATCGTGATAATGTCATTATGCTAAAAATAGAAATTTCTTATGTATTTTCTTTCCACTGCTGTAACTTCCATTTTTTCTGGTAGTGTTTAGTGATTAGTACAGGCTAGTGATTGATACAGAGACAAGTTATATTGTTCAACAAATGAATTTAGAATCTGAAATTCTCCTAATTTAAAAATATTGGATACATTTAATTCAAAAGTTAAAGAGAAATTTGAAAGTTTCTTCAAATTTAGTGTCCTATGCATCTTTGAAACAATGGCTTTCTTGTTAATTTCATCTAGAACCAAAGTTGAATAGAGATTGAAATGGGATTCTTTTGGGCAGTTGCTAGGGCCTTTCAAACATTTAAAAGAAAAATATTGTTTCGTTAAAATTTATTGGTAGCGTATTCTTGATGCAGCTGCTAGTCAAATTTAAACTGAAAAAGTGAATGTTCTATTCTACAGATTACTGGTGAATATGGGAATGTAAGAAGTGCTGTCTCTCAAGTTACTGCTATATTGAGGAATAATCTTTTTTCCAGTAAGGTGTTTGATGGAGAAGGAGCCCGGAATGATTCCTGCTCTGCAATCCCTGATTCGAGTCCCTGTGGAAAAGGGGAGGAGAATACCTCTCCTGGATTGGACCACTCATCTGGCCTTTCTCCTTTTGATGACAAGAGGTCTTTGACACAAGGAATGGGCCACCCTGGACTTCTGCACAATCTAACTTGTCCTCCTCCAACGAAGTTTATGTCATCGGAGGTAAAATTTCCCTTCACTTAGTTTGAAGTCATCATCTATGTCGTTTTATCCATAAATACTTAGATCAGCCTGAGTAGTACAGTATTTAGGGTGGTATAATTGCAGATTATGAGCAGGGGGAATATAACAGCCTATGCAGATAGTGAAAGAGGCCTGACAACTTTCAGGGGCAGGATTAAGCGCGGAAGGTCAGTGCATTCTTCATAATGGTTTATTGACAATACATGTTAACACAATCATTGGGTAGGTTGTATGGGCATTCATATGCCTGGCTTGGGGTGACATTCAGTTATATCCAGCAATGTTATTGATGATAACAAGAACCAGTTCTCCAGAAAAACTGCTTTGAATAATTTTTCCATATATGGGAGAGACACACTTCCGCAGAATTGCTGATCTGTTCGTGTTAATGATGCTTTGGACATCACTCGAAAATTCATCATTTCGTTGTGTTTTACCTAGGATTTGAAATGAAATCATTGTGCTTATGATGGCATTTAAATGACTCGATCTCTATGGTTCAGTCTTGCTACGCTTATTTAGAATCTGGGGGCTTTAAGGTTTACAAAAATTACATCATTTTTTGCTTTATTTTTGGCATATTTGGTGATCTTTGAGGAGTGGATCTATTGATGGAGTGAACTGTGTGCTTGGAGACTCTTGAGTGTGTGTTTGGGGATCACTGTGTCAAGAGGTAACTAGGGTTTGGGAACTGTTAACCTAGTGTGAATCTTCTAAGGTTTGGGAACTGTTAACCTAGTGTAAATCTCTCTCATAGTGAATTGAAATTGCCTGGATTACCGTCTTTGTTTTTTTTTTTTTTTTTTTTTTCTGTTGGTAAAAATCAGTGTTCCTGTGTGCGGATGTTTTATGCCTTATGTTTGAGCACTTTACCTATTATTAATGTGTTACATGCTTATTGATTAATAATTGAACTTGAGTTGTTAAATTTAAAATTAAGTAAAAATTATCGAAGAGTGCAAAAGACTTAATTCAACCACCCCCCCCCCCCCCCCCCCCACGCGCAAGGTTTAATTGGGTATGGTGCACTCTGATGTATTAGAGCCTCGGGTCACAGTCCCTAGATTTCTCACCAACTTTATGGGGTGCTCAATCATATTCTTTTGTGCAGTCCGCCCCATCAATTAAGAGAGGTTTAAAGATTTATTGGCATTTAATAATGATATTACTATTGTAAAAAATAATAAAAATGATTATGGTTACGCTGATCTGGCCTGCATTGCTTCTTACTTAAGAATTATGGCACCTGTGATACTTAATGATAATCTTTTAACAATCACCTTGAAATGGCAGTTAAGTTTGTTACTTAATTCAAGAAAGCTACTATTTACGTGTGTACACACGCACATATCTGCTTTTGACTCTTCCAGTTGTTTGCAGTGTCAAACCTGCTGTTGTGACTAATAGAGTTGTGGAGGTTGTGTTTCCTGAACATATTTTCGACTCCATGTGTGGCGAGGATGGTAGCTATCTGGCTAAAGTAAAACAGGTAAAACCCACTGAACACCTAAAGAAAAAGAAAACTTTTTAACAGTAGGTAATCATCATTAATCATGACCAATGTCATTCTACTATGTTTTTAAAATGCCAGTTGGAAGCTCGGTCTTTTTTCAGCGAAATTGGTGACTTGAGTAGGTCGGGAAATAATCCTTTACTAAAAAATGTTATAATGAAAAAATTTCTTAGCATGAAAAAAGAGATTTGAAAAATTAAAATGATGGGCTGAATATGAATTATGGTGTTTCTTGCGAGCAAAAAGGACCTAGTGTTTGTTCATGTTTAGACAATTAGCAGATGTCAATAAATTAAATAAAGCTTTGTTGAGTTTACTTTTGTGCCAGTTTAGTTTTTTGAGTTTGGACAATGGTTGAAATGTAAGCCTTAAAGGTTTAAACAATGTCAATTTGTACAATATTTGCATACATAGATAATTGAGCATGTAAATATACATTGACAGTGCAACATATACAGCTTTTGGTGCAAGGCAAACCGCTGATGCCTAGCAACATGGTCTATATATATATATGTATACAATTGCATTTGTTTTTTGGAAGTTTAAATATCAATTTCACTGTTCTTTATAATTCCGTTTGGTTCATTGCATGGATCAGATTTCAGGAGCAGAAGTCACAGTGCAAGATCCATGTTCTGGTGCAAGTGAGGGGAAAGTCATCATATCTGGGACGACTGACCAAACCAAGGTAGCACAAAGCCTGCTTCAAGCCTTCATTTTAACTGTACAGTAATCACTAGATAACTGGTGTCAGCTTTTATGATTAACAAACTACTGAAAGTTCGGTACAGTTTACCTTTAGCTTTTGGTGGGGGAAATTAGAAAATTTTCAACATCAATTTAGAATATTTAGTTTCTGTTACTCCGGAACTGGAATTGGTTTTTGTTGTATAGTTGAAGTTAGAAAAAAAAAACATATGATTACATACTTGCCTTCGATACAAACATATAAACATATGGCTTCTTATTCCTTGCCATAAAACTGTGTTTGGTCAGCATGAACTGATTTGAATCTGAATAAGAGGATTCTATATGTTCTGTCTGCCTCTTTGCGACAAGCAACTCCACTTAGCTGAAGAAACTTTTCAATTCAGCTAAGGGGTTGAAGGGGGGTTTTGTCAAGAACTATATATGTGATTGCAAATGACAGTGATCCGAGATTAATCTGCCTACGACGCTTCCCTCTTCCATTTGCAATCTGCTACTTTCCGACTCCAACTAACCGGGTAAAATGACATAGGAGGCAAGACTGTGAGGTTGTAGTCAGGCCTTTTTGCCACTCTTTCAACCACTCTAGAAACCAAGTATGGTCCATTGTGTCCCGATTTACTTCCATCAAAAGTGAAGGCAAATTCCTTGATGAATTCATACAGAAGTGGATGATCCTTGTCAAAAACCAGCACTGCGTTGTTTAATCTTGTCCAGTTACCGGAGACATCCACTCTTTGTGCTCCAATCGAATTCCTCAAACCCGAAAAAAGTCTCAAAACTATAAAATCTGTATTCAAGTAAACTCCCCATACTTGTAGAGAACTGCAAGTCTGATGAGGTTGGATAGGTTCTGTGCCAATGGAATTTCACCTGGGCCTTGTTCCCACTCTTGATGTCATCGAACCACGCTTCAGCCGGTGTGCTCTTGAACAGAAATGACTAGTCTGGCATGACTGCAAGAACCCTGAATCCGCGGTCAACAAGGGGTTCCAAGATTCTATGCCCATGTGCAGAGTCCATAGTTCTTGATATATTCATCTAGCATCCACGAGGGTGGGCTTTGAAAAGACTATCCATGGTAGCTTGTCTCAGTGTTCCTTCTGCATGAATGGTTTGAGGCATTTTCCTTTTGTGGATGGATATATAAGTTCATTGGGTTGTTTCTAATATATATATATATATATATATATATATATATATATATATATATATGAAGACATTATTGCTACCTCTATTGAATTCTGGTTATAACAATGTTGTGATGAGATTGTTGTATATAAACAGAAGTCAAGATGAACCTTTCCTCAAAAAAAACTTAAAGTTGTTAGACAATGTTTATCATATTTTGTTGTTGGAGTTTAACATGTTTATATCACTAAAAAGAAGATGGAAGTGTGGACGTGAAACCGGTTGAATTGTTGGGGCTGTACTTAATCCTCTTTTAATGGCTGAGTTTAAACTCTCCACTGTTTGAATTTCTGCACATTTAGATACTGCAGTTTAAATGCCTGCGAAATGGGTTGGATCGTTGCGTGGTTTAAATAATGCTTTTGGAAAGCTCTATTGCCTATTGGAACTAAAATCCTCCCTGTGAGGAGTTTTTTACAATTTCATCCAATGACAACGTTATAACAATTAATGGCTGACTCACATTACTACAGTGGGTGTGTTTTATTAGTAATTGGTGTCATCCATTGTAATAGTGTGAGTCATCATCAATTGTTATAAATGTTGTCATTGGACGAAATTGCGGCCCTCGGAGGAGATGATTTTAGTCTTGCCTATTGGTGAGCTTTTAAATTGGTGCTGGATTTGTTTTGGAATGAATTTGCTGAAAGCATGTACTGTCTCCCCAGAAAATAGGTTGGGTCATATGGTGTTTCAGCAAGTTATTAGTATGAATTATGCTAGCACTGATGCTCCTCAAGCGTTGGATGGTGTGAATTTCACAGAAGAGTTATAATTGCCTCAGTACTGTCTGCTAGCAATCCTTTATTTTACATATATACACACACACCCCCCCAAAGGCAAGAAATACTTTAATTGATTTAAAATGGATCCAACGTAAAATTCACATATTAATAATATGTGGAATTTTCCCCTTTTGTATGATACAAGTCATATGTGGAAGATATAAGAACCCATTCCAACTTAGTGGACAATATTAAGTCTACCATATGATTTTCTAACCATATTCATTTGCATTCATATTGTATGTGTGTGTGTATATTTATAAGCTCTCTCTTTTGTCCAAACATCAAAGAACATTCATGTATGTTAATTTTTCTTGGAAATAGTGTCAAATTTCAAAAAAGTTAAATATTTTTAAATGAGCATGTTAATGTTATGTAATTGGTTGTCATTCTTTTTTATTTATTTTTGGTCGGGGCAAGATTAACTCACACAATAGCGTTGGAGTTGGAAAGATTTGAACCCTCTATTTTTTATTTTTTGAAAGGAGATAAAAAATTAATCAACCTCAGGCCTTGCTGCATCTTGGTTGTCTTATTCATGCAGTATTAGATTTCTATTCAATCTGGCTCTCTAATACTTTTGGGTCCTAAAATGATCCAAGTAAACACCAAAGTTTGCAACATAATAAATTAAAACGGTGCAAATATTAGGAATTCATCTTCTCTTATAGTTCCAGCCAAAAAAAAAAGTGTCATGTTATCACTTTTTAACTCGTTATGTTATGATATTATATACAATTTAATACAAACAAAATGGCAATGTGGTGTTTTTAATAGTTAGATTCAAGATTGGAGATAATTGGAGAGGATCTATGTCCTATATGTATATCAGGGCCGGTCCTGAAATTCTCAATTTTTTGAGGGGCCCTAAACGAACTTTCAAATGAGCGACCCTTTATACAAAAAAGTTTTACACGCGCATATCAAAGTAAATGTGATCGTCTTGTATTTTGAGCAGCAAAATTATTAATTAAAGTGCTCCAATCAAGTTTCTCCAACATATTTTTCTCAATAGATGTCATTGTCAATCCATTTAATCTCTCTTGTGACATCATTGAACGTAAGTAAGTAAGATTTGATGAACTTCAACTTTGAAAAACTTATCTCAGCAAATGCAACTGTAACTGGGATAGTCGATAATACTCTATATGCAATCCAACATTTAGAAAACAATAATCTAGCCTTTTTATAAAATCCAATACTTCAATTGCTTTTTTTGTTCCTCTTGGTAAAGCTTTTCTTAAGACTTTTAACTCTAAAAATAATTTTGTGTCATCAATATCAGAAACAATGTCATGTTTTAGAAGATTTTCAAGTTTATGACATGAACACTTTAAACTATCATTATCTTCATATTTCAACCTCTACAAATTAAACAAAAATCTAAAAGAGTCATCATATTGTTGAATTTGTTCAAATCTACTCTTGAGTGAAGCAAGAGCTTGATCAACTATGTATATGAAATAATTAACTCTAATTGATTCTTCGGCTGATTATGTCATCTCTTCACTAGCACTCTCATCAAATTGTTTCTTTCTACGAATGACACGTTTTTCATGAAAAATAGGTTCAACTTCCATTTTAGTTGCAATCTCTTTAACCTTAAACATTGCATATTCAAATCCGTTTTCTTTATAAGTGTCAAAAAAAGAAATAAGTCCTCTTAAGAGATCTATAGTAACATCAATTTGCATGTCCTCTGTTTGTATAATTTTGCTTACTCTGTTAACAGCATTCAATATATTAAATCAAATAACCATGCCAAGCAAGAACTCAAAATTCTCAATTTAATATATTGCTAAGCACTCAGCATAACTCTTTGTCTTGGGATCTTCACTAATACTTGCTAAGTGAATTAAAGCATTTCTTATATCTGGAGCTTGAAATCTTATTGCTTTAACACTTTCAACTTGACCTTCCCAACGTGTTTGTGATGGTGGCTTAAGTGCAAAACCTTTAACATTATCTGTGAAAACTTTCTATCGCTTTGTACGTAGAAGATGAAAACAATGAATAGAAACATTGCACGACTCCAAAAAAATATGAAACTTTAGAACAAGAATTTGCCATATCACAAAGTGCAAGGTTAAGACTATGACAACCACACGGTGTATAGAATGCTCTAGGATTTATCTCTAATAACCGTTTTTGAACACCTTTGTGTTTCCCTTTCATATTAGACCCATTATCATATCCTTGTCCTCTTACATCACCAATATTAAGTTCAAGATCTTTCAAAACAGTTACAAGTTCACCAAAAAGCCCTTGCCCTGATGTATCATCCACCTTTAAAAATCCTAAAAAGAACTCCTCTACATTAATTGGATTTGCTGAAACATTCACACATCTTAATATAAGTGACATTTGCTCTTCATGACTTGCATCTGGAGTACAATCAAGAATAACTGAAAAATACTTTGTTTCTTTAACTCTTTTAATGATTTCACATTTGATCTCATCTGATATCCGAAGAATAAATTTATTTTGAATTTTGTGACTAAGATAATGATAATGAATTTCTTTCTCTTGAATTCGACGAATGTGTTCTTGCATTATTGGATCAAATTTTGCAATCATTTCAATTATACTTAAAAAGTTTTTATTATTTTCTTCATAAAGCTTCTCATTGTCCCTACGGAATGCCAAACTATTTTTAGCAAGAGTTTTGACTACAGCAACTATTCTCAGTAATAATTGCCTCCAATGTTCTCTGTCTTTGTTGATTTGTTCTTCCACATTTTTATCAATTGTTGCAATTTTTTTAAATCTAATTTCTAATTGAATCCAACTCCTCATGTTACCAATGTGTTCACTACTAGTCTCGTGACTTTTAAGCTTGCCACTAAGATTTCTCTAGTCTCTCACTCCTTCATTTGCCAACTGAATTTTATTTCCATCATGTTTGAACAACTTACAACAAAAGCAAAAAAAACCTTGTCCAAAGTAGTTGAATATATTAGCCATTTTCTATCATGTTTTTCACCATTTGACAAATGTCAAATGTAATATGTGGAAGAGAAATGTCTATTTTCTTAATGCTTAGAAAAATTTTCAAGTTTAGCATCTCTTGTAGGACCTCTTTCAACTAATAAATCTTTCAAATTTTATCAATATTTTTTCAATTTCCTGGATCATGTTTAAAAAAACATTACCATTTGCATTCATATGTTCTTCACTTATCAAATTTTCATGTTCATTCACATGTTCATTTTGATTCTCATCCATATAATCTTTATTCATTAAATCTCTATGTTCATTCACATTTTCTTCATTTTGATTCTCATTCCTATGATCTTTATTCTTTAAATCTCCATCTTCATTAACACTTTTTTTTATTTTGATTCTCATTCCTATGATCTTCATTTCCCAAATTTTCAATTGAACTCTATGTTTGCGTATTACTCCTAAAAAATTTATGAAGATCTCCTTTTTGAGATTGAATCAATTCTTCTTGTCTTTTTCTTTTTTTCCTTTTTTCACTTCCAGAATCATATTTTCTAGTAGACATATTGCTTGATTTTTTTTATTTATTTTTTTTACTAGATTTGTTCACACTTCACAACTACAACTACAACTACAACAAATATGCTAAGAGATAAATAGATAGTATATATATGCACATATATAATACTCATAAAAAAATACAATACTAATAATAATACAATAAAATCATACAAAATAAATTGGGTGAGCAAAGATACAAATGGATGATCAATATGCAAAAAGATGTAAATGCAATGATACTATCGAGATGCACAAAAAAAATGCAGACAGTAAGCCAATAAGAAACAAAGAAGCAAATATGCAGATATAAAAGAAAAAAATGGAGAAAAAACGTATCAATTTTTGACAAGCCTGTCGTCGGAACCGCCTTACCGCACAATGGGAAAATTTGGTAGTGCCTACTGCCTAGCCGTCTGTGTTGAGCCTTTCATGGGGAGAGTCTCACCACTCCTAGTCCTTTGTCACCGGCTCGTCGTTGGTGCCAACACTAATTTGTTCTGAAAATTAGGACTTGGAGAAGAAAAAAAACTAGGGCTTTGGTAAAGAAGAAGAAAAATTAGGGGTTTTAATAAAAGAGAAAGAAAGAGGGAGAGATGTGTAATCTGTGAAAATTCTATCAATCATGAACCACCATAGACGAAGGCCACGAACTCACGAAGTTTCTGTCTTCTAGTAATCGCAATTAAGCAAAGAGAGAACGAGAGGTTTGCTGGTTTGGTAATACTTCTATAATCGCAATTGAGCAAAGAGAGAACGAGAAGTTTGCTGGTTTGGTAATTCTTCTATAATCGCAATTGAGCAAAGAGAGAACGAGAGGTTTGCTGGTTTGGTAAAGTTGTATTATGATTTATGACTGTTATATTATATTATATTATATATATATATATATATATATATATATAATCGGCTCTTGGACTCCAGAACAGTATATGATATTTTATATATATATATAAGTTTAAAGTATAAATAAAGCTATGGGTAGTGACTGCCGCACATGGGTTAGGATATATATATATAGAGAGAGAGAGAGAGGGGGGGGGGGGTTTAAAGTATATGGGTAAGTGTTTTGGGTTTAAAATTATAAGGCCCAATGAAAATTTTTACTATGGGCTCAAGTTTAAAGTATATAAATTAAGTGTTTTGGTTTAAATTATAAAAGCCCAATGAAATATGTTATTATGGGCCCAATTTATATACTAGTATAATATACCCAGTCTAAAATTTGGGGCCCCCTAAAATTGGGGGCCCAAAGCGATCGCCTAGGCCGCTTAAGCCCAGGGCCGGCCCTGATGTATATATTGTGACGTATATTTTTTAATTGGCAATCTTCGGTGTCAAAACGAGACATGATTGAGTTGTAATCTTTTATTTATATTCTTATAATTGATCATGTAATTGAAGTCTCATAGTGGGAATGAAGTTCTAGACCAAGCCATGTAAATGTTCTTCAAATGAATGAAGCTTGAATCTTCAGAAGAAGGCATCAATGATTTGAACAAAGATTTGATCGATTGAAATTTTCGGATGGTTCTGATTGCATGAGGACATCGTTGATCAAGTATAAAAGTCATGTAGTTCATGTAAAGTGATGAACACATATATTTCAAACTGGGGGGTTCCAACCTTGAAAATTAGGATTTTTGAGTTATTTTTTAAAATATTTAAGGTTGGACCAGTCTAGCCCTGGACTGCTCTATGAAGTCTCAGGACTTCAGAACTTGCAGGGCAGAAGCCCTGGACCGGTCCAAGTGAAGGCTGTACCAGTCCAAGGCTTCTGGTGGTAGACTTTTTTTATCTACAATGCCAAGTTTTGACCCGGATTTGACTCTGAAATTTTTTTAAACTTTGTGATTTGTTTTCTATTGATTTTTAACTTATTTTTCAAGGAAAATTAGGGTTTTTAACATATATAAAAATCTCATATGATTTCTCTCTCAGTGTGCTTTTATGAAACTTTCAATACGCATAAAAAAGATATTTTTAGAGAGAGAGCATTGAGATATTTTTCCAACAAAGAATTTTTATTTTCTATTTATATTTTTGAAAGCACACACATATTCACTGAGTGATTTAAGATGTCTCTAATCAATCGTTCGAAGATTGCTTCAAAGATTTTTTATTAATCAAGTTACTGGATTGGTTTCTTCTACAACTGTTCGTTGGTAAGGAATGAGAAGAATATCGCACTACGAATGGGACAGAATATTTGTTGTGTGTTCGTGTTATTCTAGTTATCCTTCTGCAAGGATTTTGACGTTAACTAGAAGTCTGCAGTAATTGGACAAGGGAGTCGCAATAGTAAGCCTAAGGTGTTCCGCATCAAGTTTTTATCAGAGTGGAGTGGGTGTGAGTTTGAGACAGAGTATGTTATACTTTGCTTCAACAATAAAGGATTTGGTTCTCCAGAGTTACAAAGCCTCACTCGTGATTTTTTTTTTCGATCTGAATTTTTCATATATATCTGGTGCATTCATTTACTTTATTTCACTTTATTTTATTTATTTGCTTTATGAGATTGCTTAGATTTTAATTGAACTTAAAATTGGATAATCTAAAAGATTAAGCAAAAAGCGAGTAAACCTAATCACCCCCTCTAAATTTTTAATATAACTTTCCCAGCAGCTTCTGCACCACGCAACTCACATATATATGTATATATATTTTTTTGACAATAAACTCACACTCATTTGTCTTATATGATAACTTAAAACCATGCCTTGGGAGGCTGGGAAAATGTTATTAGAGTACAACTGTTGGTAAGATCCATGTTCTAATACATAACATACTTTTGGGTAGGGATAACAATGGAGCGAGGCTGTCTTTTCCTGCCCCACCCCATTTAAGTTTCCTCACCCTATCCCTACTCAAAACCGTTTAGCAACGGTGCAGGTTTTGGCGGAAGTCCCTTTTTCATCCCTGCCCACATTTAAGTTCCTCCGTCCCTCCTCGTTTAAACTCTCACTCATTTTTTTCTTCTTAATTTTTTTATTCAAATTTTAAAAAGTCGTATTTAAGAATATAAATCAAATAAGCATTCTTTTAAATCAAATAATATTAACATTGATTTTGAAAGTTTCCAACATACCAATAAATTATCTATTTTTTCAATGATTTGAGTAATGGAAAGATTATATATATATATTACATTTAAGCATTGTGTTTGAAGCTCCCTCCAAAAAAAAATCACAATCTAACGGTCAAAATGCTTAAAAAATAATCTTTTGGTTCAAAATATCTATGCCTATGTACAGTTTAAAATAACTTTCTCTATTGTTGATCAAATGGTTATAATTCACCCACTACATTCATACCTAAATTCACATACACATACACCTACCCTCATACCCTTAAAATGATTCAGTCTAACAATTTTTTTTATGGATAAAATGCTCTAACATCCCTCCAGATTTCTTATTATTGCTCACGGAGAATACTTGTGTTAAAAATGATTCTGACCCCTGCCATAGTTAACTGCCGTTTATTTTTAACGATTCTTTTACTATTATATCCCTCATATATTTAACCCTCTTTTGCTGATGTGTATCCTCTTATACAAAATGTCTTAATTACCCTTTATACTAAAGACAAATCTCACCAAATGCCGCACACTGTTTCGATACCCTTGTGAACCTTGATTCCTACTGTTCTTAACACATCCACATCTCCAACACACACACACTCTCTCACCCCATAAAACAAAAAACCCTAAAAGACATCTCATATCTTCAATTTTGCACTCAAACTATAATTTCAGTGTTGGGAAGAAGGTTCTTTGTGTGTAATTGTATGATTGTGGTTGAAATTTTGGAATTGATGGAAAAATGGGTGCTACATATATTAAACCCCAGAGTTTACAAGTGATGGTGTGATTCATATATAACATCGTTTTTAGGATTTGTGATCTTATAAATTTATTAGAGATTGAGGAATTAATTAGTATCAGGTTTGTGGAGATTTGATAGATTAATGTGGTCGGAATCGGTGTCGGCACTATAGGCCGCGAAACAGGGGACGTGATTTAGGTTTTATGATACAGGGAAGAATATGACCCAGCAAACGGTGAAGCCCACATGCAGAGGTGGCGAAGCCAACAGGATGTTAATATGTGTGTGTATATATATATAAGATATTTTTAAATTTTGTTTTGTTCTTCTCATACGCTGTTCTTCTTCACTTTCCTTCCTAGTGTTCTTTAAATGGAAGTTTTTTTTTTTTTTGGTAAATTTATATCTTGTATGTTTAAGTAACTTTCGGCTACCCTTCAAAATCACTTTCATTGCCTTATAAAGAAAACTATATCGAACTAAAACAAATTCATTATACGGCAAGTTCATGGAATATAGTTCTTAGTTTCAAATTCTTTGTATTGAATCAAAACTAAACTAATATATATATATATATATATATATATATATATATATACAAATTTTCAAATTCTTTGTATTGAATCAAAACTAAACTAAACTAATATATAAATAAACTATAGAGTAAAGTGCAAAAAACACCCCTACTATATACAAAATGTGCAAATACACCCCCCCTCGGGCATTCAATTAACACCTCTACAGTTTCAAAATTGTTTAAATAAGGACAAATTAACAATTTAATGATTAAAATGTCTAGAATACCCTAACAACAAAATAAAATAATTAATTAATGAGGAAGCAAAATGTCCAAAAAGGACATTTTTTAATTTCAACTATTTCTATCTCATATCTCTCTTCATTTTCAACTCTCTCTCTCCACAATTTCTCTCGTTCATCTCTATTGGGTCTCTCCATGTCAACCAATAAGACAGTCTCTTGTAGTATATTTGCTCTGTGCGGTGTTGCTCTTTTGACAACCAGTATAACTTTTACAATATTTGGAGCTACATTCATGTTATGTGAGCACTCTAAACTTCACTTAAACAATTGAGCCCAATTCAATTTTTATATCTGCAGAGGATCCCTAAAATTTTTGTCAAGAAGTACGATTCGCATGTCTCTCTTTTCGAATGATAGAGGCTTGGTGGTATGTCTGTTCAATGGGTGGTGATGGATGGTGCATGTATGGATCGACTGCTTGTGGAGGAAGATGATGGTGGAGCTGGGTCTTTACGTTGGACGGTGGAGTATGCGACAGTGGCTTGATGGAGAAGGAACTACCATGGATTTTCTATGAGTGAAATGGGTTTGTTGTGGCCATACAGTGGTTACCATGGTGGCTCGACACTCCATCTTTTCCTTAAAAAACTAGTCCCTCTCTGTGTGTTTCACGATTAAAGTCTTCAAATACAGAAGACTTTTAGAAAAAAATCCAAAACAAAGCAGACCCATTTGAACAAAACCCATTAATGGGCAAGCACCAAAACAGAGCAAACCATTAATTTCGGAACAAATCCACCCATAAAGCAAGCATTTTGGGCAATCCAATTCCAGTATTATGGTGATGTCGATTTGCTCTGTTTTAACTTCAATTTCATTTTATCCTTTTTTTTTAACACAATGTTTTGTTCAATTTCATTAATTGGTTTTATTGACCTCA
This sequence comes from Cornus controversa, assembly GCA_026545225.1. Classification (NCBI taxonomy): domain Eukaryota; kingdom Viridiplantae; phylum Streptophyta; class Magnoliopsida; order Cornales; family Cornaceae; genus Cornus; species Cornus controversa. The sequence goes on along the minus strand of CM048846.1, from coordinate 25,100,651 downwards.
AGGTTTTAACCCAAGGTTATTTGGGTGATTTTGATGATAACAAACTATTGTAGTGTAGATTTAATAAGTTTATTTGAGTGTACAGTTTACAAAGTATTATATTATCTCAAGTGTCTTAAAGGCATTGGACTTCAAAAGGAATTACAAGAAGATACATGAAACCACATGATCATGGAACTCAAAGATCAATAATCAAGATCAATGGCAAAGTTGAAGTGAATCCAAGCCACATGATGAAGGAACCCAAAAGCTTAAAGATTTGAAGATCAAAAGACTTGGGTAGACTAGTCTTGGGTGAGTGTTAGATTTAATGTAAAGTGATTTATGAAGTAACTTCTTTTGAAAGCTCATATATTGACATAGTGGACCTTAGGACCAATGCATATCATTTATATTATATCATGGTTCATTGGACACTTAGAATTAGGCCATGAACTTCATTAAATCATCTTGAAGGCCTTCGTTGAGATTGAGTTAACTCAAGCTTATGTTTAGCTTTGAAGAAGTTCAATTCTTGAGTAAACAAATTCTTGAACCTATACTTGAACTAGGAAATATCATTTATGGTTCTTAGATAGATTGGCTTAGGCTTTGAACTCAAATGAATCACTATATAAAGCCGTGTCATACACAGTTACTATTTCGGGTACTTAGCGCAGAAATTTGGCTAAGTGTTGGATTCTAGCGGGAAAAACGTAAATATGAGTTTTTTAATGAATCCTGACATAAAAAATTTCGGTAATTGTACCCCATGATTTATCATGATCATATGAATTTTCTCAGCCCCAAATGACTTAATTTAGTCATTCATATTATACGATGAATTTTTATGTCAAAGTTGTGAAAATTCATTTTGTACTAAAACTGAAAAATCAGATTTTGATTCACTTTGAATTTGATTTTAAAACTATTTTTATTGAATCCAAAGTGGGTGGGGGGGTACTTTGCTTAATTACATTGAATAACTTAAAGTAAATAGAAATATAAAGGTTTATAAGAAATTTACTTAAATGTTTTCAATGTAATTAAGTGTGCAGTGTATTAATGCACTGTGCAGGAGAAACTGGTTGAATCTGAGAATAGATTCTGATCTGGGGACTTTCGTTGACTGATGAACCCATCAGTCGACTGATAGAGGCATTTCGGTCAATTGAATCTCTTCATCAGTCGACTAATAGAAACTGGAAATGAATTCCAGTAGGTTTTACAAAATAGGGAGGTTTCAACAGACCGAAACATTGCTTTAATCGACCGAAACAGCACTTTCAGTTGACCGGCGAATTCATTAGTCGACCGAAACCCGGAGATTCAAACTCCAATGACTATATTCTTCACTAAACGGCTGCCACATGTCTTAAATGACCATATTTCTTTGAAAGCACTATATATATGTGTGTGGGCTACATTTTGCAAGTGAGAGAGAGATAGTGCAATGTAGAGCCAAGAGTAAAAAAGAGTGGAGGAGAGAGTAAGAGTGGTAGAGAGAACCTTACCCATGAGCATAAACTTGAGAAATTCTTGAATGCAAATATTTGCATTCTTCTTGGTAGTATATCTCTTGTAGGAATCACTATTGAGCCTCATCTTTCCCATCATTCATTGTGATTCATCTTGCATATCTAGAGTTGAGCTTTTCATTTGAGATTTTCATATATAACTCTAGGATTTGAGCGTGTATTGAATATATATTCATTAAAGAATATTGTTGTAATTGTTCCACAAATTCTTATCTACCTTTGAGAGGAAGACCAAGTGATGTACTTGGCAAGGAAGCCCAAGTCATGAGCTTGGCAAATAAGTCTTGGTGAGATTTTCATTAAGTAAGGAAGCCCAAGTCATGAGCCTGACAAAGAAGTCTTGGTGAGGATGTTATTGAGTAAGGAAGCCCAAGTAATTCACTTGGCAATTGTATGGTTTGCTTTCCACTATTAAGGAAGGCTCTATAGTGAAAACCTCAAGAAGTTCTGTTGAGGCATGGACGTAGGCAAGAGGGGCTGAACCATTTAAAAATCATGGTGTCACTTGATTTGCATTTCTCTATCTTTAAACTTCTTTATTTGATAACATTTCATTTATTTAAATTCCATATGCTTTATATATGAATGCTATAAGATTATATGTTTTAATTCATATGAGGAGGACGAGATGAATGCTTGGAGTATTTTGGTTGAGTTGTGAGATTGATTAAATTGTTAATTAATTGAGTAGTTATTTGAGTATCTATTTACTAATCAATTTGCATACCATGTATTTGACAAATGCACAATCAACATCTCCATATACTACAAGCATGATATGTTGCACTTACATGAACACTTACACTTGTTGTTTTCACTAGATCATTTAAGTGCATAATAGATAGAGCATTCTCAATCCACTTGTTGAATACATAAGTTCACCAAGCATTTGACAAAAATTCATTCAAACTAATTTTTGTCAAAATATACTAAATCGAAAAAGTTTCATTGTTTGTTTAAAGTCCCTATTCGCTACCCCTCTAAGGACAATTCTCGTGTCATAGGTTTTGTTGGCATATTCAAATTGTAGGAAGATGATTTCTTAATTCAATTAATTAGTTCTGTTTTGAATTCAATTTCATTAATTGGTTTTGTTGGCATATTCATATTTCAGGTTCTAGATTTGCCTTCACATCATAGAATAAAAATCTAAAACTATATATAGACACCCTTGTAGTGTGTTCATGGGTTTCATTGCAATATACTAATTTGGGTTCTTCGACTTCATAGTGAGAGGGGAGAGGAGAATAGAGAGAAGAGAGATTCCCTTGTAAGGAATCAAAACAATGGATGCTGGGGAGTGTTGAGGTTGATTACACACACTCATAATGTAGAGAGAGAAAAAGATAATGTTGAGAGAGTGATGTTGTAGAGAGAGAATAAGGGCTAGTTTGGTAAGCAGGAATGAAATGAAGTGGGAATTGAATGAAGTCAGGAATGAAATGAGAATGAGAATAGAATGGAATGACCATTCTCATTCCAATGTTTGGCTACAGATAGAGAATGATATAGGAATGAAATGGTATTACCTTCCAACATGCTATATTTTTCTATATAAGATAAAATCAGTTTTAAAAATGGAACATTTGGCCAATTTAATTTAATTACCATGTGAAAAAAAAAAATAATTACCCATTTAGTTAAAACTTTATAAATCAATATATAATCCGTCTTTTTCTTCTAGTCAAGATTAATATAATATTTTACACGAAAAAATTATTACTTTATTAAAAACTGAAAGTGATAAAACAAGGATCTATATACCTATTAAATATATATATATATATATATATATATATATATACATATATATATATATTCTAGAGTGAGTTGTAAAAGAGAGAGATGCATTAATGAAGAGAGAAATGATGATTTTAATAATAAGTGGGAATGAAATGGTCATTCCATAACTCAAGAAGTGGAATGATTTTGATGGAATGAACATTTCAAGGGAATGACTTGGAATGATCATTCCATTTCTAATGTAGCATAACAAACGAGAGAAAGAGAATCAAAGATGAAATGACCATTCTAGTCCACCTCTATTCCTGCGTACCAAACTAGTTCTAAGAGAGGCATCCAAACATGGCACAGAGGTGTTAGGGGTATTCTAGTCTTTTAAAAAGGGCATTTTGGGATTTTTAATTATTTTATTTTGTCAAAATAGCCCGAGGGGGTATTTGCACATAATTTTTAAACTGTAAGGAGTTATATGCACGAACATATTTTGTGTATAATAGAGTTGTTTTTTTTCACTTTACCCTAAACTATATATATATTGTGTTTATGAATACAGTATATATATATATATATATATATATATGTTTAATTTTAAATTATTTTTTAATAAATAAATTTTATTATGTATGCTTATATAATTTGATAGAATTACACATTTCAATATTTATTAATGTATTTAGTATTAATGTAATACCCCGCTCCAACACATGGTATGATATTGTCCGCTTTGGGCCATAGCCCGCACGGTTTTGCTATTGGGTTTACCCCAAAAGGCCTCATACCATTTGAAGAGAACATACTACATATAAGCACATCCCCTTTTTCACACCCAGGCGATGTGGGATTGAGCACCCTGTACCCTGTCAGTGTGGTAGCTCAGCCCAGTGTCTTGTCTTCGCACCCGCCCACTCACACCCGTCCACGAGGATTACTACAATTAATTTAAAAATATTAATTAATAGTAATTTGTAGTCAAAGTGGTAAAAAATAAGAGTATTTAAGTGGTCATTTTAAATAATTAATGAGGTTAATTTTGTCAGCTAAATATGAACTATATATCTATATATGTGGAGAGAGAGTATTGAATCATTTTTAAATTGTGAGGGCATAAAGGTTCAAATAATTAAGGCAAAAGTGCAAAAAAAAACTCCCTGAGGTTTCCCCAAGTGAGCATAATACCTCCTGTATTTACAAAGTGAGCAAATAAATTTTCAAACTTTCAAAAAGTGAATCAGATGTCCCCTTGAGATTATTTTCAGCCAACTTTTGAAATAAAATTCATAAATTATCTCTTATATATAACATTTAAAAATTGAGAAAAAAACCCAAAGAATGCCAAAAACTCAAACTAGTGAAATTAATGCAAGGATGATGGTGGTGGTAATAATATTTTACATTATACAAAGAATATTACTTGAGCTAACATTATTTTAAAATTTGATATTTTTTCTTAAAAAAAAAATTACATACTTTATTAAATTTAAAATAATAATAATAAGTGTATTTATAGAAAAATTGAAATAAAAAAGTATTTATTAGTAAAGACTCGAATGACATGGGTCTGCTTATATCAAATTATTTTAAATTTAATAAAGTAAATAATTTTTTATTTCAATTTTTCTATAAATAAACTTATTATTATTATTTTAAATTTATTAAAGTAAGTAAATTTTTTTAAAAAAAAAAATCAAATTCGAAAATAATGATTCAACTAATATTCCTTGTATAATGTAAAATATTATTACTACCACCATCATCTTTGCATTAATCTCATTAGTTTGGGGTTTTGGCATTTAAAATTTTTTTTTTCAACTTTTAAATGTAATATATAAGGGATAATTTAAAAATTATGTTTCAAAAGTTGGCTGAAAATAATCTAAGACAATATCTCGATTACTTTTTGAAAGTTTGATCACTTTGTAAGTACATGTTGTTACGCTCATTTCGGGAGACCTTAAAGAATTTTTTTATACTTTTGTCAATAATTAATGTTAAAATTGTAATTTTAAATAAAAAAAAAAAAATAGTTTTGACATTTTAGTTTTACAAATTAATTTACTCTTGACGAGCGTGGTGTGTTAGCTTAGGAGTTGTTGGAGCAAGGTGAAGCAAATCTCAGTTTTGACACCTGTTACCGTCCAAAACCGGGATCTCAATTCATGTCAATCTGACCCATCAAGTGACCGATTGCCCCGCCGACTTCTGTTTTGGACCCAAAAGTCGGTCGGTAACTGATTAACTAGCTAGAAGAGATGCAATTGCAAAGAGCTCCCAACAAGATAACCGTTGGGTTCCCCAAATTTTCAAAATTTGCCAGGAGCTTTGAAACCTCTGTCCTGAAGCAAACCCAATCTAACCTTCTTGAATCTGCTGCCACTTCAATTGCCCAAAACCGCATTGACGTGTTCTATGACTATAATTCAAAACTCACAGACACTTCGAAGTACTATTCTTCGCTGATTCGACAATGTACAGAACGAAAATCCATAACAGACCTAACAATGGTCCAGACCCACATGACGAAATCCGGGTTTCCTCACCTCAGTTTAGGCAATAAGCTCATTGATTCGTATATAAAGTGTGGTAGTATCGTTGACGCGCGTAAACTGTTCGATGAATTGCCGAAGAAACACATAGTCACTTGGAATTCAATGATTGCCTTTTACATTAGGAATAGAAGAAGCGAAGAGGCTAGAAGTCTTTACGAGAGGATGGTTTTGGAGGGGGTTTTTCCTGACGAGTTCACGTTTTCTAGTATTTTTAAGGCATTTTCTGATCTGGGTCTTGTTCATGAAGGCCAGAGAGCTCACGGACTGTCAGTGGTTTTGGGTGTGGAGGTGTCGAATGTGTTTGTTGGTAGCGCGCTTGTGGATATGTATGCCAAGTTTGGGAATATACGGGATGCCCGGTTGGTTTCAAATCTAGTTGTGGACAAAGATGTGGTTCTATTTACGGCTTTAATTGTTGGTTATTCCCGATGTGGTGAAGATGGTGAAGCAATGGAGGTTTTTCAGAATATGATCAAGGAAGGTGTCAAGGCTAATGAGTATACTTTTGCAAGTATTTTGATTACTTGTGGAAATTTAGAGGATTTATGCAAAGGTAAGTTGATTCATGGTCTCATTGTCAAATCTGGATTTGAATCAGCTGTTGCTTCGCAAACTTCACTCCTAACTATGTACTCTAGATGTGGCTTGATTGATGATTCTCTAAAAGTTTTTAAGCGTTTTGTTAGCCCAAACCAGGTGACTTGGACATCTCTTATAGTGGGTCTTGTGCAAAATGGTAAAGAAGAGATCGCTTTATCAAAGTTCCGCCAAATGATCCGTTGGTCAATAGTACCAAATTCTTTCACATTGTCAAGCATTCTTCGGGCATGTTCAGGCCTTGCCATGCTTGAACAGGGGAAACAAATTCATGCCATAGTTGTCAAATATGGTTTGGATAGAGACAAATATTCCGGAGGAGCACTGATTGACTTATATGGAAAATGTGGGGTTATAGATATGGCAAAATCAGTTTTTGATGGTTTATTGGAATTAGATCTGGTACCCGTAAATTCAATGATCTATAGCTATGCCCAGAATGGTTTTGGACATGCAGCACTTGCGTTATATAACAGGATGAAAGATTTATGCCTTGAACCAAATGATGTGACATTGGTAGGTGTTCTCTCAGCTTGCAACAATGCAGGGTTGCTTGAAGAAGGTTGTCAAATCTTTGCATCCATTTCAAGCAATAATAGCATTGAAATCACAAGAGATCACTATGCTTGTATAGTTGATATGCTGGGACGTGCTGGGAGACTTCAAGAGGCAGAAATGCTAGTAAACGAGGTCAAAAATCCAGATGTGGTTTTATGGAGGACATTGCTTAGTGCATGCAGGACTCACGGAGAGGTTGATGTGGCAGAGAGAGTTATGAATAGAGTGCTTGAACTTGCACCAGGAGATGAGGGGATTCACGTCTTGTTGTCAAATCTTTATGCTTCAACTGGTAGTTGGAACCAACTGATCAAGATGAAAAGCACAATGAGGGAAATGAAGTTGAAGAAAACTCCTGCAAAGAGTTGGGTGGATGTTGACAGGGAGGTTCATACTTTCATGGCAGGAGATCTGTCCCACCCAAATTCTAGAGAAATATATGAAACATTAGAGGAATTGATTGTGAAGGCCAAGTCTTTAGGTTATGTTCCAGATACTAGATTTGTATTACAGGCTTTGGATGAGAAGGAGAAAGAGAGGTCTTTGTATTATCATAGCGAGAAGCTGGCCATAGCCTTTGCTTTATGGAGGAGCAGAGAGAAGACTACTAGTATCAGAATTCTAAAGAACCTTAGAGTTTGTGGGGATTGTCACAATTGGATTAAGTTCATCTCCCGAGCTGTTGGGAGAGAGATAATTGCTAGAGATGCAAAGAGATTCCATCACTTTAGAGATGGGTTGTGTTCCTGTGGAGATTATTGGTGAATTTATAGCTGATGTCATTTTCACTTTCTAGGCCCCTTTGCTAGTAGTCTCCAGTTCTACTGTTCAATCTGTGAGGACAACCGTTGATCTGGTCTGTGGTTGATTGTCCGACTTTCTCAGTTTTCTTCTGACTAATTAATTGATAGCACCTGTATCACGAGCTGCTGCCCAATGATTGATCCATGTGGATTCATTTCTCAGAATTTGACACAGGTGTGGCCCTATATTTGAACTTTGAAGCTGTAGAGCTCATGATTCAAGCAATGATTAATTTATTACTATTGTACAAAAGAAGTTGGGCAATAATTACACAAGTTATACTTCTTTCTTCAAAATTTTTATTTATTTAAACTACAACAAATGCAAAATATTAGGATAACTTTCCAATTGTTCTCTTCTGCTTCATTTGATATTTTATGAAATTTTATGTGATACATGATTTACATTAAAAAAGGAGATAGAAAATATATATGTTAACCTATGTCCTGACTAATTCATTTCGATTCCCTGAAGTTATTTTGCTATTTGATATTGGGAATCTCAAAGGACTTTTGAACCTTAATCTCTTAGAACCCCAAGGATAAGCTTTTTCAATTTCCTCTTCTCGGAGAACCAAAATAATACTGTCTAAAGATGTATATGAATTTCAAATCAGGGAGGCCAAGATCTTGCTTCTGTGCAGCGCTCACTTGAACTTAAGAGCTTCTTTAGGTTTCCCCAGTAGTGATAACACCGTGGCACAGATGTGTTTGGAAGAGAGCCCTGCTTCTTCAATCTGATCTTGGGGTGATCCATGGTCTATGTATTTATCAGGAAGTACCATAGCTCTCAACTGCAGGGTGCTCTACAGAATCAGAATCTGGAGGGGGAACTATAGAAAGAAAGGAGAAAGGAAACAGTCCTTCTGTGCATGAAATATAAAATTACCTTAAGGGGTCCATCTAGTATGCCATTTAAGCTTAGGAAGTGAGTCACGTGAGATCCGAAACCTCCAATGGAACCTTCCTCCACAGTAATTAAGAATTCATGCTCTTTCGCCAATCTCTTGATAAGATCTGCATCTAATGGTTTGCAGAACCTAGCATCAGCTACTGTCACGTAAATGTTTTGGGATTTGAGCAAGCCAGCTGCTTGTAGACATTGTTGAACTATTGTACCATATCCCAAAATAGCAACTCTATTGCCTTCCATCAGTATTCTTCCCTTTCCAATCTGTTCAATTATCAAAGCAGAAATATTAATACTTCTCTTAGCCAATTTCAGAGTTAGTTACTTCTAATGCTAACCTCGATTGGTGTTCCTTTGTTATTAGGAGGAAGAACCGCTCCAATTCCATTACCCCTTGGGAACCTGAAGCAGCTAGGTCTGTCATCGATGGCTGCTGCCGTGGCTATCATGTGCATCAGCTCTGCTTCATCAGATGGAGCCATGACCACCATGTTAGGCAAGCAAGCCATATATGTGATATCGAATGCTCCACAATGGGTGGGACCATCTGCACCAACCAAACCAGCTCGATCCATTGCAAAGCGGACAGGTAGTTTCTGAAGATCAACGTCATGAACCACCTTCATAACCATTGTAAATCATTAGTTCAAAAAACTGAAAAGAAGGAATAAATAAACAGAAGTAAAAACTGCACAACCACATTATGCCTTTTTATCATCGACTGCCAACAGCTCACCTGATCATAGCCTCTTTGCAGGAATGATGAATAGATAGCACAAAATGGCTTGAGACCCTCTGTGGCCAAACCAGCTGCAAATGTGATGGCATGTTGCTCGGCAATACCTACGTCAAAACAGCGATCTGGAAACTTCTTCTGGAAATAATTGAGGCCAGTTCCACCACCCATCGCCGCATGGATGGCTACAATCTTGTTATCTACCTCTGCTTCGTTTACAAGGGCTTCGGCAAAGTACTGGGTATACGGAAGTGTGGAGGATTTGGTCTTAAATTGCTTTCCTGTTTTAGGGTCAAACTTGACGACCCCTGAAAGAATGGGAGATTATTTTATAAGGATGTTGTCATGAAATTCTAATAACACAATCGGTATATGAAGTTACTGTCTCACCATGCATTTTATCAGGAGCTGCTTCTGCTGGAGGATAGCCCTTCCCTTTCTCCGTTACAATATGGATCAGAACTGGCCCTGATGCAGGCATTGCTTTTACTTTTTGAAAAATGGTGACTAAATCTTCAATACTGTGCCCATCCACAGGACCAATGTAATATAACCCGAGCTCCTCAAAGAGAGTAGACCCAGAAGCACTAATCATACCCCTCGCATACTCATCTACTTTTGCCGCAACTTCATGTGCTTGCCCTCCAATTTGCTTTGTGATACTCTTTTAAGAGAGAAACCCGAATTAGTTCTCTCTTGATTTTGATATGAGATATGAGGAATCATAATAGAAAGTTACATGAAAAGCTTAGAGATTTACTTTTGCAGCTTCACGTAGTCCACGGAACTTGGGGCTTGCTTGGAGCTTGGATAAAGCGCTGCTCAGGGCTCCAACAGGAGTTGCAGGGCCATCAAGGGTAGCAGTGGGTAAAGATACTTGCTTATTGTCATTTAATACGACAATCAGGTTAGTATCAAGGTACCCTGCATTGTTCATGGCCTCATATGCTTGTCCTGCAGTCATGGCTCCATCTCCAATCACAGAAATTATACTGTTGTTTTTCCCTAAAAGATCTCTTGCAACTGCCATACCTATCAAATTATTGTTTTATGCAAAAAAAATTTAGTAACTTCAGAATCTGCTTTGTAGCCTGAGGAGTTGCATTTACAAGAAAAGAAGGTCCTAAAATGATATAATGAAAATTCAGACACACCAAGACCGGCAGAGATGCTTGTAGAACTATGCCCTGCACCAAAAGCATCATGGACACTTTCGTCCCTTTTTGGAAACCCTGCTAGCCCAGAGGTTTTCCTAATGGTATGCATCTTGGATCTTCTTCCTGTCAGAATTTTATGCGGGTATGCCTGTAACATTTTTATTGCTCTGTTCAGGATACATCTTACATTGAAAGAGAATGTGATATAAATATATTTGTGTAAACAAGAATGAGACATACAAACAGAAGTAAAGAGAATGTGATACAAATATATTTGTGTAAACAAGAATGAGACATACAAACAGAAGTTTACTTATAAATTCAAATGTAACGCTGGTGCAGTAATCTCTTCATTTTCAGTTGTGAAATAGAGTGACTCACCTGATGCCCAACATCCCATATGATTTTGTCTTCAGGGGTGTTGAAAACATGGTGCAGAGCCACAGCCAACTCTACTACTCCTAAGCTTGCACTTAGATGCCCCCCTGTCTTTGATACAGTGTATACAATATCTGCTCTAAGCTCTGCTGCTAGTTGTTCAAGATCCTGAAATAACATACATGATATTTTGGTGCGTTTGTACATATTATTATATATAAAAGTCATGAAAGTGAAAACACACGTAACACAAACACTACAACAACTTACCCGTTTAGAGAGGTTTTTCATATGCACAGGGTAATTGACTGTATCCAGTAATGGGGTGGCTGGCTTTTTCCCTGAGAAATCAATCTTCCATCCTTCTTTCTCTTTCCATGTAATCATCTTCCCTTCCTCGCCATCTGAACTACTTGCTGAAGCTCTTAACATGAACTGAAACACATCAGGAAAAGCACCCAACATTAATACTCAAACAAACCAAAGCTGCAAATCACACAAATACATGTGTAAATTTATCTATTGCCTGGTTTTAGTTACAAATCACTTTTGTCATGTTAAGATTATCACAAGGAGAGTGAAATTGTATACTTTTGTCATGTTAAGATAATCACAAGGAGAGTGAATTTGTGTACTCTGACCTGTTTTCTGCAGCTATGATTTGATCTTGGAGTTGTCAGGCATGGTGAAATATATGGGTTTGGGCTAATGACAGAGCCTGAAACAGCCATGGCTGATCAAATATGGTGAGAGAAGTGGAGAGATAGGTTGTGTGTGTGTGAGGTGTTAGAGATGCGTAATTTATAATATGAGAGGAAGAGGGTCGTACGTGACATAACACACCAGCATAGCAGATTTCTCGTGGGATATAATTATATGTATGGAATAATGATTATTTTTTCTTTGAAATTATTTGTAGTCTCGGGTTACTTGATAAGCCATCTTTATATTTGGACAAAGAATAGTATGTATGATATGACATGAAACAGAAAGCTCTAGATACTTATGTGTGTGTGTGTGTATATATATATATATATATAGGGATATATAACTGTGCTGTAAGTATAAACTTTCGTGGGATAATTTACTGATAGTACAAAACAATTGTCTTTTTAGGTAACTATTAATCATTATCGTATAGGAATCATTTAATGCTTTGCCTGTCAGATAAGAACCCATTTAGTAAGGAACATTATAGTATTATACAATTGTGGATAGGGTTCCTTTCCAAAGAAAAAAAATAAATAAATAAAATTATGAATAGGTTATTTATTCCAATAAGACAGCTATTAAGATAAACACGTCAAAAGAGAGAGTATATTCTTATCTTTAGTGACATAGGTTCATTGAACTCTATTAATTGGAACCACTTGGTTTTTGTATCATTACTCATTTAATAATGAAGCTTACATTATCTTCAAACATCGATTTTTGTATCATTACTCATTTAATAATAAAGTTTACTTTATCTTCAAACATTATGTCACCAAGATAATTTTTTTCTTCCAAGATTATGCTCTATCATGATAATAATGATCATTAAAGTTGGCTCACAATTCCTAATTTAGGAATTTAAAATTATTTACTTAAAATTTTACAAACTTCATTTTTAAAAACTTACACTCACATTTCTTAAAGTTTGGCTAAATTACTCACTAATAAAACTATTTGAAAAATCTCTTTGACACTTCTATGAGAGTTGACTCCGGTAACATCTTATGTGAAACTACCATATTATCCTCATTTTTCGTAAACAAAATTACTTACCTCATTGCTTAAGTAATCAAAATTAGTTGTCATAGCATGAGGTAAATAAGTTTCCATTTTTTATTACATCAAAAATGAGGGTAATAGGATATTAACAGTGTCAACTCCGAAGAGGGTGTAAGAGAGATTTTTCAAAGTAAGAATATTTTTGTCCAATCGAAATTGAGTCAAATGTCAATAGGTATAGTTAATATTGATACAAGAGTAATTTTGAAATTTAAAAATTATTCGGACTTAACACTTTACTAACGTCACATGTGCTTAAACTTATTATGCAAAATTTTAGAAGAGATTGATCATATTTTTTCAAAAAAATTCAACGGTGAATAATTTAGCTAAACCTCCCTAGAGGTTGGATAATATAAACTTTTTAAAAATATAAATTTCGGATTCTTGTAAAAAAGACCTTTTGATCTCCCTTTACCAAATGCCAACTAAGTATTAAATATTAAAAAAGTTTATAGTATTTAATGAAATAGGCTAGGAACGTCATTAAAAAAAAGATTAAAAGAACACTCTTTTGTAGACACATTTTAATACTGTTTGGTTTTAGAAAAGTAATTACATCTTGTAGGACAATCTCCAAAGGTTAAACTATTCAGAGAAAACTATGCTATTACGGTAAAGATTTTGCAGCACATGAATCACGTATGCATTGAAAGCAGAAGTACTTGTCATTCACCTAATTCACATGTCTGTTTGTATGTTTTTCTTTTTATTTGGTCAAATAAAATATATATATATATTGACTGTTTAGATTTTGAAACATCGTAAACGTGTAAAATGAAGGAAACTGCATGGACTCTCTCTCTCACAAGCTAACGAGTGTCTTATCGTTCTACTGACAGTCTTTGTATGTGTGTGTGTATATATATATATATGTGTGTGTGTGTGTGTAGAATTAAAAATTTAAGGCTTTTTTGAAATTCTAAAAAATATACTTCAAAAATTAATGTTTTAAACATTGAAAAAATTTGATTTTGGTTACCAAAATTAAAAAAATTTGCTTTACAGTAACTTTAAATTTAATAAAAGTTAAATAGTGATCAATCTTTAAAAATAATTTTTAATAAGTGATCATTTAACTTTAATGTCCAAAATACCCTTCCTTTTACTTACAGTTTTTAATCAATTCTTCGTCTTCTCCAATCTCAATCCTAAATATCAAATCTCCAAAGGCATAAAAAGATTCTAGAAAAGAAAATATATATATATAGAGAGAGAAACTCTCTCTCTCTCTCTCTCTCTCTCTCTATATATATATATATATATATATGTTCATCTTACAATTAATGCATGTGCATATATAATTTTTTTTTTCTTTAGTGAATTTTACAGCTCCAAAGATGTGACAAGAGTTATATCATTAGATGAATTAACTATTTGAGACTTGATATAAGAAAATAAGGATTCAAAGGAGAAGTTGATATTCAACCATCATGGGACACTAGGTAATAGGTTTATTAGTGAAATCTATTCATTTCTTCCAATATTTCTTATTAATAAATAATTGTACCCAAATTAGATTTTTTTTTTGGGTTAATGAGATATTAATATATAAGAATATATAAATATATTATATATCTTCTTTAGAATGTATATATGTTCATATATTGTATACAAGTTATTGGATTATTTGAAATTTATGATATTTGGGTTTGAAAAAAATTAAAAAAAAATGAAAATCTAGGAAGAGAATGAAGGGTATTTTGAATTTTAAAATTAAATGGTCACTCATTAACAATTTTTTTTTTTAAAGTTTGGTTACTATTAACTTTTTATTCAGTTCAAGGTCACTAAAAAGCAATATCTTTTCAATTTTGGTCACTGAAATTTAATTTTCTCTTTAACAAATCTAGTTACAAAAAATAAAATCTTAATTTAATAAACTTTCAAATCTTTTTTTCTTTCACATTAAATTTTAAAGAGAGACTTAGGAAAAATAATTTTAATACTGTTTGGTTTTAGAAAAGTAATTACGTCTTGTAGGAAAATCTCCAATGGTTAAACTCTTCAGAGAAAACTATACTATTACGGTAAAGATTGCGCAGCACATGAATCACGTATGCATTGAAAGCAGAAGTACTTGTCATTCACCTAATTCACACATCTGTTTGTATGTTTTTCTTTTTATTTGGTCAAATATATATATATATATATATATATATATATATATGTATATTGACTGTTGAGATTTTGAAACATCGTAAGCGTGTAAAATGAAGGAAACTGCATGGAATTTCTCTCTCTCACAAGCTAACGAGTGTCTTATCGTTCTACTGACAGTCTTTGTGTATATATATATATTTATGTGTGTGTGTGTGTAGAATTAAAAATTTAAGGCTCTTTTGAAATTCTAAAAAATACACTTCAAAAATTAATGTTTTAAACATTGAAAAAATTAGATTTTGGTTACCAAAATTAAAAAAATTTGCTTTACAGTAACTTTAAATTTAATAAAAGTTAAATAGTGATCAATCTTTGAAAATAATTGTCAATAAGTGACCATTTAACTTTAATGTCCAAAACACTCTTCCTTTTATTTAGAAATTTTCAATCCATTCTTCGTCTTCTCCAATCTCAATCTTAAATTTCAAAGCTCCAAAGCCATAAAAAGATTCTAGAAAAGAAAATATATATATATTGAGAGAAACTCTCTCTCTCTCTCTCTCTCTCTCTCTCTCTCTATATATATATATATATATATGTTCATCTTACAATTAATGCATGTGCATATATGGATTTTTTTTTCTTTAGTGAATTTTACAGCTCCAAAGATGCGACAAGAGTTATATCATTAGATAAATTAACTATTTGAAACTTGATATAAAAAAAGAAAGATTCAGAGAAGAAGTTGATATTCAACCGTCATGGGACAGTAGATAATAGGTTTATTAGCAAAATCTATTCATTTCTTCCAATATATCTTATTAATAAATAATTGCACCCAAATTAGATTTTTTTTTTGGGTTAATGAGATATTAATATATAAGAATATATAAATATATTATATATCTTCTTTATAATGTGTATATGTTTCTATATTGTATACAAGTTATTGGATTATTTGAAGTTTATAATATTTGAGTTTGAAAAAATAAAAAAAAGGATAGAAATCTAGAAAGAGAATGAAGGGCATTTTGAACATTAAGATTAAATAGTCACTCATTAACAATTATTTTTAAGTTTGGTTACTATTCACCTTTTATTAAGTTTAAGGTCACTGAAAAGTAATACCTTTTCAATCTTGGTCATTGAAATCTAATTTTATCTTTAACAAATCTAGTTACAAAAAATAAAATCTTAATTTACTTAACTTTCAAATTTTATTTTCTTTCACATTAAATTTTAAAGAGACACTTAGGAAAAATAATGTTATGAAACAACTAAATCCCCAAACGTGACAAAAAAGCAACCATATATTCAGGTGATATCATCTTATCATTATATATTAGCCACCTTCGATCACTCGTATATATTTACTTTTCTTGTTTGTGGACTTTGGATATATATATATATATATATATATGAGAGTACAATTTTGAAGACTATTATTATATCTTTGACTGTTTGGAAAAGAGGTGTCGCTCGTTAAATTTAACTTTATAGGTAGGTTTGAATAGAAGTTAAGGAAATTTTGAGTGGTGTTTATGGCTTCAAATTTCCAGCACACACCGCAACTGACTAGTCTAGAGCGCATAGCCCCTTCATTTCCAAGACATTGACGCTATTCAGAAACAATAGTAAAAGTCAAAATAAGAGAGCCATTTTTTTCAATTTTTGGTCATTTATCTTGAATTTAGTCTTCAAATAATCATATATATATATATATATATATATATATATATCTATGTGTGTGTGTGTGCAATTTTATGTTGAATATAAGTCGGTCTTCTAAAAATCATATATACTATTATATGTAAAGATATCATCAATTGTACGTTTGTCCTCTTTAGTGGCGGGAAGAGAAGACTTAAAAAAGAAAAAAATATCTTCAACATAATTATTTAAGAAAGTGATTATTCTTTCTTGGATTCAAATTTTGATCAGTACGTCAGTAATTTCGCCAGTCACGTCACTAAGTGTGAATATCTAAATTTTTGTTTCACAACTTCACTAAATTTTAATTACCCACACAATTAAATAATTTTTTAAATTAATCTAAAAATTGTATAAACATACATATATATATATATATTAAAGTTTTTTTTATACCTTTTTAAGTTGGAAAACTCATAATTTTTTGTCTTAAGTCAGAATATGGCCTAAGTAGTACTTAAACTGTAACTCTCAGAATTTTCTTTTTAAAAAAAATGATTTTATCAAAAAATTCAATTTATAATCAAAATTATTAAATTTTAAGTAAATGATACACATATACATATATATGCACAAAGCATGTGAAGACAAAAAAAATAATAAAAAAAAAATTTAAGAGGAAACAAGCTTGACTAAATATCTGGCCAAATATGGCCAAACATGTAGCCAAGTTCAAGTGAGCTTCACATTTGTAAGCATGCCATTGGAAGCCTATTTTATGATTTGTTTGACCAAACTGTTCATGCTGATGCTGAGTTTCACAAACTTTTCTTTCAAGCGTTGTGATTGACACATCACAATATATATATATATATATATATATATATATATATATATATATGCTCAAAAGCTTATTGCGTTTACAACTACTTGGAATAAGGCACATCTATTTATTAGTTGGAATGAGAATAATTTTCCTGCCAAGTAAAAGTGGGCCGAAAGTATTGCCAAAAAGCCAAAGCAAGAGCCACCTCAAATGGCCTGAAGGATTCTCAATCTAAAAGCTAGATTATCTCCAGCAATAAAATAAAGATATACAATTGAAATGGATCGAAGGATTTTGATCCTCTTCTTCATAGAATTCGCTTTGATACCATCTTTTACGACGTGATGTAACCTCTATAAGAATACAAAAACACAATATTTAATTTAAGTGATATAATTCTTTTAAATGAGTGTTGTTTTTTATTTTGTGCATATTCTTGTGCTGATGCTTTTTTACAACATACAATTTATCGCTTTTTATACATTCTAACACCTGTCTTGGTGTTAGTAATTGATTGAAGACACGAAAACCAATGAAATATGGAGCTTGTAGTCACTACAGATAATCAACTACTCCTATGTTAATATGCGTTCAAGAATTTCCAACAACATTTGTTTTTAGTTTGCATCTCATTTTTCAAGTTAGTACTTCAGTTTCTAATCAGCCAATATATACATATACCTCTTGAGTGCACATATAGTGAACAGTCATGCATATATGTTACATGACATGATGTTTTTTCATATTTTGCATGACAAATTTTCATTTCATGAATTTCTTTTCCTGGTGGGAGTTTTTGCAAGCAAAGACCACCAAAATTATAAAGAAAATTTATGTGGCCGACTTCGTTAATTTGAAAAAAAAAGGCAAATATATATGATGATGATGATAATGATGAGTATGTATATATAGAAATGATCTTTTGCTCACCGGTGAGTAAGAAATTCTTTTACACCTGTGTGGTAACCATCGGATATGATTGCAATGATTTTTGAAAGTTACATTTTTTACACCTAAATCATATTTGACGATTACTATGTTTGGTGTGAAGAAAATTTCTTACTCATCGGTGAACAAGAAGTGTGAATAAGTTACCTTTTTTACACCTAAATTATATCCGACGGTTACTATGCTTGGTGTAAACAAAATTTCTTGCTCATCGGTGAGCAAGAAATTTTGTTCACACCAAACATAGTAACCGTCGGATATGATTTAAGTGTAAAAAATGTAATTTTCAAAAATTATTGTAATCTTATTCAATTGTTACTATATATGGTGTGAAATAATTTTTTACTTATCGGTGAGCAAGAGATCATATACATACATACACGCGCGCAGGTGTTGTAAGTCAAGTAAACAACCAAAATGGAGCAGTAGTTTTGCTTAAAAAAAACATAGGCCCTAATTTAGTCTTGATCTAGCTCAAAGTACAACAAAATTTGAGAAATTCTATAATCAAATGATACTGATTAAAGTACGAGTAGCTTGATTTTTCTTGAATTGTTAATCAACCTTTTCAAAATTAACTATATTTTATCAACCGTTGGAAAATTAGAATTTCCAAGCTTGAATTTCCAAGTGAACGTCAATGACTAAACAACTCTTAAAATACTCTATAAAATATGTTTTTCTTTTAACGTGTGCAAAACATAAGTCGAATATATAATCATACAGAAAAGGAAAATAATTGAAATATACATTTATGAGGTGACAGCATACATGATCATAACCATATATATAAATATATCTATTGGTTATTTGTCAGTCTACTTTATGGACTTGAATATGACTTGAATAGCATTGTCTGTAGTCTCAATCGTCACATGGAGAAATTGAATTTGAATTGCAGCATTGTTGGAAACGTCAGAGCACCTGTCCAAATACCTAATGAGTATGGATTGGTATTCTCCTCCACATTTCCATCTTTACTAGACAAATATATCTTTTCAACTTTGTGTATATATATATATATATATATATATATGTGTGTGTGTGTGTGTGTGTGTGTGTGTGTATGTATTATCACTCTTTGATATATCTATAGAGTATTACTTTCATGTGAAAAGTAATTAGTAAGAAGATTGATGATATGGTAAGAATAAGTTCTTCAATTAAACATACAGAATTTCAAATCATACCTCAAATTAGAATTTTTTTTTCTATCATTTTACTAAGAGAAATACAAGTTCATATTATTGGATTGGAACTTATGTAACATTTGAAAGCATTGAATTGGCCTTGGAATTAGGATTGGAACAGAAGAAAAATAGGTTTAAAATTTGAACTATATATATATTTTTTCATTCCAAACATAATTTTACATTCTCTCGACTTGAAATTTGGTATGCATAACCAAGATTAATGTATTGACAAAATGCAATTTTTTAATAGTACTTATTGGCTGATTATATAAATTAATCATGTTCCTCTCTCTCTCTCTCTCTCTCTCTCTCTCTATATATATATATATATATATATATATAAACATAGTTTAAATTTACACTTGTAATTGTATGGCCACATGTGGACTTATTTTATACAATTTACTATAGTAGCAAGGATTTCTAAAGGGCACTTCATCAGTCCAACAGTACCCTAATATATTGTCAAAATTTTATTGTGCAATTAATCTTCATTTCTGCAAAATATAATCATTTTCCTTTGTTTAATGTAGTTAATGAAAAAAATTTCAAGATATTTATTCTATATCTTTTTTTGGTAAGTGATATTGCTTCTATATCACATCTAGATATCATATAATTAAGTAGTATTAACGAAGTTACAGATGAAGCTGTACCAGAATGTAATTCTACATGTGTCTGTCATTATATATATATATTTATTGTAACGATAATATATTGAACGTGAAACACACTGCCGCATGTTGCACGTCCGCAGCGATAGAGACATTATATATATATACACACACATATATATTTGTAAAAATCTTGATAGTTGATATTTAGGGCTCCAATTCTGACGAGTTGGGCGGATTAGAGGTATAATTTGAATTCAACCCTATATATGAAATGTTCAACTTTAATACAATTCTAATCTTACTTCCAACCATAACTACTCAACTTTAACTCAACTCCTCCTTAAATTTTTAAATTCGAGTTTGTAACTCGAGTTGAGATTTCGGGTTATCTATATTACCAAATTCCATGTTGAAAATTTAAAGTGATCTTTAATAAGTTTCAGATTCAATTACTCCTAAACACAAAAAAAATTAAGAACTTAAATTACAAACAATTTTTTAAGAAATTAATTATTCAAAGTGTTAACATACAATAAATTATGATTCAAATAAAGGAAGTTGAAAATAAAAGAATTATAATAATTTGAATATTATATATAATATATTTAAAATAAAAAATATGTATAAAAATAATATTACAATTCGGATTTGGGTTGGGTTCGAATTATTGGCACATCAACTAAAATTCAACCTTAATTAAATTTGAATTGAAGTTTTTTAGTTCGAGATCAACTTTAATTATAAAAATAGTTATCCAAATCTATAAGAAATCAACCTCAACGGTGCAGATCAAATCTGCAGTCATTCGACGGGTAGTGACACTGTCACAGTATATAAAGACAGGATATAAATAATGAAAATGACTAATTATTGATTTATGCTAATTTAGACACAAGAAGGACTGCAAGTCTACAAGAGCTCTACGCCTTTGCTACATAATAAAGAATAAGAATGATGAAAATGACCACCACGCATTGCAAGAGTTTTGTGTCGATTTATGCTTGGAATTGAAATTAAAAAATATTAGTTAAAAGTTTGAAATATATATATTTTTAATTTTAATTTCAAGACATCGTACTTTAAACACATTGTTATTGTAAAAAATAAGACAAGAATGATCAATAGTTCTTTTATTATTTTCTTTCAATCTCATAAGGAGAGAGGTTAACAAAACCCTCTATTTTCCCCCTCTTTCTTTTAAACCAAACACTAGATAAGTCTTTCTTTTTCCTTTTCTTCCTTTCTTACTCATTCATGAATCTAAATGCACTGTGTTTCTTCTTTGAGGCCAGGCCCAAGAAGAAGGATTATGAAAACAGAGGACCTAATGACAAGGGATGGTAATTTGTCTGCCATATGAGAACGCTTTTTGTTCCGTTGGGGCAAATATGAAAAAGAAAATTAGAACCCGCTATGAGTACAGGGCGAATTCGAAATTTGTTAAAAACTCGCCAGTCCTGCCTACTTGCTATACACACATATATATATATATATCTCAACTTTAAATATATATACTGTTACATTTTTAATCTATTTTTTATGCACTAACATATATAAACATATTTACATATATAATATCTTTACCTTAAATATATACTCTTTATATTTTTTAAATTAACTTAACATATCTTTTATATCTAATATATCGGCGCCGTTATATTTTTTAAATTAACTTAACATATCTTTTATATCTAATATATGGGCGCCGAATTTATCACAATAAAACTGATTGTTTCATAAATTCGTTCCTATCCCACTCCATTTTTCAAGAGGACAGGGATGGAATTTGAATTCCATTTTCGTTCCATACCTGTAACGAGTATGAAATGAATATTAAAAGTAACATAATATTCATGATAACTGGGGAATGAGCTTCTTTTCAACTTTTTAAACCAATCCGAGCCCGTTGAAAAGTCGCAACTTGCAACCAGCCAATCACTTCATGTCTAAGATCATAACATATATGTATAGTGTACATATTTGTATTTTGTACATGAAACCTATTAGATGGCCTCTATGATTTAGCCATCAACAGTATTCAGGAATAAATTGTCTCTCTCTCTCTCTTCTACTAATTTTTTATTTTATTTTTTTCTACTGTTGAAAATATTATCCCGCAACATTTTCAATAGTTACGAGAAAAATCGTAATATAGGGAACAATTTACAAAACCTTGTATAATACATTAGAGTTTTTTACGATTAACTTTTCTTTTTTTTTTAACTAGAAGGTCGCTTCATTGAATGATGTTATCATGAGATTGATTTTATGATGGTTGTCATGAGTTCTCTTTTAAATTAAAATATTTTGAGCACAAAAAATAATACACGAATTACATCATCACGTAACCAACATTTAATAGAAAAGATGAATGAATGTATGCAACAATTGTTTACTGAAACATTGAACCACTTGGTGTGTGTATAAAAGGAGACATACATGAATGGGTTTCTAGCACAAGTTCTAATGTTGGGCCGATGAAATTTGAGCCATAAATGAGATGCGAATACTTTAAGGGTGTGTTTGGCTACATGGAATTGAAGAAATTTTTTTCTAATTTCAATTCTAAAACTCAAATTCTACGCATCGGAATAGACCCTAATTGTATTGCCATATCATTTAACAATCCACAAGAATGTTATAGAAAGGAAAATGATATACAAATCAAGTGAATAATTTAGTATTAGACGTAAAAGGGGTATGATGAGCCAGATATAAACCATCCTTGAATCTTACTTGGGTTAATTTTGAATATTTTTTTTTTATGAAACTCACAAAAAATTGTCATGCGTTATATCTAACATTATAATAATAATCATATTACTAAGTTTCATTTTCAAAAAGTCGAATACCTCTATCAATATACATAGATTAAATATTACACACTATATATATATATATATATATATATATATATATATAGACGTGACAAAAATCTAGTATGCCTTGCTTCAATTCATGTGGTGCATGTGATAAACGAGATCTAGTTAGCCCATTTGACTAATAAAAGTTAAATTTTCATATCATTTTTCGATAGTTAAAGATAATCTGGCCTATAAAGATAATCTAGTAAGGCCCACAGCTTGAAGATTGATCCTAGAACTTGATATTGATGTGAAGTTCATAGTACTAAAATGAGAAATTAAGAGAACTCTAGGTTAGGTTTAACAAGGTTGCATACAAACAAATTTAGAGCTCCAAAGAGTCAGTTTTGTTTGCAAATGGGTGACCCACACGCCAACAGGACACTATCAATGGAATGTAATGCCCTTTCGCACCACAAATATTTCAATCCAAGAGAAAAATGAGCAAGAAATTATTGACTTCTCATATAAGAATTTGGAGGAAAAAAAATGTGAATCTCATGATAAAAGAACAGTAGCTGTCAATATTATTGTCATAAATTGCATGTTATAAAACTCATGGTGGTCACCCCCATTGGGCAAAACTGAGCCGGGACCATACACCTACCCGCCACATAAAACTGATCCGAAGACAATTAGGTTCTTGTCCGGTGAAAAGAGGAGAAATTACTAGATGGTTCAGGATTATATGGTCTCGGCCAATCACAGACAAACACATTACCAAAAAATTGAATAAAGTTTGACACGTTTAGTAACATGTCAGACTGTAATTGGCCAGAACCAATGCAGCCCAAAACTATCTAAAAATTTATCGGGACAAGAGACTTTCTCTCGTCACAATCGTCACAAACACACAGGAGGACCATGGTGAAACCTAATTAATATGTTTATTTGACTAGTAACATATGCTTGGTTTGATAAAAACACTCTTATCAATAATTGAATAAATTCAGGACTTCCATTGCATCATTAGTGCTGAATCATTACACTTTAATCTGAGCTAAGTACAACTTTCTACTAATTAGAATGAACTCAAGTATTTCCTCTTTGTGCATTCATGCAAGACAAGCAATGATTGCATGACTTATATCAATAAAACATGGACCTCTCTCTTCATGTACCCTTTTGAAATTTTCTTCCATGTTTCACATTTTTTCCACCTCCAGTTATTAGGTGGAAAAATAGTACAAAAAAATTATACATGTATGATGATTGGTCATGGTTAGTTTAGTGATCCAATTTGTCCTCCTCATGTTTGATATATATCCAAGAGATTTTGTTTCAATATCCTGCAAGACCCTCCTTGTATTGCGGGGTATACACAGCTTTATTCTAACGGAGAAGTTCGTGACTTTTAAGTCACAATAGAACAATTTTATCATTGTGTCAAGATGTGGCCTAAAAAAAAAAAAAAAAAGAAACTAAACTGGTTCAAGATTGATGAAAATGGATTGCTTCGACTTGGGAATTTTGGAGCCACTTCACATGTGTGATGAATTTTGATAACACGTATTGTCATTGATGAGTAACATCCAAATTTAAGACTATATTTAATTATTTGTCTGCAATGCCGTAAAGGAACAGTCATGGAAAATGTTTTCGAGTCCATTAATATTTTGCTAGTTATACTAACCTATTACGTACTTTTTTTTTCTTTTGGTGGCGGCATTGTGCTCTCATATCAATATCATAGAACTTCAATATCTCAATTAATATATACACAACCGTTATTAATAGACCGTTATTACTCTATTATTTGGATAGATGCAGATGGTATTAATGTGACAATATGCATAAAAACTCTATCCAACTAACTACTATAGTTATGTATCTATGGCAGTGAGAATAAATTCAAACCTATAAACATAGACATAAAAGAAAGAAAATAATTAAGATACATTCCAGACACATTCTATGAAAAGAGTAATGAATCTAATCATACGTGTGCTTAATTCGACATTTTCCAAATGTATTTTTTGAGTAGGAGATAACATTATCATAACGTCGTCAACATAATGATATCTCTGCCACCCACATAAACTCATTCATAAACAACCTAATTAACCGAATTTGGAATCCAAATTGGAACTCTCCAAGTTCTCAGTGGATCCGCCAAAACTGTAGGGTTGCATGACTTAAGGCCTGTTTGGCATTGTTGTTGTAATGAAAAAAATGCCTTTATTGATAGAGTTGACATAAAAGTGTTGTTAGTAAAAACATTTTAGGTGTTTGGCAATATATTTTATAAAGTATTTTTCATAATTAAAGTGTTTTTTAATTTGTTTGGTATCAATATTATTAACTAAAAGACTTTTATTACTAATTTTACAATAATGTCCTTTAATGGAGTGTTCTATAGCTGATAACAGTAGGATTTTAAAAGAAGGAATAAAAATTTCTTTATAAAAAATAAAAAAGGGTATGAAGTTGTCTAAGAAAAATAATTAACTAAAATATATAACCTCTACTCAAGATGTAGTCTTAAAAGTTATAAATTTTAGCTTCATCCAAAAGTTTTAGTAAGCTAAAATCTTTATAATTTAAAAGTAATTTTTTAGGTTACCAAACACATTTTGAAGCAAATTTTCAAAATAAAATTAAGTGCTTTTAAGTGGTTCATTCTCAATCATGGCCATAGCTTCGAGGAATTATTGCACCGATAATGTCACATCATACCGATAATGTCACATCATATGATTGACAATGTATCACATATTCAATATATGCAAGTCATGTGTTAGAGGAACATGACTCATACTTTCACATGGTTGAACATGACTTGTATTTATTGGATTGTGATACAAGTCCGTCATATTACTCTAACAGATGCCATGTATGTATTGGATGGTAACGTCACATTAGACAAGTAACATGACATCACTGTTACAACGTATAGTTTCTCATCTCAATCACATATGTAAAAAGCCTCAAGCCACTAAAAACAAACCTAAAACCATTCACAATATGAGGGGATAAGCTAATTAACAAGCAAAGAAAAACCATTTACAAAATGAGGGGATAAGCTAATTAACAAGCAAAGAAAATCATATCAAAAAAGGAATTAGCAACCAAATAAAGTTGAAAATATCCTACCATAACTTTAGAGACATAGTAAGTATCCGGGATATTGAATGCTCTCTCTTTGAACAAGTTTACACCAATTAATTTGTGTGTGGAAGTGAAAGAAGAAGAATGAATCACCTGGACTGAAATGTCCGATTTGATTTAGTTTTTTTGAAAATAATTTTCAGTTTTGTGTGAAATAAAAATCATAAAAGTATACAAAAATAGAATTGTTTTGGTTATCGCAAGATAACCAACCACTTTAGAGGTCAAGGGTTGAAGCCCCGGTGCATGCGAGTGTATTTACTTGCTAAAAAAACTAAAACATTAATTTGGTCCCAATCAACAGCCAACTACCTGCAATTAATGTTCCATTTTGAAGGTTGGAACATGAGGCTAGGGGTTGAGTCAGTGTGCTGCTTGCATGTCCTTGCTCCATGTATGGCTCAATAAAAATGAGGAGCTAGCGCACTTATGTAAGATCTATATATATATATATATAGATAGGTAGAGCTAAGCATAGACGACATGGCTCTGGTTCAGATACAGGAGATCCCAAAATGGAAGAAGCTGTTGAGCTATGTAGGACCTGGTTTTTTGGTCTCTGTTGCCTATCTTGATCCTGGCAACTGTAAGTAGTAACAATCCTCTCTAGCTATATATAGGCATATAGCTCTCTACACACACACACACTACACTTTGCTTCTATACAAATTCTTTTTGTTTAATCAGCCTTACATTCTCTGTTTTTTGCTGTGTGCACAGTGGTGACAGATTTACAAGCTGGGGCTTACCATAAATACGAGGTCTGTCTGTGTGTGTCATGGACTCTCTCTCTCTCTCTCTCTGTGTTCATGGACTCTCTCTCTCTCTCTCTCATGGACTTTTATACGTCAATATGCAGTTGCTGTGGATTGTGCTTGTTGGGCTGACCTTCGCGTTTATAATCCAATCTCGGTCTGCAAATCTAGGAGTGGCTACAGGTTATATATACCTTTTTGTGTTTTGTAAAAACTATATATATATATGTACACGTACGCTGAGTAAGTATATCATTAGGGTGCTGTGAGTTCGTGTTCTTAAACAATTGAATCTGAGTTATGTCTCCTAATAATGGATCTCTTGATTCTTGATTCAATGACTAAGGCCAGCTCAAGCTCAATTTCATAATAAATTTTGGGAAATGCTAAACGTCATGAAATTTTATCATGAATTGTCTTCATGAATGATGTGACAAGTGATAATATCATTGACATTCCGTGTATGTGAGGAATCCCATCAATACTAACTCATCATTTAATTACCACATCATTCAAGATAAAAATTCATGAAATATTTTCATGTCGTGTAGCATTGCTCATAAATTTTTCCTAGCTTTCACGTATTAATTATTCATGCTAGATCACTATAACCTGTAAGCTTCAATCAGACAAAGTCCAATTAAATTGAGATGACCTGGCGGACAACTTCATGCATGCAGATTTGTATTAATTAATTGTGTTAATTCTAGCTTTTATAATAAGTAACCTAAAGATAAAGATAAAAGAAAATATAGAGGTAGAACAAGAAAACGCTCGAGCAATAAGAGGAGTGCTACCGGCAGTTGTGATCGATTGAAAAAACAATCTCCAACTCCCGTTGCCATCCCTTAATTCGGATAGAATTTTTTTATTTATTATTTATTTTGTTTTTTCACATTTTATTTATTTATTTTTTTTTTTTGCCTTTCCACTCACTCCAAGTTAATAGTATTTGAGTAGAAAATGGATGATTTTGTGTTTCTTGATGATACAAACACAGGGAAGCATCTCTCGGAGCACTGCAGGAAGGAGTACCCGAGCCCAGTAAATTACTGCCTCTGGATACTTGCTGAGATTGCAGTTATAGCTGCGGACATCCCAGAAGGTTTACTCTCTAGCTAGGATAGATACATATATCGGCTTTCATTTTGTGTGATTGTGTGTGAGCAACAAAACTATATCCCAAATAACCAACAAAGGGCACGGTAAATAATAATTTAATTGTAAAAATGTAATAATAATAATTTGGTGGTCAAAAGTTCAACCTTTTGAGAGTGATTGTCAATGGAGGGCATGAGCCTCATAACTTAAGTAAGTGGTGATGTAAGTGATGGGGTTGACATCGCTCACTCACAACCATTCCGACAATTGTAACTTCCATGTCCGTAAATATTGTGATTCTTCAATTTTATAAATTCGTTTTTATCTCGGTGATTCATATATTTTGAATTCTCAATTGCGAATTTGAATCATTAAAAGATAAGGTTACCATCACAAGGAACTGACCCATGTAGGGTCCAGTGGGGGCATCTGCCCCCATGATTTTTTTTTTCCTCCTTTTATATACCTTTATTTTTTAAATTATATACTTATATATAACACTTTGACCCCTTAAAATTACAAAAAAAATCCCACTAGCCCCCCCCTCATTTTTTTTAATCTCTCTTTCTCTTTTCCTCTCTCTCCCCAATATTTCTCTCTCTCTCCTTCTCTTTCTTTCTTTGTAACGCCCCATCCTATCCCGACACAATATTGTCCGCTTTTGGTTCCCCCGGACCAGAGACTTCCCAGGGGGTCACCCATCCTGGTACTACTCCCAGCTAAGCACGCTTAACTGTGGAGTTCTGGTGGGTTCACAACCATCACGGCTTTAAAACGCGTTGTGTCATAGAAGGGTGATAATCATACATATAATACTTCCCCATTCCTACCCAGGCGATGTGGGATTGAGTACCCTGTAGCCTGCCAGTGTGGTAGCTCGCCCTGGGTCAGGCTCTGATACCATTTGTAACGCCCCACCCTATCTCGACACAATATTGTCCGCTTTTGGTTCCCCGGACCAGAGACTTCCCAGGGGGTCACCCATCCTGGTACTACTCCCAGCTAAGCACGCTTAACTGTGAAGTTCTGGTGGGTTCACAATCATCACGGCTTTAAAACGCGTTGTGTCATAGAAGGGTGATAATCATACATATAATACTTCCCCATTCCTACCCAGGCGATGTGGGATTGAGTACCCTGTAGCCTGCCAGTGTGGTAGCTCGCCCAGTGTCTCACACCCGCCCACAAGGGTCACCACATTCTCTCTCTCTCTTTGTCCCCTCTCTCTATCCGATCTATTTCTCTTTTTACCCCCTCTCTCTCTCTTTGAGTCTTTGTCCCCTCTCTCTCTATATCTATAAAAATAATTTAAATTCATAAATTCATTTAATTTTTAATAGATAAATTAAAAAAATAATGAAATAAATATTTTTTTTTGAAATTTTTTAATAATAAAGTAAATGTTATCAATGAACAATGATAAATTTATTCAATAGAATTATTGTGATGGCTTGAAAATTTTTTTAGTGTTAAAGGTTGCCCTCTCACAAAAATTTTTGGGTCCGTCACTGACCATCACAATAATTTCATTTGATGATGTGGCAAGATCTTTGGTGTTTGTGAATATAACACAACATGTTCAAGTTCATTATCAATTGCCCATGTTGTATTACTTTCGTCACCGTAGAAATGCTCATACAACACATTTAGATGCAACATTCATGTAATATATATATACATACATATATATATATATATATCGAAAATTTAAAACGTTGACTGTAACTGTGACTGTAGCATTGTCAATTTATTTATTTCAGTGATAGGCACAGCTTTTGCTCTCAACATACTCTTCAATATACCCATATGGTGTGGGGTGCTCCTGGCTGGATTCAATACTCTTATCCTCCTTGGATTGCAACATTTTGGTGTACGTACCTCTTCTCATAATTTCAATAGATATTTCTATGTTTTTTATTTTTGTTTATTAAGTTGAATAAATCCAGATCACTTGATAAATATATAAAAAAAATGAATGATTAGGAGATCTTAATTACGAGAAGATCTATATTATATGTTTTGCAACATATCCATGCAATAATTTGAAATTACATGTTTTGAATAGTTATTATCTATTAGAAAAAGTACTTTAATTAAGAGTAATTAGGAGATCTTAACAACCAATGAAATTCACTCTTTTATGTTATTGTTAACAACTTTTTATAAGTAGGTGGGATAATTTTCATGAAATTGTAAATTTTCATTAGTTGTGATATATCCGACTTACTGAATATCTACTTATTAATTACAATGACATGAAAAAATAAATGTAACGGAATGGTGGAAAAGCATTATTCATAGACCATCTCTTCCCTTCTTGCCCTTCCGGGCATTAAAATTAAATAACCAAATGCCCCCATTTAACTTCATCAATAATAAAATTCTAACTTACCAACCAATAATATTATTTAAAATCTATGCAACTTTCTGTCAACATTGGCAAAATCCCTATTATAGAAAATGTGTAAAGACTCTCTATTGTTTACAACATTCTTACATTTTTTAATGGGAGGCGATATTCGCACTCCCATTTTGAACGATTGCACTCCACTTCTTCTTTTCTTTTAAAGAAAATGACAAGAAAGTACCTAAACTCGTTAATTCATCATTATTTAACTTATAATACTATAAATACCCTTTTTACTAATAAGGCCTCTGCATGATTTTTTTTTCCTCTCCTAAATCTACTTTCATTTAACCAACAAACAATTATAGCACATTACCCATTTTACTAATAAGACATATGCATGATTTTTTTTTCCTCCTAAATCTACTTTCATTAAACCAATAAATAATTATAGCAGTTAGGGTTTTTATCATAATTGTATATTATATGTCATATACAAATTTTTTTCATATGCGTGTAAAGGCTAGACAAATTTTATGTTATAGTTGTATATTATACCCATCTTTTTTTTTTGTTCTTTTCGTAAGTTCAGTATTGTGATTTTATCGTCAAAACAATTAGGGTTTTTATCATCAAAAGCTAAATTTCAAGATTCAAAGGCATTCAAAATTAATTCTTAAAAAACAAAGAAGGAAAAAAATCCGAAAACTAAACTCAAAGCATACAACAGAAAAAGAAAAATGAAAGAAAAAGTTACTATCACCATTAGCATCCAAGGAGTTGAATATCTCAAAAAGATTTGATATTGATCCGTGCTAACAAGATCAATTATTTTGCTCAACTCGACCATTTCTTCATTTGTGAGATATTTCATTATTACGTAAAAAAAATCAGTAAATCATCGAAGAGATAATAGATACAAAGTAGAGAGAGAGAGAGTTTTGAGAGGTTAAAAGCCCCAATGAAAAGAGGAGAGGATTAAGAAAGTGGAAGACAAAAACGTTAATTGGAAAAGGAGGAGATGAAAAAATCATACCATAAATGAAAGGGTAGTTGTGGTATTTGAAAAAAAAAATTATTTATTTATAAAGTTAGGGTTAGAGGAGTCATTTGCTATAACATTGGAGTGCAATCGTTCAAAAGAGGAGTGCGAATATCGCTTCTCTTTTTAATTTATGCAAATAAGGACAACTCTTCAATTCGAGATAATTGAACAATGAAATGTCTAAAATATCCTTACTTTATATAAAAAAGTTTATAGAAAAAAAGACAATGTGAAATGACAAAAAGGGTACTTTCGAGTTTTCAAAAAATTTCTGACATCATGATGTGCAATAGGGGACAATTTGCTCCAAAATTTGAAATCATAAAAATTTATATGCACATATCAAATATGAAGAGTGTTTCTCACACATTTTCTATATATTATTTTGCACTTTTACCCATAAAATTATCCACCAAACCTAGTAGTGGCAAAATGTTAATGAGGGCATCTTCATCCTTCATTGAAAACACAGAGGACAAGACCTCTCAATAAATATGTTCTCCAACTTCATTTTTGTGAAAGTCACATTCTTTCAAAGTGAAAAAAAGACTTCCTGTTACTTTCTCAGTTCATGCTATTAGCACTAATACAATAATGATATACTAAGTCGCAACACCTGTATGATTGTGTAGATAAGGAAGCTGGAGATTGCAATAGCTACTCTGGTATTGGTTGTGGGTGGCTGCTTCTGCAGTGTGATGGTACAGGCCAAGCCAAATGCAAAGGGCATCCTGACCGGAATGTTCCTTCCCAAACTAAGCGGTGAAAGGGCCACCAGAGATTCAATAGCTCTTTTAGGAGCTCTTATCATGCCGTAACTTCACATCACAATATATATATATATATATATATATATATATATATATATATATATATATATATCACTCATTACAATTCATAAACATGCCTATAATTGTGCCAATCATAGTCGTTCCTCATTAGTTAGATGAGATGAGATTCACTCGTTTTTACAATGAGGATGTGCACGAAAAATCAGAATTGTCAATGATTTGAATCAACTGTAGAACCCCTCAATATTATTCAATATTATTCCTGGTTGTAAACCGAAAATCAAATTTAAAATTGGGTAAACTGGACAACAAGAGGCTTCTGTTTATGCCTGAAGTGTAGAACATCTCTCTTTTAATAGTGAAAATGGATTTCATCAACATTAATCAGTGTAAACCATATCAAACTGCAGGCATAACCTCTATCTTCATTCAGCATTAGTCATCTCCAGAAAAATCCCTCAATCCCATGATGGCATTAAGGTCAGTAACTTATCCTCCATTCATTACCCACCTCTGTAATGACAGTAGAGATTCAATAACCATCTCTCTCACTGTGTGTGTGTGTGACAGAGTGCATGCAAGTATTTCTTCATAGAAAGCGGACTAGCATTGTTCATCGCATTCCTCATCAATGTGGCAGTTGTATCTGTCAGTGGCAGTGTGTGCTCGAATCCAAATCTCTCTCCACAAGGCAAGGCTCACTGTAAAAGTATCACTCTCGACTCAGCCGCTTTCTTGCTTAAGGTGATATTCTTCCTCCTGGATAATAAACATTTTAAAACCATCATGCATACTCTGTAGACATCTGAGAAGATATACAGGGGATGGTAGGAGCCCCTATGTATCACAAGTTCTATCTCTGCTACAGATACTCAACAATCAAATAATCGAGCAAAATCAATCACTAACTTTTAATTCCACTAACTTGTCATAACTCGCCATTGTATTGATATAGAATGCTCTTGGAAACTGGAGTTCAAAGCTCTATGCCATATCTTTGCTTGCATCTGGTCAGAGTTCAACTGTTACTGGTACCTATGCTGGCCAGTACATAATGCAGGTGCTATTTGGTACATGAATCACACACACACACACACACAGATATTTATGAAGTATTTGATATGTTTGCAGGGATTTCTAGATCTGAAAATGAAGCTTTGGTTGAGAAATTTACTTACTAGGTGCATAGCCATTGCTCCAAGCTTAGTTACCTGCATTATCGGTGGATCATCAGAAGCTGCAAAGCTTGTCATCATAGCTTCTGTAATTTTATGTCAATGAAAGTTTGATTTCTTTTTGAATTATAAAGCTATGTGCAAAAGAAACTTACCATTAATCATGTTGTGCCTTTGCGTTCAGATGATCTTGTCATTTGAGCTACCATTTGCAATGATTCCTCTCCTCAGGTTTACAAGCAGTGAAGCCAAAATGGGTCACCACAAGAACTCTATAATGGTGAGATTCTTAACTCTAAAATACCTTCTACGAAATGCTTGACACCGTAGGATGTAAGTTTCACAGTCCAAAATGTGATAATCATTATACATCTACCTTTTTGTCAAAAGTCATCAGAATTTCAATATTGTCAAAACTTAAATTTCATTCTGGGTTGTATACATTCCTACTATATATCTTTCTCAGCATGAATCCACAAAAAGGAACAGTGACATCCATATCAGAACTTTTTCAACTATATTCCAGCTTGCAGAGCTAAAGTACTAGGAAAAAAATTCCCCCTAGACTTCTCTATGAAATTCTCTCCTTGCTGTATCTGTTGAATGACGTTCATAATTCTACAAATGACAGGTGACTATAGTCTCATGGCTCTTGGGATTCTGTTCAATTGGGATCAACATTTATTTCTTATGTATGACATTGGTGGGATGGATGACGAATAACCAGAGGTCTAAGGCTGCATCGATCCTGATAGGGGTTCTGGTTTTTCCAATAATGATGCTTTATGTTGCAATGTTGATCTACTTGACACTGAAACCAGAAACACCTGCTACAGGGTCCCCAAATTTGGAGATGAACTCTGCTAGGACAGATGAAATAGGAGCTGAGAGGGAATCAGAGTCCATTAGAATCCATGGTGCCCATGAGATTGAGGTGGGTGATACTGTTCGTATGTGAACAGTCTGGCTCTGGATCTCATAGCTATGTAAAAAGTTGCTCTTTTCTGTTTGTTTATTTTAAAAGTTGCACTGTGAAATACAAATAAGGGTAGTAAATAATTATAAGAAATTTTCTTTCCTCACATATGAAACAAGATATCAAAGTGCAGAGATCGGTACAAAAATAAACCAGGTACACGATTGAACAAATGAATATGAATGGCTTAAATATCCTGTCAATCATATGCGGAAATAAGATAAAAACTAGAGGTGATAATTTACAAAATTTCAAATTGTCAGGAATGTATATCAAAGATAACAAGGATTTATACTCATTTGCAGTCAGTAGAGATAACAAGGATTTATACTCGTTTGCAGTCAGTACTTGATCACATGGTGGCGCAACCAGAGGTCGTACATGACCATGTGGAAAGCATCATATCTGATGGGAGGTGAATTCCACTGGAAGTGCTTCTGGACCTGATAAAAAAATGCCACAATAGAAATTCTCATCAGTAACCGCAAATCTTTGTTTCACCTAGATGATAATGCAATGGAAGAACTGTTCAAAAGAAAGAAAAAGAGAGCACTTGTATAAGCCATTACGTCATTTCATTCTATATCCTTTTGACCATACTCATAATCACCATTCTAAAATAGACAACAGGAAAGTAGAAGCTTCTTTCACTATCCAAACACTGAAATTGATAATAAATCTAAATTATATGAAATTCTGAAGCTGTGATGCAAAGATTTCTACCTTAACTAAATTGTTGTGCAAAGCAACAAATTCTGCATCAGGTATGTACTTGAGAATTTGCTTTAGCCGGTAAACATCATTCTCCTTGAGTATGACCGAGAATTTCCGCCAATTAAGAATATCATTGAATGGCAGGTCATAATAATTAGACAGAATTACTGCAAATAAAACACCCAAAATTAAGTAGACTAATACAAAGACAGCAATGATAAGGAGAAATCACACCACAGGAAAAGATATATATCCTCAAATGTGAATTGAAATAGCATTGTAGTTTTGCAAAATTTCTTGAGGGCTAATAACTAAGAAAAACCTCCTAGTTCTGCATAGATACTTGCAAATATATGTCATGTTTCTGACATTAACCCGTCCCACTTCCCTGGCATGAGTTTTCAGTATAGTGACTACTATATCTGAATACTACTCAAAATCTCCAACCACAGCAGGTTGGTTTAATTGAACATCATGAATGTCCAAACTTGAACGTACTGAAAGTAATTCCCGCAAAATCATAAAGGGTGTTTCATTTACACCGAACAGAAATTTTGAGGGGCGACATCAAGTGTTAATGCAAAAGAAATTGACCAATTTATAATTTTTTCAAACATCCACATACTTTGAATCATGCTGGAAAGCTAATATGATGCAACCACAGGATGCAATTCCTTTATCTATCGTACCAAAAGCATTTACTAATTGATTTCCCTAAGCATTTCAAAATATGCATCAAATAGTGGCTAACCAGCTCAGCAGCCACTCTTCCTCATTTGACCCTTAGTAGGATTAGCATCCTTGACTGAAGTTGGGGGCAGATGCCCTGACTGCTTAAGTCACTAATTATGTTACCAGGCTAATATTCCTCAGGTGATTGGGTGGGAATTTAAGGTAGCACGAGTTGCATTAAGGTTATTGAAACCATCAAACCAATATTTTGAGGAGATAGAAAAACATTGTAAATTACCCTTTCTCAACAAGGGAAATCTTCTAATTATCTCCATGGTCATGGCAAAATGCTGAACAAATAAATCTTATCGTGTTTGTGCCTTTTGTTTTAATTAATATCTGCTTACTGCAGAGATCAATTAGGTTTTTACCAATTACCAATGCTTAGTGCATTGGTCAAAGCTCAGATTGTCAAGCATCAAAAAGTGGGTTCAAGTCTAAAGACATTCACTTCTGCCAACCATACCAGAGGGGATCAGCACCCAATCCAGCACCCTCAATTAACAAGGACCAACACTGGGTAATGGCCTCTATTTGTAGTGAGCCGGGTTGTGTTTCATAACCCATTTGTACCATGCAAACAAGGAATATGGAGAGAGAATGGAACCAAAAACCATTTCATATCTAATACCAAATGCCAGGAAATGTTGAAATCTTACCAGGAATACATCCATAATGAATTGAATCTGTAATGCGAGCACTATTGACCTGGGAACCTCCAGGGCATATGCAGAACTTAGTCCTGTAAAATTTCTTTTGATATACCAGGGGTCCAGTAGCCCTGTTTATTCTGTTGTTTGAAATATCAAGTTCTGTATCATTCTCCCATACACGTGCCAGTATAACTCTAATTTTAGAGTTCCTGTGACCGGCCCAAAAACCCAGAGTTGTCCTGAAAAATGTGATTCTTTTTAGTTTTGATCAATTAACTTAAAGTAGGTTGCAGAAATCAGATAAGCGTTACATTCATTTTATTGTGTAGACTAACAAAAATCAAACATTTCTATACCAAAGACGAGACAAATTCAAGTGTCTTCAGATGTCTGAACATGGAACAAAAATATGTATTCAAATCAAGGACTGGCCATTTAAAGCAAGATAATAAATTTAAAATATTAGCAAATATCTCATCATAATAGATCCAATACAAAGCAGGAATAAGAATTTTTGCGTCAACTGCAACAATATAAAAATGATGTGTTCCATTAGAGTTGATGTAGGACACCAAAGTTCAGCTAGTAATGCTTGAAATCATAAGAAAGGGGTTATGGAAAAATCACCCCCAAGATACTGGAAAAAGTAACCACAAGATTAAAGCAAGTTATTAGGGAAACTATATCAGCCAATTATTCTCACAAAGTTCACGATTATATGTCAAGATTGCATATCCTGAACTTTGTTCCTAAATTATTTACCTAGGAGGAGAGCACAGCTGAGTTATTTTGGCATGTCACACCCCTAGATGAGCATTCTTGTATTTTTCTTTCTTAATTATTTGGGGATAAATCTCCTTCCTATACGTTCTACATCCAGTTCAACAAAATTTTAACTTCACAAAGCCCTCCAAGGGGAGGATTGGGGAACTCAACTTCATCCAGTGAAAAACACAAAAAACTACCAAACAGAATATTAAGTCATGACATTAAGGCACTCTTAGATTATATTACTTTTAATACTACAGAAACAGGTGTTGGAAATTATTTCCCATGTACAGGTACCTTGATCCATGCATCTAAATCACAGTGTCCCGTTTGAGCAACCACGTCCTTTTCTCTTCCAAAATTGTGGAAGATATCCTTTAAATCATCTATTCTGAATCACTTCTTTTCTTCCTTAAAACTTCTTTAAGATATAATTACAAAGAAAATAGGTAGAGCCCATGTACCCTTTGCCGTGTAAAGTAGCCACCAACCCAGAAGATGCCTCCTACTGACGCCAACTTCAATTAAAACTAACAGATATGATCCAATCTTGTTATGTTGCATTACTAAGCCATATATTTTGTTTCAAAATCTCATACTCCTAAAAGTAAGTTCCAGTCTAAGTAGCATAGACAGGCATGGCATATAGACACGATTCGACACATATACGTCGACTTGTCAAATCCTAAAAAAGCAGGACACGGGTACAGCGTGGATAAGGCAATATAACTTATAAATTTTCATTTACACTCTTCCAAAACTTTACTAGCTCCTCATTTCCAACTTTTAAATCTAACATTTTTTTACAAAAGACTGGTCCCTAGTCATGATTGCTTTCCAAGGGTCAGCCCCAAGACTCCCTCTAACATATTTGGTCCACCACTTTCCACTATCCAAGGCCCATCTCCATCCTAAAATCTTTTTCCACAAAAAAGTTTCTCAATCACAAAACTCCATAACCATCTATCTGATAGTGCTTGATTCATTGACAATTTAAAGGTCTTGTCCCCCAACCTCCAACTTACATTCACATTCAAATAGATTTAATACAAAAAATAAAACTTAAAGTCATCACCTATTCCAGCCCAAAGAAAATCTCTTGGCTTTTTATATAATCTCAATATAATAGGAACTGTAATTAAAAAAAGGGACATAAAGTAAGTTGATAGACTCAATAAGGTGCCCAATATCAAAGTCACTTTCCCTCCTCAAGAAAGGTAATCTCTTCACCCACTTAAGATTCTTTCCACTATTTCATTAACTCCAACCGCGCCACTTTCGCATTGTTAGAATATCCCAGAAGAAGTTTGATTTCAGAAGAGTGACTCCACACTACACCCAAGATCATTTGCAAGAGCTGCCCTCTCTCACAAGCAAGAGCTCACTTTTACTTAAATTAATCTTTGAATCCAAGAACAACTCAATGCAAATAAGCATGCCTCTTAAATATCAAAGTTGTTCCATCAGCTTCAAACAAAACCACACCATCACCTTTTAAAGCAAGTGAGAGATCATTCTTCTCTCCCCTCCTCTCTTTCCACCTCAAAGCCTTCCTACAGATTCCCATCACAAAGCTGTTGAAAGTAATTCACTGAAAGTTCTTCCAATAAAAGTGATGAGCAAACTAAAGAGAGGAGAAGACATCAGTACATAGTAGGAGAATATGCTCTTCATTTCTATTCCCTCAACAACTGCAGTATGACACTAAATTTTGTAGCAGTAACACCCAACACTTCAGAGTTAACAAACAGCAGGTATACACTGAAAAAAGGTAGGAATCTCCAGTTGGTTTTCCATCACCAAGAAGGAAGAAAGGCTATTTTGAGGGATATCAAGTCACTGGAATTGATACCAAGGATAGATCAGATGAAGAGTAACAAATAACCAAAACAAAAAATAGGAAAAGTGAACACAGAGTGGGGTATGCGTCAACTATTCATTACAAAAGTACCACCGCAATAAGCCTCCATTACCTGTTTTCTACATCATTTCCTCCAGCTGGAAGAGCAAATGGCTGCAATACTTGAGGAAGAGCAACATCTTTGTGTGGAATAAATCCAACGTCATAGCTTGGGGAGCACACAACTCGAATTGAATTCTTCACAAGAAGGTGAAGTCCTTCTGTAGCCCTTACACCAACATCATGACAAGTGACAAAAAAATGATCTGCACCCAAGGTTCTATTCCAGTAAAGATACTTGGATATCAAACTCTCCACGTAATTTTGGACGATTATGGTCATATTCTCATAGGATGTGCCCTGCATAGCATTGTAAAATCATCATACACCAATACAGGGAACACCTAAATCTAAGATAGGATTATAAAAAATAAATAAATATATAAATAATTGACAATCAGAAATGGGAGCTGATATTGGCACTCCACCAATATCCCCTAGCACTTCACTCCCATCATTTTTTAAAGTA
Organism: Cornus controversa; assembly: GCA_026545225.1. Taxonomy (NCBI): domain Eukaryota; kingdom Viridiplantae; phylum Streptophyta; class Magnoliopsida; order Cornales; family Cornaceae; genus Cornus; species Cornus controversa. Next base: position 25,061,138 of record CM048846.1, on the reverse strand, counting down.
AAATTACAAAAGTGGTCATATGCTATACCATCTTTGTTTCTTATATTTTTAGTATTCTAATTGCCCCTCTAAATCAGGACTCAATTCTAATTCTATTTTATCTTTCTTAAAAAATAGTTTTTTCAACTAGATACTTGTTATCTCAAGTAATTTGTAATTGATTTTGTTTTTGCTTTAGATTTATAATATAACAATCCATTTATTGTCACCCAGATACTATAGTTTGAACATTTTTCAATTGAAACTTGTTGTTCGTGTCCCTGCCCTATATAACTAAAAAATCCAAAATTTGAAATATTGTCTTTTTACTCACCAAACATGTAATTTATTTTTCATGTGTCTTATTTATAAAATAACATAAATTAAAAATTAGAAACATACCATCAATTTGTGAACAAACAAAACAAAAAGGAATGGGGGAAAAATAAAAGGCAAAGGAAGAAAAATATCATATTAAATTTTTTTTTTTTATTCTTTGACATTTTGGTGCAAAGGCTCCTTTCCTTAGCTAAATTAAGACAACTACAATTGGAAAAGGATTTCATAGAGTCATGTTTTTCTCTTTTCATCTTTTAATTTCTAAAAGTTCCCTATCAAAATAAAAAAGTTTTCCTTAGTTTCCTTAAAGAACTATAAATCATAAATTTTATGCAAGTAAAATTAAACTTTCTTTTGATTTTAAATACAGTTAATTTTTTTCCAAATAGGTTTTATTCATTGATATAATGTTTGTTTCCAACTCAAAAACTTTTTTAATATTTCTCTAGGTAATCTATTATTAACAACTTCTTCCTAACTTATCTAATCACGTAACTTTTATTATCATTTGATCGATACTCTCTAAATCATTATATTGAATTCTAAACTTTTAAAATTCTAAAATAAATATTGATTCAACAAGAAGAAATAATATTTTTAAAATCAACTCAAACAATATAGTCTAAAGAATAAAGTAGAACAAAAAAAAAAAATCGCATTATTATGAAAATTACAGTTAAGTGATTCATAGATTTGTGAAATCTCTTCAATACTGCTTGTCTTAATAATTTCAATGACTTCCTATAACTTAGACATCGAGGGGAGAGGGAACGTAAGAGAGAAGAAGTATTTTCACGCCAAAAAAGAGAGGGAACATGAGAGAGAAGTTGCAATTTGGAGTCAAGAATTCTAATCTTATCAAATAAGGGCAATTAGGGTACTAAAAATATAAGAATCAAAGATTGTATAATAGAGGGATACATTTGTAATTTTATTTAAACAAAAAATGGAAGTGGAGTGCCAAAGGATATTGGTAGAGTGCCAATATTAGCTTCCTCAGAATTACTGCACTACAGTTTAGCAATAACTCACTACCGTATGCCACATTAACAAATTTCCTCACTTAACTTCCACAAAAAAAAAAAAAAAAATCCTCACTCATGGATATCAAACAAGTGAATGTACAGTTAAGTTAATGTGCAAAGGACGAAATATATTAACATTTGAAATGCAGCTGTCATCCCCATATGCGATAAGTATAATAATTCTCGTTAGCACAAGTTTGGACCACAAAAAAAAAAAAAATTCAAAACTTCCGTCCTCCCGCCCATGAAAGAAAGAAAAATTGAGGGCACAATGTTAGTGACAAAATGTCAAACTCCTGCATGAACATTCCGACGCATCTGCTGAATACTTTGTTCCTGACCTCATGCAGTAACCATTCATATGGCATGTAACCATCATATTCTCAAGCATGGATTCCTAAAATATCACTAATAATTATCGTTAACACAAGTTTAGACCACACAAAAAATAAAAACTAAAAACTTCCGTCCTCCCGCCCCTGCAAGAAAGAAAAATTAAGGGCACAATGTAGTGACAAAATGCCAAACTCCTGAATGAACATTCCCAAACTAAGACGCATCTGCTGAATACTTTGTTCCTGACCTCATGCAGTAACCATTCATATATGTAACCATCATATTCTCAAGCATAGATTCGTAAAATATCACTAACAAACTGCACTTGGCATGGATGTGAAAAATGAAATCAAATTGCTTTGGTAAAACCGTTGAAGTTGTATGTGTTGAATATTATAAATGGTATTGCAAGCCTGCAATTGTAGTCAATGTCAACAAGGTTCAAAACATGAAAAACTTCAGATTCAGCAGGCTAGCCTCCGAGTTCACACAAGAGATCACTGTAGGAAAACTAGGGAAAAGAAGCTTATTTATACAACTGTTAAACTGTAACCATAGGAGATGGGTGCTATTCTTTCTTTGGATTTTTCAGACTTCAAACTCACTAAATCTTTTATTTCCAGGTGGATCCCTATAGTCATCTACCTTTTTCCCCAAATAAATCTCTACAAGACAATTCAAATTTTGGTTATTAATTAAAAATTAGATAACATAATTCATTCATACATGAAGTGAATCCCATTATCCATTCATTAAGATACAAAATTCCCCTATCCAAAAATGTGTGAACACTCATTATTTTTGGACCATCCAAATAAGAGACCGCTGTGATATTTTTTGGTAAGCGACTGCTGTGATTTTTCTAAAGTTTAATTAAAATTCGCATGCACACTTGGGAAAAAAAATCATATTTGCAAGTTTCAACTACATAATAAGTGATTTGCTTTTTCAGCTACAAAGATTAGACCCATTCAGCAAATAGTTTTCAATTGATCTGCATTGGGTGATGATATTGCTACCAAACATTACCATAAAGCATTTTAGGAAGGGGGTTGAAAGACGCATACTTCCATGGAGTTCACAGAAGAAGAGATACTTAAATTCTAGTCTCTTCATAAGAACATTCATGGCCAAGGATCAAGATATGAGAATCGAACATCATACCTTCCCTCTCATCTTATGGCACGAGATCGGGATGAAGAACAGGTGAGCCTGATCTGGATCCTCTGTGCGGAACCGACTCTCTCTGATATTCTGAAAGAAATAGCCCTCACTGGCGTACTTTCCGGTGAGTTTCCTCGGCGTCTGGTAGTACGTTTTGGGGTCTCCATCGGGGTATATATACACCTTGAAATTCTTCTCCATCTCCGCATAATTTAGCCTAAATATCTCCGGCGAATGATATACATCCAATAACTTCTCCGAATAATTCTCCGAAACCACCTTCATCACACATAAAACAACGAGAATACTTCAATCAACGAGAGTTCTCGGGAAAATAGAGAGGAAAATGAGGGAAAGTTGAGGAATAGTACCTGAGAAGCAGGAGCTGAGATAGGAGAATAGGAATTGTATTGGATGGGGAAGTGGATGGATTTGAGAGAGAAAAACGTGAAGGAGACTAGGGTTAGGGTTGCGAGAGTGAGGAGCGAACCTTGTAGTGAGCAGACGGCTGTGAGATGCGGTGGATGTTGAGACTTCGCCGGCGTCATTGCCGGAAAAATCTCGCCGTGCGGGGTGTTTTCCGGCGAGCTCAGTGAAAAAAGTTTGGAACTTTGAGGAAGTGTACTTGCGTTGCTCTGACAGCTGGTTTCTCTCTCACGCGTCTTCGAGGAGCGTACATAAACATTTTGATTAAAAATTAAAATAATATTGGGAAAATTACACTGGCCTCCCCTATAAATAGGCGAAATAACATATACCTACCCTGTAGTTTCAAAAATAACACTGACCTCCCTTGTCAGTGTACCTTTTGTAACACTGACCTCCCCTGTCAGTGGTGCATGTACGAAAATTGATGATGTCATTATATATTTGAACTGAAAACTCCAAAATGTCACTAAAATATATGAAAATACTAAAATACCCTTTTTTTTATATATTATTTGTGGACATTTTTGCCCCCCCACTATTCATTATCTCCTTCCCCAAATTAAACCCACTGTTTTCTTATACATAATATATATATATATACAAAGATTTGTGTGTGTGTATATATATATGAAACAGAGATTAACCGATTCTTCCTCTCCACCTCTGTAAGTCGAGGCATTAAACCTGATAGCTAACTCCACTTACTCGGCTGAAGCTTAAGTTAAGGAGAGTGCCTGTACATAGTTGATGATTCGGCTAGGCAAGCTATTTGACGCTGGATATTTATCAATTCATGTTGATCAACGGGATGTCGCACCTCAAGCCACCTATTCTAGTAACCTGTAAGCCTCTCTCTCTCCTCTCTCACCATTTTTCTCTCTCCTCTCCGATTCCGAGAGCCGATCCACTCGTATTGAGCACCAGTGATATATATATATGTGTGTGTGTGTGTTCGTGTGTAATACATATATATATATATATATATATATATTGATCTGTGTATGTACATGTGTATATGTAATACTCTGTGTTTGTAATACATATATATATATATATGTGTGTGTGTGTGTATATGTTACAAACACAGAGTATTACATATACACATGTACTACATATACACATGTACATACACAGATCAATATATATATATATATATATATATATGTATTTGCAGAGAAAAAAGAGAATTGGGAAAGGTGGAGAGAGAATTTACAGAGAAGAGAAGAAAAGTTAGGTGAGGGAGAGAGAGACGGTGAGAGAGGAGAGAGAAAAAAAGTGAATGGGTTAAAGTGTAAGGGTAGATAGGTCTTTTTACATTATTAGATATTTTTAAATAAAATATAGTAAAAAGTAAATGGATATAATTGTCTTTTTACATTATTGGTCAACCGACAACACTGACAGGGGAGGTCAGTGTTATTTTTGAAACTACAGGGGGGTATCTGTTATTTCATCATTTTACTGGGGAGGCCAATGTAATTTTTCCAATAATATTTTGACCAATTAATTTGCTGAAATAACACATACCTCCCCTCTAAGTTTCATAATTTCACTTTTTTTTTTGAGGTTTTGATCCGTGTAACACACAACCCCCCCTCTCCCGTTACTACAGTTGATGCAGTCAAAGAGAATCTGTTGACATTAGCCACAGTAAAAAGATAGAAGGTCTATTTTGCCCCCCTCTAAAGCATGAAATGACTTTTTTAAGCTTGTTAACTTTTTTTATTTATTTTTCTTTCTCTCTCTTCCCTCTATCTTCTTCCTCCATTCTCTCCCCTTCTCTCTCCTCTCCTCGATTCTCTCTCCCTCCTTATATGGGTGTGTTTCGGTTAGTGAATAGATCAGTAAACTAGGTAAGGCCGTTGTTGGGTACCTTGAAATGTAATGTGGATGCAGCTTTTCATCTTTGTGATGGAGTGGCTGGTGGTGCTCTGATTGTCCGAAACAGCAATGGAGAGGTGGTGTGTGCAAGAACATGTAGATCAGTTCATATTGGTGAGGCTTTGGTGGCGAAAACAATAGTTATTTGCTGGGCTATGTTACTGATTCAATGTTGGAGTTTCTTGCCGATGGTTTTCAAATTTGACGCACAAGCCATTGTTTTGGGTACAAATGGGTCTTCTCTAGTATCTGATGTTATCAATGTATAATTGTACACATATATATGTTTCTTGCCAATAGTTTTCTAAAGTGATATAAATGTACATCTTGTACAAATGGGTCTTCTCTAGTATCTACATCTAGTATTTACATCAGTTTCTTGCCGATGATTTTCTAAAGTGATATATGTAGAGTAGGCATGGGAGAGTAAGGTGAGGCCAATTTCGACAATGTGACAGTGTCTTCTTTCAGAGTAACCATTGTGTTCAGGTGTATGAGGTGAAGTGGTTAGATGGGTTATACCAGCATTAGAAAGGTAATCTTTGAGGCCCAGATATTCTCCCCAATTGTCAAAATATAAAGTGATGATTTTGTGATGGAAGTAATTTTCAACAATGGTTTTATAGTGTTTAAACACTTCGTGAACATCGGAATTTTGTTTGAGGGGATAAAACCAGATGTATTTGGTAAAGTGATCGACAAATATGACATAATATTTAAAGTCATTTGAAGGCATAATTGGAGAGGTCCAAACATCAGAAAAAATAATTTGAAAAGGGTGTGTTGACACGAGTGATGAAATAGAAAAAGGTAATTTATGACTTTTATTGTAGAGGCATATATTACATAAGAAATCTTTAAGCATAGAGGAAGATAATTCTAAACAAGAATTAGATAAAATGTGCTATAAGATTGGAAGAGTTGGATGTCCTAAACGATGATGCCAGTTGGTAGATGTTGTGTTGGCTGTAGAGAATGCTAGAATTGGGGTAGACATAGGTTTGGGAGTTGTCCATTCATACACTCCATCCTTAGTACTGCCCTAGAATAGAATTTCCCCAGAGCGAAGATCCTTTACAGAAAATGAAGATAGTAAGAATTCAATTGATGCATTGTTAGTGATGCAAAACTGGGAAATGGAAATTAAATTTTTTTTCATGGTTAGGACACAAGAACATCAGATAATGTAAAAGTTGAGTGTGGAGATGAAAGAGTGGTAGAGTCGGTGTGTGTGATAGAGAGACCTGTACCATCTTCGATCATAATATCATCAAATCCGTTGTAAGGTGAGTGAAGGGATAGATTTGTTGTGACATGATGAGAGGTGCCACTGTCAAGTAACCAAGTCAGGCTTGGTGATGTGTTGTTGGCAGCAAAGTTAACTCGTGGCTGCTAAAGAGTTGTAGAGTTATGGGATGATGAGGGTGCAATGGTGGAGGATTGAAGTGGAAGCACCTGAAAGGAGGGACATCTCTTGGCTGTATGTCCTTGGATTCCACAGATCTGATAGAAGCCTTGATAAGGCCTGGATAGAGGGCGGTTGCTGTGATATTGGGAGCGATGGTTTGAGTTCATGAGAGGATGACCATTGTTGGTTGCTGGTGGGCACCAAGTCTTGTTACTAGTAGGTGCATGTGAGGGAGAAGGGGGACACCAATTATTAGATTTGTTTGGGTGCCATTGTTTATTGGTTTTGTATATTGGATTGGCAGTAATTGGAAGTGGTGTTTCTGAACTTGTGATTGATGATGTAGAGGCTTCAAAGGAGAGAAGCTTCCTATGGAGCTCATCAAAGGAGATGGATGTGTCACGAGCTTGTACCGCACGAACCAGTTCCTTGTAGTCATAGCCGAGGCCATCCAAGATCTTGTCGGTGAGGTCTTCAGGATCCAGTGGTGCACCTAGGATAGCCAATTCATCAGCACGAGCTTTGACAGAGTGAAGATACTATGTTATGTCCTGACTACCTTTGGTTGGATTCTTAAGTTAGTTTTTGACTTGTTTGATGCGACCATGTGAAGGTTTGGCATATGTGTTAACAAGGATGGTCCATACTTGTTTGGCAATCTTGGCTCAGGCAATGAAATGAATGATAGTAGGGGAAAGAGAGCCAATTAAGGCATTTAGCAGCAGCTGATCTTGACGAATCTAGAGTTTCTGATAAGGATTGGCTGTGGTGGTGTTGTTTGCGGTGATGGTGGTGGGAGGACATGGTGTGGATCTATCGATATACCCAATGAGGTCATATCCAATGAATAGAGTTTCAAATTGCAGCTTCCAAGATATGTAATTGGTGGAGGTGAGTTTGAGAGGTGCTTGAGTCAATATGTTTATGGTGATAAGAGGAACCTTAATGTTTGGAGGGCTAGCGGCAGAGGTAGTATTGGTGGGATTTGGTGTTGTTATCATTTTGGTGTGGGATGGTAAGGGAGTAAAAGTGAAACAGGAAAGGAAAGAAGAAAGGGAAAAAAAATTTAATGGGGAGGAATCAATATGTGCTCTGATACCATGTAGAGTAGAGATGCAATTGTGATTTGCTGAGTTTTTCATTAATCAAAATAAAGTACATATTCACAGAAGGAAAATGAGATCACTCCTGAATATAAGGAGAAGTCCTAGTCTAAAGGATGACTCAACAACACTGCTATATACAATGAGATATTTGAATTTGAATAAAGATCTGATAACAAATCTATGTTACATGCTGATAATATATATGTATATGTATATGAGAGAGGAGAAAGTGTAGAGGTGGTGGGACAATGATGGTCATGGTGGTGGATAGAGGAGAGATTGTGGTTGTGGAGATGAGAGAAAAAGGGAGTATAGAGAGAGAATGAGGGAGAGAGAAAAGAATAAAAAAGGTAAAACAGTAACTGATGGGCATAATGGTAGTTTCACCTATTATCGTTAGTTACTTAAACGGAGGTTACTGACAGGGGAGGTAGGTGAGATTATGAAACAGAGAGGGGAGGTATGTGTTATTTGGACAAACCTCAAGGGAGGTCAAATATATTATCCCTTAAAATTTTGATATTTGTCACAAGAGTAGTGATAGAGAGTCCAAATCAGATTAGTTGAAAAATAATTTTATGTGAGTGAGGTGGTGAGTCTCACACATAACATCATCATGACATTATATAATGGGGTCCACCACCTTACTCATATAAAAAAAATGGACTAGCTCGATCGGCGTCCAAATCATTTACTCATCATTGTCATAATTACACAGACAAAAACAAACTTTGTTATTGGAAGTTTTCTTTTTAATAGTTACTATTAGTCAAAAACCAAAATTAATGACATAATAAACTTTATTATTCATAAAATGCCAATATTGCCCTGAACATCTTATACCACGAAGTTTAACTAATGAACTTTAACATCAGTCATGAGGTTGCTTTGGCCTAGTGGTTAAGGCGTGTGCCTGCTAAGTATGTGAGGTTTCTCCGCGAGAGTTTGAATCTCTCAAGCGATGTTAGCATTTTACCCTTCGATAAAAAAAAAAGTTTCAAACATTTTGGCTTTCATCCGCATAAAGCTTCGCACCTTCATAGCAACCTATCACACATGGGAAGTTTTTTTTATAGCATCTATAACTGCTTCGACTCCTAGTACAATAATAAAGCTGCAATCCTTGATCATAAGTTCATAACCCAATCTCCGAATGAGGTTTGCTGGCAAGAGCAAACTCAAGTTAAAATTTTCTCTCTTCTTTATTTATCAGCTGTATGTGTTAAGAATATATATACATGTGTATATATATATATATTTTAATATTCTTTTCATTCTTTTAAATTTTAAATATTTATAACTTTTCCATTTTGAGTCAAAAAGTAGAGATATTTGTATTCAAATTGAAGCCCACGAATTTTATTTTTTTAATGATATTTGTTTCATCAAATTTTTTTATCTGTAGTTGGAGTTATTTAATTTAAAGAAAGAGGAACTTGTTAAAAAAAAACTTTTAAAATACCTATGCCTTGACTATTTTTAACAATTGTAAATATATTTTGGATGCATCACTTCTATAAATGAAAGAATGGAACAATGAAGAGAACCAAAATTTTAGCATGAGTTAGTTTAAATTCCACGTGGCACTATAAGAAGTGTGACTGGGTAGCAACAGTCACGCCATGCGACGGTTGCTAGCAAACCTTATCTCTAGGTTTTGTCTTGAAATTTAGGTCCTTGGCATATTAGCACCACAAATGTCGTTCTAGGTCTCGTGACTCTACTGCACATTTGTGGAAAGAGTAATGATATATACCATGTCAACTTACCCATTCAGTGACTTTGGCACTGGACGTTCCCACAATGGGTACTATCGGGTTGGGTGAATTCAATAATAGACGTCTGTTGGCATTCCAGCCTTCTTTCTCCTTTCAGGGCCTATTTGTAATAGAATCAAGTACTTCTTGGTGGTGAATGATCATTCAAAAATTGTGGTATTCGACATTTGTATCATTACTTTTTTCACAAATGTGTAGTAGATAAGGTCACTCAAGAGACCCAGTGTAATACCCCGTAATTTTGGAGGTATTTTAATTTTAATTTAAATGCTTTATTTCTTTTATTAGTTAAATTGAATTGCTTTATTGGTTGGATTAAATTCTTTGAGTGCTTTAAATATTGTGGTGTAATTTACTTTATTTTATTTTATTTTATTTTATTTTATTTGGATTGAGTCTTTGTGTTTTCTTTATTTTAATTATGGATTGGGCTAGAGAAGAATCTGGGTTGAGTTGGACTGGAATGGTTGGGCTAGGTGTACTTATTTTTGATGGGTTAGGGTTTGTTTTATTAATATTCCCTTTTAATTTTATTTAATCTTAATTAGTTTGCTGGAAAAAAAATTATAAAAGAAAAGAAAAGAGGGGTTTAGGACTTCTGCCGTTAGCTTACGCATAGAAACTCAGAGTGTAGATGAAAGAGAGGACAGAGAGAAGGAGCGATCGTGTGGACGGGTTTTGAATTATCGAAGAGGCAAGTTCGACTATTCTCTTCCCATTTGAATCTGTTTACATAGACAAAATCCTGTAATGTATAAATTTTTTGTTGCATTTTTTTTAATCTTTCATTTTGTTATAAAATTGATTTTTATAAATCTGATTTTTTTTCTGTGGATTATGAAGTTTGTGAAATTAAATTGGCAATTTAGGGTTCGTGTTGATTATTTATTTACACACACATAGATACATGCATACGATGAATATAATGATATGCTAAGTTTAAATTTGTGGATGTTTATTGTAGCAATTTGTGGTTCGTTGAGTGGTTCTTGTTGGATTAAATTTGCCCTTGAACATTTGGGAATGGATCAAGGAGGAATTTAAATTTAAATTTTTTAAAATTTGTTGAAGAACCCTAGAAGTTGTGATTTGGGGGTTTTCATTTCAGGACGTTTTCGATGGGGCTTTTGGTACTAATAGATAGCTTACAACGAGAGAAGAAGATTGGTATAAATTTTGGGTCGAACGGAGGCCGGAAAGTGGTCGGAAAGGGATTGCCTGCACTCGTGAACAGTGCGCGCAGGCTAGGGGTTGAAATTTTAAAAAATCATTTTTTAAAAAATACTTAAATACTTCCAAAAATTCCCAAAATTTTACTGTAACTTCTTGGATGTTAAATTATCTTGATTTTAAATTTTAATGTCGAAATAAGCTCCCCTTGTAGTGCAATTGATTTTTAAAGTGTCTAAAAATTGAGTTTTTCAAATTCTTTTATTTTAGAAAATACTTTTATAATTCTAAAAATTCGTAAATTTTTACTGTAATTTCCTGGATATTAAACGATCTTGATTTTAAAATTTCATGTCGAAATAAGCTCCCCTTGTAGTGAAATTGATTTTTAAAGTGTCCAAAAATTAGGTTTTTCACCTTCTTTTATTTTCGAAAATACTTTTATAATTTCAAAACTTCCCAAATTTTTACTGTAACTTCCAGTGTAAATTTTCATGTTGAAATAAGCTCCTCTTGTAGTGAAATAGATTTTTAAAGTGTCTAAAAGTTGGATTTTTCACATTCTTTTATTTTAGAAAATCCTTTCATAATTTCAAAATTTTTCAAATTTTTACTGTAACTTTCTGGATGTTAAATGATCTTGTTTTTAAATTTTTATGTTAAAATAAACTCCCCTTGTAGTTCAATTGATTTTTAAAGTGTCTAAATCCTTTGATTTTAGAAAATATTTTAAAATTCTAGAAAAATTCAGGTAACTTTATAGGGATGAAATACACATGTGTTTTAAATTTTAGGTGGAAATAAGTTTCCCTTGTGGTTTTATTGATTTTAATGTATGCCTCAAAACTATATTTATTTTCTTTTGCTGGAAAAATATTTTTTTTTAAATTTCCAAAAATAGAAAATTCTAGAATGATTAAAGAGGGTTCTTAGAAAGATTAGAGTTATGTTTAGACTCCCTCAAAGATTTGAGTGCATGAGAGGCTTGGTTGGGTATTTGATCCTATAATGGATGGTCGTGTTATTTTATTTTCTTAATTATTTTCTTCTTGAAGTTATAATTATTCATGATACACATGGTGTAGTTTATTTGTGAATGAGTTATCTCTTTGTGATGATTGGATACCCGATAATTTAAATCTTTATGTTTGTGCATTTTCAATAATTGTGCACCTTTTTCTTATTCATGTAATAAGGTATCTATACATTATATTTGTTATGTAAGGATTGCCCAGGCGTATCAGAATCGCTAATACCTAATAAGGTATCTATACATCATATGTGGCATGTCAGGATTGCTAGACGTGTCAGGATTGCCAATACCTAATAAGGTATCTATACATTATATGTGGCATGTCAGGATTGCCAGGCGTGTCAGGATCGCCAATACCTAATAAGGTACCTATACATTATATTTGGCATGTCAGGATTGCCTAGATTTAATAAAATGCATACATATGTTTCTTTATTTTGAACTTAAAGAATGTGTTCATTGTTGAATGATAAGGGTTTGTTGGGACAATGTATAAGATGATTTTTATTTCTGAAAATATGAATTAGATAAGGAATGATCAGTATGTTTATATCTATACCTATTAAGGTATCAAAGGATAAAAATGGTGGCATGTCAGGATTGCTTAAACTTGATATATTACATGTTTATGTTTTATTTCTTTTGAACTTAAAGAATGTGTTCACTTTTGCATGATAAGGGTTTTGATAGAACATTGTAAATGATGACTGTTGTTTTGAAAACATGAATTGGTTAAGGAAGGACTTGTATCTTATATCTATATATTTCTTTTGTGTCCCTCACACTGAGGGTGTGTATATTGGTTCTCTGATTGGGATGTTGTAGATGGGACTTGCTCGTGGGTTTAACCCACTTTGTTGATATTTTAGGTCCCAGACAGGTTCCACCGTAAGGATAGAGTTTTAGGGTTGGTTATGATAGACACCTCTTCTCATCAGTCTCAGGGTAGGAATTTATCTTCGTCTTCAAGAATTCAAACCATGAACTTTATGGAGACTTTGGTTATTAGTTTTAATTTAGGGTTGCAAATTTTTGTTCTTTCTGGTTAAGGGGTCTTTGGGTTACGGGACTTCCAAATTGTATTACCAGACACGTATTCATTTATTTAATGTTATTTCAATTCAGTGGGATTTTCTGTTCAGCTTTTAGAATTTATTTTTTTCTTTTGTATTCTATGCTTGTTGCTATCAGTTGTTAATATTTCTCAGGTTTTGTGTATGAGATTGGCCATCTCATGTGCGAAATTTTATGGGGGTATTTCACCCAGAACGATATTTGTGGTGCTCATCAGCCAATGACCTAAACCTTTTTGAGATTGGGTTACTATTGGCCCTCCATGATCAAGGATTGCAGCTTTATTAATGATGTCACACTCCACTTACATAAATTCATTCGAAAACAACCGAATTCAGAAGAAGTATCATTTTCCTTGTGAAAAATGTGCTACTTACCCTATTCTCTCAAGACTTTATATTTAAAGACAAAAATGTCCCTTTTCGTTTGAGGTAAATTTCTCTTTCTTATTATATGTATTTGACTATATATCTCTCTTTTGAGTAAGTATTGAGTGCTCGGAATACTGTAAAAATAAAAATCTCACCAACACAAACTATCCATTTATAAATTTTTCCTATAATAATAAAAATATTAGTATTTGTATCAGGTGAGATTTTCGAATACTGGTATTAAATAATTTTCTCAATCTTTTTTTCCCCTGCTTTTCTATTTCTTTTTTGTACTAACTGGGTATATTTATCTTTCTCTTTCTCTCTTTAACGTATAATACGTATTTGACAGTATATCACTTTTTTCCTCTCCCCTTCTCTCTCCTAATTTTCTGTTTCTTTCGTGTACTAATTGGGTTTGGGATTGATTTGCAAGAGGATTAAGATGAAGAAGAGTGAGGGTTTGGTGCCAAACCCTCGGCCGGATGAGTGGATGACGTGTCGCCAGTGATGGTTGGTTTTGGAGGTTCTGTTGTGGAATCGTGAGATTTGGAATAATTGCTCTGCTATGGAATCTATAGAAACTTAAGATACATACGTTTTCAATGGAAAAACCACCACGCATTTCATTGACTATTGAATGAAATATATACAAAAAAGAACCTATTTTAGGTAACTAGTACATATGAACGTTTGCTGTAATTTGGCAAGAAAATGATTTACAATGAATGAAAAGATTCGTAACAGCTAGAATGCTAAACTTGGATAGTAATCTGTTGATTGGGCAGAATTTGTGCAGTCATCCTTAATATGCCCCCACAAGATAGGTCTTCCGTCAGTAAAACCAATCTTGGATCTGAGAATTTCATTACACTGCCTAGACCAAGGTTTGGTCAGGAAATCCACAAACTGGTCCTGGGTATGGACATGCTTGACATTAAGAGTGCCCTTTTGAACCAAGTCACGTACAAAATGAAGATCAATTTGGATGTGCTTCATTCGAGAGTGATGAATTGGATTGAAGCTGAGATGAGTGGCGCCAAGGTTGTCAAACAGCAGAGAAGGGGGAGCTTTGAGTGGGAATCTGAGTTCATTGAGAAGACTAAGTAACCACATTATTTTTGAGGCTGCATTAGCTAGTGATCTGTATTCAGCCTCTGTAGATGAGCGTACAACAGCCCGTTATTTCTTGGAGCTCCAGGAGATGGGATTGTGGCCTAGAAAGCTGATATAAGCTGAAGTAGAGGTACGATCATCAATATTCCCAGCCCAATCAGCGTCAGAATACGTCGTGAGGTTCCAAGTGGTATCCTTTTGGAGCTGAATATCGTGGAATATAGTCTGCTTCAGGTAACGAAATAGTCTTTTAACTGCTATCCAGTGTGTATTTGTGGGCTTATGCATAAATTGAGACAACTTGTTAACGACAAAAGAAATATCTGGACGAGTAAGTGAAAGATATTGAAGACTCCCAATTACACGACGAAATTCAGTACTATCAAAAGAAGCAGTACCATCAACCAGTTTTAAGGATGTACTAGTAGATAAGGGAGTTGAAACATCCTTAGCACCGACCATGTTTGTTTTGGACAGCAAGTCACGAACATATTTATGCTGTGACAAGAATAAACTTGCACAAGTTGGGATAACTTCCACTCCCAAAAAATAGTGAAGATTGCCCATATCTTTCAATGAAAATTTAGCACCAAGTTGCTGGATAATGGATTGCACAAAACTTGAATCATTCCCAGTAAGCACAAAATCATCCACATATACCAACAAATAACATATGAGTGAGCCACTTCGATAAATGAACAGAGAGGAGTCAGCCTTAGAGTTATGAAAGCCAAGATGAATAAGAACATCCTTAAGAGTTGAATACCAAGCCCGCGGGGCCTGTTTAAGCCCATAGATGGCTTTACGTAACCTGCACACATGATTGGGTTTTGACTGATCCTTAAACCCTGGAGGTTGGCTCATATAAACATCTTCAGTAAGCTGACCATGCAAAAATGCATTGTTAACATCCATTTGCCTTAAAGTCCAACCTTGCATGACAGCAACAGTAAGCACAAACCGAATGGTTGCTGGTTTTACAACAGGATTGAAGGTTTCTGTGTAATCAATCCCAGGTCTTTGATGATACCTTTTGGCAACAAGTCGAGCTTTAAAGCGATCAATTGAGCCATTGGCTTTTCTCTTAACAGGAAAAACCCACTTATAACTCACGGGGTTACAGCCTGCGCTGGTGGTGGAACTAAGTCCGAAGTGCCATGTCTCATGAGAGAAGTGAGCTCATCAGACATGGCTGCACGCCACGGTGGCATGGATAAGGCCTGGGTCACACATGTTGGTTCTAGACTTTGAGGAAGATGATGTTTAGTGACAATATTGAGTTGTTTGGGTTTGAAAATATTATTCATGGATCGGGTAGTCATGGAGTGTGTTCGCGATTTGGGGATGGTGGTATGTCTATCGGACCTAAGGAAGAAATAGAGTGAGGTGAAGGAGACAATTGTGTATCTATCGGATCGAATTGTGAAGCAGGATGAGGTGAATGAGCAGATTCATAATTATTTTCAATCACACAAGGGGCCGACGGAGATGAAGTATTGAAATGATCTAAAGAATTTGAAATTGAAAAGGAAGAGGAAGATAGATTACCTGGAGGAGATGGATCCGCGGTGATAACAGGTTCTGAAAACACTAGTGCAGCCGGTGGATCTACTGGAACAGATGCAGGCTGGTTAGTATTCGAAGAATATGACACAGACAGAGAAGAAGAGGACTCGATGGAGGCTAATTTTTTTTTTTTTATCAAAAAACACATGTTGAGAGAGATAAACTCTATTTGTTGTGGGCTCGAGACCCGATGAAGACACATGAAATGGACTTGGGTTGGATTTTATGTGTGTTGTAAGGCCTGGTTAAGGGATAACAAATACACCCAAAAGTTTTTAATTTGAGATAATTGGGCTTTTGGCCAAAAAGAGCCTCAAAGGGTGATTTGTTTTGAAGGAGAGGAGTTGGTTGATGGTTTATTAGATACGTGGCAGTATGAAAAGCATGTGGCCAATATGAAAGAGGAAGATTGGCATCGTGAAGTAAGGTGAGACCAGTCTCAACTAAGTAACGATGACGACGTTCAGATACACCATTTTGTTGAGGTATTTTAGGGGCAGTTATGTAGTGACTAATCCCATGAAGAGAGAGAAACGGTTTGAGACTGATAAATTCGCCACCATTATCAGAGTAAAGACTTTTTATTTTAAATTGAAACCGTTTCGCAACAAGATTTTTGAATTGAGGAAAAATGCTCTTAACATAAGATTTTGCATTAATGGGATAAAACCACATATATTTTGTGTAATGGTCAACAAAAATTAAATAATAGCGAGAACCATCTAGACCAACACAGTGAGTGGGTCCCCACACATCAGCATAAATAATATCAAGAGGAACATGACTTTGAAAACTTGTGGGCCGAAAAGGAAGTTAATGGGCTTTATTAATAGAACAAGATGAACATAGAGAATTCATTTTATTGTTCACAATAGGAAGAGAAAAATGATTAACAAAACTTTGAACAACTTTGAAAGACGGATGTCCAAGACGTTTGTGCCACCCATCAAACGAGGTTTGTTCATGCACATTTGCAACAATTTTAGAGGGGGAGCCCACTAGTGAATTTGGAAAATGATAGACGCCGCTTTCACATGCACCTCTTAGTAAGATCGCCCCTGTAGTCCGATCCTTCACAAGAAAATAAGAGGGGTGAAACTCAAGAAAAACATTATTTTAAGATGTAAAATGATGAACGGAAATTAAATTTTTGCAAATATTGGGAACACAAAAAGTATCACGAAGAACAAATGTTCGTGTTGGTGATTTTAAAGTCAGAACCAATATGTGAGACTGCCAAACCTGACCCATCACTGATAACAACTTCATCAGTGCTATCATACTCAGAATGAATAGATAAATTTGCCAAGTCACCAGTAATATTATGAGAGGCAGCAGAGTCAAGAAGCCATTTCTGATTTTGTTGACCGGATGTATTTGCACAGTTAGCCGTGACCTCTGATTGACAGAGCTGCAAGCAAAACTTGGCTGTATGGCCTATTTGATCACAAAATTGACATTTCGGTTGGTAACGCCTTTGGGTGGACCGATTAGTTGAAAACTTGCGATTGTCTTTGGATGGGCCTTGAGGAGTTTTATTTTAGCCTGGAGACTGAGAAGACCCATTAGTCTTATAAGAGCCCTTTGGATGAGACCCACTATGGGAACTAGAGTTGTGCTTGTGACAATGAGAATAATTTGCAGAGGCCACAAGCTACTGAGTAGAAGACTCCAACCGCCGCAGGTAACTTTCATGCCCCACAATTATATCGTGAAGCTCTTCAAAGGCCAGAGATGTTTCCCGTGCTCGAATTGGTGCAATAATTTCCCTGAAATCAGAACCTAATCCATTAAGAATATAAAGGGTAAGATCATCATCAAAAATTAGATGATCGATGAGTGCGATCTCATCGGCAAGGGCTTTCACCGCATGCAAATAATCAGGAATGGAACAATTTCCTCGTTGAATCAAGGTAAGTTTTTCCTTTAGTTGCATGGCTTGGGTTCTAGATTTACTGGCATACATGTGGTGAAGTTTCTTCCAAGCCTCATGAGAGGTTTTGACAGTGGCGATGAGAGGAGTAATGGTGGTTGAGGTGGTAGCCAGAATAGCACTCAAAATTAATTTATCCTGACGAACCCAATGAGTTTTATTCAACTCGGTGGGAGAGGTGCCGGCAGGGGAGGGGCACTGGGAAATTCCAAGAACATAGTCAAGGAGTTTGTATCCTATAAGGAGGGCTTCAAATTGTGCTCTCCATTGAGGAAAGGTAGATGGCTTCAGTTTCTCATTGATTTGTGTAGTAATGTTGAGAGCAATGAGGGCATTTTCGGTCGAAGAAATGGGGTGAGGGTTTGGGTTTTGTTCAGAGGTTTGATCTGCAGAAGACGACATTTTAGAGAAGAGGATCTTTTTGCTCGTAAGAGAAAGGCTCTATTGATACCATATAGAAACTTAAGATACGCACATTTTCAATGGAAAACCACCACGCATTTCATTGACTATTGAATGAAATATATACAAAAATAGAGCCTATTTTAGGTAACTAGTACATATGAACGTTTGCTGTAATTTGGCAGGAAAATGATTCACAATGAATGAAAAGATTCGTAACAGCTAGAATGCTAAACTTGGATAGTAATTTGTTGATTGGGCAGAATTGATGCTAAATAATTGCTAGGCAGAATTTGTGCAATCATCCTTAATAGAATCCACCGTGAGGAAGAGATTGATGATGTCGAGATACAGTGTTATGTCAGCCCACATATATTCATCATAGGAGTAACACTTGGTCAGGTTGTCTGTATCATATATGATGTACCTATAGAATATGATTGACGCTAGATATCCATATATCATCACTATAAGATTTTATCTAGAGTAACTGTCTCTCTCTCTAAACTTTTTGTAATTTTTTTTTTAGGTTTTGGAAGTAACAAATAATAATCAGGCTATTCTTCCACTATAATTGGAGTGTTTCCATGCTATTATGATTTTAAAATTTAATCAAAGAAAATAAATACCATCAACTAACATTTAGAGTGGTGATAAAGAATCTATGAGAAACAATAAAATATAAAGAGAGAAACAGAGAATGTAAAGAGAGAAACAACCATTTCATTTTTATAGTTTTCTTTTTATTTTATTTTATTAAATTGATATTAAAGTAATTTCATAGATCAGTTAATGGGAGATTGATAGAAGGAAACTATTCGAACCAAATCATTAGTTAGAGGGTGTTTTTGCATAGGAAGGGTGCAATACTGCAATATGCATAATATTTATACTATAGAGGTGTTTTGTGCACTTCACCTGTGTGCATATATATATATATATATATATATATATATATATATAATATGATTGTATTTGAAGATTAAGTTTGCTGAACATGAAGGTTTTTGCAAAGGTTCGTCTTTGGACAAGATTGATTAAAAGATTGCATATAAAAAACCCTATTACATGTGTATATGTCACTACAAGAAAAGTGAGTTTTTACGACAGAGTATTTACGACATTCCTATATTTTGGCTCGTAGAAAGTACTTTTTACTAGGTTCACAAGAGACTCCTCGTCATTGTTTCATAAAAGTTCAATCTTTCACGACGTTTTAATCAAATCCCCATAAAAGAAATTTTCTACGGCATGTGAAAGACCCCATTAATGTTTGCATATATTAACGGGGTAAATGTTAAACTTTAACGGGGACCAAAGACTCCCGTTAATAAGTACTAAAAAATTACCCTTCAATGGGGTTTCTAGCTCGACATCAATAAGTAATAAACTTTCCCGCTCTTAAATTCACCACTCCCTGCTAAACCCATTTACTAATTTTGTAATAATTTTAATTTTTTTAGGTATATATGTATATGGGAAGAGACCCATGTTATTTTATCTTAATTTTTGACCCATTTAAAATATTGACAACCTATTTTAAATTGAACTCAACTTTAGTCCTTAGCAAAAATTTATCCATATATATACAAACTTAACGCAAATCCTAGGGGGGAGATCTGATTTTGTTTCCAAATGGCAGCTGTGAGCAACCCATCCGGCGCTAGGGCATTTTTGCTCTCTCTATACTTTTCTCTCCTCCACTTAGCTACTCCAATTCTGGGCATGATTGAAGGATGTCGAGAGGCTCATCTTAGTTCCAGTCGACCTCCAGACCCAGTCCTATCGATATGGCACCACACCGCTCCGTCTTTACGATCGCTAGTACACGATGTTGGCGAGTCTCAAGCTCCTAGATCTCGCTGACCGACGTCCTCGTCATAAGCCTCTACTTCATCAGCGTTGTCACCATCCTCCACGGCTCTATCGCTACCGATCTGGTGCCGGAGCTTAGTCTTCCAGGTTCGAATCACCTGAAATAAGATCTTCAATCTGGATCTATTGTGTCTGAGTGTTTATTACTATGAGTATAACTTCAAATTTGCATTCTACGGGTTCAAATTCATCTCGCTATATCTATATATATATATGTATATATGTGTGTGTATATATATATGTATATATATATATATTGCATGAGTTTGATTAGTGAATACTGGTGATGGAAATATGAATTGATTTATATATATATATATATATATGTATGTATATTTATATTTCGTGAATTTGATTGGCGAATACTGGTGATGGAATGCGAATTGATTTCTAAATTTGGTTGTACTTTGAGGATTGTGAAAATTTGGATTGTTAATTATATTATAATTACATTGTTGGTGAATGCATACACTTTTTTGAGGTAAAAACTCTAGTGAGCAGTAGTGAGGTGAGCCTATTGAAATTGGGTCGTTTATCTGTTTGGCTTGATTGGTGTTAGGATTATTTTCATACTAATCAAATGGAGGAATTCAATTCTTTGAATATTTTTATATTGGATTATGTCTATGAAACTCTGGTTACTTTTAGCATCGTGCCAAAGTACAAATGTTTGTGTTTCAAAGAAATTTCAATAGTAGTGCAAGCTTTGATACTAGAGTCTTACTCTACAAAAATTCTAATTGTTGATTTATTTAATTGATGGATTTGTTGAGATTCAGAAATGAGTTTTCATTTAAAGTGATGCTTTCGTATTCACAGAAGTGTGTGCTGTTTTGAAGTTAGCTTAGCATTTGTTTTAGTTCTTATCTAAAGTCTTCCCAACTGGCAAGTACCCTGAATTTGTGAAGGGTCTGTTATTTCACTCTTAATAGCTTGTTGCTGCATACTTTTATTACTATTTTTATATGTTTGGGATAGATTTATAAATCTACTTGAATCTGTGCTTGTGAACTGATTAGAGCTGGTCTTAAATCATATTTAGAGGATACTTGATGCTTATTTGATCATAATTAAGTGAATTGTGCTGCATTTAAATCATGAAGGTAGCAAACATTAAATCAAACCTTTTAAGTTCTCATTTCTTGAGACTATACTGTTGTCATGGAGAGTTGTGTAGTGAATGAACTGTACACATTGTTTATAAGCATGTTTCAAGTTAGATTTTATGATTGATCAAACTCTACTTTTTATAGCTTGTTGGTGCATTATTCTCCACTGAATTAGATTTAAAGAAGATAGATTTGTGCAATATTATGTGATAGATTTTGAGCTGTTGTATCAGATCAAAATTTCTGCACTAAGATTTCATTTATACTAAGAAATAGATATCTTCATCTATCATTGAATAATATCAAGACATATTGGATTTATGGACCTTATCATTGAAGATTTGTTTACGTTATCATTGAAGATTTGTTTTTAGTTCCTTTTGTTGTTATAAAAATATCTGTTTTTCACATATTTCCTTTCTTGTGCATCAGTTATTTTTCTTATACAAAAAATGTTGATCTACATTTTTTTTTAAGTTTGAAATTATTGTGAATTTATTTTGTTATTGTGGCTTTTGCTTTCATATGGTTGATTTACCTACTGTGGCTTTGCAATCAATAACTCTGAAAAAATCATATGTTACTGGACTACTTTGTTGTCCCTAGATGGGAATTTGTTCATATGTATCAATGCATTTCACTTTTCTTTCATGTTGATAGATGTAGGTTGAATCAAAGTTTGTTGATTGACTTTAGGATACACACCTGCTACTCACTGGTGGTGTTGAAAACATACTTCGCATTTTTTATTTAAATCGACTAGATACACCTCCAAGAGAAGTTGATAACTCTCCTGGTTCAGTTAGAACTGTTACATAGCTTCACAGTGACCAGACCTTATTAAGTTCTTGCACTGATATTGGGGGTGTGAGGTATGCACAAAATAGTTATGTGAGTGATAGCACTACTATTATGTTTGATATTTTCTGATTTGTAGTTGTTTTCCTTATTGATTGGTTGAATGGTGATTCAAAATGAAGTATAGAACTCCCGGAATGAATTGATGTGTCGTCCTTGTTTTATAAACAAATTTATGCTGAGTATTTTTTGCACCCTTTCTTTTTGAAGCAATCATATATAGTTGCTGAAAGGGAACCTGGACTCCAAAAAACTGGCTTATCAAGGCTCAGTGTCTCAATCTACTACAAAAGAGGACCCTCCAGTTAGGGGCTTACAAAACTCTTAAGTGTGCTCTTAAATAGGTCCAGAATTGAAAAAAAAGCTCATTTTATAATTTTCAACAAATCAAATATTTTTTTATTTGATTGTTAATTGACTTTCTAGGTATCATATTGCAGTTATCTTGAATTCTTGATAGGTCATAACTTATAATCCAATTGGACTTTTGGTTTAATAATTCGTGAGTTTATGATAGACTAGATGCATTAAATGTGCCAAGTGCTTGATTCTAATTTTTTTTTAATAATATAATATAATTTAGAATCTATTTGATTGTATGCTTATAGTATTACATAATTGCAATAGTATTTAATTTACTTGATTAATATGCTTGTCATAACTTATAAGCCAATTGGACTTTTGGTTTAATAAATTTGTGAGTTTATGATAGACTACATGCATTAAATGTGTCTAGTGCTTGATTCTAATTTTTTTAATAATATAATTTAAAATCTATTTGATTGTATACTTATAGTATTGCATATTACAATAGTATTTAATTTACTTGTTTAATATGCTTGTTGTAAGGATATACATTGATTGATTTAGCTGACCTTTCAAGTTGATATGCCAAACTATTCTCTGTTTATAGAAAATGGACTTGTTTTTCTTCGCATGTCTTGAATTTTTCCAATTGTACATCAATTAGATTAAATTTAAATGAAAATTGAAAGAACATATGTACATTGATTTAGCTAACCCATTGAATTGATACGTCAATAAATTCTCTCATTTTAATGTTGACTGGTTGTGTGGCATATTTTAAGTTTTTTAGTATATTGTACTTAAATGCGCATTTCTACTTTACATGTTTCTTAATTGGCTCTGGCGTACACTTGATGATGCGCTTCCAGTTAAGACTTTAGAAGACCTTGAGTACTTATTCACCCAGCAATACTCATTTTATTTCCCTGATTTAACTGACTATTTTGTAGGTTATGGGACGTGAGAAGTGGTAAAATTGTACAAACACTTGAAACTAAATCACCAGTACCCAGCACTAAAGTAAGTCAGGATGGCCCCTACATAACTACTGCTGATGGGTCTAGAGTCAAGTTTTGGGATACAAATCAATGAGCATCAAATTAAATTTTTTTGTTACTCGTAGCAAATGCATGAATGACCCACAAATTTTCACCATTTACTTTTTACTTTTAGATTAATCAAGAGCTACAACATGCCATGCAATGTGGAATCGGCGTCATTGTAACCGAAGCTTGGTAATAAGTTTATTGCCGGAGGAGAAGACTTGTGGATTCATATTTTTGACTTCCATACTAGAGAAGAGCTTGGTAGGTGTCCTTGAATCAATACTATTACTGTTGTTTGTGCCCAATTTGATTTCAGTTTGCACGCCCCTGCTCTATATATATTTCTAGAAGCATCACAATCATTTACAGTGCCATATTCAAATGAAATGGGATTGGAATCATTACTTTTACATTCTGTCAACCATATATAGATGGTGTTTGAGACACCACATCTGCAAGTTGTACCAATATTTGATGCTACATAAAGGCACATAGTAACAATTTTTTTACAAAAATTGGATAAATTCAAGTTTGACGCCAATTTTTTATTGGTTAAACTTTTAGAAAACCTGCCAAAACTTATTAATTCCATTTGAGTCTAACCATGCCACTACTGAGTGGAACCATCATTGACCAGGACTTTTTTATTATCTTATTAATTCTATATTTTGAAAGAGATCGTTAATCATGGCTAACTAATTTAAACAACAAACATTTGATTGAGTGTTGCGTCTTTTATTTCCTTGCATTTTCATTTGTTAATTGATTTTGTTCCATTCTTATCATCCACAATCCCGAGACCACCATCTTTTCTAGGCTTGCACACTGTGAACCAAGCCACCTTAGTTGTAGTAATTTCCAAGTCAAGAACACTCCATAAGAAATTTCTCAAAACTTGATTTACTTTCTCCGCTTGTCTACTTAACCCATTTGGATATATTTTGTCAATTCATTTAGGTCTTCCAGTTAAATTGTCCAGGTTAATGACATTTGCCATGAATTTCAAGTAGAATAAAGGCATCAAATTTTGATTAATTACCTACATTAAATGTTTAACTTGTAATAGTTAAGTGTTTAAACAACTTTTGGGTAGAATGTATCCTACCTACTACAAGAATGATAACCATTAAGAAGGGCTCTTGTTAGAATCCAATTAATTACAAGTTTGGCTTAACTTGATAAACTACTAAAGATTTTATTTAGTTCATTTTATTTGTTGTTTGTTTCAACTAATTCTTTTATTGCTCACTATTGTCACTGAAATTATTTTAATTAGTGATGATTGCTCGATAAGTGAAAATGAAAATATAATTCTTCTGAATTAATCTGAATTGAATGATGTGCTTCTATATATAAACTTGGTAATGAGGAGCAATGCAAGTTAAATGCAAGTGGCAATGTTGAAGAATTTGATTTATCTAGTTTTCTTATCATATTCTTTTACATATATACTCTACATTTTATCGGTTATATTCATTTAGGAAGATCATTAGGAGGCTTTGTCCATTATATAATGTGATTCTATTCTTTGTCCATTCTAAAACAAAAACAAATAGAGACTTCATTACACTTTAACAACAAGACTGACCAACTCACAATCTGTTGCCAATCTGAGGTGACTGAATACACGCTTTAGCTGCGACATAATGTCATATTCTAGAAGTAAAAGCATAGTCAAAAAATAGATGTTCTCTGCTCTTGATAACCTCCCTATAGAAAACACATTTGATATTAGTTTTCGTACCCTTTTTCAATAATTTGTTCTGAGTCTATAATCTATCCAACATGGGCGGCCAAATTATGAATGAATGCTTCACTATTGTTGCTACTTGTCACAATATTGCTACTACCTCTCACATAGTTACTATTATATGTCACATTATTTCTTATACTCAATGCAGAAAAGATTTGAAGTACCTGATTGTTATAGAAGAGTTACTTTTAAAAGCATGGGAAAGCTTTGGAGTGATTACAAATCAAGGCTTACAACCAACATAATTAAATCAGGAGGTGACACAAAAACCACCGACTCTTTGAAGCTAGATAGTGTAAAATCAGTGGAAGATTGTCAACGATTTGTGATAAATCGACTCTCTAATGAGCACAAAGTAAGTACAACATTGATCAAATTATTTTCTCTCATAATTTTCCTTTAGAAATAGTAAATATATTATTTCTTTATAGGCAAAGAGACAAAAATATCAAGACTTGCGATACTTACAAAAGTTACCACACACAACAAGTCGTCAAGGGTATGCTCGTCTAGAGGATGAAATGGTAAGCGATACTTACTCTCATTGATTGATTTATGTTGTCTCATTATTCTACTCATGTGTATTTTGTGAGCAAAATTTTCAGTCAACACAAGTGTCTTTTACTTAAGTGGCCAAAATTGACTCTAGAAATGTCCGAACTCGTCACCGTTTATTACATTGAAAAGTAGAATTCTAGAGATTTTCAACCATATGTTGCTAACACACATTATAACTAGCTAGCTATAGGATAAGATAGATATAGATATAGATATAGATAGATGGTGGGTGATTAAACATGTCTATTTGTACTTAATGTGTGAATTAGCTTAATGACTTAATCATGCATGCTGAAATAAATGATTTTAGATGAGGTTTAGGTATGTAATTGAGTTTTAATGTAGACTTTGAGTTTTATCTTTTGTCCTGGACAACAAAAGTTGGCCACATGCACCATTAACAGAATCAATTAGGCCAAATGATTTCTTCTAATTATTTATATTTTGTGATACACTTGTATGGTGATATGTATATCCTAAAATACCATCGAAGGCTAGCAGTCTGCATAGATGAAAGATACATTGGATTTCTTTTTTCCCTCACAGATTTTACTCTAGGAGGTGTCAAAGGCAATTTTAAAATTTTTTGCCACCATGGAAGTTATATCTTATGCCAGGGGTAGGTTTAACCAAGGTTTTGTGTGATTAGATATGTTAGGAACTCATATATATAAGTTGCCAAATCATCAATCTTACCAGAAGGGGTCTTTTGTGCATGCACCTCATGGTTGGCTACTTGAACCCTTTTAAATGGCATTATTAGAATACTGAAATTGAGACTTGTGTGATGTAGGTACTTGCTTGGATTTTGTGGTGTGATGCAGGTACTTTCTTGGATTTTGTGGGAAAGTGTCAAGATAAAAAATTGAAAGTCGACTTTTGCCAAGAAATGAACAATGTGAATATCATGTGTAGATCAATGTATAGGAATGAGTACTGCTAGGTTTTTGAATTGATCATGTGTGGATCAATTGTTTAATAGAAGTGCTAGGAAATTGAAAGTGTTTTACAAATGGATTTCCTTTTTTGATATATCTTGGCATATAGATGGATTATGAAAATGTACTTCTTTAATTAGTCTTTTGATATGTTAATGGTATATTTGATGTATTGGTTTAGTTATTGCTATTAAGTGATGTGTGCATATATTTCTAGGTATTGTTGACTTTATTATGTTTAGTTGTAATTGTTTGAAATACAGGTATGTGTGGATGATTAGGTAGAATTTTAGGGTGTTTTTATTAAAAAAAAAAAATTATTTTATTAACGGGGGGCACCAAATCCCGTTAATAAAAGGACATTCGATGTATTAATGAGGGGCTGGTATGCCCTAAAAGAATTATTTACGACGAATTAAGCACCTCATTAATAAATTTATTAGGTATACAACAAACTTTTAGACGGGGTGTATTTTACTTTTTTACGAGTGTCTGAATATGACGTCAATTAAATATTAACGAGAGAATCTTCATCTCGTAAATAAATTTATTACGCAGACAAAACATATATTGATGGGAAAAATCTTACTTTTCTACAAGGTTAATTTTTTTCCGTTAAAAATTTAGAGTATTCACGGGACCGTAATAGATGAGAGCCTTATGTGCGCCATAAATGAATTTTCACGGCATTTTTGGCCTCTTGTAGAAGGCCTTCTTTCTTGTAGTGTGTATCTGTACTTGTGTTTTGTAAAAGCGAAACATAATAATGGACCATTCAATATATGGGTAATTATGTGACGTTTCGATTTTCGACATCCGGAATTAGGGGTGATCGAATTAAATATCAACACTTCTCATTAACAATTCTGCTTTGATATCACATTCTGATACCGAGTTGTCACGCTTCAATTTTTGAGTCACTGGAGATTCCATCTCCGAGTCCGAATTCCGAGAGTGAGTCCATTAAACCCAAATGAACTATCTCAACTTTCAATTAACGTGAAAGCTTAATTATACACGAACGGTTATATTTGTATAACTCAATATCAACTTATCCCAATGGGTCCCACACGTGACCACGCATGCATGTCTATACAATACTCCAACTATTAATTCAGTTGTGAATTACAATTCATAATAATGGAAATTACGATGTAATCTATGATGCATTGCAACTATATCGCTACATCCTGCAAAATGTGCTACTTCTTTGTATTTGTTCGCAAGCACAATTGGTAACATGACCAGATTACTTTTGCCAGCTGTATTCAAAATTTTATCTCCAAACTCAAGTTGGCTTCATATAACTCACCTTAAGTTTGCAGGACTGTTATATTATATATTTCCTATTATATCTGGTGTTAGATTATATATCTTTTTCTAAACTACATAGGTTTTTTATACCTTTTTCTAAACTATCTAGGACTAGAATTTCTTGTCTCCTAAGTTTACTTAGCCTCTAAGATTATTTGCACTATATCAATTTTATCAATTTAATCAAATGCAATTCTCTTCATTTTTAACCGTTGCCAATAACTACCCTATGAAGAATTTATAAATTGGACCATTCTCACTTGCAAACCCTATTCAACACACACAACATCACTTCAATTCTACTTCAATTCAAGGTCTTGCACTTTAATTTTCATTTTTACATTCTAGCAATGTTTTTAAATACATTTTAATCCAAGGCCCTACACTTTCGATTATGTGTTATGTTTTGTTGAAATTTCTTTCTATGTCCTATACTTTCATACTTTAATTCCAACAATTGTCCTTCAATTAATTACTTTTCTTTTTTCTTGTCCTTTCAATTCCTCCAATCTCTTTGTTCTATACTTCAATTCCCTTTAGTTTTCTAGTCATAGAAAATCCTTTAAGTCCTTTGTTTTCAATGGTAAAAAAGAATATTTAGAAGGTGGACATTTCGGACCTTCTAACAATTGCCTGATTCCTATTTTTTAACTAGAATATAGTTTGGATGTTTATTTGGAACTAAACAAGTTTCTAGCACACCCACACTTTCACTAGAAGATTTTTATAGACCAAATAGTTACAATAAATAGTGTGTGAACTGCTCCCTACTAGGGAGAAGTTGAATATAATTGCGTGTGTGTGTATATATATATATCAAAGTTAAAAAACAATTCATATTTAGACATATTACTCAGAGCTAGGGACAACATTGTGCTGTTAAAGCACATTATCGGGTACCAACTCCGTTTGAAAAAAATGCAAAATAAACTCAGACAAGATAAATTAAATTGACTATGAAAGAAAGACCAACGCGGCCTCCAGATGACCTTTTACTACAGACGACTATTTAGTGCAACAGCTAATCAAATCAAATTAATTGAATAAACTAAAAATCACCTCATTAACTGTGCTAAATTGAAGATATATAACAATGGCATGCATGGGTGTGCCAGTAACATTGTGATTTGCTTATTTGATGTATCAGCCATCTGCATCACATGCTTGAAAATAACATAGAGAGAGAGAGAATTACATGAATCCAACCATAAGAATTCACCATTTAAGAAGGTTAATAATGCCTTCTACTACTTTACTTATAAACATGCAATTTCCCACTTATAAATTTTATTTAGCATGACTGAGAACCTATATATATATATATATAGAGTAAAAAGAGTTCGCTAGAGGAATAAATACTCAGGAAGCCATCATATATAGACCTAGTGTGTGTTCCTGTGCATTCATTCCCGTGGTTGTTCAGGCCCTGAAATATATAATCTCAAGGCTTAAGGTACATCCCGGGTCCCTTGTTGTTATCAGTCCCGTGCTTGTTAAGGTCCTGCAATATAGATCGATCCCAAATAACAAAATTAAAAATAAAATTCAAAACTCCACCACACATAATAATTAATTTAGGACTTCGATCAGAATTAGAAATTAAGGAGACATAATGCATGCCACACAACATAATATTAGTTTGGAAAATATTTAATGCTGGCAATGTGGTTGGACAATATATATATATATATATATATATATATATATATATATATATATATATATATATAGCAATGATCTTTTGCTCGTTAGTGAGTAAGAAATTTTTTACACACCAAACATAGTAACCGTTAGATATGATCTAAGTATAAAAAAAATAGCTTTCAAAAATCATTACAATCATATTCAATGATTACCATACATGGTGTGGAAGAATTTCTTGCTAACTGGTGAACAAGAGATCATTTTTGTATATATATATATATATATATATATATATATATATATATATATTTGGTTAAAAACATATACATTTATTTTCCAATTTCAACTATATATTATACTTGCTCGACAAACTAAATTTCTCCACTACACAATATAAGTGAACGAAAGCTAGTAAGAAAAGAATAGTGCCAATTTTTTTTATGCTTCTATAATATTATTGTTAAAAATAATCATAGATTAGGGAAACAATATATATTCACTCTCCCGAAGAAGTCTCTCACTACAACAAGTTCTACAATAATTAATAGTAGCAAAAACAGTGAGTGGAGTATAGAATTAATGAAGCTTTTTCTAAAGTGCAAATATATATATATATATATATATATATATATATATAGACTCCGGCCTTTTGATGAAATTCAGTACGTAACTTACTAAGATATCCCCCATGATAATAATTTCCAAATCAATTAAGTATATAG
Organism: Cornus controversa; assembly: GCA_026545225.1. Classification (NCBI taxonomy): domain Eukaryota; kingdom Viridiplantae; phylum Streptophyta; class Magnoliopsida; order Cornales; family Cornaceae; genus Cornus; species Cornus controversa. The sequence continues at coordinate 25,030,905 of CM048846.1, read as the reverse complement.
TTTCTTGTAGGAACCTAAAATTATTCAACAAATTAATTAATTAGAAAATTCCTGAAAGAGAAAAGACATACATCATCCTCGAAGGCATCTGCAGAGCCATTACGGATGTCGATGGGCATTTGGCCGAGGTGAGAAACATTAATATTGACATTAATATGTCGGTGACATTATCTCTTGGGAAAGACTTTTGTTCAGCAACTATAAAAGGTTGCAGTATATGTTCTCACAAGAAAAACGTTGATGATTTAGCTAAATTTTTTGTAACGTATGTAATGGTCACGCCTGCTATTATTTGGAGGGTAATTTCAGATCAGCTTATTGACCCGTAGTGCGTAGAGAAGGGTGGTTGAGTTGAAATCTGGATAGGTACCGTTTTATACGATGGGTACATATGGAGGCGGCATGATGAGTGAGGCCTACAGTTCTCAGTTTTTGGTACGCTTGGGAGGGGATAAGATGTACCAAAACATGAAAACGATAATTTTGGTGGACAGGCATAAAGAGGGACATAACCATATTTGTCTCTAAGTGCAGCAGTTGTCAGATGATCAAGATTGATCACTAGAGACCGCTAGAGTCTTTGCAACCACTGCCTATACCGGAGTGGTAATAGGAGAACATCTTTATGGATTTCATTGTGGGACTTCCCACCTCACAGCGAAATCATGATGCTATTGGGTGATAGTGGATAGGTTGACGAAATCAGCACATTTCTTGCCAGTTTGCTCGAGTTACACCTCAGAGCAATACGCGAAGCTTTACATTGCAGAGATAGTGAAGCTTCATGGTGTGTCTTTGTCCATTATATCGGATAGAGATTTGAGTTTTGTTTCAGGGTTATGGGAGAGCTTTCAGCAAGCAATGGGTACAGCTCTGCACCTCAGTACAACTTATCACCCTTAGACCGATGGTCAGACTGAAAGGGTTAATCAGATTTTGGAGGATATGTTGCGAGCATGTGTACTAGACTTCAAGGGCAATTGGGAGACTTATTTGCCGTTGGTTGAGGTTGCCTATAACAATAGTTATCAAAAGACTATTGGTATGGCACCATTTGAGGCTCTGTACGGATGACCATGTAGATCACCAATTTGCTAGTTAGAAGTTGGAGAGAATAGGTTTTTGGGCCCTGAGTTCATTAAGGACAAGTCAGAAAAAGTTATCCTTATTAGAGACCGTATGTGGACTGCGTAGAGCAGACAGAAAAGTTATGCTGATCGAAGAACTCGTGCACTCGAGTTTAAAGTGGGGGATCAAGTTCTGCTCAAGGTTTTCCCCATGAAGGGAGTTATGTGGTTCGGAAGGAAAGGGAAGCTGGCACCTCATTCTGTAAGTCCTTTTATGATTACCGATAGGGTGGGAGCGGTAGCATATAGACTGACGTTACCGGACACTATGCATAGGGTGCACAATGTCTTTCATGTCTCTATGCTGCAGAAGTTCCTTAGAGATGAGGATACTTACCAGCATATTAAGGTTGGAGAGATTGAGTTGCAGCAAGATGCAACATATGTAGAGCAGCCTTATTGTATTCTTGACCGTAGGGATCAGATTTTTCATTCTAAGACCATTCCATTAGTTCGAGTTTAGTGGAGCCACCATAGCGAGGTGGAGTCCACTTGGGAAAGGGAGGATGAAATGAAAGCAAAGTATCAAGAGTTTTCTTTCGGGTATGAGCTCAATTTCGAGGACGAAATTCCTCTTTTTAGGGGGGAAGAATGTAATACCCCAAAAAATTTGGACGTCTATTATTTTAAAGAATTTAAATTTCTTTATATTATTATTATTATTATTCAATTCATGTGAAATGCCTTTATATGCATTTTATCATTTCATGTGAATTGTTAGGTCTTTATACAATTATTATTTTATGTGAATTGGTTGTCTTTATAAATTCTTTCATTTCATGTGAATTGCTCTACTTTTATTTTTATCAATTTATATGAATTGTTTATTGATTGTGTATTATTTAATTTAAAAATTTTAAATGCTTTGGATTGGGTTAGGGAGGAATCTGGGCTGGAATGGTTGGGCTAAGGATATGCTTAAGTTGTTGGGCCATGGTTATAGTTATATTATTATGGTTATTATTATTATTATTATTAGTTATTTAGTTTTTAGAATAATAATAATAATAATAATAATAGAATAAAATGATTAGGACAAAAGATAATAAGAAACTAGGGTTTCTGCCGTTTGCATTACGCACAAAAATCAGGAGAGTAAACGAAAGAGAGAAGGAGTTCGGGTGAACGAGTGTTTGAATCGTCAAAGAGGCAAGTTTGATTCTTCTCTTCCCCTTTGAATCCGTATGTATAGTCTAGGTTTGAGGATTGTGTTTATTTTGGAAATTTGTATATAATTGTATGTTCTTTTTTTCTGTTGATAAATTTTGTGAGAATTAATTATGCTAATTGTATAGACATGTTGTTAGAAATTTGTATGCATTTAATTATGAAATTAAATGATTTTGCATGCTAAGAATAATTATGTGAATTAAACATTAGGATTTTAGAGTTTTGGTACTGTTTTAGGGTATTTTTTCATATGTATATACATGTATATATGATTGTATAGGTGGGTGTATATATATACGAACATGAAATTTGGGTCTTCTGTGTTTATCATTTTTAAGGAATTTTGTTCTGATTAATAGGTAGATCTTACTTTCTTGAACAATCCTTGAAAATTTGGTTGTAAACCGTTGGGTAGATTGATTGGAATCTGACTTTGAAATTTTAAAATTTCGAAACTTGAAATTGGGCGTTTTGATTTAGGCCACGAGAGGGTGTGAATTTGGTACCAATGCGTAGCTTAGATCGAGACGAGTTCAATGGTATATTCATACGCGCGATTTGGTGTCCGGAAGTGACCGAAAAATGGTCGAAAAGTTCGGCCACCATTGTTGAGCTTTAAAGTTTCAGTCGTGGGAAGAAGAAAGAAGAAAAAAAGAAAGAAAAAAAAAAAGAGAGTGGGGGCAGCGCCGCCGGCGCGTGGGGGGGCGTGCCACCGGTGCCGGCTACGGCCGGTGGCCGAAAAGATGTTTTTGGGCCCCACTCGCGGGGGCCCACCTCTGGTTCCAATATTGGCCCATTCCGAATTATTTTGATATATTTTTTTATTTTTAAAATTTTTTGAAACACTTGAAAACTTGGAAAATCATTTTTTTAAAATACTTTTATAATTTCAAAATTTTCCAAAATTTTATGTCAACTTCCTGGGAGTTTAAGGAGCTTGTATTTTAAATTTCATGTCAAAATAATCTACTGTTGTCTTTAGATTAATTTTTAAAGTGTCTAAAAAGTGAGTTTTTCACTTTCTTTTATTTTAGAAAATACTTAAAAATTTCCAAAAATTCCTAAATTTTTACTGTATCTTTCTGTATGTTAAATACACTTGATTTTAAATTTTCAACTCAAAATAATGTTATCCTTTTGTTCAATTTATTTTTTTAAGTGCCCAAAAGTTATTTTTTCTCTTTCTGTAATTTTAGAAAATACTTTTACAACTCGAATAATTCTCCCTTGTTGTGCAATAGATTTTTAAAGTGTCCAAAAGTTGGGTTTTCACATTCTTTTATTTTTTAGAAAATATTTTTAAATTCCAGAAAATTCTGGAAAAATTTAGGTAACTTTATAGGATTAAAATGCACCTGGGTTTTAAATTTCATGGGAAGATAAATCTCCCTTGTGATTGTGTTGGTTGTATACGTACGCCTTGAATTATGTTTTATTTTTCTTCTTGCTAAAAAAATATTTTTTTTAAAATTTCCCAAATAATTGCAGAAAATTCTAGAATGGTTTAAAAGGGTTCTTAGAAGTAGAAAAGGCCCAGAAACCTAGATAAGAGTTAGGTTTAGATTCTCTCGTAGGTTTGAGTGCATTGGAGGTTGGGTTGGAAAATTTGCTTCTATAATGAATGTTTGGGTTATTTGATTTACTTGAATGTATTTACCTTTAAAGATATAAATGTCCATGGAATACTTGATCATGGTTTACTTGTGGACGATTTGTCATATGGTGATAATTGCATAGCAGATAAATTGAATTAATTGTTTGTGCAAATTAAAATCATAATGTACCTTATCTATTTTATGTTTCATATTGGAAATGCATCTGTACATTTTATTTGGCATGTAAGGTTGCCCGGCATGTCAGGATCGTACATACCTAATAAGGTATCTATGTATTTTATTTGGCATGTAAGGATTGTCTAGTGTGTCAGGATCGCCATACCTAATAAGGTATCTATGCATTTTATTTGGCATGTCAGGATTGCCCGGCGTGTCAGGATCGCCCATACCTAATAAGGTATCTATACATTTTATTTGGCGTGTCAGGATCGCCCATATCTAATAAGGTATCTATACATGTATGCATATGTTTTCTTTATTTTGAACTTAAAGAATGTGTTCATTGTTGAATGATAAGGGTTTGTTGGAACAATGTATAAGATGATTTTACTTCTGAAAACATGAACTAAGTAGGAAATGACTAGTATGTATATACCTACACCTATTAAGGTATCAAAAGATTAAATGGTGGCATGTTAGGATATATTGCTTAAACTTGATATTATTTCTGCTGAACTTAAGAAATGTGATCACTTTTGCATAATAAAGATTTGGGTGAAATATTATAATTAATGACTGTTGTTTTGAAAACATGAAACTGGAATAAGAATAGCTTGTATGTTAAATCTATTGTTTTCTTTTGTGTTTCTTATAGTGAGGGTATATATGTATATTGGTTCTCTGATTGGGATGTAGTAGATAGAACTTGCTCGTGGGTTTAACCCACTTTGTTGATATTTCAGGTTTCAGACAGGTTCCACTACAAGGATAGAGTTTTAGGGTTAGTTGTGGTAGACATCTATTCTCATCGGTCACAGGGTAGAAACCTATCCTCTTATTCAAGGGTCAGACTATGAACTCTTTTGGAGGTTTTGGTTGTTGGTTTTAAATTAGAGTCTTAAACTTGTTTTTATTCTTGTTAAGGGGTCCTTGCGTTACGGGACTTCCAAATTGTATTACCAGACATATAACTATTTATTTATCGGTTATTTCAATTCAGTGGAATTTTCTGTTCAGCTTTTAAAATTTATTTTAGTCTGTCTTTTGTATTCTATGCTTGTTGCTACCAGTTGTATGTATCTCCCAGGTTTTGTGTATGAGACTGGCCACCTCATGCGCAAAATTTTCTGGGGGTATTTCATTTCCAAGATAGGGCTTGATGGTAAATGATGATGATGAAGATAATGAGTGAGTGTTAGTGGTGTGGTTTCTCATGAGGTAGAGTGTGAGTGTTAATTTGTATTCTACCATTGTACTTTTTTCTTCGTGATAGTGAAATTTCTTCTCTCCGTGGACATAAGCTAGGTGGGGCCAAACCACTTAAAATATTGTGTTTTTTTTGTTGTGCGTGGATGTGTTTGATTGTTATATTCATATATGCTTGTATAATTGTGACGTAATGATATGATTTCCTTGTATGTGATGAAGGAGAGATTTAACTCTTTAACATCATTCGATCGTTGAGGAAGTTGGATGGAGTTAATAATCTCCAACTAGTGGTATCAGAGTTGAAGGTTTCACCTGGAGATAGAGATTCACAGAACACAATAAACAAAAAAAAAAAAAAATGAAGTTGGTGATCTTCAATCAAGGTAGAAAATTTGAGTCAGGGTGAAGATCGTTAGGAATTGTGTCTCAAATTTTTATTGTAATTAAGATTCTATTTTAGAGTTATAATTTATTTGGTAATTTCTTTGTGTGCTCATTTGTGTTTTGTTTTCGTTGTACTGAATCGAAGGGGATGGATTCCAAATAGTTATTTGATCCATCTCATTGAAAAGCATTTCAATACTAACCTTCAGCTATAGCAGAACCAATATTTCCAAACAGGGATCTGCCAGGTGCTGGACGAGGACCATGGCTAGCTGCAGCAACCACTTAATTAGCACAGTCAACCAAAAAGCTACGGAGAAAGAAAGACATTTAAAATGAAAATTGAAGGAGAGAGGTATTAAGGAACATATATAAACTGAAGCAAGATAGACAACAAAAACTAGACCTACACACATATTTTAACAACACAACAAGAAGAAGTAGCACCTGGTCGAGGTGAATTACGAAGTGGTGCGGGACGAGGAGCTGACCTTCCTGCACAATTATGCCAACCCATGCCAAAATATTGGATCATATGTAAATTTATTATATATAAAAAAGTGACAAAATATTTATTTATTAGTTTCATTTGATATATATATATAAAAGTAACAAATATATATGTACAACGTCTAGACTAACTATTGAGATTCATAGATTGTTTCTTTTTGAAATTAAACACTACTAGGATGCGCATGCACAAAGGTTTGAAAAATAAAAATAAAAATAAAAATAAATCTTGAATTTAAAACAGTTAAAAGAATTACTAGTGATATATACAAGAAGAATTTAGATTAAGAACAACGTGATTAAATATATGAATACATGCAACTAAGTACAGAGATCAAAACTCAAATAGAATGGCAGAGTACGTACCCCGGGAGCTTCCGCGACGCATGGTTACAGAAACTAAGCGAGAGCAAGGGAGAGATTAATTGGAGATAGAAATACATTTTCAGCTTTGGATGGTATATATATCATTACATATATATATATATTCTTTTTTTTAATAAAGTGGGCCCTGAGTGTGCAAAACTTCTACTCCCACTGGTCAATTTTTGAAATAGGGACTTGTACGTCTGGGTATTGATTGAAACTGGCTAATTGAACAGGATTCTTTGAAAAGGTATAGATTCAGGCATAAAATTTCTTCTCCACTTGTCAGTTTATAAGGCATCGAGTCACGCGATAGAAAGAATACGGGACAATCTTGCGGGAGGACCTTGGCATCCAAACTGTGTGTCTGATATTTATTTACATTGCAGTCATTACTAGTACTACACTTGATTCTTGCTGGTCCAGTTGAAATAAACTCAAAAGAAGCAATATTCAAACTCAAAAGATTGCAGCACTAGTAAAGATTAATTAGAATGGAGTGCAGGACGATTTTGGGAGAGTAGACATAAATTTTTAATTTTTTTGAATTTGTAAAATATAAATTTTTTTTTTTTTTTTGTTATAAAAATGAGGAAGAAAATAAAATCCAAGGAAGAAAACATCAGTATATTTGATAGAAAAAGAAGACCCTAAATTGTAAACTATAAAAGGGTGAAAGTCCTTTGCTAGTAATATTTTTCACCCAGGGGGGAGGGGGGAAATGAGGACTTTTGAACACCTGTTTAATCACTTAGAAACTGTTTTATTTTAAAAAATTTCTTTTAGAAGTTGTTAGAAACCTAAAAAATATTTTTAAATGATAGAAATTTGAAAAAATTAGATTTTAGTGATCAAATCTAATTAAAATTGCTCTAAAGTGACCTCAAAGTTAAGAAAATATGATAGTCACTAAATTTAAAAGTAAAATCTTAGTAGATGACCATTTGATGATTTGTTACTAAATGTCCTTTTTATAATAAATTATTTTATAATTGGACAAATCTACCCTTATGATCATATACAAAGTCAAGACCAAAGGATGGGTAAGATGAAGCAAACCAACATATAAACTTACAAATTAGAGAGAGAGAAAAGAAAATAACACGTGATCGAGTTGTGATAATGTAAAGAACATACCATTAGGAACATTTGTAAATCACCAATAAAATAAAATAAAAGGATTCAAATCAACTCTGACACTCATCAATACACTCAAACCAACTTCACTCATATATAAACTTTTTTAAAAAAAAACTTTCTTATATATATATATATACTGGTATTTATATACATAATACCTCAAGAAACTTATTGAATTTTATCAGTGCAAGGTACTACCAATTATGTGAAGACTCGGTTGGAGATTTAAATGGCCTTAACATTAGGCTTCTTAACTTTTTTTTTGGGAACTATAACAATCAACACACTATTCTCCAAAGATGCCTTCATTAAATCAACAATATAATTTATAAGTTTTTTTTTTCAAATATAATTTATAAGTTTTTAGCCTTTTATATTTCTTCCTTTTATACTGTCTGGTCCAAAACTCTATTGATTAGGGTTTTAGAGAGATTAGCCAATCATTTCATCAATTGAATACATAATCAATTTCAAGAATTTTTGTGTGAAAACTCATTTTCTTAAGGAAAATGCTAAACTTCACGAATATAATTCATGATATAATATCTCAAATTAGGTGGTTAATTATTTGGCATTACATGACTAATTATTTGGTAACTTTCTCTATTTTAAAAGTAATTATTTTGGCAAAATACAAGTAACGAAAGAAGGAAAAAATAGCAAAACTTATTATTATAGAATCCAAACCCTAACATAACTCAATATCTTATAATTCAAGTTAAAATTTCTTCCCGTATTTTCCTTTCAAAGAACCTTTCCATTAAATCTTCAAATAATTGAGACTAGAAACTAAATGTTTTTCCATGATTTCTTTAACATAAGCTTTAGGACTCTTTATCTTGAGTAAGAACCCTAATTTTCTCCACTATGTACATGTGTGAATAACTATATACATACATACATAATATACTTAAAGCTTCTTGTAATTGTATTTTTATTTGATATTTTTTTATCACGATTGAATTTTAAAGAGAGACCAACAAAGATGGAGAGAAGTTGAGGGAGTGCCAAATATATATATATATATATAAGAGAAACCCAGTTTGTATCAAAGTAGAGGATATTTTTGTCTATTTAATATTGCCATGTCATATTCAAGATACACATCTTGAATTAAATTTGAGATGTGTAGGATTGCTCTTTTCTTAATGGAAAATGCTAAACATCACGAAAAGGTTTTCCTATTAATTAACTTGAATGATGTGGCTATTAATGACAATGACACGTTAGTCTCTTCGCTTCCTAATTATTTTACCAAAAAATTTGACCCTGTGTTATCTAATTAAGTTACTGAAAAGAGAAATGCTAAACGTCATGAAATTATTTCATGAATTTTATCATGAATGATGTGGCAGGTAACGTGGAGAGTTAGTATTGGTGGGATTCGGTGATAATATCATGGGACTTTGTGTATGGGGGAAATCTCACCAATACTAACTCTCCACTCTACCTGCCACATCATTCGTGATACAAATTCATGAAATAATTTCATGACGTGTAGCATTGCTCTACTGAAAAAATGAACCCTTTGTTTTTCTCTTTTTTTCTTCAACCAAGCTAACAACAATGGTGTTTTAACCTCTCTCTCCCGATGATGATTTTATTGAGCTTACATGATATCTTAGAGGTTGATTCACCATCATGGAAGAAACCATCAGTGGGATCACCATTGTTCCAAATGTTAGGGTTCCATCTGATGGAGCGAAAGTTATGAATGTTTGCGTACGAACAAGAACGACTTTGAAAACACAAAGTTCAAAAAAATTGCAAAGCAATTGATATATTATTGATAAATTGATTGATTGATTAGCAATCCTAACAGCAAAGGAAACCTTAACACAAAAGGAAATTATCACTTAGAAAATAGCCAAAAATTTAACTTTCTCTAAATTCTAAAAAACAATAAGAAACATAATCACTAAAAAATACTTAATATAAAATTTCAGCCCAATCTGAGTCCATCTTGACCACAATAAATCCCAAAATAATTAACAGGTCTCCTATAGGACAATAAAATGCAATTTTGAGGGCCTAAATGATGGAATTTGGCCAAAAAATATTGGTGTATGTCTTGGCACAATAATGAGTATTGATCGTTGGCCCATTTTTTTTTTTTATCAAGTATAGGTCTTTTCTTATCGAAGCGACTTCATTGACACTACACTAAAAAACATGTCAACATGCCCATTTGGCCTTCCTACGGTCCAAACAGGCCATGTAGGCTTCGACAACTAGTTCTACATCAGGCTTCCCTACTTGAAAAGAACTCGTCCCTAACTTATTATTGAAAGATCTCCCAACAACTAGTTCTACATCAGGCTCCCCTACTTGAAAAGAACTCATCCCTGACTTATTATTGAAAGATTGCCCTTTATCTGGTAGAAAAATACTCAAATAAATCAGCAACATTAAATGTTGGGAAAATAGTTATGTCTTCAGAAAGGTCAACGACATAAGCATTATCATTGATTTTCTTTAGAGTCTGATACGGTTCATAATTCTTATCCTTCAGCTTGTTGTAGGTGCTAATAGAAAACCTCTTTTATGCCAAAACACTCTAATTAAATCTCCCTCCTCAAAGACTTTCTGTCGCCTTTTCTTGTATGCTGGTTCCTTGTACTTAGTATTGACTTCTTCAAGATACTTTTGAACCTCATCCTGAATTGCTTTAACGTGATCTGCCATGTGTTCTATAACTACATTATTTCCAAGCAACTTCGGTAATGGAACTAAATCCAGTGTGCATGCCTCGGTGGATGACAGTAAACGATAGCAAATGGTGACTTCCCAGTTGACCGATTAACCATACTGTTATTTGCAAACTCTGCCTGTGCTAAAGCAAGATCCATTGTTTTGATTTTTTGCTAGAAATACAATGAATCAGATTGCCCAAGATTCGATTATGACCTCAGTTTGACCATCAGACTACGGATGGTTGGTGTTGTTGAAATTCAAAGATGTATCAAAATGCCTACACAAAGTTTTCCAAAAGTGTGACAAGAATTTTGCCATGCCCTGATTTCCATCACCTAGTTAAGAACAAGGAAAATGAGAGGTGAACTAGTGAAATCAAACTTCAATGCTCCAGTAACCGGAGACTCTGTTTTCGTACCTAAATCTCATCCCTTAAGTCAACACAAAAGCTTAAATACATACATACTCTAAATCATCTATTGAAATTCTATAATCTCACAATCCTTATACATGTCTTAAACAATGCATATATTATTATACACCTTTCTAAAATTCATAAATCAGCTGTGAGTTGCGCGGTGCGGAAGCAGTTTAGTTAATTTAGAGTGAGATGCTAATCCTTAGACCTAGAGGGGGGTGAATAGGTCATCTTGCCCAATTTTTATGATTGATTAATTACCCACAATTATTATCAATTAAACATCCAAACCAATCACAAAATAAATAAAGCAAGTAAGGAAAACTTAGAGATGACACCAAGAATTTTACGTGGAAACCCAAGATGAAAAAAACCATGGGGGTGAGGCAGAAACCCCAGAGAAACCAATCCACTATCTCAAAGCAAAGTACATCAGACTCTGTCCCAGACTCACACCCCTCTTCACTCTGTCAAGGATCTGATGCGGAACACCTCAGGCTTATGATTGCGACAACATGTCCAACTGCTGCAGACTTCCGGCTAACGTCACAATCCTTACAGAAAGGTAGCTGAAAGAACAACAATACTCAGCAAGTATTTTGTTCCCTTCGTAGTGATCATTTCTCTTCCTCTTTAGATAAAATCTTGTAGTTTGAAGGAACCACCTCTGCTGCTCTTGATCAACCTTTGTAGACTGATGATGTCTTGAAGATTCCGTTGATCAGATGAAGAAGAACATCACAACTTAAACACTCCGTGTGTGTGTGCTCTCAAAAATAAAAATCAATGAAGATTTTCTCTCATAAATTCCTCTTTTAGCTCTCAAAAATATATTCCTGACTCTGAATATTAAATCATTGAGTTCCTCATCTCTCTCTTTTTGATTGAAGCATAAAGAGGTATTTATAAGGTTTAGAATCCTTAGTCTACTTGGAAAACAAGTTTAAAATACCTAAGGAAAGTTTTAGAGAAGTTTTGGTTGACTAGGAAATCAATTCGGATCAAAAAGGAAATTTTCGCACATGTCAGCTAAGTCGGACCGGTCCTAAAAATTTGGGGACCGGTGGGACTTTTGCAGACACTTGAAAATTTCCAAGTCTTGAGAAAAGTCGGACCGGTCCTAATATTTGGGGACCGGTGGGACTTTTCAGACATGTTGAATTTTGAAAGTCCCGAGAGAAGTTGGACCGGTCCTCATATTTGGGGACCGGTGGGACTTTAGCAAAAATTCAATTTAACAATTAAAGCATATTTTTCAAGTCCTAAGCCCACCAAACTTCAAAACATAGTGTCCTCACTCACATACCTGTTCTAAGTGATGTCCTCATCAAATCCACGGTATCGAGACACCTTTCGTTCAGCTTCGAAGATCGAGACACAAGATCAAACAAAAATTACAACTCGATCAACAAGTTTTGACACCGAAATTTGCCAATTACAATTATATATCTCATAATCTCCCCCTTTGGCAATTTCGTGACAAAACCAACCTAGACAATATGTAATCTACTCCGCAGCAGAAAAGATAAATTACAATGTTGTCAAAAATAAAAAAAAATACAACTGAGCCAAACTGAGCAGTCACTCTGATCTTGAGCTTGTGGCAAATATGAAGAACACCTATATTCAGCAAATATGATGAACCACGATACTCTGCAAAACAACACTCAAAGATACCTTCGTGAAAGCTTAATAAAGATAAATAAGCACAAAATAAGTAAGAATAAAATAAAACATGTAATAATGCCAATGCTATGTAATGCTCTCTCTCAAACAATTTATCTCCCCCTTAATGATAAATGACTAGACAACTCTCCCCCTGAGAGTTACAAAGTCTCTCCAATAAACTTTCCAAATCTCTCCCCCTTTTTGTCACAAATTGACAAGGGACTCAAAAGAAATAAAAAATAATAAGAAGCAAGCAAGCAAGCATATAGAACTTGTATATGTAAACAATAGAAACTATTGACTCCACAAGACTATATGAACACAACAAACTAAAACCAAAGCTTAATCAACTAGTTTCACATTACTTAGTAAGTGTAGTAAAATCACCATAAATTTTCATAAGCCAAAATATTTCTTTTGCCAATTGTTCAGATTTTCAGACAATATTTCAATGACATTACACTCACTCAGAAATCAAACAATCAACATGTGCACAGACTTTCAATTTTTCTTTTATTGTTCCTCGCACATACATATTCGGTGGCTTTCACTCTTACGGGTAGCCAGCTATTTCCTCAAAATAACTCTTTTCAAAAGATATCTCATTGGAGATTTATGTTGTAGTGGTAGGTTCGAACAAATCCCGAAGGTAGCCTTTTCCATAAGAATATGTTCAACAACAATTTTTCATTTTTTTTTATTCTTTTCTTTTCCAGTTGTTGATATATATTTTTTTTCACTCATCACTCTTTTTGGTCTTTAGCACAATATTGAACATTTAATTCCTAAGATAATGCTCTATCACGTCAACACTATCTTTGACCAAAATAATGACATAACAATAATCTAGTAAATGTACTCATCATGATTCATCTACTAAACGAAATAAGTAAGAAAAACTAAATTTTCAACTCTTAGCCATAGTATGTTATACACATGTAATCTATGTGTCACTAATTTCCTTGTGTTCAAACATACTCATTCTAACATGGTTTGTTTAACTTCTCAATAAAAATAAAAAAATAAACCTAAAACTACAAGGTTCAATGCATAATCTAGACTCATAAGATGAATATGAAGTTCCTTTCTAAATTATGTCAATGCTATGCAATCTAATCAAGAAAACAAATGCCTATAGATTTTCTAAGGCGATGAAACTTAGAAGTATCTAAAGGCTTTGTGAGAATATCAGACAAATTATTATCAGTATGCACTTTCTCCAAAGACATGACATTTTGTTCAACTAGTTCCCTAATAAAATGATGTCGAATGTCAATGTGTTTTGTCCTAGAATGCAAAACTAGATTCTTTGAGATATTAATTGTACTATTGTTATCACAAAAGATAGACATTGTACCTTGTTCAATTCCATAATCCAGTAGCATCTGCTTCATCCAAAGTAGTTGTGTGCAACAACTTCTAGCAGCAATATATTCAGCTTCACATGATGATAAGGAAACACAATTTTGCTTCTTGCTGTACCATGAAACAAGATTAGTACCAACATAGAAACAACCACCTGAAGTACTTTTCCTATCATCCTTGTTACCAGCCCAATCAACATCAGTGTAACCTGTAATCTCAGAATTAGACTCTATAGAAAAACGCAATCCATAATTCAAAGAGCTATTGACATATCGAATAATGCGCTTGATTACAATGAGATGTTCTCTAGGATCAGCTTGATACCTAGCACATACTCCTACACTAAATGCAATGTCAGGCCTACTTGCTGTCAAATACAATAGGCTGCTAATCATACTCCTATATAATGAATGATCAACTCTCTTAGAATCAGAATTCTTTTCCAACTTGGAAGAAGTACTCATAGGAGTTTGCACATGTTTGGAACCTTCCAAACAAAATTTCTTGACTAACTCCTTTGCATATTTAGTTTGAGATATAAAAATCCCATCATCAAATTGCTTCACCTGGAGTCTAAGAAAAAATGTTAGTTCACCAACCATGCTCATCTCAAAAGTATTACCCATATCTTTAGCAAATTCAAGAACAAGGTTATCAGAAGTAGAACCAAAAACAATATCATCCACATAGATTTGAGCAACAAGCAAATTTTTCCCTTTCCTGATTATGAACAAAGTTTTATCAGCTCCCCCTCTCCTAAAGCTCTTATGCAACAAATAAGAAGTCAATTTTTCATACCATACTCTAGGAGCTTGTTTCAAACCATAAAGAGCCTTTTTCAAATAAAAAACATGATCAGGATTATGTGGATCAACAAAACCTTTAGGTTGAGCTACATACACTTCTTCTTCAAAATACCATTTAGAAAAGTACTTTTAACATCCATTTGAAACAATTTAAATTTAAAGTGACATGCAAGAGTAAGAAGAAGACGAATAGACTCAAGTCTAGCAACTGGTGCAAAAGTTTCATCAAAATCAATTCCTTCAACTTGAGTGTATCCTTGTGCAACTAACCTGGCTTTATTTCTCATTACAAGCCCATTCTCATCAAGTTTGTTTTTAAAAATTCATTTAGTTCCTATGATGTTCATATCCTTAGGTTGAGGCACTAACTCCCAAACATCATTTTTCACAAATTGATTCAACTCTTCTTGCATTGCTATAAGCCAATTAGAACTTTGAAGAGCTTCATCAACATTTTTAGGTTCAAATTGAGCTATATGACATGAGTGTCCTATGTTATCCCGGACTCTACTCCTTGTATTTCTCTCCTCCCATGGCCCTATCACATTAGTCAATGGATGACTACTTCGAATCCCAGACATTGGGACTTCCTCATGTGGTGTAGGATTTTCTATTGGTGCATGTGTATCATCAACAATTTCATCACCACCTACATGCTCACCTTCATCCTCAGTTTCATTTTCTTTCTCAACCTCTCTCTCATTTGGTTCACTCTCAGGTAACCCTAAGGTGTTTATACCTTCTTCTTCCTCAGGTTGATCATGTATCTCCTTAGGCATTGAGTCATCAATCACAACATTAATTGACTCCATTACAACTTTAGTGCGACGGTTATACACCCTATACGCCCGACTATTTATTGCATATCCCAAAAAGTATCCTTCATCACTTCTAGAGTCAAAATTTTCTAAATTCTCCCTATCTCTAAGGATATAACATTTACTCCCAAAGACTCTAAAGTGTTTAATGTTTGGCGTCTTTCCATACCATAATTCATATGCAGTCTTTTCAGTTCCAGGCCTAAGGTACACCCTGTTTAAAACATGACAAGCAGTACTAATAGCTTCAGCCCAAAAATGTTTAGCTAACTTACTTTCATGAAGCATAGTACGTGCCATCTCTGCAATTGTCCTATTCTTTCTTTCAACTACACCATTCTGCTGAGGTGTTTTAGGTGTAGAGAATTTATGACTTATGCCAAGATTATCACAATACTCAATGTAAGGTCTAGGTTCAAACTCACCTCCCCTATCACTCCTAACACGAGTTATTGCATATCCTTTCTCATTCTGAATCCTTTGGCAAATTGACCTGAGGAACACAAAAGCATCAAATTTTTCTCTCAAGAAAGCAATAAAAGTAAATCTAGAAAAATCATCAACTATTACAAGCATATACTTTTTACCACTTATGCTTTGAGTTCTTACTGGACCCATTAAATCCATATGAATCAGTTCCAATGGTCTTGAAGTAACTTGATGCTTAAGTCTCTTGTGTGACACTCTAGTTTGTTTACCTAATTGATATGGTCCACATACCTCATCTGTTGGTCTTTTCAATTTAGGCAAACCTCGAACTCGTTCATGATTAGACAAACTAACCAAATCATTGTAATTCACATAGCCAAGTCTCCTATGCCACAAAATAGCTTCATCAGTCACAGCAGAAAAACACATATGTGAAGGATCTGAAAATATCACATAACAATTTTCAGGAGTTCTAGATCCTTCCAAAACACAATCACCCTGCTCATTAGTTACAAAACATCCATATTGAGTAAAATTAACTTGAAAACCACTATCACATATTTGACTGATACTCAACAAGTTTGCAGCTAAACCTTTAACATATAGAACATTTTTCAATTCACCAAAAGCAGAAAAATTAATTCTACCTTTACCACTTACTTTAGATGCATTGCCATCACCAAATGTTACAGACCCACCAGTATAATCCTTAAAAGTGGTAAACAATGTTCTATCCCCAGTCATGTGCCTAGGGCAACCACTATCAAAGTACCAACCTGTAGGACCAAGAGCTCTAAGTGCAGTGTGCATGACAAAACATTTTAGATTATTCTTTTTCACCCAAACAGTTTCAAATTTTTTATCAAATGATTTCCTAACTATTTTAGAATCAGAATTATCAATCTCAAGGGGCTTTTTCTTCTTATTGCCTAGAACAGAATTAAAGCAATTCAATTTATCAAAATTTTCTTTCAATTCCTGTTGCTTCTTTTCAAGTTCTTTCATCTCATTCAGCAGAACTCTTGAACTGTTTAAGTTTTTATGCTTTTTTAGTTCAACTTTTCTCTTCTGACACTTGTATTTAATATGGCCTATTTCTCCACAAAAATGACATGTTGGAGCAAGTTTTAGAGCATGAGTAATAATAGAAGGCTTAGTCTCAACTTTTACAAAAATATCTTTTGATTTTAAAAATGAAAATTCCTTTGAAGTTGAAACCAATTCTTCTTTGTTACTCAAGTTTTTAGAAAAATCCAACTTACCAAATTTGCAAGTGTCAGAGTTAAATTTCTGGAAAGACTGATTAGATTTAACAAGTTCACAATTCAAGTTATCAATCTTATGCTCAAGTGAATTATTAAACCCTTTAATCTGTTTAACTTCCTGTTCCAGAAATTCAACTTTACCAAGAAGATTCATCTTTTGATGTCTAAGTTCTTCTAAATTTTTATTGGTAACAGAAACTTCCAATTTGTAAATATCTCTATCAAGTTCAGCAAGTTTCAATTTTTTCAACAAATTTTCATAGTCCCTTTTCAACTTAGACCTCTCAAGATGCATGCTAGTTATAGAATCAGAAAATTGGGGTAAAACAATTTCCTCATCAAAAGACACAACATGAGACATCATGAAATTCACAACTAAATTAACAAAAAAATCTAACTCAGAATTGAGCAACCCGCTCTGATACTAAATGTGAGTTGCGCGGTGCGGAAGCAGTTTAGTTAATTTAGAGTGAGATGCTAATCCTTAGACCTAGAGGAGGGTGAATAGGTCATCTTGCCCAATTTTTATGATTGATTAATTACCCACAATTATTATCAATTAAGCATCCAAACCAATCACAAAATAAATAAAGCAAGTAAGGAAAACTTAGAGATGACACCAGGAATTTTACGTGAAAACGCAAGATGGGAAAAACCACGGGGGTGAGGCAGAAACCCCAGAGAAACCAATCCACTATCTCGAAGCAAAGTATATCAGACTCTGTCCTAAACTCACACCCCTCTTCACTCTGTCAAGGATCTGATGCGGAACACCTCAGGCTTATGATTGCGACAACATGTCCAACTGTTGCAGACTTCCGGCTAACGTCATAATCCTTACAGAAAGGTAGCTGAAAGAACAACAATACTCAGCAAGTATTTTGTTCCCTTCGTAGTGATCGTTTCTCTTTCTCTTTAGATAAAATCTTGTAGTTTGAAGGAACCACCTCTGCTGCTCTTGATCAACCTTTGTAGACTGATGATGTCTTGAAGATTTCGTTGATCAGATGAAGAAGAACATCACAACTTAAACACTCCGTGTGTGTGTGCTTTCAAAAATAAAAATCAATAAAGATTTTCTCTCATAAATTTCTCTTTTAGCTCTCAAAAATATATTCCTGGCTCTGAATATTAAACCATTGAGTTCCTCATCTCTCTCTTTTTGATTGAAGCATAAAGAGGTATTTATAAGGTTTAGAATCCTTAGTCTACTTGGAAAACAAGTTTAAAACACCTAAGAAAAGTTTTAGAGAAGTTTTGGTTGACTAGTGATAAGTGTTCAATATTATGTATTTGAACCCTCTTTATTGCATATGTTAGTCCCGTTTTTACGTTTACCGAGGTACGTTTACGGTATTTTTGTATTTTTGATGTATTACAGGTTTTGTACCAAAAGGAGCAATGTTTGAGGGCATTTGTAGTTGAAGAGAAGAATTCAGAATTGAAGCTAAGGCATCTCGATCAATCAAGATGTTGATCTCGATCAATCGAGATCTCGATTGATCGAGACATGCATTTCGATTGATCGAAATCTCGATCAATCGAAATTCCAATTTCGATTGATCGAGATTCTGCAGAGCCACTTGCCCACTTGCTCTCCTACTTGTAACAAAATCCCCCTTTTTGCACGACTTGGAGGGATTTTTTGACTTGAATAAGACACATGGAGACTTTAGTGATATAGTTGGTATATATATTGATATATATATATATATATATACATGGTGGGTCCCAAGGACGAAAGGAGAGCCATAAAGCACAAAAGAAGCCATTTTCTCTGATATACAACATATACATACATAGAGACTTTCGGGAGAGGAGAAGAGGAAGCTGAACCAGACCTTGAAGCTTCATTTTCTCCATCAATGGAAGAGTGCAAGGCTGCCATGAGCAACTAACTTCTCTACTAGGATGTGGGTGAAGTCCCTAGCCATGTAAACTTGTTTATTTTGTAGCATTATTTGGGATTTGTATTTAAATGTTGATTATTTAGTCTAGTAACAATGTACACTTATACATATCATATATTTATTCATTTGATGTTAATTTTATTCTTGTCTTAGAGTAGAATCTTTCATGTGAATGCACAACATTTGCATATTCCACAAGAAATGCAAATGATGGCTAAGTAATGGTACTTAAATTGAATGTGTTGTTCTTGCTTGTATAAACCATGCCAAGATAAGGTAGTTTGGATGCATTTAGGTTCACTTAAAGAGTAGGGTAATTAGTTAGGTTGAAGAACTATTCTTGTTGAAGATGGATTATGATAGGTTTGCACACACATTAATCTTTTGATATGTCATTGAGGTCACAAGCCTAATGACATTGTTAGACATTTAATTTTATAAATTCCAAGCTTGCTACATTTATGGACATGTGAATGGCTAGTGGTGGAAACCACCCCTAGTTCTCTCTCCCAACTTTTAACTCTTTAAATTTAGTGTTTTTACATTTCATGCAATAGTTTTAAAACAAAAACCAAAACCTTGTTTTTAGAATTAAAGTGGAATTAATCTTTCTTCAAGACAATTAACAACTAGTCCTCGTGAAATCAATACCCTCTATATAGAACCGTATCTACAAAGATTCGTGCTCTTGCGAGTGATTAAATTATATTTTGAAAAAGGGCAAAAATAAGCTTACAATTGCAATCAAGTTTAGCCACATCAACTAGGAAATCAATTTGGATCAAAAAGGAAAATTTCGTGCATGTCAGCCAAGTCGGACCGGTCTTAAAAATTTGGGGACCGGTGGGACTTTTGCAAACACTTGGAAATTTCCAAGTCCTGAGAAAAGTCGGACCGGTCCTAATATTTGGGGACCGGTGGGACTTTTCAGATATGTTGAATTTTGAAAGTCCCGAGAGAAGTTGGACCGGTACTCATATTTGGGGACCGGTGGGACTTTAGCAAAAATTCAATTTAACATTTAAAGCATATATTCCAAGTCCTAAGCCCACCAAACTTCAAAATATAGTGTCCTCACTCACATACATGTTCTAAGTGATGTCCTCATCAAATCCACGGTATCGAGACACCTTCCGTTCAGCTCCGAAGATCGAGACACAAGATCAAACAAAAATTACAACTCGATCAACAAGTTTTGACACCGAAATTTGCCAATTACAATTATATATCTCACACCAGCTTCATAGTTCTTATACATGTAGAACCAAATGAAGTACCAACTATATAAAATATAATTGTAACCTCATATCAATATAATCCACATGCCACATGCTAGCATGGATATCCAATTACACAATTCATAAACACTATACCCAAAAGAAATTTCAAAATGTCTGTTCAAACCACTCTAAGCCTCATCCTTCATCGGAGCTTTATTTGAAAAAAAGTTTAGAGGATGGGGGTGAGCATACAACTACGCCCAGTAGGACTGATCCACCCGACTCTATCTTAACTTAGGCAGCCATGCATGAATGCAGATGAAATCACTATGTGACTACATGACATATATCAATGTCTTTCATGTTCAAAACATACACATTTTTGAAATTATGCGTGATGATTCACATTTTCAACATAAATCACAATTAAGCAGTTTATAAGGAATCACATTCACAAATAAACTCACACCAAGTATACCCAAAAATCACTTCAACTGAGGACTTTGCTTATCACAATTCTAATAGTAAGAGTTTTGTTAAAATCACAAACTCTACTTTCGCTTTTCGGGCTACTAACTTGATAGAAACGACATCCGCTTGGCCAAGTTTTGGGTCTTGCACCCTAGGGCCCCGGGCCCTTCTTAATTTTCCCACATGCCCCCAAAACCACATATTCTCACATATTGCATTTTATCACATAATGCACCTCAATTCAAGATTATCACAATTCTCATGAAATGCATAATATGTATCAAGTTAATGCATATCCACCTCAAGCTTGTCACAATGAAAAATTACTCATTTCATGTAAAATCACAACTAATGCATTTTAAGGAAAAACTTATTTCATGCATTTTTCTCAACTCATGGAAATCACAGCAATTATTTTTTTTTAAGAAAATATTCTTTTATGCATGTATTCTATATACATACAAACAAATTTCACAAAATTCCTCAAATGAACACAAATTCACAAAATGTATTCATAACCTCCACAAACACATATCTAACATATAAATTATATCTAGAGAATGCTAGACAATTTATATATACAAGAAAATCAATTTTACACATATAATTTTTGAAAAGTTTCATGTCACAATTATGTGACCTAAAGAGTCAAAATAAAGTAAGGATTTAAACCCCTTACCTCAATTTGGAGTGGAAACTCCAAAACTTCCAATTGTGAAAAATACCACAATCAACAACCAATTTCGTAGGAACGCTCCAAATTTTTCTGCTCAAAAGAAAATATCTAACATGAAGTTTCCAACTTCAAAATTTCACCAAAAATAGCATACTTATCCAAATAATATGATTCCAAAGCCATGTGAAAGCTAACTCACTCTACTTTCACCTCAATAATTCAAAAAGGTAATTATACCAACCTACAAGTTCAATTTTTAATAAAAATCATAGCTAAATTTCTGCCTAAAATAGTTTTCATAGAATGCTACCCACAACTTCAAAAATTCACCAAAATTCTACAATTAATTCATTTGTTTCAAAATTATCCAGATTTATTCTACTATAAGTCTATGTTCAAATCCAATTTGACTCAACTCAAAATTCCACTCACAGTTTGAGTTATTACCAAAACAATCCAAGTAGGACAAATTCTACGCAATCATGAGACAAAATTCATAACTCACCCAATTCATATCCAAATGAGGCCTATGTTATATCAAATTAAAGCTAAGACATAGCTCTATATCTCTATAAAATATCATAGCATGTTAAGACATATAACTCATGAAAACAAAAAAAATGTTTCCATAGTGGTAGATTGCTGTCCAGTTTGCTCTCAACGTGAAATACGATTTTCTACCATTTTCTTCAACAATTAAATCACATACAATATTTCTAGGCTCAAGAACAAGAGAGTTAAACATTATTACCTTAATTCCAAGATTGAAAATCAAAAGCTACAAGTCACCCGAATTTCAAATTCCACTAAACTTGGATTTTAACTCGGAGAATCTTAGATCGGGACAAGAAGAACAACATTTCTTTCTTGGATAAGACTTGAATCCAAACTTTAACTACCCTCAAGTTTTGAAAGTCTCCAAAGAGAAACCTTGAATACACCATCTTGAAGAGGAAGAAGATATGAACAACTTTCTCTCTTTGAAGTATTCTTATCCATGAAGAATGCATGAGAATATTGGGTTGAGAATTAGTTAAGTGTGGACATTGTGTCACCTGCTAAGTGGCTAAAGGAATTAGTCGAGAGAGACTTCGATGCATCAAAGTCCATAGTTCGATGCATCTCACGATCGATGCATCGAAACCTTAGGACCGATGCATCGAAAACCTGCAGGATCTTAGAAAATCAAAAGTCCCGAGAGGGGTTTTTGGACGATACTTCATCAATACATTACCGATGCATCGCAGCTTCGATCCATCGAAATGCATGCTAGACTGAAAACTTTAAAAAGCTGTACGACGGGCATGTGGCGTCATGTATCGACCCCAATGGGACTTGTTGAGTCTGCAACGCACAGTCGTAAGTACGTGCACACGATTTAAGCTTCCGCAATGAGATTAGAGTGGGAATTGAGTAAATGATTAGCCCTAGTCACCTTTAATTTTTGGAGAACAAAAATCAGGGTGTTGACAACATGGTATCAGAGCATGGTGCCATAGTCAGATTAGTGATGTGAATTGGTGAGTGACAATCCAGTCACCCCTGATTTTTTAAGAACGGAGATCGGGGCCTGACAACATGGTATTAGAGCCCTAGGTTAGAATACCTATTAACAATGGGGAATGGGTATATCGCGTGTAAGGTTGAGAAGGTTAGATTATGTACCTGATACCAACATGGTATTAGAACTTAGCCGAGTTTGAATAACTTTGGATGGTAGGGAGGGTTAAGCCACATTTTGAATTGAAGGGACTTGATAATTTATAGGATTATGACCTCGAATTTATGATCTTAGACTTGATGTTATGACTGTAATTTGAGACTAAGTGCATGTTATATGAAAAATTTTATGTGCTTATTTGTTAAATTAACATGCTACTTTGAGGTAACTTTGCATGTTGTACGTGTATGAAATAAAATACTTGCTACTGGTCCCATTTCAACAGGAAGAACCACTTTGCTCCCGAAAGCTAAGAAGTAGGGCGTCTCCCATGTGGGGACTTTGGCAGTGGTCCTGTAAGCCCATAAGACGCTTGGTAGCAGCTCTGGCCATACTCCTTTAGAGTCTTCCAAGCGTTTCTTGATCATTTTGAATATTGTCTTATTAGCCACTTTGGCCTGCCCGTTAGCTTGCGGGTGACCCAGTGAGGAATAATGGTTGTTTATGCCATGCTCAACATGAAATACCCCCCAAAAAATTTCGCACATGAGGTGGCCAGTCTCATACACAAAACTTGGGAGATACATACATTTGGTAGCAACAAGCATAGAATACAAAAGACAGTAAAATAAATTCTAAAAGCTGAACATAAAATCTCACTAAATTGAAATAACTGGTAAACAAATAATTACATGTCTGCTAATATAATTTGAAAGTCCCATAACCCAATGACCCCTTAATCATAATCAACAAAAGTTTAAGACTCTAATTTAAAACCAACAACCAAAATCTCCAAAAGAGTTCATAGTCTGACCCTTGAATAAGATGATAGGTTTCTACCCTGTGTCTGATGAGAAGAGATGTCTGTCACAACCAACCCTAAAACTCTATCCTCGCAGTGAAACCTGTCTGAAACCTTATTAGGTATGGGCGATCCTGACACGCCGGACAATCCTTACATGCCAAATAAAATGCATAGATACCTTCCCAATATGAAACATAAAATAAACAAGGTGCATTATGATTTTAATTTGCACAAACAAAGTAATTCAAATTATTCGATATGAAATTATCACCATAAGACAAATCATCTACAAGTAAGCTATAATCAAGTATTTCATGGGCATTTATATCTTTAAAGAAAAAATACAATCAAGTAAATCAAATAACACAATTAACCACTTTAGAAGGAAACACCTAATTAAACCTCCAATTTATCCAAATCTTCAAGGGAATCAAAACCTAACTCGAATTTAAGTTCTCGGGCCTATTCTGTACCTAAAACTGTGTTTAAATATCCTAGAAATTTTTTGATATTCTGGAGAATTTAAAAGAAATAATTTCTAATCAGAGACAAATAAAGCATAATCAGAGGCATACTTATACAACCGATACAACCTCAAGGGAAACTCCTTTTCACTCAAAATTTAAAACCCAGGTGCATTTAAATCCTATAAAGTCACCTGCATCTTTTTTAGAATTTTCTGGAATTTTAAAAATATTTTTCTAAAATGAAAGAAGGTGAAAACCCAACTTTTAGACACTTTAAAAATCAATTGAACACCAAGGGAAGCTCATTTCAAGATGAAATTTTAAACCCAAGTTCATTTAACATCCAGGAAGTTACAGTAAAAATTTGGGAACTTTTGAAAATTTTTAAGTATTTTCTAAAATAACAGAATGTGAAAAACCCAACTTTTGGACACTTTAAAAATCAATTGAACTACAAGGTAAGGTCATTTCGAATTGAAATTTTAAACCCAAGTGTATTTAACTTTTAGAAAGTTACAGTAAAAATTTGGAAAATTTTGGAACTTTTTAAGTATTTTCTAAAATTAAAGAAGCTAAAAAACTCAGTTTTTAAACATTTTAAAAATCAATTTAAAAAGAAGGGAAAATTATTTAGACATGAAATTTAAAAACCAAGCTCCTAAAACTCCCAGGAAGTTGACATAAAATTTTGCGAATTATAAAAGTATTTTAAAAAAATAATTTTCCAAAATTTCCAAAAATTTCAAAAATAAAAAATAAATATAAAAACAATTTGGAATGGGCCCATAATGAACCCAGAGGTGGACCCCCGCGAGTGGGGCCCAAAAATACTTTTCCAGCTACCTGTCGGTGGCACACGTCCCCACGCGCCATTGGCGCGCGTGGGGGGAGCTGCCCCCTTCCTTTTTTTCTTTTCTTTCTTTCCTTCTTCCCTCACGTGAAGCGTCCACGTTCAACAATGGTGGCGAAACTTTCCAACCATTTTTCGGTCACTTCCGGGCACCGAATAGCGTTTATGAATATACAATTGAACTCGTCTCGATCTAAGCTACGCATTGGTACCAAATTCACGCCCTCTCGTGGCCTAAATAAAAAACGCCCAATTTCAAGTTTTGAAAATCTAAAATTTCAAAGTCTGATTCCCGTCAATCTATCTAACGGTTCGTAACCAAAATTTCAAGGATTGTTCTAGGAAGTAAGATCTACCTATTGACCGGAACAAAAACCCTCAAAAATGATAAACACAGTAGACCCAAATTTCATGTTCGTACATATATATATACACCCGCCTATACAGTCATATATACATGTATATACATATACAAAAATACCCGAAAATAGTACGAAAACTCCAAAATCATCATGTTTAATTCATAGAATTATCGTAGCATGCAAAATCATTTAATTTCATAATTAAATGCATACAAATTTCTAGCAACATGTCTATACAATTAATATATATATTATGCATATATTCCAGCAACATGTATATACAAATAATATATATGTATACAGATTCAAAGGGGAAGAGAAGAGTTCGAACTTGCCTCTTTGACGATTCAACAACTCGTTCACCCGATCGTTCATTCACTCCCTTCTCCCTTTCGTTTACTCCTTTGGTTTCTGTGCGTAAGAAAACGGCAAAAGACCCTAGTCTCTTATTTTCTTTTTGTCTTAATTATTATTATTCTATTATTATTTTTTTAAAACTAAATAAACTAAATAATAATAATAATAATAATATAACCATAACCCTGGCCCATCAACTTAAGCATCTCCCTAGCCCAACCATTCTAGCCCAGATTCCTCTCTAGCCCAATCCAAAGCATTTAAAAAACTTAAATTAGACAATACATAATCAATACACAATTCACATAAAATGATAAAAATAAAACAGAGAAATTCACATGAAATAATTGGAATCTATAAAGACAACAACAATCCACATAAAATGATAAACAAAATCAAACTTATCAATTCACATGAAATGATAAAATACATATAAAGGAAAAGTAACCCACATAAAATGATAAAATATAGAGACAAGACATTTCACATGAATTAATAACAAAATATAAAGCAATTCAAATTTTAAAAGAAATAATTGATGTCCAAATTTTCGAGGTATTACATTCTTTCCCCCTAAAAAGAGGAATTCCATCCTCGAAATTTAATCCATACCTGAGAGAAAAAGCTCTGGATACTTTACTTTTATTTCATCCTCCCTTTCCCAAGTGGACTCTTCCTCATTATGGTGGCTCCACTGAATTTGAACTAACGGAATGGTCTTACAACGAAGAACATGATCCCTATGGTCAAGAATACAGTAAAGATGCTTCACATATGTTGCATCTAGCTGCAACTCAATCTCTCCTACCTTAATGTGCTAGTAAGTATCCTTATCTCTAAGGAACTTTTGCAGCATAGAAACATGAAAAACATTGTGCACCTTGTGCATCATGTCTGGTAACGCCAGTCTATACACTACCGCTCTAACTCCGTCGGTAATCATAAAGGGACCTACAAAACGAGCTGCCAGCTTTCCTTTCCTTTCAAACTGTATAACTCCCTTAATAGGGGAAACCTTGAGTAGAACCTGATCCCCCACCTTGAACTCTAGTGCACGAGTTCTTCGGTCAGTATAACTTTTCTGCCTGCTTTGCGCAGTCCGCATACGGTCTCTAATAAGGACAAATTTTTCTGACGTGTCCTTAGTGAACTCAGGACCTAAAACCTATTCTCTCCAACTTCCAACCAGCAAATCAACGATCTACATGGTCGTCCGTATAGAGCCTCAAATGGTGCCATACCAATAGTGTTTTGATAACTATTATTATAGGCAAACTCAACCAGTGGCAAGTAACTCTCCTAATTGCCCTTGAAGTCGAGTACACATGCTCGTAACATATCCTCCAGAATCTGATCAACCCTCTCAATCTGACCATCGGTCTGAGGGTGATAGGTTGTATTGAGGTGCAGAGCTGTACCCATTGCCTGTTGAAAGCTCTCCCAAATCCCTGAAACAAAATTTGGATCTCTATCCGATATAATGAACAAAGGTACACCATAAAGCTTCTTTATCTCTGCAATGTAAAGCTTCGCATACTGCTCTAAGGTGTAACTCAAGCGAACTGGCAAGAAATGTCCTAATTTCGTGAACCTGTCCACTATCACCCAAATAACATCATGATTTCACTGTGAGGTGGGAAGTCCCATGCACAATGAAATCCATAAAGATGCTCTCCCACTTCCACTCTGATATAGGCAGTGGTTGCAAAGACTCCGGCGGTCTCTGGTGATTAATCTTGATCATCTGACAACTGCTGCACTTAAAGACAAATATAGTTATGTCCCTCTTCATGCCTGCCCATCAAAACTATCGTTTCATGTCTTGGTACATCTTATCCCCTCCCAGACGTATCAAAACTGAGAACTGTAGGCCTCACTCATCATGCCCGCCTCCATCTGTACCCGTTGTATAAAATGGTACCTATCCAAATTTTAACTCAGCCACATTTTCTACACACTACGGGTCAGTATGCTGATCTGAAATTACCCTCCAAATGGTAGTAGGTGTGACCACTACACACGCTACAAAAATATCAGCTAAATTATTAACATTTTTCCTGTGAGAACATATCTGCAACCTTTTATGGTCGCTGAACAAAAGTCTTTCCCAAGAGATAATATCACCTGGTCCTCAAGGCATAGTCCACATACACCCTAGACCCTGCAATGACGCATCGGTATATACCAAGTACTCAATGCCGTTTTAAAGGGTAGATAAAATAGGTGCTGTTGTCAACCTATTTTTCAACTCATCAAACGCCGTCTAACAAGAATCATTGGAATCAAAAGATACCTTTTTTAGGTGTAATACCCCGCTCCAACACAGGTATGATATTGTCCGCTTTGGGACTGAGACAGCATGGTTTTGCTCTTGGGTTTTACCCACTTTGTTGATATTTCAGGTTCTAGATAGTTTCTACCTAGAGATTTGCGCGTGGAGTTCGTAGAGTGTGACAATCATCCATTCCTTACCATACTTTAGTGTAGGGACTTAAATCTGTTCATAAAGTTTTAGTTTTATATATTTTTTTTTGGTTAAGGGGTCCATGTATTACCGGACTTCCAAGTTGTATCAATCAAAATAATACAATGTTATTTAACATAATTATTTATTTCAGTTAGACTTTCCTTTCAGCATTTATAATTCTTTATCTTTTGGCATTGTATTCTATGCTTATTTGCTATCAGTTGTTAGTATCCCTCAAGTTTTGTGTATGAGACTGGCCACCTCATGCGCAAAATTTTGTTGGGGTATTTCATTTACCAAAGCGGACAATATCATACCATGTGTTGGAGCAGGATATTACAGTTGGTATCAGAGCTTGAACCCAGCCGGAAGTATGCCGACGAGGACGTCGGGCCTCATAGGGGGGTGGATTGTAGTAACCCTTGTGGACGAGTGTGAGTGGGCGGGTGTGAAGACAGACACTGGGCTGAGCTACCACACTGACAGGGTACATGGTGCTCAATCCCACATCGCCTGGGTGTGGAAAAGGGGATGTGCTTATATGTAGTATGTTCTCTTAAAATAGTATGAGGCCTTTTGGGGTAAAATCCAAACGCAAAACTGTGCGGGCTTAGGCCCAAAGTAGACAATATCATACCATGTGTTGGAGTGAGCTATTACAGTTGGTATCAGAACCTGAACCCAGCCAGAAGTATGCCGACGAGGACGTCGGGCCTCGTAGGGGGTGGATTGTAGTAACCCTTATGGACGGGTGTGAGTGGGCGGGTGCAAAGACAGACACTGGGCTGAGCTACCACACTGACAGGGTACAGGGTGCTCAATCCCACATCGCCTGGGTGTGGAAAAGGGGATGTGCTTATATGTAGTGTGTTCTCTTCAAATGGTATGAGGCCTTTTGGGGTCAAACCCAAGAGCAAAACCATGCGGGCTTTGGCCCAAAGCGGACAATATCATACCATGTGTTGGAGCGGGGTATTATATGGAATATATGCTTAGTAGTTTTTTTTATACATGTAATTTGGAAATATAAGTAGCCGGAGCATATGTAGGTCTACATTATTTGTACTTAACCATTTAGAAATAAACTGTAATACCCCAAAAATTTGGATGTCTGTTATTTTAAAGAAATTAAATTTCTTTATATTATTATTTTATTTTATTAATTCATGTGAAATGCCTTATCTCTATAGTTTATCATTTTAGGTGGGTTGCTTTTCTTTTATATGCATTTTATCATTTTATGTGGATTGCGTATGTTTTATAGATTCCAATTATTTCATGTAAATTTCTCTGTTTATATTTTTATCATTTTATGTGAATTGTTTATTGATCATGTGTTGTTTTATTTAAATCTTTTAAATGCTTTGGTTTAGGCTAGGGAGGAATCTGGGCTGGAATGGTTGGGCTAAGGAGATGCTTAAGTTGATGGGCCAGAGTTATGGTTATATTATCATAATTCTTTTATTTATTTATTTTTTTTAGTATATTTAGTTTTTAGAAAAACAATATTTGAATAAAATTAATTAGGACAAAAGAAAATAAGAAACTAGGGTTTTTGCCATTTACTTTACGCACAGAACTAAGAGAGTGAACGAAAGAGAGAAGGGAGTGAAGGAATGATCGGGTGAACGAGTTTTGAATCGTCAAAGAGACAAGTTTGATTCTTCTCTTCCCCTTTGAATCCGTATGCATAGTCTAGGGTTGAGGATTATGTTTATATTGAAAATCTGTATATAATTGTATGTTTTTTTTTTCTCTGTTGCATCTTGTTGGTAAATTTTGTGAGAATTTATTATGCTAAACTGTATATAGGAGTATAGATATATATATATGTAAGAATATATACATATATATTTCATGTATGTTTAAATTGTATAGGAATTTGTTCATGCATGAATTTAGGATGGGAAAGTATGTTAATTCGTAAACCTTTTATGTTGTGATTTTCTAGAAAACGACCATTGATCTTTAAGAAAATAGATCGTGAGAAATTTGAGTTTGAATTTTTGAATTTTACAAAGAACCCTAGGACTTGTGAATTGGGGGTTTTCGATTCGGGCCATTTTTTATGGGGCTTTTTGTACCAATGGGTAGAGGGGATCAAGATGAGATGATTGACACAAAAATCAGGGTGAACAGAGGCCGGACGACACCGAAAAAGGCACCCAAAAATACCCCAGCGCGCTGGGGAAGACAGCCCCAGCAACGTGTGTTACCCACGCGCGCCGCCAGCGTGTGGGGGCGCTTGCGACCGGCGCCGGTGCCGGCCTATGGCCGAAAAGTCATTTTTGGGCCCCACTCAGGGGGGCCCACCTTTGGGTCCGATATGGGCACATTCCGAATTATTTTGGTATTTGTTTTGAATTTTTGAAATTTTTGGAAAAACTTGAAAACTCGGAAAATCATTTTTTTTAAATACTTTTATAATTCCAAAAATTTCCAAAATTTTATGGCAATGTGCTGGGGGTTTAAAGAGCTTTGGTTTTAAATTTCATATCGAAATGATTCCTTCTTGTTTTTAAATTAATTTTTGAAATATCTAAAAATTGGGTTTTTCCCTTTCTTTCATTTTAGAAAATACTTAGAAATTACCAAAAATTCTGAAATTTTTACTGTAACTTCTTGGATATTAAATACACTTGGTTTTAAATTTTCAACTGAAAATGATCTTCCCTTGTTGTTCAATTGATTTTTAAAGTGTCCAAAAGTTGTTTTTTCAATTTCTATAATTTTAGAAAATATTTTTATAATTCCAAAAATTTCCAAATTTTTATGGTAACCTTCTGGAGGTTAATTAAACTTGGGTTTAAATTTTCATCTCGAAATGAGTTTTCCTTGGTGTTAAATTAATTTTTAAAGTGTCTATAAGTTGGGTTTTCACCTTCTTTTATTTTTTGAAAATATTTTAAAATTTCAGAAAATTCAAGAAAAATTTAGGTAACTTTATAGGATTAAAACTCACCTGTGTTTTAAATTTCATGTAAATATTAGTCTCCATTGTGATTGTGTTGGTTGTAAACGTATGCCTCGAATTATGTTTTATTTTCTTTTTACTAGAAAAATATTTTTTAAAATTTCCTAAAATTTCAAAAAAATTTAGAATGATTTAATAGGGTTCTTAGAAGTAGAATAGGCCCAGAAACCTAGATAAGAGTTAGGTTTAGACTCCCTCGTAGATTTGAGTGCATTGGAGGTTGGGTTGAAAAATTGCTTCTATAATGGATGTTTGGGTTATTTGATTTACTTGAATGTATTTTCCTTTAAGGATATAAATGCCCATTAAATACTTGATTATAGTTTACTTGTGGATGATTTGTCATATGGTGATAATTTCATATTAGATAATTTGAATTACTTGTTTGTGCAAATTAAAATCATAATGCATCTTGTTTATTTTATATTTCATATTGGGAATGCATCTATACATTTTTTTTGGCATGTAAGGATTGTCTGGCGTGTCAGAATCGCTCATATTTGATAAGGTATCTATACATTTTATTTGGCATGTAAGGATTGCCCGGTGTGTCAGGATCGCTCATACCTAATAAGGTATTTATACATTTTATTTGACATGTAAGGATTCCCGGCATGTCAGGATCGTCCATACTTAATAAGGTATCTATATATTTTATTTGGTATGTAAGGATTACCCGGCGTGTTAGGATCACCCATACCTAATAAGGTATCCATACATTATATTTGGCATATCATGATTGCATAGATTTAATAAAATGCATGCATATGTTTCTTTATTTTTTTTAACTTAAAGAAGGTAT
Source organism: Cornus controversa (assembly GCA_026545225.1). Taxonomy (NCBI): domain Eukaryota; kingdom Viridiplantae; phylum Streptophyta; class Magnoliopsida; order Cornales; family Cornaceae; genus Cornus; species Cornus controversa. The sequence goes on along the minus strand of CM048846.1, from coordinate 24,998,740 downwards.
TCGTTTTTAAATAATAAGGGTTGTTGGGATAATGTATAAGATGATTTTTATCTTTGAAAACATGAACTGAATAAGGAATAATCTGAATGTTTGCACCTATATTTATCTCTTGTGTCCCTCACATTGAGGGTATGTATATCGGTTCTCTGATTGGGATGTAGTAGATAGAACTTGCTCGTGGGTTTAACCCACTTTGTTAATATTTTAGGTCCCAGGCAGTTTCCCCCGCGAGGATAGAGTACTAGGGTTGGTTGTGGCAGACATCTACTTTCATCGGTCACAGGGTAGGAACCTATCTTATTATTCAAGAGTCAAACTATGAACTCATTTAGAGGTTTTGGTTGTTGGTTTTAAATTAAAGTCTTAAACTTTTGTTCATTCTGATTAAGGGGTCCTTGGGTTACGGGACTTCCAAATTGTATTACCAGACATATAATTATTTATTTATTAGTTATTTCAATTCAATGGGATCTTCTGTTCAGCTTTTAGTAGTTATTTATTTCCGTCTTTTGTCTTCTATGCTTGTTGTTATCAGTTGTTAACATTTCTCAGGTTTTGTGTATGAGACTGGCCACTTAATGCGCAAAATTTTCTAGGGGGTATTTCATAAACTAGTGAAAAGTTAAAATAATATTTTTATAATTGTAGAGGGTTTGGTTGAACTATCGTTGTTCATTGAGGTGTTGAAATGAGAATTACAAGTTGGTGTTGTTGTTGGAAAATTTTCTATGTTATAAATGTGAATTTGAAAACATTGTTTATAAGGTGGTTGTTCTCCAAATGTTCTAGAATTTTTACTACAAGTACTCTTATGTGTCTTGTTAATTTATGCAAAGTTTCATGGCCTTTGGATAAAAGTTAAAGTAGTTTTTTTGTTGGGATTAAATTGTACATGAGACCATACTATTAAATGATTTAAATATTAAAAATTGTATTATCTCTAAAATCTTAAGCTTTTAAAGTAGGTAGTTGTCAACATGGTATCAGAGCCAAAGATTTCGAGTTCAAACCTCGTCGTCACCATGATAATTAAAATTGAAACATATGTTGGATTAAAAAGAAGGTCACACGTGAGGGGACGTGTTAAAAGATTTAAAAATTAAAAATTGTACCCCCTCTATTAGATGGTTGTCAACACATACATGATTAGCAGTTAAAACAAGTGATAAAATGACACATTTATAACCGTTGGATCAGTCTTGGAGATGCTTGCCAAATATACGAGTAGTAGATGGTTGTTGATACATACATGGTGGGTAGTTAGAACAAGTGATGAGATAACACATCTATAATGGTTTAATCAGCCTTGGAGATGCATGTCTAATAAACTAATTGAATTGGGAAACTTTCTACCACTTAGACTGGTTCATGGTTGACTCATTTTGAGTCTAGTTTTCAAAAAAAATTAGTTTGCAGGTGTACTAAATTTTATATAAAGTTTTGAACAACTGCTGCACAGATTGCACAAAAGTGAACTGTTGTTCCATTTCTTTGATTACTATTGAGCAGTGGCTCCAATTTTCTTCCGGCCAAGGTTGTGTTGTATTATGATTACGGGTCAATTTTTGTTTTGGCTGGTTTTGGACCTGATATCTAGTCTTTATTGTAACCAGACATACAGGAGTGGTAGAGTTTTTCATTCTCCATGCAATATTAAGAATCTTAAGAGAGAGAGAGAGAGAGAGAGGGACAGAGAGGTGGTGTATCTGGATTAAGGTTTTAGAGAGTTGTACATTTCTTTTTTTCGTGAAATCACTTGTGCCAAACCAAGTTAAATCTCTGTGTGGTGCATGTTATTTTTTATTCTTTATTTCGTAATTTATTTGTTTAAGCAATGAGGAAGTGGACAAGTTCTTTCTTCTGTTGAAACAATTACAAGTGAATCTCTCGAATAATCATAAATTTAACCAAAATATTTCATAAGAATTCCATGAAAACCATAAGAATTCACCATTTAAGAAGGTTAATAATGCCTTCTGGTACTTTATTTATAAACATCAAGTTCAAACTCTACAAGTTTATTTATAGCCAAGATGATTTCTCAATCATTCAACATTGAAGAGATGCTAATATATAGCAATTTCCCACTCATAAATTATATTTAGCATGACTGAGAACATACATACTTATATATATATATATATATATATATATATATAGTAAAATGAGTTCGCTATAGGAATAAATACTCAGGAAGCCACCATATATTAGACCTAGTATGTGTTCCTTCTGCATTCATTCCCGTGGTTGTTGAGGCCCTGCAATATATATCCCAAATAACAAAATTAAAAATAAAAGTCTAAACTCCACCACACATATTGCCACACCACGTATTAGTTTGGAAAATATTTAATGGTACACGTCAAAAATACATTTAAAAAAAATTAAAAGAGAATAAATTATTAAAGGGGAGAGGTATTAAAAAATTAAGGAGCTAGAAGAAAACTCACAACTTACTCCATGTAAAAGTTTGAAAAGCCTCCTTCCCATACATAAATTAATTTAACAACACAACAAGAATTGTAAAGTAATACCTGGACGAGGTCGATTTGGAAATGCTATATCATCTGCCAATTCTGGAGAAATTCAGTGACAAACTTAGAATTTCTTTTACAGTTAGAGCGACTTTGAAAAATAATAATAAGATTAATTTTTTTAACAATATAATAAATATAAAAATATAGATAGGTCATACCCAGTGCACAAGACTTTCGCTTGAGCGAGGTATGGGAGAAGAAGATGTCAGCTAGTCTTAACCCATTTTTGAATAGGCTAGTTACAAGTCTCGAATCCGAAACCTATCAATTTTGGACTAAGGCACTTGTCATCGCACCAAGGTACGACCTCTCAAATATAAAAATATAGATGTTTGATTGATAATATTTTCATTGAAAAGAAAATTAATGGAGGATAAATTATTAAAGAAGAGAGGTATTAAATAAATTAAGGGGCTAGAAGAAAACCCACAACGTACTCCATGTAAAAGTTTGAAGACTTTGAATAATAATAATAATAATAAGATTAATTTGTTTGAACAAGATAATAAATATAAAAATATAAATGTTTGATTAATATTATTTTCATTAAAAATAAAATTAAAAGAGAATAAATTATTAAAGAAGAGAGGTATTAAATAAATTAAGGGGCTAGAAGAAAACCCACAGCGTACTCCATGTAAAAGTTTGAACAGCCTCCTTCCCATAAATAAACTAATTTAACAACACATCAAGAATTATAAAGTAATACCTCGACGAGGTCGATTAGAAAATGATATATCATCTGGCAATTCTGTAGAAATTCAGTGACGTTCTCAGAATTTCTTTTTTTAGTAAGAGCAACTTTAAATAATAATAATAAGATTAATTTTTTTGAACAAGATAATAAATATAAAAATATAAATGTTTGATTCATAATATTTTCATTAAAAAGAAAATTAAAGGAGAATAAATTATTAAAGGAGAGAGGTATTAAATAAATTAAGGGGCTAGAAGAAAACACACAACGTACTCCATGTAAAAGTTTGAACAGCCTCCTTCCCATAAATAAATTAATTTAACAACACATCAAGAATTGTAAAGTAATACCTGGACGACGTCGATTCGGCAATGGTATATCATCTGCCAATTCTGCAAAAATTCAGTGACGAACTTAGAATTTATTTTTTAGTAAGAGCAACTTTGAATAATAATAATAAGATTAATTTTTTTGAACAAGATAATAAATATAAAAATATAGATGGTTGATTGATATTATTTTCATTAAAATAAAAATTAATGGAGAATAAATTATTAAAGGAGAGAGGTATTAAAGAAATTAAGAAGCTAGAAGAAAACCCACAACTTACTCCATGTAAAAGTTTGAACAGCCTCCTTCCCATAAATAAATTAAATTAATAACACAACAAGAATTGTAAAGTAATACCTGGACGAGGACGATTCGGAAATGGTATATCATGTGGTGCCACTGCAGAAATTCAATGACGAACTCAGAATTTATTTTTAGTAAGAGAGACTTTGAATAATAACAATAAGATTAATTTGTTTGAACCAGATAATAAAAATAAAAATATAGATGTTTGATTGATAATATTTGCATTAAAAATAAAATTAAAGGAGAATAAATTATTAAAGGAGAGACGTATTAAAGAAATTAAGGAGCTAAAAGAAAACCGACAATGTACTCCATGTAAAAGTTTGAACAGCCTCCTTCTCATACATAAAATAATTTAACAACACAACACTAATTGTAAAGTAAGACCTGGACGACGTCGATTCGGCAATGGTATATCATCTGCCAATTCTGCAGCAATTCAGTGACGAACTTAGAATTTATTTTTTAGTAAGAGCGACTTTGAATAAGAATAATAAGATTAATTTTTTTGAACAAGATAATTAATATAAAAATATAGATGTTTTATTGATAATATTTTCATTAAAATAAAAATTAAAGGAGAATAAATTATTAAAGGAGAGAGGTATTAAAGAAATTAAGAAGCTAGAAGGAAACCCATAACGTACTCCTGTAAAAGTTTGGACAGTCTCCATCCCATACATAAATTAATTAACAACACAACAAGAATTGTAAAGTAATACCTGGACGACGTCGATTCGGCAATGGTATATCATCTGGCAATTCTGCAGAAATTCAGTGTCGAACTCAGAATTTATTTTTAGTAAGAGCGACTTTGAATAATAACAATAAGATTAATTTGTTTTAACCAGATAATAAATATAAAAATATAGATGTTTGATTGATAATATTTGCATTAAAAATAAAATTAAAGGAGAATAAATTATTAAAGGAGAGACGTATTAAAGAAATTAAGGAGCTAAAAGAAAACCGACAATGTACTCCATGTAAAAGTTTGAACAGCCTCCTTCTCATACATAAAATAATTTAACAACTCAACACTAATTGTAAAGTAATACCTGGACGACGTCGATTCGGCAATGGTATATCATCTGCCATTTCTGCAGAAATTCAGTGACTAACTTAGAATTTATTTTTTAGTAAGAGCGACTTTGAATAATAATAATAAGATTAATTTTTTTGAACAAGATAATTAATATAAAAATATAGATGTTTTATTGATAATATTTTCATTAAAATAAAAATTAAAGGAGAATAAATTATTAAAGGAGAGAGGTATTAAAGAAATTAAGAAGCTAGAAGGAAACCCATAACGTACTCCTGTAAAAGTTTGGACAGTCTCCATCCCATACATAAATTAATTAACAACACAACAAGAATTGTAAAGTAATACCTGGACGACGTCGATTCGGCAATGGTATATCATCTGGCAATTCTGCAGAAATTCAGTGACGAACTTAGAATTTATTTTTTAGTAAGAGCGACTTTGAATAATAATTATAAGATTAATTTTTTTGAACAAGATAATAAATATAAAAATATAGATGGTTGATTGATATTATTTTCATTAAAATAAAAATTAATGGAGAATAAATTATTAAAGGAGAGAGGTATTAAAGAAATTAAGAAGCTAGAAGAATACCCACAACGTACTCCATGTAAAAGTTTGAACCGCCTCATTCCCATACATAAATTAATTTTACAACACAACAAGAATTGTAAAGTAATACCTTGAGGAGGTGGATTCGGAAATGGTAGATCACGAGGAGGTGATGATTCTGCAGAAATTCAATGATGCACTCAGATTTTTTTTTTTTTTTTTATAGTAAGAACGACTTTGAATAATAATAATAAGATTAATTTTTTTAAACAAGATAATAAAAATAAAAATATAGATGTTTGATTGATAATGTTTTCATTAAAAAGAAAATTAAAGGATAATAAATTATTAAAGGAGAGAGGTATTAAAGAAATTAAGAAGCTAGAAGAAAACCCACATTCTCCATGTAAAAGTTTGAACAGCCTCCTTCCCGTACATAAATTAATTTAACGACACAATAAGAATTGTAAAGTAATACCTCGAGGAGGTGGATTCGAAAATGGTTCAGCACGAGGAGGTGTTGATTCTGCAGAAATTCAATGACGAACTCAATTTTTTTTTTTTTTTTAGTAAGAGCGACTTTGAATAAGAATAATAAGATTAATTTTTTTGAACAGGATAATAAATATAAAAATATAGATGTTTGATTGATAATATTTTCATTAAAAAGAAAATTAAAGGAGAATAAATTATTAAAGGAGAGAGGTATTAAAGAAATTAAGAAGCTAGAAGAAAACCCACAACATACTCCATGTAAAAGTTTGAGCAGTCTCCTTCCCTACATAAATTAATTTAACAACACAACAAGAATTGTAAAGTAATACCTTGAGGAGGTGGATTCGGAATTGGTGCATCATGAGGAGGTGTTGATTCTGCAGAAATTCAATGACAAACTCATATTTTTTTTTTAGTAAGAGTGACTTTGAAAAAGAATAATAAGATTAATTTTTTTGAACAAGATAATAGATGAAAATTAAAGGAGAATAAATTATTAAAGGAGAGAGGTATTAAAGAAATTAAGAGGCTAAAAGAAAATCCACAACTTACTCCATGTAAAAGTTTGAACTGCCTGCTTCCCCTACATAAATTAATTTAACAACACAACAAGAATTGTAAAGTAATACCTCGAGGAGGTGGATTTGGAATTGGTGCATCACGAGGAGGTGTTAATTCTGCAGAAATTCAGTGACGAACTCAGATTTCTTTTTTTAGTAAGAGCGACTTTGAATAAGAATAATAAGATTAATTTTTTTGAACAAGATAATAGATATGAAAATATAGATGTTTGATTGATAATATTTTCATTAGAGAGAAAATTAAAGGAGAATAAATTATTAAAGGAGAGAGGTATTAAAGAAATTAAGAAGCTAGAAGAAAATCCACAACGTACTCCATGTAAAAGTTTGACCAGCCTCCTTCCCCTAAATTAAGAAGCTAGGAGAAAATCCACAATGTACTCCATGTAAAAGTTTGAATAGCCTCCTTCCCCTATATAAATTAATTTAACAACACAACAAGAATTGTAATGTAATACCTCGAGGAGGTGGATTCGGAATTGGTGCATCACGAGGAGGTGTTGATTCTACAGAAATTCAATGACGGACTCAGATTTTTTTTTTTAGTAAGAGTGACTTTGAATAACAATAATAAGATTAATTTTTTTGAACAAGATAATAAATATAAAAATATAGATGTTTGATTTATAATATTTTCATTAAAAAGAAAATTAAAGGAGAATAAATTATTAAAGGAGAGAGGTATTAAAGAAATTAAGAAGCTAGAAGAAAACTCACAACGTACTCCATGTAAAAGTTTGAACAGCCTGCTTCCCATACACAAATTAATTTAACAACACAAGAAGCTAGAATTGTAAAGTAATACCTCGAGGAGGTGGATTCGGAATTGGTGCATCACGAGGAGGTGTTGATTCTGCAGAAATTCAATGACAAACTCATATATTTTTTTTATAGTAAGAGTGACTTTGAATAATAATAATAAGATTAATTTTTTTGAACAGGATAATAAATATAAAAATATAGATGTTTGATTGATAATATTTTCATTAAAAAGAAAATTAAAGGAGAACAAATTATTAAAGGAGAGAGGTATTAAAGAAATTATGGAGCTAGAAGAAAACCCAAAATGTAATCCATGTAACAGTTTGAACTACCTCCTTCCCCTACATAAATTAATTTAACATCACAACAATTGTAAAGTAATACCTCGAGGAGGTGAATTCGGAATTGGTGCAGCACGAGGAGGTGTTTTTTCTGCAGAAATTCAATGATGAACTCAGATTTTTTTTTAGTAAGGGCGACTTTGAATAAGAATAATAAGACTAACTTTTTTGAACAAGATAATAAATATACAATTATAAATGTTTGATTGATAATATTTTCATTCAAAGGCTCATTTCTCAAAATTATTATTATTATTTAAAAAATAATAATAAGTTTACGGCTACGTCCACGGAGTAGCAAAAAAAATAAAAAAAAACACCCTCCAGGTAATCCAAAAGCTCCCACACATGATGCCTCTTAAGACCACCCTTCGAGTGTACAATACAAGAAATTGTAGCTCGAAATTGGTGTACCTCTTAACAATACCTTTAAACATATATAGGTGGCTTAGAGTGGAAATGATCATAAAGTAAGAAACCATATAGATTGTTTCTTCTTAAAATGAAACTCAACTAGCACATAAGTTAGAAAATTAAAAACAAAAATAAATCCTGAATTTAAAAAATGTTCTACATCAGTTAAATGAATTACTAGTGATATATACAAGAAGAATTTAGACTAAGAACAACATGATTAATTCAAATAGATTGGCAAAGTACCTCGGGAGCTTCCACCACCCATGATTACAGAAACGAAGCAAGAGAAACGGAGAGATTAATTGGAGATATAAATTGCAGAGCTAACTGGAGAAAAAGTTCTCAGCTTTGGATGATATATATCTGCAGCCACATTATATATATATATATATATATAGCCACCTCCCGACCCTATAGCCACAAGATGGAGAAAAGTAAGATTCTTTTTATAAAGTGGTCAGTTTTTAAAACAGGGACTTGTACGTCTGGGTATTGATTCAGGCTGGCTAATTCAACAAGATTCTTTTAAAACGTATAGATTCAGGCATAAAGTGGGCTCTCAGTGTGCAAAATTTCTACTCCACTTGGTCAGTTTTTAAGGTATTGATTCTTGCTATGGATAAAATCTAAACTGTGAGTTTTGATAGCAACAAGTTCAAAGAATCGACGGTTAAAAGAGTTCTACATAATAATAATAATAATAAAGTAAAACAAACTTTTACTCCACCAGTTAAGGTATTGATTAAGGAAGATTAGAATGGAACGCATAAGGAGGCTTTTGGGAGAGTAGACATAAATTTTTTATTTTTTTGAATTTATAATATATTAAATTTTTTATAAAAATAAGGAAGAAACAAAATTCAACAAAGAAAAAGTCGAGTATATTTGATAGAAAAAGAAGACTCTAAATAGTAAATATAATATGGTGAAAGTCCTTTTTTAGTAATATTTTTCACCCCTTTAGAAAAAATGACTTTTGAACCACTTAAGAGCATATTTGTGATTCAAATATACACATAAAACATGTATAATTCTTCTACATTTTTCACATAGTATGTTTTACAATCACATATAATAATTCAAACCACATAACTACATCTATTTATGGTACAAATTCTTTCAATTCCAAAATGTAGCATTATTAAACTTTGAAAAACACATAATTATACACATATAACCAATTGGGTGATATAGGCAACCAATATACTCACACAACTCCGGATTTCATGTATTAGGCATCCCTACCTTAGTTTAGAAGTGCTTCTAAACAAAATCTCCAAATTTCATCAAACTCAACTTCATTCAAAATCAACTTTGAACCGATCAAACTCGAGCCCTCGTTGCATAGATTAACCTTTTCTTCTTTGGCGTTCACCAATTCACGCTCCAAGTTCTCCAAATCTAAGAGAGAATGAATGAGTGGTAGAGAGAGAGAACCCCCCTTGGTCGGTTGCTATAGAGAGAGAGAGTGAGTGATGACATGTTTTCTCTCCTATTTATAGCTCTAGCCTCGTCAATTTACCAACACGCCACTAGTCACTTAACGTACCTTCCCGACCTCCATTTTCAATTTAGAAAGTTCCTATAGACTCAAAATTGATTCCTTAATTCTTCTAATATTTTAATTAGTTTAATCTCAAAATTTTGTATTTTTTCATAAATTTTGAATTTTTTGGGCCACCCGACCCGTGTCTCGGGTCCCATCGACCCGAAAATCTCAAATATCACCAAACATTTTCAAAACTTCCCTGACCCTTATACAAGTCCTCAAACATGTTTTTAACATTTAAAACAGCATATAATCATTTAAATCACTTATATGACAATAAACAGAAACAAAATAGAAAAATGGCAAAAAATTGTCACGGTCTTTACATCAATTACCAACAAGATGAAAGAAAAAGCACAAAAGGAGGTTACCAAGCAACATGTTGAAGAGGCTGTGAGTGAAAGTGATGATAATGCTCCTATTCCAGGACTTTATATTCCTAATTCTAATCATTCTTTAATTACAAATCAGTACAATCAATCCATGAGGGTTTGGAGAGGTACTTGAAGAGGAAGTTCTCAAAGCTAGAAGCATTGATTAGGAGAGCCATACTTGGGAGTTCTAGAGTTAATGATAGTTATGAAGAGGATGAGGTTAGGTCTTGGTGTTTTAGACCTAGTTAGTTTATTTTGCTAGACTTGAGTATTTGGTTATGTTCTATGTTTTTATTGCTCAAACATACTATGTCTAGTCCTTGATGTTTATTTGATTGGACATGTTATGTTTTATGCTTTCTATATTTTTTTTTATGCTATGTTTATGTGTATCACTCTATCATTTTGTGACTTATGTAATATATTTGAATGGAGTTCACGTCTTTACCTCACTTAATCATGTGTGATAGGTTCTCTCTTATTCTTTTCGTTCTTACTTTGTCAATTTGTTCCATAAAGGAGCAGACATAACATACACAAAGGGGGAGACATATACGAAGGTGGAGACATATGTGTTTGTTTATTTGAGGTATGGGGGAGATAGTATACTTCTGTAATACCCCGTAATTTTGAAGGTCTTTTAATTTTAATTTAAATGCTTTAGTTTTCTTTTATCAGTTAAATTGAATTGCTTTATTGGTTGGACTAAATTCTTTTAGTGCTTTAAATATTATGGTGTAGTTTACTTTACTTTATTTTATTTAATTTTATTTGGGCTGGGTCTTTGTATTTTTTCTTTATTTTAATTTTGGATTGGGTTAGGGAGGAATCTGGGTTGAGTTGGGCTGGAATGGTTGTGGTAGGTGTATACTTATTTTTGATGGGTCAGGGTTTATTTTTATTATATTTTTAATTTTATTATTTTGGAGCTTATTTAGTTTTCTAGAAAAAAAGAAAAGAAAAGAGGGTAGGGTTTCTGTCGCTTACACACACAGAGACTGAAAGAATATAGAAGCAAGAGAGAATGAGGGATCCGTAGGGACGAGTTTTGGTCGACAAAAAAGCAAGTACGAACTATTCTCTTCCCCTTTGAATCTATAGACATATATATTAATTATATATACATGTTGCTGGAAATTTGTATGCATTTAATTATCAAATTGAATGATTGTGCATGCTAAGAATGATTCTGTGAATTAAACATGAAGATTCAGGGGTTTGGGTACAACTTTAGGGTATTTTTGCATATGTATATATGTATATATGATTGTATAGGCAGGTGTATCTATATGTACGAACACGAAATTGGATTTACTGTATTCATCATTTTTGAGGATTTTTGTTCCGATCAATAGGTAGATCTTGCTTCCTAGAACAATCTTTAAAAATTTGGTTGCAAATCGTTGGTAGATTGACGGGAATTTGAGTTTTAAATTTTAGATTTTGGAAACTTGAAATTGGGCATTTTTTATTTAGGCCACGAGAGGGAGTGATTTTAGTACCAATGCATAGCTTAGATCGAGATGAGTTCAATGGTATATTCATATGTGCGATTTGGTGCCCGAAAGTGGCCGGGAAGTTTCGGCTCCATTAATGGTGCGTGAAGCTTCAGGTGAGCGAAGAAAAAAAAAAAGTGGGGGCACACGTATACCGCCGATGCATGACGCCATCTAGGGTGATATTTTGGGGACATAATGTACTTGGGTTTTAAATTTCAAGTCAAAATAAGGTTCTCTTGTGGTTAAAGTAGCATAAAAAGTGTGCCTCAAAATTAGATTTTTATTTCCTTTTATTTTGAAAATATTTTTAAAAATTCTAGAAAATTCTAAAAAAATTTAGATAACCTTTTACGGACAGAATACCCTTAGATTTTAAATTTCAAGTGAAAATAAGATTCCCTCGTGGTTTAATTGGTTTTAAAAGTATACTTTAAAAATTGGGTTTTATTTTCTTTTATTTGGAATTTTTTTTAAAAATTTTTGAAAAATTTCAGAAAATTCTAGATTGTTTAAATAGGGTTCTTAGGAACAAAATAGGCCCAGAAACCTAGATTAGAGATAAGTTCAGACTCCCTCGATGATTTAGGTACATTGGAGATTTGGTTTTGTGCTTGCTCATATAATTGGTGGTTGTATTATTTTCTTTCCTTAATTGTATTCTTTGAAATCATAAATGTTCATGATATTTGATATTAGTTTAATTGTGTATGAGTTATTTTATTGTAGTGATTAAACTTCTGTTAGATTAAATTAATGCGCTAAGTACGTTAGGTCTTTTGTTTTGGTTTAATAGGGTAGTTGTAGAGGCATGTAAGAATTGTCAGGAGGCATGTTAGGATTGCCAATACCTATTAAGGTATCTAATGTTAGGGGGACATGTAAGGATATCCAAGGGGCATGTCAGGATTGCCAATACCTATTAAGGTATCCAAGGATAGTATAGGTGGCATGTCAGGATTGCCTAGGTTTAATGGAATACTTGTTTTTGTGCATTTGGTTTGAACTTAAAGAATAGGTTCTAAGTTTGTATGATAAAAGTTAGAACCCGTTTGCTAACCCTTTATGTTTAGTGTTTATTGTTTAAGTGTTTATATAAACAGTGTTTATGTTACGCTTTTGTTTATCCATAAACATGAGTGTTGTTTGATAACGAAAAAGAGTTTGGCTTATTTTAAAAATCATAAACAGAAAAACATGTTTGTTAACCTTAAACTATTTTTTTTGTTTTAAATCAACACAATAAACTGCATAAAAAGTCAAGTTCATGCTACAACAAATATAAACAGTAATAACAGAGCAAAAAATATGCATAAAAAAGAAATAAATAATGTTGGGTTTCATATATATCTATACAGCAAATGATATTGTAAAAGTAGAATGACCAACAATCCAGAAGGCTCTAACAAGTAGGGGGATGCACACAATTCGGCTCTTTACGGTTATTGGGAGAACCGAAACCAGAACCATTCCCAACGGTTCTTAAATTTTGAAACCGAAATAAATGAGTTCTGTTCAATTCGGTTATTACAGGAGTTGTATTTAACCTTATAATAGTTATAATAACTTCATTGTTTAAAAATTTTTACATAACAAAATGTTATTATAAATATAAATATATATATATATATATATATATATATTTTAAACGGTTCTAGTTTCTGTTCCAAGGCTTGGAACCAAAATCATTGTGAATGGTTCCTAAACTTTAGAGCTGGAACCGGAACCGTAGTGAACGGTTCGGTTCGGTCCAATTTGTATGGAGTGAGAAGAGGGATTTGGAGGGCATACTCTTTCTCTTGAACTTCTTACGTTACTACTTTCTTTTTCATTTATTTATTTATATTTTTCTTTCAACACTGAAAATGAATGAATGATATGAGTACAAAATACCATTCTTATTTCTTTGACAAGGAGATAATTGGGACTTCTTTGTTTTTTCCTCAAATAAGGTTTTTTTTTTTTAGTATGGGTGCTCCCAAGTAACTATTTCTTATTATCAAGTATATTAGTAATTATTCATATTGTAGCCAATATTTTTTTCTCAAGGCAATTGATGCTCTTTAATTCTGTCCACATTTAATAATTATAATATTTTTATCGTTGTATCAAATAATAGCCTTTTATAATTTTTTTTTCTTTTCATTTTCTGACTTTTAGTTTCAATTTTTAATTAAAATAACATAATCACCATTTTAGATAAAAAAAGAAAAAAAAGTTTTTTTTTTAATAAACATAAACAATAAACATCATTTCGGTGTTTATGATTTGAAGGCTTAGCTACAGTGTTGTTTTAAAAGCGTTTTGACAATTTATAAACGAAACAAAAATTATCAAACATGTTTATCGTAAAAATTTGTTTTGATAAATAATAAACACTAAACATAAACGGTTACCAAACGAGCCCTTAGTTTGAGAAAATATAAAAGACGACTTTTATTTTGGAGACATGAACTAGGTAAGGAAATGACTTGTGTATACTTGTTTTTTTGTATCCCTCATATAGAGGGTATGTTTACCGGTTCTCTGGTTAGGATGTAGTAGAGAGGACTTGCTCGTGAGTTTAACCCACTTTGTTGATATTTCAGGTCCTAGGCCTATTCCACCTCAAAGATAGTGTTTGGGTTGGTTAGTTGTGGCAGACATCTCTTATCATCAATTTTCAGAGTAGGAACCTATTCTCTTCTTCATGCTCAGATTTTGAACTCTTTTGAGAATTTAATTTTCAGTTATTTAATTTAGAGTAATACCTCTTGTTCCTTCTGGTTTAGTTGTCTTTAGGTTACGAGACTTCCAAGTTGTACTACCAGACACGTACTTTATTTATGTAATGTTTTATTATTATTTCAGATGAACTTTCTATTCTGCTTTAAAATTATTATTTTTTTATTTCTGTCTGTGTATTCTATGCTTGTTGCTATCAATTGTAAGTATCTCTCAGGTTTTGTGTGTGAGACTGGCCACCTCATGCGCAAAATTTTGTAGGGGTATTTCAATTGATATCAGAGCATTCCAATTTCAAGTATCCTCGAGTTTTAAGAGTCCGTCGCTGGGTATCTTCCGTGTTGCGTATTCGGATAAATATAATCTAAACATAGGACTCATCGTACTCTATACGTCTTAGTTTATTATTGGGATATTATTTAGATACCATCCCGTAGGAGGAGGAATGCAAACCCCGACTAGGGTCAAGACAATGTTCAGGGTGGAAATGCTAAACTTCCTCCTAATTTGGCAGCCATTATAGCTCAAGTCGTAGCTACAGGAGTGACGACTGCTCTTCAAAATCAACAGCCACCTCAGCAGCCACCACAGATGGCGCATGTTCCATTACTAGTGGAGCAGCCTAACAGTTGGGAAATGATTCAAAATTCTTTCATAAGAGGGAGTTCCTAGATTTACAATTGAGGGACATGACAGTCGCAAAGTATGAGTAGGTGTTCACCAGTTTAATCTTATTTAAAACTGAGGAGGTGAACACTAAAGAGAAGAAGATAAACTATTTTGTGAATGGTTAGATTTGGTCTACTCGACAGGTCATTGTGGGTCATCTAGTTTATGCCACTTATGATCGGGTGGTTGATGCTACCTTGCAACACTGACAGTTGAGAAAGAATTACTGGAATGAATAGGGGGAGAAACGAAATGACAGATACTCCACTAGTCAAACAGTGGAAAAGAAAGATGGGAATAGTAGGGCAACCTATTCAGTAAATGCACTTTGGTAAGGTTTACAATGTTATGCCATATGAGGTGTAGGCTCCTTAGGTGATCGAGGTTATGTTTTCGATAAAGGGTAACTTTGGTCGTGTTTTTATTTAATATTGGGGCATCTCACTTTTTTGTGTCTTAGTCGTTTGCTAGGCTATCTAGTATACTTACTCGGCCGGTAGTTCTCCACTTACTATAGCTACGCCGTTGGGGTTAGTACGGTTCCACGAGAACACGGTAGATAGATCCTTATAGACTTTGGCAGACTTAGGTTCTTGGCGGACCTATTGATCTTGGATATGCATTCCTATGATGTCATACTCGGGATGGATTGGTTATCACATTACCATACTCAGATTGATTGCCATGATAAGGCAATTTTTTTTTTTTTGCGATACCGGGTTAGGAGATATATTTGATTGCTATGCCGCAACCAAATGGAGGGTCTAGTACGCACTTGTTCTTTATCAGCGAGGAGTCTCCGGAAGGAACTACAATATCTTTAGATTCCATTCTAGTGGTACGAGACTTTCAAGATGTGTTTTAGGAGATTCCAGGGTTACTACCAAGTCGTGAGATACACTTCGTGATAGATTTAGATCCAGGCACCAAGCCTATTGCTAGGGCCCCATACAGAATGACGCCTATGGAAATGAGGGAGCTGAAGGATCAGATTCAGTAACTTCTCAGTCAGAAATTTATTCACAAGAGTACTTCACCGTAGGAAGCATCGATGTTGTTTGTGAAAAAGAAGGATGGATCTTGACGGGTGTAGAATAGTGGGTGTTTGTCGTTGCTTTTCTACACTTCGTACAAAAAATAATAAAACCTGCAAAAACTTTACTAAAAATTGTATAGTACTAAGCAGGGTCGAACCACTCTCAAGTGAGAATCAGTAACAAGTCTAAACTTCAAAACCTAAATCTCTTGAGATGAAAAATGAATATTTAAAAAAATAAAATTCTGATTTTTTATTTAATAATAAAAACTAATATTAAATGTCTTAGATCAAATGATAGGACAAATCTCAAGGAAAGAGGATTCACCACCATGGATCCATATAAATAAAGTTTTTTTTTTTATATTCTTATCTAGTTTTTCCTCCAATAACCAATACACTTCACCAATCCAATTAGAACTTGGAAAGATGAAGGAAAATATGGAATAAAAAAAATGACTTGATTATATATGAGAGAGACATTCTTTACTTAATCTGATGCACATTGGCTAGGTAAACAGAGGTAGGCATTCTTCGAATTACCATTATTTGGCAAACACGAAAAATCCTTCCTCTAATTTTACAAAATAAAATCCAGAATAGAAGAGTAGAAGAATGCTCTTGGGAGGAAAAAGTAGACAAGAAAATAAAACAACTTACCTATACTTCAGTCATGGTGGCTTCATCACTCCCTTGAGAAGGATGTTTACGCTTACATATTAAAAGAAAACAAACAAATAGAAATGAAACTACTACTCATCATTGAATCAATAAAACAATTACACTATTTTTTTCTATAATTTCTCTACAATTTCTAACCCCTTTCACCATCCCCTAAGACCCCCTATTTATAGAGTTAGAGGAGAATGGTTTAGGTGGGAAAAATTTAAAATACAAAATTCAAAATACAAATTTGAAATACCAAATTTAAAATTCAAAAACAAAAATTCAAAATACAAAATTTTGAATTTGAATATCTAAAATTTGATTTCCATATCTTTAATTTCAATTTTGGACTGCAGACGTGGCCGTGTACAAAATATTTGGCAAAGTTTTGAACTTGAGACCTCTTGTGAAGTAGATTGCACAGAATACCATCTCTCCTACAATTCTTCTTATGTTCATCTTTGGCTATATATATCCTTTTTAGCCCTCTTTTGCTGCTTTTCTTCTTCTTTGGAAATCAACCCATATAAAACATAAAATGTAAAGATAAAAACCTTTAAATAAAATAAAAGATGAATTAAAAACTTATTTTAGGATATAAAATAGCAAGTTTTGTGCACTTATCAAATTACCCCCAAACGAGCTTTTGCTAGTCCTCTAGCAAATACAAGCAAAAGAAATTAGTGTACAAAACTGCTACTTTTATTTAACTCCTAACTAAAGATGTGCCACTTTCGCAGGCTGTTCTCGATTGCATTTACCATATGCAATAAGGCCTTAAACCCCTAGGTTACCCCTAGTGGACGAGCTATAGCCTCGTGAGGGTTTGCAGTGAAGGTACCCACAAACTTTCTAACTATTACAAAGAAGAGTTGTTTTAAGGCAGTAATTTCCCCTATTGTTCAGAGAATCTCCTATATATCCATGAAACATGAAAATAAGAAATGAAATTGATAAGTTCCTCATATACAACAAGCTACTAGGGTGTTATAACAATAAACATCAAGGAAAAATCATCCACAAGTAACCTAGAAGCAGAGTGAATGTGTGTGAAGTCGACAAAAAGCCATCCTCAAATTCAAGTAATGTAATTCCCAAGTCACTAGAAGAAAAAGACGTTTTGACTTCAAATCTCACAGGTAAATATCTCTCTAAAAGAACAACTCTCGGAGATTTGGCTAACTGTTTCTCTCAGTTGTATGTGAGTAGAAACTCTGTTTCCAAAGTAAAAGCAAGCTCACATACTAATATGAAAAATTGATATATATAAATAGAAAAGTCTCATGATAGGAATATTGATCACTTTTGGGAGAATGTCGAGTTACCCACCATAGCGCCTGCTTACTTATTACCCACTATCATATCTTTCCATAAATCTTACAGGTGGTGATTAGGATGGGGCTGTAAGTGAATATTTTTGGAAGTGATGAGTCTTCAAAATATCTCAAAGGGAAAACTTGTCTTCTTCATTTCTTTTTTCTTTTTCTTCTTCTTCTTTTTTTTTTTTTTTCTTTTTTTTCTTCTTCTTTTTTTTTCTCTATCTTTCTTTTTTTTTTTTTTTTTCATTGAAAAAAAAAATATGATGATTTTTTTTTTCTTTTTCACAAGAACATCCGTATCACTTTTCAGAAACTAACAATAGAAAGAAGGATTATGGTAGGATACGATAGTAGAAAAATAAATTACAAGGCCTATGTTTCTCTTAACTCGAAGTGATTTCATTCTCAGTGATCAACCAAAATGAAAGATAATGAGACTATCAACGATTTTTTATACGGTATCCAAGAAAATTGAGTCATCTTTTGACTCGGAGTTAGCACAAAAACTCTCTACAAAAGTGAAAGGCACGAAAGCTCACACGGTCTAAGTCTCTACTATTAGATCTTCCAGATTATCAGGAGGTTACTCACTTTTCAATTCGAATTGCAAAGTTCGACTTTTGGGCAAAAAATATTTCTGCTTCTAAATGCCCGTGATACAATAATGTCTATCATTATATTACCCTAATAACAAGTTCAATTTAGATCAAAACATTAACATCTCTTGGATTTCATGAAACGGATCATAAATTTAATCCAATATCATCATTGTAAAGGTACTATACTGCCAAAAAATTTTTTTTTTTTGTTTGAAAAATGAGTCTATATTGGATCAAAAGATTTTCAAAAAAGGCATGCATTTTGATAAATCTACCTCACCCCCAAACAAAATACAACACTGTCCCTAGTGTTAAAAGTATAGTAACAATGTATTGCTGAAGACAGATAGAAAAATATTGGAACAAATTACCTCAATTGTTCTGGTGTGGTAGAAGTACAGTCCCTACAAATATGCAATGCATAATAATATAGACTAAATGATTTAGAACCAGATTAATCAAAGACTGTACCCCAAATAGAATATAAACATATCCAAATAGAGTTTACAAAAAATCCTAAACTAAGTAGCAACACAACTAAACAGTTATGAAACTCTAAAATTAACCGGCAGGGTTGCCTCCCAAGAGCGCTAAGTTTAACGTCTTCAGCCAGACGCAAAAGAGATAGTACCCCAAAAAGATCAATCGAGATAGACTGGATCGACAAGAAAAATATTTTCAATTTCACGAGCCTCCAACTCAAGAAAAGGCTTTATACGTTGAGCATTAACTTTGAATAACTTTCCATTTTTGGGATCTTGAACCTCAATAGCACCATGACTAGCAACTTGGTGGACATAGTATGGACCAGACCATCGTGACCTCAACTTCCCAGGAAACAATTCAAGACGAGAGTTATACAGAAGAACCTTCTGGCCTGGGGAGAAATCTTTTCTCAGAATTTGTTTGTCATGTTCCAATTTGGTCTTAGATTTATAAATCTTCTAACTCTCGTAGGCATCATTTCTGATTTCCTCCAACTCATCGAGTTGAAGTGACCTACGCTCTCCGGCTTTATCATAGTTAAAATTCATGGCCTTGATAGCCCAATAAGCACGGTGTTCGAGTTCGACAGGCAAGTGACATGCTTTGCCATAGACTAAGCGATATGGAGACATTCCTATAGGAGTCTTATAAGCAGTACGATATGCCCACAAAGCATCTTGGAGGCGGAGACTCCAGTCCTTCCTTGTGGGGTTAACCGTTTTTTCTAAGATATGTTTGATCTCCCTATTGGATACCTCAGCCTGACCATTGGTTTGTGGGTGATAAGATAGGGCCACTTTGTGGGTGATCTCATATTTAGACATTAAGCTTGCAAAGACTTTGTTGCAAAAATGGGAACCATTATCACTAATTATGGCTCGAGGTACACCGAATCTAGGCAAAATTAAGTCTTTCAAGAAATTCACCACAACTCTATGGTCGGCTGTCTTAGTGGCTAATGCTTCTACCCATTTGGACACATAATCAACAGCAAGAAGAATATAGATATACCCAAATGAGGAGGGAAAGGGTCCCATGAAGTCAATACCCCAAACATCAAATATTTCGACAACTAAAATTGATTGTTGGGGCCACTCATTACGCTTGGTAATATTACCTAATAATTGACATCTAGGATAAGCGAAACAGTAGGTATAAGTGTCCTTAAAAAGGGTGGGCCAATAAAATCCCGACTGCAAGATTTTTGCAGCGGTCCTTTTAGAGCTAAAATGGCCACCACATGGCTGATCATGACAAAAGGAAATGACAGACTCTTGGTCGTCCTCGGGAACACACCTACGGATGATCTGATCTGGACAATACTTGAATAAGTAGGGATCATCCCAAAAATATTCCTTAGCCTTAGCTAAGAATTTGTCTCTCTCTTGCTTAGACCAAGTGGAAGGGATTTGACCAGTCACAATGTAATTGACAATATCAGCATACCATGGGGCATGAGATATTGTAAAAAGTTGCTCATTAGGAAAATAATCAGAGATGGGAAGGGAGTCACTAATAGAATCAACAATAAGACGGGACAAATGATCAGCGACTACATTATCTGAGCCTTTCTTATCACGAATCTCAAGGTCAAATTCTTGAAGGAGTAAGATCCATCGTATCAACCTAGGTTTGGCATCTTTTTTGGAGAGAAGATGTCGCAATGCTGCATGATCGGTATAGATGATGACCTTAGATCCGATCAAATACGAGCGAAATTTGTCAAAGGAAAACACGACTGCTAATAACTCTTTCTCAGTGGTCGAGTAGTTAAGTTGCGCGTCATTCAAAGTCTTGCTAGCATAATAGATCACATAGGGTGCTTTATCAACTCTTTGTCCTAAAACAGCCCCAACTGCATAATCTGACGCATCACACATGATCTCAAAAGGTAGGTTCCAATCAGGTGGGCGGATTATGGGTGCAGTGGTGAGGGCTAATTTTAATTGCTCAAAAGCTGAGTGACAAGCATCTGTAAACTCAAATGGTGCATCCTTAGCTAGAAGATGGGTCAAAGGTCGTGCTATCTTACTGAAATCTTTGATGAAACGCCTATAGAATCCAGCATGACCTAAGAAAGCTCGAATATCACGAACAGTTTTGGGGATAGGTAGATTTGAGATGAGGTCAACTTTTGCTTTATCTACCTCAATTCCCCCACTAGAAATAGTATGACCTAGGACAATTCCTTTCTTTACCATGAAGTGACATTTTTCCCAGTTAAGAACTAGGTTAGTGTCACGACAACGTTGAAGCACTAGAGTAAGATGGTGTAGGCATTGCTTAAAAGATGAACCAAAGACAGAGAAGTCATCCATGAAGATTTCTAGAAATTTGTCAACCATGTCGTGAAAGATACTCATCATGCACCTCTGAAATGTGGCGGGTGCATTGCATAACCCAAAGGGCATGCGACGATAAGCAAATGTGCCAAATGGACAGGTGAAAGTTGTCTTGTCTTGGTCATCGGGGTGGACGGGAATCTGGTTATAGCCAGAGTAACCATCTAAAAAGCAATAGTATGCCTAACCAGCTAATTTCTCTAACATTTGGTCAACAAAAGGTAGAGGGAAATGATCCTTCCTAGTCACACTATTAAGCTTCCTATAGTCTATACAAACTCGCCATCCAATTTGGACACGAGTAGGAACCAACTCATTATTGTCATTGGCAACAACAGTGATGCTAGACTTCTTAGGGACAACTTGGATTGGACTTACCCACTGGCTATCAGAGATGGGATAGATGATATTGGCATCTAGAAGTTTGATAATTTTAGCACGAACAACTTCCTTTAAATTGGGGTTAAGTCTCCTCTGAGGTTGTCGACAGGTTTTAGCATCGTCCTCTACGTGAATGCGATGTTGGATCACGAAAGGACTAATACCTTTGATGTCATCAATTGACCAACCTATTGCTTCCTTATTTGCCCTAAGAACCTCAATTAGTTGGTTTTCCTGATCCTCAGTTAAATCAGAAGCTATCACCACGGGAAATGTGTCAGACTCACCTAGGTATAAATATTTTAAAGTCGCAGGTAGAGGCTTTAATTCAACTCTAGGAGGCTTCTTGACATTTTCAGATGCAGTGGCATTCGGCAAAGACAATGGTTCAAATTGGGACCTATATTTTGGTGTGTCAGAGTCGGGGGGTTGTTTCATCAAACTAAACACATTAACTTCCACTTTCATGTTACCAAAGGTCAAGGTCATGTTACCATTCCTACAATTGATCAATGCATTGGCTGTAGCTAAGAATGGTCGACCTAAAATGATTGGAATTTGTTTACCTTGAGTGGGTTGGGTATCTAGCACTATGAAATCTACAGGGTAATAAAAATCAGCCACTTTAACAATTACATCCTCAATTATACCCCTTGGAATCTTAACTGATCGATCAGCTAATTGAATTCTAACATCAGTTTTCCTCAAATTATTCAACCCTAACTCTTGGTAGACTGAATAAGGTAACAAGTTCACACTAGCACCTAGATCCAACAAGGCCTGATCAGCAAAATTTTTCCCTATCCTACAAAGGACAGTCGGACTGCCAGGATCTTTATGTTTGACCACGGCTTGGTTTTGTAGGAAAGAAGAGCAATGTTGGGCTATGAAGGCTTCCTTTGGGATATTGGTTTTTCTCTTGACTAAGTCCTTAATAAACTTTGCATAAGAAAGGATTTGCTTAATGGCAGTGAGAAATGGAATATTAATTTGGAGATTCTGAAAAATCTCTAAGATCTCACTGTATTGCGAATCCTTTTTATTATTGACTAGTCTAGAAGGAAAGGGTGCAGGTGGAGCATACGGCTTAAGAGTGGTAATGTCAGTCTGAGGACTATGGGCTTTCTTGGCTCTGGGAGAGTTAGATGGGGGAGACTCAAATGGTGCAGTCTCATCTTGAGTGGGTAGCTCAACCTTATTATCTATTTGCTTTCCTGACCGAAGTGTTGTGATAGAATTCACATGGCCATTTGATTGGTCAGTGGCAGAAGAAGATTCTATGAGATTAACCCCTTTGTTTTTAGGATTAATTTCAGGTTGGCTAGGCAAGGTACCCCTCTGTCTTTCAGTTAGAATAGAAGTAAGTTGACTCAATTGATTTTGGATTGACTGTTGAAATTGCAATTGGTTCTGAGTCAATAGGTCAAAGTTACTCTCTAACTTTTGAAATCTCTGATTGGATTGCTTATTAGTTTGATCTAGATTAAGGGCAAGCATTTTCAGAGTGTCATCATAGTTGGAAATATGTTGGTTTTGTGAGACAGGAGCAACATAATTGCTCATGGGATCAAGTGCGAGATCTTTATTGTGACTGAACTGATTGGTCAATGGGAATTGACCTTGAGGAACAAGAGGTCCTTGAGGTTGTGGTGGCCTATTGGAGTTACCTTGAGAACTAGGTTGACCACCTAAGTATTGTGCAGGAAAATTTTGTTGGTATGAAAAGTTAGGATGATTTCGAGTATCAGGATGGTAAGTCTGGCTGAAGGTATTAGCTGTCGGTCTTTTATAGGTATTAAAAGCACACACTTGTGCATCTGAAGGTTCAGATATACAATAGACCGGACACGCCTCAGTGGGATGGGATGAACTAGAACACATATTGCATTGTGCACTTGTGGACATGAGTGTAAAAGCATCGAACTTTTGACTCAAGTCTTTTACACCATCGGTTAGACTTTGCATCACAGATTTGAGTTCATTTTCAGGCTTGATCTCATACATACCAGATTTTCTATGGGATTGGTCATTCCTAGAAAATTCATCATCACAATTATTCCAATTCCAATTTTGGGCATTCTCAGCTAGTTCTTCTAAAAATTGATAGGCTTGATTAGGGGTTTGGTTCTTGAACTTACCTTGGTGCATAGACTCGAGCATGGTTCGGTTCATAGGTGAAAGCCCCTTATAGAAAAATTGAACTAACTGTGCTTTATCAAAGCCATGGTGTGGGCATTTAAGAAGCAAATCCTGAAAACGCTCCCAAGTGTGGTGGAATTGTTCCTCAATTTTCCCTCTAAAAGTGCTTATGGCATCTCTCATTGACTCGGTCTTTTGCATAGGATAAAATTTGTTCATAAACTTCTTTGCAAGTGCATCCCATGATTCAATTGAATTTGGAGAAATGGAGTTTAGCCATGAGGCAGCCTTATCTTCTAGGGATAGAGGAAAAAGACGCAATTTGATACCCTCGGCATCCAAATTCTGATTTTTGAAAGTGTTGCAAATTGTTAAAAATTTGCTTAAATGGATATAAGGTTGCTCACTTTCAAACCCATGAAATTTGGGTAACAAATTGATTGTAGCGGGCCTAATCTCAAATTGGGCCGCATTGTTCTCTGGGAGAACAATACAATTAGGTGGGTTGGCTGTGATTGGTGCAAAGTAGTCATTTAAAGTCCGAGGTGCAGCCATTGGATTATGAGTGGTGGTTGAAGAAAGTGAGAGAGTGAGAGGAGTCTTCTCTAAATCAAGAATTGATGAATCACTAGAAGACCGAACTAACCGTTTGTTAACCCGCAACCACTTGGGCATAAACTAATACACAACTAATTTTTTTATTTTATTTTATTTTATTTTTATTTTTTTAAGGGAAGAAAAACCTAACTAATTAGATCCTAGAAGATGGGCTAGACACAGGATTGAACACACAAACCACACAAAAAATTTGGCCTTTTATCTTGAGCTTAAATTCAAAGGTGAAGAATTTTTAAATCTAATATTGTAGAAAATTAATTGGATGGTCTCCAAAATTAATTCTCTCCTAATTAGACAGCTTCTACTCTCTTTCAGAGTAACTAGAAGATTACCAGTTAAGGCCTACCAACAACACAACGAGGAGAGTTCCCAGGAAACTGTGGAGAGGCACGTGGCCTGCTTAGTGACGGTACGTCCACACTCCTTAGACAGAACTTTTCCTAAACATTGTAAAGTTGGAAGGTGCTCACTGGAGTTACCAAGAGTTAACTCTTTCCAAGAGGGTCCTACAAGCTTTGTGTACACCCTATGGCCAATGTCTAATTGATTTTAAATTAAATTAGGCTTGGACTTTGACAAATGCTCGAATTTTATGATTTGTGGGCCACAGAAACAGGTGATGAAATCCCGACCGTATCTTGTTGGGGTGCTTGCCCTTAAGTATCTTATGCAAATGCTAATTTAAAAATGCACAAACAAAATAAGCAATAAAAATAATAAAGAAAAATGAGTGAGTGTGTGGTCTTTCTTCTTTTTTTTTTTTTTTTGAAACAAAAAGAATAACAAAAAATAATAATAATAAAAAATAAAATAAAGTTGAAGAAAGTGTGACCCTAGGGAGATTTCTAAGTTATTCTATCCTAGAGTTCACATGCTAAAGTTATCAACCTAAAAAAAAAACTATGTTTTCTTAATCTAAAAAGGAAAAAAAAAAATTTGATGTAAAAGAATTAGGTACTTACCTGGATGACGTTATTATTTCCTTTGGAAGAGCAACGGATGGTGGCATCTATAGAAGAAGTGCATCATAAGAACCTGTCATGGAAAAAAATATATAAAAATATTATATATATATATATATATATTTTTTTTTTTCAAGAAGAAAAAAAATTATAATAAAAGAAACAAAAACTATAATAAATAAAAATAAAAGGGAGGGAAAGAAAGTTAGGGTGGGCTCCCAAAAAAATTGTAGTCTTGAATATTTGGGCTTCGAATTCTCAAACTTGATTTGGTAACGGCGCCATTTGACGGGTGTAGAATAGTGGGTGTTTGTCGTTGCTTTTCTACACTTCGTACAAAAAATAATAAAACCTGCAAAAACTTTACTAAAAATTGTATAGTAGTAAGCAGGGTCGAACCACTCTCAAGTGAGAATCAGTAATAAGTCTAAACTTCAAAACCTAAATCTCTTGAGATGAAAAATGAATATTTAAAAAAATAAAATTCTGATTTTTTATTTAATAATAAAAACTAATATTAAATGTCTTAGATCAAATGATAGGACAAATCTCAAGGAAAGAGAATTCACCACCATGGATCCATATAAATAAAGTTTTTTTTTTTTATATTCTTATCTAGTTTTTCCTCCAATAACCAATACACTTCACCAATCCAATTAGAACTTGGAAAGATGAAGGAAAATATGGAATAAAAAAAATGACTTGATTATATATGAGAGAGACATTCTTTACTTAATCTGATGCACATTGGCTAGGTAAACAGAGGTAGGCATTCTTCGAATTACCATTATTTGGCAAACACGAAAAATCCTTCCTCTAATTTTACAAAATAAAATCCAGAATAGAAGAGTAGAAGAATGCTCTTGGGAGGAAAAAGTAGACAAGAAAATAAAACAACTTACCTATACTTCAGCCATGGTGGCTTCATCACTCCCTTGAGAAGGATGTTTACGCTTACATATTAAAAGAAAACAAACAAATAGAAATGAAACTACTACTCATCATTGAATCAATAAAACAATTACACTATTTTTTTCTATAATTTCTCTACAATTTCTAACCCCTTTCACCATCCCCTAAGACCCCCTATTTATAGAGTTAGAGGAGAATGGTTTAGGTGGGAAAATTTTAAAATACAAAATTCAAAATACAAATTTGAAATACCAAATTTAAAATTCAAAAACAAAAATTCAAAATACAAAATTTTGAATTTGAATATCTAAAATTTGATTTCCATATCTTTAATTTCAATTTTGGACTGCAGACGTGGCCGTGTACAAAATATTTGGCAAAGTTTTGAACTTGAGACCTCTTGTGAAGTAGATTGCACAGAATACCATCTCTCCTACAATTCTTCTTATGTTCATCTTTGGCTATATATATCCTTTTTAGCCCTCTTTTGCTGCTTTTCTTCTTCTTTGGAAATCAACCCATATAAAACATAAAATGTAAAGATAAAAACCTTTAAATAAAATAAAAGATGAATTAAAAACTTATTTTAGGATATAAAATAGCAAGTTTTGTGCACTTATCAGATCTCTTCGCCATTGTATTGACTATAGGGAATTGAATAAGGTCATAATCCACAACAAGTATATGTTGCCTAGGATTGATGATCTATTTGATCAGCTGAAGGGAGCCACTTACTTTTCAAAAATAAATTTGAGGTCCGGGTATTATCAGCTTTGAGTAAGAGAGTAGGATGTACCAAAGACAGCCTTCTTTACCAGATATGGGTCTTATGAGTTCTGGTTTAAGCCTTTCGGGTTGAGAAATGCCCCAGTTGTTTTCATGGATCAAATGAACAGAGTGTTCAGGGCCTACTTAGATCAATTTATTATCGTCTTCATCGATGACATTTTGGTTTATTCTAGGTCAAATAAGGATTATGCCAGACACCTTCGTATCGTTCTGCAGACACTGAGAGATCATCAGCTGTATGCAAAGTTTAAGAAATGTGATTTTTGGCAGAGGGATATGAAGTTCTTGGGTCACGTAGTATCTGAGAAAGGGATAGTGGTTGATCCAATTAAAGTGTTTGTGGTTTTGGAATAAGGATAGCCTACCTCTCCTTCAGAGATTCACAACTTTCTTGGGTTGGCTGGTTATTATTGCCGATTTATTCAAGGCTTTTCTAGGATTACTGGCCCGCTCACCCATCTCACTAAAAAGGGTGTGCCTTTTGTTTGGGGTAATTTTTGTCAGGCGGTGTTTGAGGAGTTGAAGACCAGATTGACTACTACACCAGTCCTAGCTACTCCCCAGAGCAGAGTTGAGTACTTGGTATATACCGATGCAGGGTTTGGGTTGCGTGTTGATGCAAGAGGAGAGGCCGATATCTTATGCTTCATGTAAGCTTAAGCCTTAGGAGCTTAATTACCCGACTCATGATTTGGAGTTGGCAACCGTGGTTTTTGTTTTGAGGATTTGGAGGCATTACCTTTTGGGTAAGACCTTCAGATTGTTCAGCGACAAAAAGAGTTCGCAATATCTATTCTCGTAGAGGGAGCTGAATATGAGACAATGCAGGTGGTTGGAGTTCGTGAAAGATTATCATTTTTTCATTCAATACCACCCAGGGAAAACGAACGTAGTAGTTGATGCACTTAGTCGCCGACCCTACGCCAGTTTTTTTACCTTATTCGAAGTAGAGTGAAATAACTTGAGCAACATTGATGCCTTAGCTAACACTTTTGTAGCATGTGTAATGGTTACACAAACTATCATTCTAAGGGTAGTTACAGATCAGCTTACTGAACCGCAGTGCATAGAAAAGGTGGCTGAGTTGAAATCGGGAGAGGTACCGTTCTATATAGTGGGTACAGATGGAGGATTGAGGTACAAGGGGCGATTAGTGGTCCCTCACAGTGACAACTTGAGGAGGGCAGTGATGAGTGAGGCCCACAGTTCTTAATTTTTGGTACACCCGGGAGGGGATAAGATGTACCAAAGATATAAAATGATAGTTTTGGTGGGCAGGTATAAAGAGGGACATTGCCATATTTGTCTCTAAGTGTAGCACATGCCAAATGATCAAGATTAACCACCAGAGACTGTCGGGATCATTGCAGCCACTGCCTATACCAGAGTAAAAGTGGGAGAGTATCTCCATGGATTTCATTATGGGACTTCCCAGGTCACAACGAACTCATGATGCTATTTAGGTGATAGTAGACAGGTTAACAAAATCAGCCCATTTCTTGCCCGTACGCTCAAGTTACACCTTAGAGCAGTACGCGAAGCTTTACATTGCTGAGATAGTGAAGCTTTATGGCGTGCCTTCGTCCATTATACCGGATAGGGATCCAAATTTTGTATCAGGGTTTTAGGAGAGTTTTCAGCAGGCTATGGGTACAGCTTTGCATCTTAGTATAGCTTACCACCCTCTGATCGATGGTCAGACTGAGAGGGTTAATCAGATTCTGGAGGATATGTTGTGAGCATGTGTACTCGACTTCAAAGGCAATTGGGAGAGTTACTTGCCGCTAGTTGAGTTTACCTATAATAATAGTTATCAAAAGAGTATTGGTATATCACTATTCGAGGCTCTGTATGGGTGCCCATGTAGGTCACCGGTATGTTGGTTGGATGTTAGAGAGAATAGATTCTTGGGTCCTGAATTCATCAAGGACACATCTGATAAAGTTACTCTTATTAGAGAACGTATGTGGACTGCGCAGAGTAGACAATAGAGTTATGTCGATTGAAGAACTCGAGCATTAGAGTTCAAGGTAGGAAATCAGGTTCTACTCGAGGTTTCTCCCATGAAGGGAGTAATGCAATTTGGGAGAAAGGGGAAGTTGGCACCTCATTTTGTAGGTCCTTTTATGATTACCGACAGGGTTGGGGCGGTAACGTATAGATTGGCATTACTACACACGATGCACAGGGTGTACAATGTCTTTCATATCTCTATGCTGTAAAATTTCCTTAAAGATGAGGATACTTACCAGCATATTGAGATTGGAGAGATTGAGTTACAGCCAGATGCAACATATATGGAGCAGCCTTACTATATTCTTGATTGTATGGACCAGGTTCTTCATTCTAAAACCATTCCATTAGTTCGAGTTCAGTGGAGCCACCACAATGAGGCGGAGTCCACTTGGAAAAGGGAGGATGAAATAAAAATAAAGTATCCAGAGCTTTTTCTTTCAGGTATGTGGTGAATTCCGAGGAGGAATTCTTTTTTAAAGGAGGAAGAATGTAATACCCCGTAATTTTGGAGGTCTTTTAATTTTAGTTTAAATGCTTTATTTTTCTTTTATTAGTTAAATTGAATTTCTTTATTGGTTGGATTAAATTCTTTTAGTGCTTTAAATATTGTGGTGTAGTTTACTTTACTTTATTTTATTTAATTTTATTTCAACTGGGCCTTTATATTTTTCCTTTATTTTAATTTTGGATTGGGATAGGGAGGAATCTGGGTTGAGTTGGATTGGAATGGTTGGGCTAAGTGTATACTTATTTTTGATGGGTTAGGATTTAATTTTATTATATTTTTATTTTTATTATTTTGGAGTTTATTTAGTTTTCTAGAAAAAAAAAAAAGAAAAAAAAAGAGGGTAGGGTTTCTGTCGTTTACACGCACCGAGACTCAAAGAACATAGACGTAAGAGAGAAGGGAGAGAAGGTGCAATTCATAGGGACAGGTTTTAGTCGACAAAAAAGCAAGTTCGAACTCTTCTCTTCCCCTTTGAATCTGTAGACATATATATTAATTATATATACATGTTGCTGAAAATTTTTATGCATTTAATTATGAAATTAAATGATTTTGCATACTAAGAATGATTCTGTGAATTAAACATGAAGATTCTGGGGTCTTGATACTGCTTTAAGATATTTTTGCATATGTATATATGACTGTATAGGCGGGTGTATATATATATGTGTGTGTGTGTGTGTTTGTACCAACATAAAATTGAGTTTATTGTATTCATCATTTTTGAGTGTTTTTGTTCTGATCAATAGCTAGATCTTGCTTCCTAGAACAATCCTTGAAATTTTGGTTGTGAACCGTTGGGTAGATTGACAGGAATTTGAGTTCGAAATTTTAGATTTTTGAAACTTGAAATTGGGCATTTTTTATTTAGGCCACAAGAGGAAGTGATTTTGGTACCAATGCGTAGCTTAGATCGAGACAAGTTTAATGGTATATTCATATGTGCAATTTGGTGCCTGGAAGTGGCCGAAAAGTGGCAAGAAAGTTTCGGCTCCATTAATGGTGCATGAAGCTTTAGGTGAGGGAAGAAGAAGAAGAAAAAAGAAGGTGGGGGCAACGCCCCTCACATGTGCCGCCGGCACGTGGGGGCACGTGTCACCAGCGTCAGGGAAGGTGGTAGGGGGCCCTACTCGTGGGGGCCCACTTTAGGCCCAGTTTAGGGTATTTTTAAAATTTTTTGAATTAGTTTTTAATTTAGAAAAAGAGGAAAAATAATTTTTAAATTTATTTTTAAATTCTGAAAATTTCTAAAAAAATTTGGTTAACCTTTTAGGAACAAAATACACTTGGGTTTTAAATTTCAAGTGGAAATGAGCTTCCCTCGTGGTTAAATTGATTTTAAAAGTATGTCTCAAAATTGAGTTTTCATCTTCTTTTATTTGAAAAATATATTTCAAATTCTAAAAAAATTTCAAAAAATTTTGGTAATCTTTTGGGGACAGAATGCACTTGGGTTTTAAATTTCAAGTTAAAATAAAGTTTTATTGTGGTTAAAGTAGCATAAAAAGTGTGCCTCAAAATTAGATTTTTATTTCCTTTTATTTTGGAAATATTTTTAAAATTTTCAAAAAATTCTAAAAAACTTTAGGTAATTTTTTAGGGACAGAATACACTTGGATTTTAAATTTCAAGTGAAAATGAGCTTCCCTTATTGTTTAATTGGTTTTAAAAGTATACGTCAAAAATTGGGTTTTATTTTATTTTATGTGGAATTTTTTTGAAAAATTTCAAAAAATTCTAGAATGTTTAAATAGGGTTCTTAGGAACAGAATAGGCCCAAAAACCTAGATTAGAGATAGGTTTAGACTCCCTCGATGACTTAGGTACATTGGAGATTTGGTTATGTACTTGCTTGAATAATTGGTGGTTATATTATTTTCTTTCCTTAATTGTATTCTTTGAACTCATAATTGTTCATGATATTTGATATTAGTTTAATTATGATGAGTTATTTTATTGTGGTGATTGAACTTTTATTAGATTAAATTAATGTGTTAAGTAGGTTAGGTCTTTTGTTTTGGTTTAATAGGTTAGTTGTAGAGGTATGTAAGGATTGCCAGGGAGCATGTTAGAATTGCCAATACCAATTAAGGTATCTGATTTTAGGGGGGCATGTAAGGATTGCCAGGGGGCATGTCAGGATTGCTAATACCTATTAAGGTATTCAAGGATAGTATAGGTGACATGTCAGGATTGTCTAGGTTTAATAGAATACTTGCTTTTATGCCTTTGGTTTGAACTTAAAGAATATGTTCTAAGTTTGAATGATAGGGGTTAGTTTGGGAACAATATAAAAGATGACTTTCATTTTGGAGACATGAACTAGGTAAGGAAATGTCTTGTGTATACTTGTTTTTTGTATTCGTCATATAGAGGGTATGTTTACTAGTTCTCTGGTTGGAATATAGTAGAGAGGACTTGCTTGTGGGTTTAACCCACTTTGTTAATATTTCAAGTCCCAGGTCGGTTCCACCGCGAGGATAGTGTTTGGGTTGGTTGGTCGTGGCAAATATCTCTCCTCATTAGTTTTCAAAATAGGAACCTATTCTTTTCTTCATGTTCAGATTTTGAACTCTTTTAAGACTTTGATTTTCAGTTATTTAATTTATAGTAATAACTCTTATTCCTTCTGGTTAAGGAGTCATTGGGTTATTTGACTTCCAAGTTGTACTACCAAACAGGTACTTTATTTATGCAATATTTTATTATTATTTCAGATGGATTTTCTATTATGCTTTAAAATTATTATTTTTAATTTATGTCTGTGTATTTTATGCTTGTTGCTATCAATTGTAAGTATATCTCAAGTTTTGTGTGTGAGACTGGCCACCTCATGCGTGAAATTTTGTAAGGGGTATTTCAACTTCATTGGTTTTATAGTTAAGGGGGAGTTTAGAGTTGATTTTATGATCTTTATATCATTATGTTTTCTTGATTAAGCTTCCATAGGTAATTTTGCTTGGATGATGTGCAGATTTTACAGATTTTTTGCAAACACTACATATGAAGCTTGGAAACTTGCTGGTGATGCTCTGAGATCTTCAAGTTATATTTCTTTGTAATTTTGGAGAGTTTGAGACATATTGTAATCTGATTTTTTCAGTGGTTAGGTTATGGTTCTCTAGGTTGGTTTTATCACGAAATTGTCAAAAGGAAATATTGTGACGTATCTTTTTGTAATTGGCAATCTTCGGTGTCAAAACTAAAATGATCGAGTTGTAATCTTTTATTTATATTATTGTAATTGATCATGTAATTGAAGTCTCAGAGTGAGCATGAAGTTCTACCCCAACCATGCGAATGTCCTTTAAAGGGATAAAGCTTGAATCTTCGGAAGAATGCATCAATGATCTGAACAAGGATTTAATCGATTGAAGTTCTCGGATGGTTCCAATTGCATGAGGACATTGTTGATCAAATATAAGAGTCACGTAGTCCAGGTATAGGAGTGAGAACATATATCTTTCAAACCGAGAAGTTCTGACCTTGAAAACTAAAGTTTTTGAGCTATTTTTTCAAAATATTCAAGGTTGGACCGGTCCTACTCAAACTTGGACTGGTCCATGAAGTATCAACACTTCACAAACCTATAGGGAAGCCCTAGACTGGTCTAAGTGAAGGTTGGACCGGTCCAAGGCTTCTGGTGGCGGATTTTTGCCCTTTAGTGTTCTATTTTGACCCGGGTTTAACTCTAAAATTTTCTTAAACTTTGGGGCTTGCTTCTTACTAATTTTAACTTATTTTTAAAAAACAATTAGGGTTTTAAACATCTATAAAAACCTCATTTGATATATCTCTAATTATGCTTTCGATATATATCAAAATTCATATTCTAGAGATATAAATCATAGATATATTTTTCAACAGAGAACTTAGATTTTTTGTTTATATTTTTGAGAGCAAACACATAGTCACTTAGTGATTTAGGATGACTCTTTTTGCTTGATCAATCGTTCGAAGACTGCTTCAAAGATTTCTTCTTGATCAAGTTAATAGATTGGTTTCTTCTATAATTGATCGTTGGTGAGGAAGTAGAAGAAGATCGCACTATGAAGGGGACATCATACTTGCTTTGTGTTTGTGTTCCTCCACCCTTCTGTAAGGATTTTGACGTTAGCCAAAAGTCTACAGCAATTGGACATGAGAGTCGCAATAGTAAGCCTGAGATGTTTTGCATCAAGTTCTTATCAGGGTAGAGTGTATGTGAGTCTAAGACAGAGTCTGTTGTACTTTGCTTCAACTATAGTGGATTTGATTCTCCGAAGCTACAAAGCCTCACATGTGATTTTTTTCCGAACTTGGTTTTCCACATATATGTGCATTCGTTTACTTTATTACACTTTATTTTATTTACTTGCTTTATGGGATTGCTTTAATTTTAATTGGAATTAAAATGAGATAATCTGAAAGATTAAGAAAAAAACGATTAAACCTAATCATTCCCCTCTAGATTTTAAATCAAGCTTTTATAGCAATTTCTGCACTGTGCAACTTAGAGTAGCGTGCGTTACCATTAATTGTAACAAATATCACCATTGAAAAAACTGAAGAGCGACTCTCACTAGAGAGAATAATGGTTCCTACATAACATGCTTTATAGTAACACACAGCTCTCTCGAGAGAATTCCATGAAACAAACCATAAGTTAATAATGCCTTCCAGTATTTTACTTGTAAAGATCAAGTTCAAAGTCTACAAGTTTATTTATAGCCATGATGATTTCTCAATCATTCATATGATTCAACATTGAAGAGTTGCTAATATATAGCAATTTCCAAACTCAAATTTTATTTAGCATGACTGAGAACATATATATAGTTCGCTGGAGGGATAAATACTCAGGAAGCCATCATATATAGTAATATAGACCTAGTGTATATTCCTTCTGCATTCATTCCCGCCCTGCAATATATATCTCAAGGATACTTGTCAAACCCCTGCCTGTTCGGCGCCTGCAATACAGATCGATCCCCAAATAATAAGAATTTTTTTTTGTCAAAACTCCACCCCACAATTTAGGACTTCAATCAGAAGTACCCAAAGTAAGAAAAGAATAGTGACATTTTATTTTATTTTTTTATGCTTCTATAAATTATTGTTCAAAATCATAGATTAAGGAGACTTCAAAACAGAGAGTGGAGTATAGAAATTAAGCTTTTTCTGATCTGCAAATATATATATATATATATATATATAGACTCTCTTTTGATGAAATTAAGTACTAGCTTGTTAAGAGATCCCATGATGATAATTTCGAAATCAAGTTTATAGTTTCTTGTAGAAAGATAAAATCATTCAAGTTCCTTGGATTAATGAATGCCACATGCAATGATAACGTGTAGGTGCCGGTTCACAAACATTAGGACGAGGAGGACCCAAGGCAGCATCAACAGCTCTTTTTCCCACAGCAATTCCAGCACCTTGAGCAACACCTAATTCAAAGAAAGGAAGATCTAATCACTTTGAAAAGCAGTCAACTTTAATTCAATTCAATTCATGCAAGAAATTAAGGCGGGATCGGAGGACAAAAATTAGTAACGGACTACACCTATTTGTTACTTTATCGATCGATCTCACTGAAAAACATTTCAGTACTTACCCTTAGCGGCAGCGGAACCAAGATCTTTAGGAACGGATTTGACAGGTTCAGGAGGATCTTAAGGTCCGGATTTGATAGGTTCTGGAGGAGGACCACGGTTACCTTCAACCAGAAAGCTTGAAAGAAAGATATTTAAAAAGAAAATTAAAGGAGAGAGGTATTAAAGAAATTAAGGAATAGTTTGAAGTGTGACGGGCCCACATATTTCTTCAAATAAATTGTTGAGACTTGTACCTATGAACACTTCTACTATTGTAAATGCATTTTAAAAAAAATGTCAGCATCGTGAGTAGAGTGTGTAAAGCAAACAATATTTATATGGTTTGCCTATTGTAGCTCATGACATTTATAAGCTTTCAGGATCAACAAGCTAAGAATTAAGGAAACTCAAATAAAACCCACAACCTACTCCATGTAAAAGTTTGACCATTCTGTTTTGTTTACTAAAAGCGACTTTGAATAATAATAATAAGATTAATTTTTTTGAACAAGATAATAAATATAAAAATATACATGTTTGATTGAGAATATTTTCATTAAAAAGAAAATTAAAGGAGAATAAATTATTAAAGGAGAGATGTACTAAAGAAATTAAGAAGCTAGAAGAAAACCCACAACGTACTTCATATAAAAGTTTGAACAACCTCCTTCCCATGCATAAATTAATTTAACAACACAACAAGAATTGTAAAGAAATACCTCGATTAGGTGAATTCCGTACATCACGAGGAGGTGATGGTTATGCAGAAATTCAGTCACAGACTCAGAATATTTTTCTTTTAGTAAGAGCGACTTTAAATAATAATAATAAGATTAATTTTTTTGAACAAGATAATAAATATAAAAATATAGATGTTTTGATTGATAATATTTTCATTCAAAGGCTCATTTCTCAGAATTATTATTATTATTATTATTATTTGAATAATAATAATAAGTTTACGGCTACGTCCACAGAATTGCAAAAAATAAAATAAAAAAGAGACACCCTTCACTCCTTCAGGTAATCCAAAGGCTTCCACACATGATGCCTCTAAGACGACCCCGTGTATTCAATACAAGAAATTGTAGCTCCAAATTGGTGTACCTAATAACAAGACCTTTAAACATACATAGGTCGCTTAGAGTGGAAATGAGCATAAAGTGAGAAACCATATCGATTGTTTCTTCTTAAAATTAAACTCAACTAGCACATAAGTTAGAAAATTAAAAATAAAAATAAATACAGAATTTAAAAAATATTCTACATCAGTTAAATGAATTACTAGTGATATATACAAGAAGAATTTAGATTAAGAACTACATGATTAATTCAAATAGATTGGCAAAGTACCTCGGGAGCTTCCACCACCCATGATTACAGAAACGAAGCAAGAGAAACGGAGAGATTAATTGGAGATATAAATTGCAGAGCTAACTGGAGAAAAAGTTCTCAGCTTTGGATGATATA
Source organism: Cornus controversa (assembly GCA_026545225.1). Lineage (NCBI taxonomy): Eukaryota > Viridiplantae > Streptophyta > Magnoliopsida > Cornales > Cornaceae > Cornus > Cornus controversa. The sequence goes on along the minus strand of CM048846.1, from coordinate 24,962,040 downwards.
TATCTGCAGCCACATTATATATATATATATATATATATATATATATAGCCACCTTCCGACCCTATAGCCACAAGATGGAGAAAAGTAAGATTCTTTTTATAAAGTGGGCCCTCAGTTTGCAAAACTTCTACTCCACTGGTCAGTTTTTGAAACAGGGACTTGTAGGTCTGGGTATTGATTCAGGCTGGCTAATTCAACAGGGACTACTTGTACGCTGGGTATCGATTCAGGCATAAGTGGTCTACTCCACTTAGTTTTTAAGGTATTGATTCATGCTATGGATAATGTACACACAAATTTTATGTTCGAGAATCTAAGAACGAAATTGAGTAACAAACAATTAGTTTTATTAATTTAAGAAAAATGGGTACGATTCTCCGTGGTCGATTCTTTTACGATAAAGAATCTTCCTCTAATTCAATCTCCTTATTGTTTGATACAAGGGGCTTCAAAAGTTTGTTCTTGAACCGATGGTGATGAGTTTTCTTCAAATCTTCAAAATTGAGGAAGGCTTGACATGCTTGTTTCCGATCGAGGGCCAATAGAGTTTGATCTCGAACAGTGGATTGAAGGTCTTCGAAGAAGAACGACACTTGTGTGGCATGCTTGTTGTTCTTCGTCTTCAGATTATTCGAGAATTTAAGGTATTTGAAGTAGAACGGCACTTGTGTGACGTGTTTGATGTTCTTCGTCTTCAAAACTTCGAGTGTTGGTTGAGGCAGAGGTTCAGCAGAGCTTTTGTGTTCTCTTGAACTCTTTGTCTCTCCATCTTCATCTGTCCTTCCCCCTTGAATGTGTAGGGTAACCTCATATTTATAGGCAAAAAGTTGGGGGTTTAATTTGGTAACTCCCCATTAATTGTGCCAACTTTCATAAAAAGAGATTTTGCCTCCTTTTATATAAAAATAAATTAAATTTAAATTTGAATTATCACACATGTTTTTTAAAGGCCTGAACCTTCAAGATTTTGACACGTGTCCGTTGACGAGACTCGCAATCGTATAATTAAATTGATTAAAAGTATTTAACTTATTGACTAATCGGACGTTGATTAGACCATCATAAATTTATGTGTCTACAAATTGGCCACACTCCAAGTCTCGCGCTATATCGAGTTTGTCACATATTTAAAGCAGGACTTGAAGTATTTGATTTCGCAAAGTTTTTTTTTCGAGAAAATCCAATTACAAATAGGATTTTTTTATTTGTCAAGTTGAATTTGAGTCTTGAAAAGGATTTTTTTTTTTAAATCCTATTACTGATAGGATTTTTTGTTTTTTTGTCCAACCAGAATTAAAGACTTTAGAATCCTATTGCAAATTGGATTTTTTTTTTCTTGTCCAAACAGAATTGAAGACTTTAGAATCCTATTACAAATAGAATGTTTTTTTTTCCTTTTTCAAATAGAATTGGAGACTTGAGAATCCTATTACAAATAGGATTTTTTTTTTCTTTTCCAAACAGAATTAGAGACTTGAGAATCCTACGTCAAATAGGATTAATCCATCATTATATATATGTAGCCTATGCTTCAGACCCAGCACATCAAGAATAATTGAGAGAAGTCCCATGAACTGAGAATACTTGAGAGAAATTCCTTAAGCTGCTACCGACAGGAACTTGGAATAAACTCACACCTAACAACTGTAAGTTCTTCTTTTCTTTCTTTCTTTTTTTTTCCGCCAACTTCTTCTTCTTCTTCTTTTTTTTTTTGTCTCTTTCTCTCCTTGCCCTTCTCTTTTCTTTCTTCTTATTTCTTTCTCTTTTCTTTTTCTTTTTTTTTTCCTTCTTTTTTTTTTCTCTTCTTCTTCATGCTAGTTCTTTTTTTTTTTCCTTCTTCTCCCAGCCGCCACTTTTTTTTTTCTTTTTTTCTTCTTCTTCCAGCCGCCACTTCTTTTTTTTTTTCATTCTTCTTCCAGCCGCTTTTCACACCTGTTTCTTCCTTCTTTTTTTTTTACTTGTGTAAAACAAAAAAAAATTTTGATTCTCATTGTGGTGCCTACTAGTTTTAAACATAAGACCTCAAAGAGAATTACTATAATGTCATACCAGCTCTCTTGCACTACCCTATGTATCACAAATCCTTGAAAAATAATATTACATGCAACTTCGAAAAGTTTTTTTTTTTTTCACATGCTAACTTTTTTTTTTTTTCATTGCAGAAGCTTGGAAACCAATCTGACTTAAAGGGAGAAACTCTCAGCCACATAAGTATGCCCAATACTTTTTTTTCATAAAAATAAATAAGCAAAAATTTCTCTTCTAATATGCCTCTGTAACATAAATTTGCAGACTAAAATGTGCACTTGTGTAACAATCTCGAAGAAGATGTGACCGCGGTTTGCACAAGTGAATTTGTGTGACTATCTTTGAAGTCTCTGACTGTGTGCACAATTGCGCTCTTGTGCACCAATTTCGAAGGCATGATTTGGAAGACTCCGACTGTGTGTACAATTGCGCTCTTGTGCACCAGTCTGGAAGGCATGATTTGGAAGACTCCGACTGTGTGTACAATTGCACTCTTGTGCACCAGTTTGGAAGGCGTGATTTGAAAGACTCCGACTGTGTATACAATTGCGCTCTTGTGCACCAGTCTAGAAGGCGTAATTTGGAAGACTCCGACTGTGTGTACAATTGCACTCTTGTGCACCAGTCTGGAAGGCCTGATTTGAAAGACTCCGACTATGTGTACAATTGCGCTCTTCTGCACCAGTCTGGAAGGCATGATTTGGAAAACTCCGACTGTGTGTACAATTATGCTCTTGTGCACCAGTCTGGAAGGCGTGATTTGGAATATTCCGACTGTGTGTACAATTGCGCTCTTGTGCACCAGTCTGGAAGGCGTGATTTGGATGACTCCCACTGTGTGTACAATTGCGCTCTTGTGCACTAGTTTGGTGACGCGTGACTTGGAAAACTCTGACTATGTGTACAATTGTGCTCTTGTGCACCAATTTGGAAGGAATGTTTGGCCAGAACCACCACCATTATCTTAAAACCATATTTCATGCAAGTTGACTATGTATTCATTTGAAACATGGGGACAAAATTACACCTTTAATTTCACACACCTTTTTTTTTTAAACTTATAATTCTCTTTTTCTCTCAACTTTTGATCCGAATCAATCATGGTTGTCTTCCAATGTTTCCAAGAAAGTGCTTTAACCGTTGTTGAAAAGGAAGGTGATGTTCTAGAAAAAAGGACGACCCTTGATGCTCACAGGCTGTTAATTGGTCGATTCACTGCATCTATGCCTCATTTTGGACATTCACTGCAGTTGTCTCATTGGTCTAAGGAATTTTCATATGAACTTTCGACCTTTGGTCCTTTTGAAAACGTGAAGGATACTTCAGTTCAATGTGCATTATTTTTGTAGTCGCCTTTACACGAAGAGGTGAACAATTCTAATAAATTCTTACTTCTGGGTAACAAAGTTCGCAATGGATATGCAGGATGAAATTTCTCTTCCAAGATGATGTGTGATTTGACTTACACCGAGAAGTATTGGGAATGGTCAGAAGACATTTTGAGTCGTAATGGTACTTCTCTCGAGGCAGCGATATTATATAATGCCATTTTTGCCTCTCTTTTTCCCTATGATCGACACCCAAATATGTTAAAGGCATTTCTCGAATCTTGGTCCCATGGAACTAACACTCTTCATACTTCCGTTGGTGAGGTTTCCATCTCCCTTTGGGACTTGCACGAGATAGGTGGCCTTCCATTTAGTGGGAAATTCTATGACGAGGTTATCCCTAACGCAAAGGAGTTGTCAGGCAAGACCAAGGATGGAAATTTTTTTCTTCCGATGTGCTGTCAAGATTTATTTTTAGCATATCATCGACTCGCACAGGAGTTTAAAGGGATTGTACAGATCTTTGACTGGGTGAACTTTTGGTACAAGGGTTCGTTGGAACATCCTAAACCTCTAAGTAGAAAGTCGAGGAACAAAATCCAACAACCAAGAGAGCTTCATAATCCTTCTGATTCTATTGGTTCCATTCGTAAGCGAACCCCATCAGAAGAAAAGGTGTTTGTTGACCTCGATGTAAGTGATGAAGTTAAAGAGAAAACTTACTTGGCTGCTTTTTTAGCATGTTGGTTGTGTAAGTTTGTGCTTCCCTCAAGTCCTACAAACATAATTCGGCCTAGAGTGTTTAAGATTGCAAGCAAGATGACATATGGAGAAATATTTTATCTTACTGTTGCAGTACTTGCGAGCATCTATAGGGGTTTGAATGACATCGTCTCACTTCTCGAATCTCCCAATTCTACAGTTGTATTTCCTGGTCATTACGTATATGCCTGGCTAGTAGAATATTTTCAGACACATTTTCGTTCTCCAATCAATCAATCTTCACCTCGGATGACTAAATATGCAGGAGAAGGGATGGCAAAGCATTTTGAAAATTCTGAGGCACAAGATTTGTTCAAATCTTGTAAGGGCCTTGTGCTAAATCGCTTAGCAATGAAGTTTCACCAAAGAGAAGCTAGAGTTGATGATGAGATGACCATTATTGTTTTTGAGTATTTGGCCAGTCTTTGCTCCAATTTTTTATCCTTAAGACAAGGTCACTACTATTACCTTGAACCCTACAGCCTTTATAGATTTAGCAGGCAATTTGGTTTTCAGCAAGATATTCCAAGAAATTTGAAACAAGACATTCGCGCTGGCTCGTTGGATGAGGTTTTCAAATATTGGAAATCATGTACTCTCCATAACACCAAGTCTTCAATATTATTGCCAGAAACTACGAGTCTAAAGGAATTTTCAGTCACCAAAGCTTATGTTGATTAGTGGTCAAAGGTCCAAGTTGATCCATTCATGACTGCAATGTAGAACTTATCACGAAATAAACGTCCAGCCTCTCCAAATAATAAAGAAGCAAAGTCTAGGAAAGGTGAGGCTCCAAACTGGAGGCCCGGAATGTATACTAAACAAATAATTGGAGAATCTTCAAAGACTCAGAGTAGTGATAATTTTGTTAATGGGTCAGCTACCCTTTCAACCCATCCAATCATTATTCTAATATCCAAAAGCATCCTCGATCTATGGTGATCTAAAGTGGGGGTGGAAAAGATTGTGGTGAACGCAACTGGAAGCATATACTAAAAGTGTCAGACTGTGCCTCTTCAGCAAAAAATGTTATTTCCCTTCCGAATATAGAGGACTTCTTTGATGGACTTTCTGGCGGTTCTTTACCAATGCAGGTTGAGAATTTGCAGGTAATATATATATATATATATATATATATATATATATATATATATATATATATATATATATACTTCTTTCTTTTTGCACATGTACTCACTATTTTTTATTTTTTTATTTTGTTTTTTGAAAAAAAAAAAGGTGGAAGATAGTAATGGAGGGATTGACGGTGCAAATCATCTTGGTGGTGAAGAGTTTGTTTATGGACCTTCCGCCTTTGAGTTGGCGACCAGAAAAACAAGCATTCTACCTTCCATAGCAGAGCTCACATCTTCCCTTCAAGGCTCTGATCAAGTGTTAGTAAACCCTCATCCTCATGATTCTTTTGTTGAACACAAGTCTCAAGATCAGGCACGTATGGAGACAGTAGGAGGGCATGTGATACTCCAAGTGAATATTCAAGAATCACACCAGGCCACATTTTCTAAAGTGTCTTAAGTCGAGGTATGCCCAGGCCTTGACTGAAGAAGTACACTCCCAACGCTTGGCCCACATTGACTCACGCCTTAACAAGGTACTTTTTTTAGATATTGCAGATGTGACACATGTTTAGAAACTTGAAGAAGATCTTCTCAATGATAAAAAGGAGTTAGAGATTTTACTTATTCAAATCAAGAAGCTTGAAGCTTCAATTTTGGAGGCTAATTCACGAATCTCTCAAAGGCAAGATGTCATTGCTAGCATCAAGAAAGAAAATAAAGCAATCGAAGAGATTCCCATCATTCCTGATCATGATCATGGTGTTGTAAGCATTCTAGAGAAGTTATTGAAGAAAGAGCAAGAAGAAATCCTGGAGTTACCTTGGCTATCTTAATTTCTCTCTTTTATCTATTGCCTTGTTATCGATAATTTTAGGTTATGCATTAAACAAACTCTTGCAAAATTGTTATGTCGTCTATTTTAATAATAAAGATCCTCTTTTTTTTTTGACAAAATAAAGAGTTTTATTTATTTAGTCGTTCACAATTTATACTCTTGCGGGCCAGAAGTAATACAAGAAAAATCTCTCTTTTTTTTTTTGATGACTGAACTCAGAACAAACCTTCAAGTTGCCTATGTACCCTCAACAGGGATCAAGTCATTTACGTAGTTCAGATTAACAAACTCAAAATTTTTTTTTGGGTTGTTTATACTCGTGAGGGCCAGGAATGCAACGCAGTTTAGGCTCATGCGATCAGGAGCAAATTCCATTGTTTATGGGTAATATCGTTTTAGGAATTTGACATTGATAGGCCCAACTCTGACCCCATCTTCATCAATTATTTTGTAGGCGCCATTGGTGTAGAATTCTCGCACCATATATGGTCCATCCTATTTTGATGTAAATTTGTTACCCATACGATGGCTGGTGATAATGGGCCTTCGCACAACAAGCACAAAGTCACCGACTTGAAAGGATCGAGGATGAACTCTTTTGTTGAAGGCACTTGAGAGTTGAGCTTAGTAACACTCCAACCGCTATTGAGCTTCAAGTCTTTTTCTATCCAACGCCTCCAACTCTTAAAGACACAATTTGGCATTTTCTTCATTTGTCAGTCCTTCTTGTATGGCGATCCTCAAAGAAGGAATTTGTTGCTCAAGTGGGACAACTGCTTCAACACAATAAACGAGAGAATACGGTGTTGCTTGGGTTGGAGTACGATATGTTGTTCGATATGCCTAAAGAGCCTCTTCCATTCTTTAATGTCAATCCTTTTTAAACTTAGAGACTACCTTTTTTAGTTAATCATAAAGAGTTTTATTGAAAGCTTCTTCTTGTCCATTTGCTGGCGAATTGTACATTGAAAACTTATGTTGTTTTAAACCAAAATTTTCACACAAATTGGTCATCAGACTATTTTTGAAGGGTAATCAATTGTCAGTGATGATGTGATGAGGGACACCATACCTAAAAAAAATGTTCATTTTGATGAAGTCCACCACTGTCTCTTTTTTCACTTCCTTAACTGGGACAGCTTCATCCCACTTTGAAAAATAATCAGTTACCGCAAGGATATATAGATGACCTTTAGAAGATTTTAGGAAATGCCCAACTACATCTAATCCCCATGCATCAAATGGCCGGGACATAATTATAGGGTGCAACATCTCAGGTGGCTGGTGTATAAAATTGGTGTGGAATTGATAGGCATAACATCTTTTAGCGTAATTCATATAATCTTTGACCATGGTTAGCCAACAGTATCCCATTCTCTTTACTCAAAAGTGAAGCTTAGGACCTCACTGATGAGCCCTACAGACCCCTGAATGTGTTTCTTCCATTGTATGAGTTGTTTCTTCTTCTCCCAGACAACGAAGGAAAAGACCTTCATATGAACGTCTTTGTAAAAGATTAATCGGGGAGCTCTTTGACAAATCTCAATTTTGTGACGAGGATCTTCAGGAAGCTTCCCATGTTCTAGGTAATTGATGATGGGTCATCTCCAGTCTTCAGTTTCAACAATTGAAATAGAGATTGCATTTATTTCTTCTAATTGGCCTTCGAGTAACTGTGGTAGTACCTATCATTGACATACTAGAACGGTAATTGCCTCATCTTCCCGTAATGCCATTGTAGTTGCCAAGTTAGCTAGTGCATCTGCCAACCAATTCTCTTCCCTTGGAACATGTTCTAAGATGATGTTATCAAATATACTAAGTAGATTAGAAGCATATTGAATGTGTAGGGTGACCTCATATTTATAGGCAAAAAGGTGGGGGTTTAATTTGGTAACTCCCCATTAATTGTGCCAACTTCCATAAAAAGAGATTTTGCCTCCTTTTATATGGAAATAAATTAAATTTAAATTTGACTTATCACACATGTTTTTTAAAGGCCTAAACCTTCAAGAATTGACACGTGTCCGTTGACGGGACCCGCAATAGTAGAATTAAATTGATCAAAAGTGTTTAACTTATTGACCAATCGGACGGTAATTAGACCATCACAAAATTTATGTGTCTACAGATAAAATCTGGAACAATCTAAACTATGAGTTTTGATAGCAATAAGTTCGAAGAATTGATTGTTAAAAGAGTTCTAAGTTGTTGGTATGTTTGGAAAGCAAGAAATTATTATCACTTCAAGAATAACCATTGGAGTATACAAGATATTGTAGCTAGATATTGAGTGATTGTAGTTCTATGATCTCTTTTGGATATTTTTTTTGCTCAATCTCATATATCTATATATATATATATATGAAATACCTCCACAAAATTCCGTGCATGAGGTGGCCAGTCTCATACACAGTACCTGAGGGATACGAACAAATGATAGCAACAAACATAAAAGACAAAAGACAAAATGAAATAAAATCTAAAAGTAGAATATAAAGTTCCTCTGAATTAAAAAAAAATTAAATAAATGATTATGTGTCTGGTAATACAATTTGGAAGTCCCATAACCCAATGACCTCTTAACCAGAAAGAACAAAAGTTTGCAACTCTAAATTAATACCAATAACCAAAGTCTCCATAAAGATCATGATTTGAATTCTTAAAGAGAAAGATAAATTCCTATCCTGAAACTGATGAAAAGAAATGTCTGCCACAATCAACCCTAAAACTCTATCTTCGCGATGGAACCTATCTGGGACCTGAAATATCAACAAAGTAGGTTAAACCCACGAGCAAGTCCTATCTACTACATCCCAATCAAAGAACCAATATACCCACCCTCATTATGAGGGACACAAGAGATAAATATAGGTGTAAACATACGGGTTATTCCTTATTCAGTTCATGTTTTTAAAAATAAAAATCATCTTATACATTATCCCAACAAACCCTTACCATTCAACAATGAACGCATTCTTTAAGTTCAAAATAAAGAAACATATGCATGCATTTTATTAAATCTAAACAATCCTGACATGCCAAATATAATGTAAAGATACCTTATTAGGTATTGGCGATCTTGACACGCTTGAAAATCTTGAAATGCCAAATATAATGTATAAATACCTTATTAGGTATTGGCGATCCTGACACGCATGGCAATCCTGATATGCCACATATAATGTATAGATACCTTATTAGGTATTGGCGATCCTGACACACCTAGCAATCTTGATATACTAAATATGATGTATAGATACCTTATTAGGTATTGGTGATCCTAACACGCCTCGCAATCCAGACATGTCAAATATGATGTATAGATACCTTATTAAGTATTGGCGATCCTAATACGCTTGGCAATCCTGACGTGCCAAATATGATGTATAAATACCTTATTAGGTATTGGCGATCCTGACACGCCTAGCAATCCTAATATGCCAAATATCATATATAGATACCATATTAGGTATTGGTGATCCTGACATGCCTGAGCAATCCTTACATGCCTCCCAAACCAACTTACAACATGAATAAGAAAAGGCACAATTGTTGAAAATGTACAAGACATAAGGACTTAAATTGTCGGATATCCAATCATCACAAGGAGAGATAACTCATTCACAATTAAACTAAACTAAGTATATCATGGATAAATATAACTTCAATGAGAGAACAGTTAAAAGAAAATAAAATAACACAAACATTTATTATAGGAGCAAATACACAACCAACCCTCCAATGTATCCAAATCTTCTAGAGAGTCAAAGCCTAACTCGAATTTAGGTTCTCGGCCTATTCTGCTTCTAAGAACCCTATTTATCCATTCTGGAATTTTTTGAAATTTTTAAGAATTTTCAAAAATATTTTTCTATCAAAAAGAAAATAACACATAATTTGAGGCATACTTTTACAACCGTCACAACCACAAGGAAAACTCATTTTCACTTGAAATTTAAAACCTAGGTGTATTTCATCCTTATAAAGTTACTTGAATTTTTTTTATAATTTTACGAAATTTTAAAATATTTTCTAAAATAAAAGAAGGTGGAAAAACCTACTTTTCAGACACTTTAAAAATCAATTGAACTACAAAGATACATCATTTCAACATGAAAATTTAAAACCAAGTTTATTTAACATCCAGGAAGTTACAATAAAATTTGGAAAGTTTTGAAATTATAAAAGTATTTTCTAAAATAAAAGAAGATGAAAAACCCAATTTTTAGACAGTTTAAAAATCAATTGTACTACAAGGGAGGCTCATTTCGAGATGAAAATTTAAACCCAAGTTAATTTAACCTCCAAAAAGTTACAGTAAAAATTTGGGAAGTTTTGGAAATTTTTAAGTATTTTTCTAAAATAAAAAGAGGTGAAAACCCAATTTTTAGACACTTTAAAAATCAATTTAAAAACAAGGGAAATCTTCTCGAATAATTTAAAACCCAAGCTCCTTAAACCCCCAGAAAGGAGACATAAAAGTTTGGAAATTTTTGGAATTATAAAAAGTATTTTCTAAAATAAAAGAATGTGAAAACCCCAATTTTTAGACACTTTAAAAAACAATTGCACTACAAAGAGAGCTCATTTCGACATGAAAATTTAAACCAATCAAGATTGTAACGAGGGAAAGGGATTCTTTATGCCTCTAGTCATCCTTACCAGCACTCGGACTAGAAAAAGACTAGGAAAGAGGTCAACTCTTAAGGCTAGCCGAGATGAAGCTCAGATACGAATTCGCGAGTTCGCCAAGAAGAAGAGCTTAGCTCTGGACGATAGAAGAAGGCCTGCCAGGCCATATGCCCATGGGTGCAGGATTCTTCGAAAAAGCACGGGCTGAATTGGAGACTAGGGCCCTGATGAGTATGCCTTTAAGTCAATGTACAAGCCTATGCTGTTTCCAAGTCAAGATGATCACCCGGATCAGTATCACCAACGGTTGCTCTTGTCCTTCCTTCTCCTTTTGAACTAGGAATTTATGTTCATCCGAACCAAGGTCAGTAACCGAATCTTTTGCTAAGTCAGTACATCGGCCAGGAGTTCATGTTTTTTGTTTCGAGAGGGTTCCCCAAAAACCGGTGTTCCCCAAGGGGCACCTATGCCGATTGAAATACCACCAGAAATACCGCAGCTAAACCAGCCTTTAATGTTGGATGACTCTCGGAGGGTGGAACTTCAGCGACGCTTGAATGTTTATTTCATCCGTAGGCACGACGCGGTGCACCTCCCCCAATTCTTGGCCCAAGTTCCTTTAACCACCAAGAAGTTACAGTAAAAATTTGGGAATTTTATGAAGTATTTAAGTATTTTTAAAAAATGATTTGTTTCAAAATTTCAACCCCTAGCCTGGGCACACTATTCATGTGCGCTGGTAGCCCCTTTCCGGCCACTTCCCGGCCACCGTTCGACCCAAATTTTATACCGATCTTCTCCTCTCGTCGTAAGCTATCTATTGGTACCAAAAGTTGCATAAAAAATGCCCTGAAACAAAAACCCCCAAATCACAACTTGTAGGGTTCTTCAACAAAATTTTAAAAAATTAAATTAAAATTCCTCCATGATCCATTCCCAAATGTTCAAGGATAAATTTAATCCAGCAAGAACCACTCAACAAACCACAAATTGCTACCATAAACGTCCACGAATTTAAACTTATCATATCATTATATTCATCATATACATGTATCTATATGTGTGTAAATAAATAATCAACACCAATCCTCAATTGCCAATTTAAGTTCACAACATCAAAATCCACAGAAAAAAAAATCAAATTTATACCAAAATGAAAGATTTTTAAAAAAATGCAACAAACAAACAATTTACACATTATAGGATTTAGTCTATGTATACAGATTCAAAGGAAAAGAGATGAGTCGAACTTGCCTCTTCAATGATTCAAAAGCCATCCACACGATCACTCCTTCTCTCCGTCCTCTCTTTCGTCTACACTCTAAGTTTCTGTGCATAAGCTAACGGCAGAAATCCTAATCCCCTCTTTCCTTTTCTTTTATTATTATTATGTTTTCCAGAAAACTAATTAAAACTAAATAAGATTAAAAGAGAAAATTAATAAAACAAACCTTAGCCCATCAAAAATAAGTACACCTAACCCAACCATTCCAGCCCAACTCAACCCAGATTCCTCCCTAGCCCAATTCAAAATTAAATAAAGAAAACACAAAGACCCAATCCAAATAAAATAAAAATAAAGTAAACTACCCCACAATATTTAAAGCACTCAAAGAATTTAATCCAACCAATAAAGCAATTCAATTTAACTAATAAAACAAATAAAGCATTTAAATTAAAACTAAAAGACCTCCAAAATTACGGGGTATTACATATATATATATATATATATATATATATATAGAGAGAGAGAGAGAGAGAGAGAGATTGTCAAGTTTATGTATGAGAAGACAAATGTCCCAGATTTTAACTCCAGTTTCATGCTATTTTTGATGAACTTAAATTGGCATATAACATTAGACATGTCACATGTTTTTAGGGATTAGTTTCATTCAATTGGTGATAATACCCTTGTTTGAAACAAATCTATTTGAAATTTTCTTCCGAAAAAGAAAAGATATTGATATTTAGGTAAACTGCAATTTCACTGAATAAGTATTTTTTATGAGAAATGCTACATTTTCGAATTTGAAATTCTTTAAGATGCATTTTTTTTTCTAATTTTATTCATTATAAACAACAAGAATTTCATTTAAAATACCAAATATTTTCAATGAAAACACTTTCATGTCAATGTATATACAAAGTATGCAGTCTTGAGAAGCACAAACACTTCTCTTAGAGGTGTCAATGTATATACTAAGAGCATGAAACACATCCCAAATAATAAGTATAAGAAGGCTATGGAGATGTCCCATGTTTTTATTATGCAAAAAAATGATCACCAATTTAGCATGGAGTCATCTGCAATGGAATATGTTCCGTCACCAAGATAAAGAGCAGAGGGACTCCATTACAAATAATAGAATTAAATCGACCCCTTCACATTGAAATTGTTAATCATTTAGGAAGCATGAATACTTCTACAAGAGTAATGTATCCATATCATGTCCGTATCTGATACTGATACTCCTCGGATACATGTCCGATACTTTCTAAACGTATCCATAATTTTAAAAAAAAATTCCTAACACATATCTGATACTTCTCAGATACTTCGGCCACGTATCCGATACTTCTCGAATACTTCAAAACATATTTTTAAAGAGTTTTGAAAATGAAAATGTAGCTTTTCAACAAAAATATCATATTATAATTGTTAAGAAAAGTCTAAAATTCATTTAAAAAAGAAGTATTTAGATACATATCATTATTTAGTACAAAATTCATATATGTTACTTATACAATGACCCTTAACTCTTATTTTGTTTGTTAATGATAATATTTTATAAAGAAATGTTAATAACTCATTCTTTGCATATATAAAAATATAATTTATTATCTTTATATTGTCGTATCTTGTTCGTACCCGTATCCTCTTTTTTTGAGATTTACCGTATCGTCGTACCCGTGTCCCGTATCCGTGCTTTCTAGTTAATCATATTAGTTCAAATTTTAAATTAAAATTTTCTCATTTTGAAACAAGACATGGATTTGGAACTCCTATAAGAAAAATTTTCAACCATGAGTTTGGATCTAAACTCATTAAAGTTGAGGAGACTTAACATGCTTGTTTTAAGAGCTATCTCAAACTTTTTTTAGCGAGCAATCACCTGTTTGCATGAATTAATTGCATTCATTATGGTCAAGAAAGCAAATTAACTGTTTTACAAACTAGGAGGGATGGATCATACATGTTGTAATACTCCACTCCAACACATGGTATGATATTGTCCGCTTTGGACTTGAGCCCGCACGTTTATCCCAAAAGGCCTCATACCATTTGAAGAGAACACACTACATACGTTTACCCCAAAAGGCCTCATACCATTTGAAGAAACACACTACATATAAGCACATCCCCTTCTCCACACCCAGGCGATGTGGGATTGAACTCCCTGTACCCTGTCCCCGACGTCCTCATAGGCACACTTCCACCTGGGTTTAGCCTCTGATACCAACTGTAATACCCTGCTCCAACACATGGTATGATATTGTCCGCTTTGAGCCTGAGCCCGCATGGTTTAGCTCTTGTGTTTTACCCCGAAAGGCCTCATACCATTTGAAGAGAACACACTACATATAAGCACATCACCTTCTCCAAACCCAGGCGATGTGGGATTGAGCTCCCTATACCCTGTCAGTGTGGTAGCTCAGTCCAGTGTCTGTCTTCGCACCCGCCCACAAGGGTGACTACACATATCTTAACCCTACAGACTCAAATTGGTTTGTAGGCTTGTTGCATTTGCACCAATATTAAATACAAGCTAAACGAAACAAATAAGGACATAACCCTAACTCGCACTTAATGATAGTTTTAATTTATTATGTAGTTTTCAGCAGCTCTGCAACTCAACAAATATATATAGGTACTATAACTAACACAACCATGAACCATTGGTTTAGATAGAGTTGTAGACTTGCTACTTTAGTGACCACGTCTGCAAGAAAGATAATATTCAAGTGTTTTTATCAGGTTTTATTCCTGATAAATAAAACCTCAAGGTGTTTTGGAGCTCCAAACCAAGAGGCCAACTTTGAAGTGAAACTTAAAAAGACTTCCTAAAACTATGCTTCCAGAGTGAAATACCTCCCAAAAAATTTCGCGCATGAGGTGGCCAGTCTCATACATAAAACCTGAGGAATGTTAACAACTGATAACAACAAGCATAGAGGCAAAAGACAGAAATAAAATAACTACTAAAAGCTGAACAGAAATCTCATTAAATTGAAATAATTGATAAATAAATAATTATATTCTGGTAATACAATTTGGAAGTCCCGTAACCCAAGGACCCCTTAACCAGAAAGAACAAAAGTTTAAGACTTTAATTGAAAACCAATAACCAAAACCTCTAAATGAGTTCATAGTTTGACTCCTGAATAAAAAGTAGATTCCTACCCTGTGACTGATGAGAGTAGATGTCTGTCACAACCAACCCTAGTACTCTACCCTCGCGGGAGAAATTGCCTGGGACCTGAAATATCAACAAAGTGGGTTAAACCCACGAGCAAGTTCTATCTACTACATCCCAATCAGAGAACCAATACACATACCCTCAGTGTGAGGAACACAAGAGATAAATATAGGTGCAACCATTCAGAATATTCCTTATTCAGTTCATATTTTCAAAGTAAAACTCATCATATACATTATCCCAATAACCCTTATTATTTAAAACGAACACTTTCTTGAAGTTAAAGAAATCAAGAAACATAAACAAGCATATTATCAATCTATGCAATCATGATATGCCAAATATAATGTATGGATACCTTATTAGGTATGGACGATCCTGACACGCCGGGCAATCCTTACATGTCAAATAAAAATGTATAGATACCTTATTAGGTATGGGTGATCCTGACACGCCGAGCAATCCTTACATGCCAAAATAAAATGTATAGATACCTTATTAGGTATGGGCGATCCTGACACACCGGGCAATCCTTACATGCCAATTACAAAAACGTATAGATGCATTCCAATATGAAACATAAAATAAACAAGGTGCATTATGATTTAAATTTGCACAAACCATTATTTCAAATTATCCAACATGAAATTATCATCATAAGACAAATCATTCACAAGTAAACTATAATCAAGTATTTGATGGGCATTTATATCCTTAAAGGAAAATATATTCAAGTAAATTAAATAACTCAAACATCCATTATAGAAGCAATTTCCCAACTCAACCTCCAATGCACTCAAATATATGAGGGAATCTAAACCTAACTTTTATCTAGGTTTCTGGGAGTATTCTAGTTCTAAGAACCCTATTAAATCATTCTGAAATTTTTTAGAATTTTTGGGAATTTTAAAAATATTTTTCTAGCAAAAAGAAAATAAAACATAATTCGAGGCATACGTTTACAACCAACACAATCACAAGGGAGACTCATCTTCACATAAAATTTAAAAACCAGATGCATTTTAATCCTATAAAGTTACCTAAATTTTTCTAGAATTTTCTGGAATTTTAAAATATTTTCTAAAAATAAAAGAAGGTGAAAATCCAACTTTTAGACACTTCAGAAATCAATTGAATAATAAGGAAAGATTATTTTGAGCTAAAAATTTAAACCCAATTGTATTTAGCCTCCAAAGAATTACAGTAAAAATTTTAGAATTTTTGAAAATTTCTAATTATTTTCTAAAATTAAAGAGACAAAAAAAATAGTTTTTAGACACTTTAAAAATTAATTTAAAGAGAATGGTAAATCATTTCGACATGAAATTTAAACCCCAAGCTCCTTAAGTTCCCAAGAAGTTGACATAAAATTTTGGGAATTTTTAGAATTATAAAAGTATTTTTAAAAATGATTTTTCCAAATTTTCAAGTTCTCCCAAAAATTTCAAAAATATAAAATAAATATCAAAACAATTCAGAATGGGCCCGTATTGGACCCTGAGGTGGGCCCCCTGAGTGGGGCCCGAAAACATTTTTTCGGCCACCGACTGGAAGCGCCCCCACGTGCCGGCGGCGCCCGTGGGGGACACGCGCTGCTGGGTTGTCTTCCCCAGCGTGCTGGGGGATTTTTTCGGCCTGATTCCGGCTTCGTCCGACCTCCGTTCAGCCCCATTTTTGTTTCAAAATTCTCCCCTTGATCCCCTCTACCTATTGGTGTAAAAAGCCCCATCAACAATGGCTCGAATTGAAAACCCCCAATTCACAAGTTCTAGGGTTCTTCGCAAAATTTAAAAATTCAAACTCAAATTTTTCACGATCTATTTTATTAAAGATCAAGGGTTGTTTTCTAGACAATCACAATATAGAAGGCTTACGAATTAACATCCTTTCCCATCCTAAATTCATGCATGAACATATTCCTACACGATTTACACATACATAAAATATATATGCATATATTCTTACATATATTTATCTATACTCCTATATACAGTTTAGCATAATAAATTCTCAAGAAAATTTTCAACAAGATGCAACAGAAAAAATAAATAAATAAATAAACATACAATCATATACATATTTTCAATATAAACATAATCATCAACCCTAGACTATGCATATGGATTCAAAGAGGAAGAGAAGAATCAAACTTGCCTCTTTGACGAATCAACTTGTTCACCCGATCGTCACTCCCTTCTCTCTTTCGTTTACACCCTCAGTTCTGTGCATAAAGCAACAGCAAAAACCCTAATTTCTTCTTTTTCCTTTTTGTCTTAATTATTATTCTATTATTGATTTTTCTAAAACTAAATAAAATAAAAATAATAATAATAATAATAATAATAATAACAACAATAATAATAATATAATTATAACCCTGGCCCAACAATTTAAATATAACCTTAGCCCAACCATTCCAGCCCAAATTCCTTCCTAGCCCAAACCAAAGCATTTAAATAAAATAACATATAATCAATAACAATTCACATAAAATGATAAAAAAAATATAAACAGAGAATTTTACATGAAATGATTTGAATCTATAAAACATAAGCAATCCACATAAAATGATAAGATACATATAAAAGAAAAGCAACTCACCTACAATGATAATTTATAGAAATAAGGCATTTCACATGAATTAATAAAATAAATTAATAATATAAAGAAATTCAATTTCTTTAAAATAATAGACATCTAAATTTTCGGGGTATTTCACAGAGCCTTTCATTTCCCTCTATATCTAAAGATTGGACCTGAAATCATTGAGTAGATTACCAATATACTATTGGTCAAGTGGTGTGTAGTTAGCCTAAACATTTTATTTATAGAATTATAGAATTCAAACCCTAGAGTCTGTACTTCTATTTTTATTTTTAACTTAGTTTGAAATTTCAAAAGTTTGTTAGTTTATGGTAGTTACCTCTTGGTCATAGTTGAATATGGAATTGAAGCTAAAGTTAAGGATAAAAACTACAATCTTCTACACTCACACTATAAAGAGTTTCGGAAACTACCTCTTCTAAAAATTTTCTAAGAATAGATCAGCAGGGGACTCTGATCGATTAGGTATCAATTGAGGAGCACTGGAATCAGGGGTGGAGCCAGGAATTTATGATTGGGGGGGCCAAACTATTAACAATTTTACTATAAATGAGAGGATCTAATATAAGAATATTTTTAATTCAAAAGTATTCCGTTATCGTTAGATGCATACAAAAACATATCTAGCAAAACTTTGAATTGTTCATTTACAAAAAAAGCTTTTCCTATATCTAGTCAAATATGACCTAGATATGTACAAAAATAAACCAACAAGACCACATATCTACTACAAAAGCTGAGCTCGACGATCTTTTAGAGAATAAAATGCATCTATTATCAAATCAGAACTTAAAGTCTCAGCAATTTCTTTTTCAATATTGATACTCAAATAATCTGCAAGAAACTCATCTTCCATCTTGTTGTGAAGTGTTGTTTTGACAAGTTTCATAGTTGAAAATGACCTTTCTGTAGTTGTCGTGGAAACTGGAAGTGTCAAGATAAGACGAATTAATCTATCAATCAAATAGTAGATATCTGACTTCTTTGTTTCTACTAATCCTCTATATAGTTCAGAAATTGTTGACATATTTTGTAGATGTGGATGATGAGGTACATCAACAATATAGTGTTGCAATTGAAATCTCAAAAGAGTCATCTCTTGGTCTGTGAAATCTTGAGGATAAAATTTATTTGCAAGCTTGCAAATGTCATCAATTTTAAACAACTTGTAAGCATCCCTAGGATCCAAAGCTAAGCTAAGAATAACAAGTTCCATTGTTTGCTCACTAAATCTATTATTCAACTCTTGCACTTGTGAATCAATTGTGGCATTGAATATATCAATCCGATAGTGGTGCTCAAGTGTAATACTGTCTTGTTAGTGACGTGGCCGACCCCTACCTTTTGTATAAGGAGCACTCATATCAGGCACATCAATCTTATTGCATTCACAAAATGATATAACAATCCCAAGTAAGTTGTTCCAACCATTTTTTCTCAATTTCAGAATGAGTTCTTTTGTAGTTGAAACCAAATGCATATCATTTAAGATGTCTTGAGTTTTTTGTTGCAAATTTTGGCAAAGGATATCAGTTGTTCCCATAATTTCTTTCACCAAATGCAAAATAAATACAAACTCAAATGATGTAATAGCATGATAAGTAGCATCGGTATCCCCCTGTTAGGAGTAAGTGGATCCTTCTTTAATGATGCTTTGAAGAACTAAACATGTTGCACCAAACATCCTTATCAAACTACAGACATAATCAAAATGAGAGCTCCAACGAGTATCTCCAAGTCGTTGCAAGGTACCAATCTGATTAGCTCCTCTACTAGTCTCAAGTTCATCAATAGCTATCAAATGGGCAATTTCAGCCACTTGAGCAGATTGTAATTCATCATTTCATTTGCAAAAAGCTTTAATGATATTGATAATGAAGCTTAACTTCGTAAAGAATTGATGGACAGGGATAACTTTTCTAGATGCTGCAACTAATGCCAGTTGTAATCGATGAGCTAAACAATGCACATAATATGCATAAGGGCAATCATTAAGAAATAATGCATGCAAGTCATTCTATGCCCCACGCATATTACTAGCACCATCATAACCTTGACCTCGGAGATTGTGAACACTAAGATTATAATGAGATAAAACTGCAGAAAACTCATTTTTTAAAGTCAATGAAGTTGTATCTTTAACATACACAAGATCAAAGAAACGCTCTTATAAAAAACCACCCTTATTGACGAATCTTAAAACAAGAGCCATTTGCTCTTTCTTAGATTCACCACGTGCTTCATCAACAAGAATACAAAACTTGGCATATCCAATGTCTTCACGAATCTTCTTTCTCACTTTTATAGAAAGAATATGCAAAATCTCCTTTTGAATTTGTGGTGAGGTATACTTGGCATTTTTTGGAGCATTTTCTAGAACAAGTTTGACAACATCATCATTATATGTTGCCAAAATCTTTATTTCTTGATTCGGGGCATTCGTCATGCCCTCTAAAAGCACAAGCTTGAAATGTAAGCCATCGAACCGCATCAATTGAAGTCTTCAATCTCAATCGGTTATTTAAAATTTTTTCCAAAGTTTGTCTTTCCATCACTTTATCAATATGACAAGGTTGATTTATTAAATCCTTACAACATCTCTCGGCTATGTTGTGAGGTGAGCAAGGACTTTCTCCCACATGATTTAGGAAAGCACACCTTTTTCCATTGTTAACTTTCTTCCAATTTCAAAATCCTTCAATAGTGAATGTATTTGTTCCGGGATGCCCTGTTAGTTTCTTTCCAAAAAGAAAGTAGGGTAAGCAAAATGTGGCATCCTTTGAAGGAGAATACTCTAACCAAGAAGGAAATAATTTGAACCAAGATGATTGAAACCGACGGAGATGCTTTTTCGATCCGAAATGCGGATACTCTGACAAAACAAATTGGAATGGTCCTACTTTGATATAGCCTCGATGAATTTCATCATGTTGGTTAATAGGATATTCCCATATTTGACGATGTAATCCTGGATCACGTTCTAAGAAGGTACGATCAACTTCTGTATGTTCAACTCTAGGAGATTTTGGAGGACGTGGGTTATCAAGAACCGAAGCATCATGATTAGATGTGAAAGACACATCATCTTTTGACAAATTGATGTTCTCTC
Organism: Cornus controversa; assembly: GCA_026545225.1. Lineage (NCBI taxonomy): Eukaryota > Viridiplantae > Streptophyta > Magnoliopsida > Cornales > Cornaceae > Cornus > Cornus controversa. The sequence continues at coordinate 24,941,242 of CM048846.1, read as the reverse complement.
TTTGAAAGAACGCGTCAATAGATTTTGATGGTTTGACCATCATATAACACTACACTTAGGCGGCATATGCTTCCAAAGTAACCAATTAACCTGAAAATTAATCTATCAATTAATTATTTAAATAAGTCTTCTTATCAAACTTTCCTAACAAAGACAAAAAAAAAAAAAAGATCTAGCCAAAATTGAAAAAATTTTCAATTAAACAATTAGACTTTTAATTTATAAACAAATTCAAAATTCATGTAGTAATATCACAAATTAATAGTCAAGCAAAAACTAGAACATGTCATTCATATTAACATATCAACTATCAATCTATTATTATTTTTAATTATCAATTAATAGCATGATTGTACGAAGAGAATAATTCAAAAATATTACCTCTAACTCAGTAGTCCTTTACACCAAATTTCGTCAATATATAAGTGTCTCTGATCACTGATTCACATTAAACACATCACAGACTTCCAGCTACCCTAAAAAAATAAGTTTAATTTGATGAGAAATTAATCTATCAAAGAAATAACAGAAGGTATTAATTTACACAAATGACAGATAGGTTCTAATATACACAAGCAACAAGAACTAGAAAAGTATAAGGAAAAGAAATTTAAAACTACTAATAATAATATTGAAATTAAATGTTAGAATCATTAATACATTCTAATTTCAAATGTCATCTAACTCAATAATGAATAACCCACCAATTAGTGATCCAATCTAGCAGGAGCAAAACACTTGAATATAAAAAAAAAATTAGGGTTTTAAAAAATGACAATAGAATTTGGGCTTTTTTTAATTAAAAAAGTGAAAGACATAGAAATAAGAGAGTTCGGGACTTACAAAACAATTAAGATCTATCTTCCAAATTTCACCTCTACGAGAACCGAGAAGAGAATGGAGACAAAGAAGCCAAGCAAGGGCGAGGAGCTGCCATCGCTGTTGCATGTTGCTTGTTCTTTGGAAAGGTAAAAAGTAAACTTTTACTTTCTTCTTTTTGTTTTGTCTGTTTTGTCTAAGAGTAGTTGACTTGGTGAAACTAATATATTATTAATATATTAGGTACAATGTTACTGTTAGTGTCATAGGGTGTATCAGTGTATATATATATATATATATATATTAGTTTATGTATATGTATATATATATATATTAGTTTATTAATATATAAGTAGCAAAAAAATTGGGTTTGTTACTGTTACTCTTAGTGTGTATCATAGTGTGTGTCAAACTAATATATTCGCGGGCCGGGGGGGGGGGGGGGGGGGGGGGGGGCCACTTAGTGGTATACATATATCATATTTCACATATTATATATAGGTACTAAATTTTTTTAAAAATTTTGGGTTAAAAAGCAATTTCCTTTTCTACTTAAAAACTCTGAAAAACCCTTGTCTCTCGACAACACCTTTTTGCCTATAAATATATTATCTTATAAAAAATCCTATACAAATACATAGAAAAATATTTTTGCGAGAGCATTTAAGTGCATATTTTTCATTTAGCATCCACCATCTGCATTAGTTGGTGAGAGTTATTCAAGCATGTAGTCAATATCAGTTGTGGAGCTGTAACAAGCTAGTTTAACTACAACATCTATTCAATCAAACTGATATTGATCTAGATGACTAATCATTAGAAATCAAATCAGTGGTTGGAGAAGCGAATTGCGGATCTGTTGACGAGTCAACCCTGTGCTGAAGACTCGAGTGGAGAGCTTGATGAATATGTTTGTGTCAATAGGTAATTGGATGTTCTTGGGTTAGGGAACTGTCAACCTAGTTGTAATACTTCTTTCTCATAGTAGATTTGGTTTTCCTAGACTAACGTATAGGTCCGTGATTTACCCATTCGGGTTTTTCACCTAAAATCTTGTTGTTCTCTTTCATACTTTTTATTGCTTTAATTTATTACACTTGGCCATATATCAGCACAGTGGAGAAGATACTCCTGAAATACAAGAAGCCAACCACTATAACCCGGTTCACCTATCAATGAAAGGGCTCACTATTTTCTCAAAACTGGAACCGTTGTCTCATTGCCCCATTTAAGAGCACAACTTACAAGAAATAGCATGAATATATCTCTTTATTCGTTTAATTTTTATATGTTCTTAGTGCAATGTTTTTATAACTTTCTTTAATTGAAGAAATTAAAACAAACACATAATCCAGGCTATCTTCCCATAAATGATTCCTTAAATGGGACAAGAGGATGATTGAAACGGATCAGAATCCTCTTAATTTAAATTTCTCTTCAAAGCTATCATAAGTTGAAATGTTCTTTCATTGACATGTGTCCTTTTAAGCAGATCGAGGGTTTGCACTGTGCCGCGTTAACTAAAGAAAACCCTAAACACAGGCGTTGTTTTTTGGGACAGGAAGAAGTTTGCACACCCCTTCTTCTCATTTTCTCTACGCCTCAAACATAGTGATCAAATCAAACACGAAGAGTAAGACCAACTCATAGGGTTAGCCCATATCTTCATACCTCCAGTCACACAAGCATTGGACAGCCGGGTCCAGATCTAAATGATTATTTATGTATTTCTAATGTCTTTCAACTGCCAATCGACTACGTCGATAAGAGCTCTTGGGAGTCATCACCCTGTTATCCCCGCCATACCTTTGATCCATTGAAAGAGAGGGCCGTCCTACACGTCACACCCATTCTCCTAGAGTTCCCAAGTGATCCTCATTCTCAACACCGCCTTCTTAAGCAGTGCAAAAATCTCATTTTTGGTCGTACAAAAGGGGAGCAGGTTGAATCCCAACTGGTTGAGACAGTAGCTGCAAGTAATCCTAGAGTTGTGAATCATTGAGACAGCTTTAAGATCTTGTCCGTATTGTTATATTTTAAAATACTCTGAGACATGTTTAAAATTTTTATTTTCATATTTCATTAGTCGTGTGTGTTCGAAACAGAGTTAATTGGCTAGCAGATTGATGTGTATGCAGAGAAGAGTAGTTCACTTTTATCATCAGGATTCGTTAAAAAATAAAAATTGTTAATTTGTTTATCAAAGTTTAAAGGTAATCAAATCACCAAACTACAACAGTCAGTGTATAGGTTCAACCAGGATGAGAGGATCTACCCCAACACTTGCTTCGACTTGTAATTTAGGAATGCTCAATATATTTCAAGAAACACAATAATCATTTTTCAATAAATATAATAAATGTTGGATTTACGTGCATCGGGTTCAACAATGGTTGAATTCAGCATGTTTAAACCCAAACAATGTCACTTCAATAACCTTTCAAATAACATCAAACAATTTTCTCTCCTTTTTTTTCGACCTTTCATTTTCAACATTTTTTTCTCACATTCCAGTAATTCGAAATCTGTTGATTGAGCCACTTTAATCCATTGGCATACTTAAGTTACAAGGTGGAGGGGCCTCAGGCCCTCAACCAAAACCAACCAAAACTCAGATGAGGTCTGGGTGTGTGTTTCTTGTCCATGAAAAATAAAATAAAATAAAATAATCTACTGAGATTCATGGATTGTTTCTTCTTGAAAAAAAAAACAAAGGTTAGAAAAATAAAAATAGATCTAGAATTTAAAAAATGTAAGACATCAGTTGAAAGAATAACTAGTGATATATACAACAAGAACAACATGATTAAATATATGCAACTGTAGAGATGTAAAGTCAAATAGAATCGCAAAGTACCTCTGGAGCTTCCACGACCCATGATTACAGAAACGAAGCGAGAGAAACGGAAAGATTGGAGACACAAATTGCAGAGGTGTCACAGACTTAGAGTTTCCTAAGCACCCGTACGGCCTTAGACACTTTTAAGCGCTCTTGAAGTGCTAAGTCAGCATATCCGAATTGCTAGCTTAGTAAAGACTAAGGTTAGACAAATGAAGGAAGAGAAGTTAGGCAAAGTGAGCAAAAGAAAGTTTGAGAGAATGTAGAGAACTTATATTGCACTTGAGAACTCTTACAAAGCTTGATAGCTTGGTGAGGAGCAAATGAACTCCCACCTCCTTATATAGGCACTTGGCCTTGCAATAAATGGCTAAGATATGTACAATTGTCAACAATCTAATGGTTAGGAGAATTCTAGAATTGGTGTCTAGAAAGCTCCATAGAAATATCTCTACAATGCTAGACATCTCTAGAAACTTCTATACAATTCTAGAATACTCCATACAAATCTAGAGAGTTCTAAAAAATACTAGAGAACTCCACACAAGTCTAGAGAGTTTCACATAATTTTAGAGAATTCTGGAAGAATCCACACTTGTGTAGAAAAGTCTAGAATGTTTCAGAAGCTTCCTGTCATGCAAACTCCCATGTCATCATCTTGTTGCATTGCGCGCGTATGGCGCCTGTGTGGCATAACTTCCAATTACGGGGTGTGACATTCTCCCCGACCTAAACTCATGACGCCCTCATCGCGCTCTCTTCCTTGAACTGTCGTATATGCTCTATAAACTGTCATAATGCATTCTCGCTCTCCCAACTTGCTTCACTATCTGGCAACTTCTTCGACTTTATCAAGTATTCTTTGTATCTGGGTATGCCTCTTCTTCTCCTTTCGCGATCTACAAGTATACACTCAACCTCCTTATCATAAGATGTGACCACGGCAGTGGGTGTCCGTTGTGATACCCCTCGGCTAGGATCCTCCGTGTCTCCGTGATATGGTTTCAACATGCTAGCATGGAAGACCAGATGGATCTTCATCTTAGGTGGAAGTTGTACTTGGTAGGAGACTTTACCCACCCGTTTAATAACTAGGAATGGGCCTTCGTACAGTCATACTAACCCCTTGTGCAATCCTCGTAGTGATTTGAACTATTGGGGTAGTAAATTCACCATCACCATGTCCCCATCCGTGAACCCCACCTGTCTCCTCTTTTTGTCGGCCCACTTTTTCATCTTCTTAGCTGCCTTGTCAAGGTATACCCTTACCTAGTCGATTTGCTCATGCCACCAATTAGCAAACTTGTAGGCCGCCGGACTTTTCCATCGCAACTAGAAGCAATGGCATTGGGTGTCATTGGTTGTCGTCCGGTAACAACCTTGAAAGGACTTTGCTTGGTATCCTCACTCCACTGTAAGTTGTAGGAAAATTGCACCACACCAAGAAGTTTGGTCCAATCCTTTTGGTTGGCACTCATGTAGTGCCGCAAGTATAGCTCCAATAGAGCATTGATACTCCGTCTACCCATCTGACTGGGGGTGGAAACTCGTAGAGAAGTTCAAGTCCGTCCCCATCTTCTTGAAGAGCCCCATCCAAAATTGACCCATAAAGCATGGGTCTCGATCACTGACAATGTTTTGTGAAACTCCCCAATACTTCACCACGTGATCAACAAATAACTATGCCGCCCTCTCAGCTATGCAATCCATTGGTGCGGGTATGAAAGTAGCATATTTACTGAATCAATCAACCACCACAATGATACTCCCGCATCCCTCTGACTTAGGCAGAGCAGAGATGAAGTCCATAGAGACACTCTCCCATGGTCTCTCTGGGATAGGCAGAGGCTCTAATAAGCCTGCGGAATGAGGTTTTTCCACTTTGTCCTACTGACACATAAGACAAGTCCTCACATATGCTTCCACGTCATCCCGCATCCTGGGCCAATAATATGAGTCATCTAGGAGTGCAAATGTCCTCTTCATGCCTAGGTGGCCAGCCCACTTCGTGTCATGACATTCCTTGATAAGCTCCTTCCGCAAGTTGTCCTACTTAGGGACAAAGAGTTGGTCCCCCATAGTGAGAAGTAGATCCTCCTTAAGCCAGAACCTTCGAGTCTTCCCCTCCTTGGGCAATTGTATAAGGTTCTTGGCTAGAGGGTCATGTTATAATCCCTCTTTGATCCAATCCACTAGAGGGTGTTGGGGTCGACTAATAGCTATGAGCTCGGCTTTTCTGCTAAGTGCATCTGCCACCACGTTGGCCTTGCCCGGCTTATACTCGAAAAGTGATAAGTGAACTCAGCCAAAAAGTCTTGCCACCTTGCCTGCTTTGGGCTGAGCTTCTTCTGAGTCTGGAAATAGCTAGTGGCTACGTTGTCCGTCTTAATGACGAACTACGCACCGAGCAAGTAGTGCCTCCATGCACGTAGGCAATGAATAACCATTGTCATCTCCTTCTCTTACACAGTGTAGCGCCGCTCGGTGTCATTTAGCTTTCGACTCTCATAAGCTATAGGGTGTTCTTCTTACATCAATATGCCCCAATAGCAAAGTCTGAGGCATCCGTATGCACCTCATAGGGCTTGGAGTGGTCTGGTAGGCACAACACAGGCTCCTCTGTGACTGCCTTCTTTAAGTCATCAAATGCCTCCTGGCATAAGTCTGTCTAACTCCAAGCCCGATTCTTCTTTAGTAGATCCATCAATGGGGCTGCTCGTGCTGAGTAGCCCTTGATAAAGGGACGGTAATAGTTGACAAGCCCGAGTAAAGATCATAACTCTGTCACTTTGGTAAGTGGCTCCCAATCTTGGATGTCCTTCATCTTTGCCTCATCCATCTTAAGCTTCTTATCCCTTATCTTGTGCCCTAGGAATAATGCCTCTTCTTGGGCAAACGAGCATTTCTCTATCTTGACATACAAATCATTTTTCTGTAACACTTAGAAGACCTTCCTCAAATGCTCCACGTGATCTTCCAGGGTGGTACTATACACCACTATATCATCCAAGTATACCACAACGAACCGATCCAAGTATGGATGAAATAACTTGTTCATCAAAGTACAGAAAGTAGCAAGGACATTAGTGAGACCAAAGGGCATAACAAGAAACTCGTATGAGCCATACCTCATCACGCATGTAGTCTTGGGCTCATCCCCATCCGCAATCCTCACTTATGTGCAAGGACCCATCCTTCTTCAGATGAAACAACACCGGTGCACCATAGGGAGCTTTAGAGGGTCAGATGTAACCCATATCCAGCAACTCCTTCAATTGCCTTCACAACTCTTCCAACTCTGGGGGTGCCATTCAATATGGGCCAGGGCAGGGGGTTTAGCACTCGGTTCCAGCTAAATCTTATGATCCACCTCCCTCCTAGGTGGAAGCCTCTTGGGCAGCTCCTCTGGCATCACGTCCTTGTACTCTACTAGGACCACCTGAATCTCCGTAGGCACCTCCTCTTGTAGGGGAGGAACTAGCTCATCATCGGGCGCCTCCCATAATAAAGCAAGATAGCTAGTTTCCTTCCTCCTAAAGCCCTTATTGAATTGCATAGTCGATAAGGCTTGCTTCTCGATCTTAGCATTTCGCTCCACCAGCACCATGCATGTTGTGCTACCTTCCATGATGCACATAGTGTTAGCAAAAGGAATGGGGAAAGCTTTTACCTTGTCTAAGAACTCCATTCCAAGGACGAGTTAAAAGTCGTCAATAGACACCACTGATAAATCAATGTTGCTGCTCCACTCTTGTAATACCCCACTACAACACACGATATGATATTGTCCACTTTGGGCCTGAGCCCGCATGATTTTACTCTTGGATTTTACCCCCAAAAGGCCTCTACCATTTGAAGAGAACACACTACATATAAGCACATCCCCTTCTCCACACCCAAGAGATGTGGGATTGAGCACCCCGTACCCTGTCAGTGTGGTAGCTCAGCCCAGTGTTTGTCTTCGCACTCGCCCACTCACACCCGTCCACAAGGGTTACTACAATCCACCCCCTACGAGGCCCGAAGTCCTCGTCGGCACACTTTCGGCTACGTTCAGGCTTTGATACCAACTGTAATACCCCACTCCAACACATGGTATGATATTGTCCAATTTAGGCCTAAGCCAACACGATTTTGCTCTTGGGTTTTACCCCAAAAGGCCTCATACCATTTGAAGAGAACATACTACATATAAGCACATTCCCTTTTCCACACCCAGGCGATGTGGGATTGAGCACCCTGTATCCTGTCAGTGTGGTAGCTCAGCCCAGTGTCTGTCTTTGCACCCGCCCACTCACACCCATCAACAAGGGTTACTACAACTCTCCAATGATATCCTTGACATTACGTGCCATGCCATGGATAGGTTTGGCTGCCGAGTTGACTGCCTTCATGGAGCCCCCTTCTTTGCTATACTTTAGGCCCAGCCTCTTGGCCTCCTCCATGCTCACAAAGTTGTGAGATGCCCTTGTGTCCACCAATGCTCGAGTGGGCATCCCATTAATGTTTACTTCCACAAACATCAACCCCTTAGCCGTCGCTTTGGGTATCTCCATCTTAGTCTTGATGGCATTAAGGATTTGCAATGACCCCTTATGTGCCTCCCCTTGTTGCTTCGCGTAGTGGCTAGTTATGGCACTAGGGTCTTCTTTCTGGGACAATCCTTCACCCAATGTGGCCCATCACATAAGAAGCAATTGTTCTTGGGCTTGGATACCGACTTCTCCTTATCATCTGTCCCCTCTTTGCCACCATTGCTTGGCCTATATGTCCATTCCTTGTTTTGCCTAACGCCTTTGTCTCCCCCACCTTTGCTATGGCCATGCTTCTTATCCTTGTCCTTGGGCTTGGAGGGGTCTTTCTTGCTACTAAAGTCGATAAAAGACTCTACCTCCGCAATAGCTGTAGCAAGGTCTTGCACCCCACGTCGCCTCAATTTTGTCTTAGCCCAAGGTTACAAGCCACTATGAAGAAGAAGAGAAAATCTTTGTTGGACAAGTCCGGGATCTCGAGTGTGAGTGTAGTGAACTCCTTGACATAGTACCTGATTGACCCCATTTGTTTATGTCATCAAAGTCGGCCTCTAGTTTCCTCCTCGACATTCTCAGGATAGAATTGTTTTTTAATTTCTCTTTTAAAATCATCCCAAGTATCGACAGAGACTATACCTTTGCCAATGTCACCATGTCTCCGTCTCCACCATAGTGTGGCCGTGTCAGTGAGGTACATGGTCACCGTGTGTATTTTCGTAGCCTCTTCCACCATACCCGTAGCCTCAAAGTATTGCTCCATGCCCCATAGGAAGTTCTCTAACTCCCGAGCATTTCTTGCCCCAGCATAGCTCTTAGGCTTTGGAATATTAATTCGTGGTGTTGCCTCTCTCATAGCAACCGTACCGGACGTAACTGCCATTTTACATAGTGCCAAATTCGATTGCACTTCCTCCACATGCTCACGAATGGTGCCATGTTCCTGGTCTATATGGACACGTAGGTTGGCAAGCTCCCCCAACAAGAAGCCGCGAAGCACTTGGATTTCCCTTTGAAGGTCACCATTTAGGGAATTCAAGGACACATTCATAGCCTCATGGATCTCAGCGTCCTTCGACTCCAGCCCCTCTATGCGCTGATAAGCATCCTCCATCCTTGTGCCTAGGTTGGTTATGGAAGCCTCCACTTCTGCCAACCATGCATCAAAGCCCGCAATGATATCCTTCGACCTAGCCTGTTGTCTCGCATCCATATTAGGACGTTGCTCCTCCCTACCACGTTCTTGCTCACCATGGGTAGTGATGTGAAATCCTGCTATAGCTTCCTCCATACAAGTATTACGACGCCTCACAACCTTAGCTCTGATACCAACTGTCACGGACTTAGAGTTTCCTAAGCACCCGTGCGGCCTTAGACACTTTCAAGCACCCTTGAAGTGCTAAGTCAGCCAATCTGAATTGCTAGCTTAGTAAAGACTAAGGCTAGAAAAATGAAGGAAGAGAAGTTAGGCAAAGTGAGCAAAAGAAAGTTTGAGAGAATGTAGAGAACTTATATTGCAGTTGAGAACTCTTACAAAGCTTGGTAGCTTGGTGAGGAGCAAATGAATTCCCACCTCCTTATATAGGCACTTGGTCTTGCAATGAATGGCTAAGATATGTACAAGTGTCAACAATCTAATGGTTAGGAGAATTCTAGAATTGGTGTCTAGAAAGCTCCATAGAAATATCTCTACAATGCTAGACATCTCTAGAAACTTCTATACAATTCTAGAATACTCCATACAAATCTAGAGAGTTCTAGAAAATACTAGAGAACTCCACACAAGTCTAGAGAGTTTCACACAATTCTAGAGAATTCCGAAAGAATCCACACTTGTGTAGAAAAGTCTAGAATGTTCCGAAAGCTTCCTGCCATGCAGACTCCCATGTCACCATATTGTTGCACGTGCGCGCGTGGCGCCTGTGTGGCATAACTTCATAAGTGTGAGAAAATGTTTTAGCTTTAGAGGCGTCAATGATACGGAGTATATATCTGCACCCGTCAATTGCGGTACAGCACGAGTGCTTTATCGCATAGGAACAGAGCTCATTATATACATGTATAATTGTACATATATGGGGATAAAAGGGACTAAAATCTTATTAATTGTTATAAACATTGTTACATGACGAAATTGTAAAAAATCTGATAGAGGATTTTAGTACATGAATAAAGCGTTTCAATGTACAGAACGTCGCTAATTCAATTCAGTTCTTCATCGCTGAATCGGCAAATAAAAAGTCACACCATTTAAATAATTCTACTTTAGGATCGCAAATAAAGTAAGTTGAGCTGAGCTTTAGATTAATTGAACTTAACCCATTCGTTTGTTAATTGAATTTAAATTCAGTTCAAATTGAATTAATTCAAAAATTAAACTTGAGTTCAACTCATTTAATTAATGTATGAGCTCAAGATAATTTTAAATTCGTGAACACTAACTCGTTCACTTGCAAGCCTACTTAGATATTTGACTAAGAAAAGTCAAATAACAAAAACCTTGAAGGTCCACCAAGAAAGTGCCTCTCAAGTGCATTTCAAAAGTCAAATACATATCTTGTCAGATGTTCATTTGTTTGTTTTATTTTTTTCCCTGTGCAAACAAACACACAGGTATGATATTATATTTTGAAATATAACTTTGTTGATTTTGAAAACTTACTTCAACTAACACTATTCTAAATTATAGCTTTGGTATTTTAAAAATGGACAATTCATTAAATGTTTGTTTTCCTAAAAAAATTAAAATTTTAATGTTGAACAATAATATTATCGGAAAGTACTTCTCAAATAAAATCACTTGAAATGTGTCTCATTCTATCGCCTCAAGATCATGATAGTCTCCCAAGAATTTCCACCAACGTTTGGCGTCATCCTTAAGGTAGTGAATGACTACTTTCACCTTTAGGTCTTCCTCTATCTCTAGTACGGTTAAGAGTGTAACCATTTCATCCAACCAACTTTCAGCTACCCTAGGGTCAGATCCTCTTGAGTATGACGGTGGACTATGTTTCTAAACATATTCTAACGCCGTTATCATTCTACTAGGAGGAGCTACTCTTGGCGGAGCTTGTGTCTCCTTTTGAGTTTCTCATTACATCTCCCTAGCAATTTGTCACATGGTAGTAATCATGTCGCACATAAATTTCTCTCCTCGTATAGGTTCTACCTCCGGTGTTCCTCCACGAGCTCTTCTTGGTGGCATCTTTTTATATAGATGACAAGAAGATACTTAAGTCCAATGCATGAGTATCATTGTCCATTTTCATTCATACACACTCACAACATGTTAGGTTACTTCATAATTAGTATGTTATATCAAACAAGTAAGCACATAAAAATTTTTATGTAATATGCATTTAGCCTTAGCTCACACTCAAAACTTCAATCTAGGATCATAACCTCAAATTCATAATTCCAGAAATCATCAAGTCTTTTCAATCCAAAATGTGGCTTAACCATTTCCCATCGTCATTAGGTATTCAAACCAGGTTAAGCTCTGATACCAAGTTGTTGGTATCAAGTACTTGATCTAATCCTCACAATTTCACACGTGATTTGGCCATTACCTATCGTCCCTCGGTATTCCAACCTATCGCTCTAACTTACACATGATATGACTATTCCCTTCGTCCCTAGTTATTCTAACCTAGCACTCTAATACCAACTTGTCATGCCCCAATTTCTATTCTCTGGAGATCAAGGGTGATTGGATTATCACTTGACCGAATCATCTCACTGCTCTCACTATGGTACCATGTTGTCACACCCCAATTTTCATCTCCCAAAAACTGAGGGTGATTAGGTTGTGACATCATCATCTCACATCTCACTTCTCATCTAACTCAATGCGGAAGCTTATATCACATGTATGTACCTACGACCATGCGTTGCAGACTCAACAAGTCTCATTGGGGTTGATACTTAATGCCCCGTGCCCATCCTAAGACATTTCAATGCTCCTGCCAGGCATGCATTATGATGCATCGTAATGCTCATTACGATACATCATAATTATGATGCATCGCCCATGCATCGTAACAAGGTGCGAAAATCACTGAATTTTGTACGGACAATTCTTCTCTTATTTACGATGTATCATTTCAGAGGTTATGATGCATCGTAACATAGGTTATGATGCATCATAATCACTTGGCTGCTTTGATAGCAAGCTGTAATACCCGTTCCAACACATGGTATGATATTGTCCGCTTTGGACTTAAGCCTGCACGATTTTGCTCTTGGATTTTATCCCAAAAGGCTTTATACCATTTGAAAAGAACACACTACATATAAGCACATCCCCTTCTCCACACCCAGGCGATGTCGGATTGAGCACCCTGTAGCCTACCAGTGTGGTAGCTCAGCCCAATGTCTTTTCTTGCACCCGTCCACATCACACCCGCCCATAAGGGTTACTACAATCCACTCTGCGGGTGACTACAATTCACCCCCTATGAGACCCGACGTCCTCGTCGGCACACTTCCGGCTGGGTTCAGGTTTTGATACCAACTGTAATACCCCACTCCAACACATGGTATGATATTGTCCGCTTTGGGCCTAAGCCCGCATAGTTTTGCTCTTGGGTTTTACCCCAAAATAGGGTTTTACATTATATGCTAGACAATAACACACACACACAGAGTGAGAGAGGGAGTCCCATGAAACAAACCATATGAATTCACGATTTAAGAAGGGTAATAATGCATTCTAGTACTTACTTGTAAACATCAAGTTCAAAGTCTACATGTTTATTTATAGCCATGATGATTTTTCAATCATTCAACATTGAAGTGTTGCTAATATATAGCAATTTCCCAGTCATAAATTTTATTTAGCATGACCGAGAACATACTATATATAGTAAAAAGAGTTCGCTAGAGGAATAAATACTCGGGAAACCCTAATATATATATGGAAAATAATAAAAGTGCTGATCAATTTTTAAAACCGACTGAGTTGTCAAACATTGATTGAAATACTGTAGGAGGAGAGAGAGTCTATCTTATTGATTATGGTGTAAGAGTCCTTATTGGATACTACTTATTGGAGTCACCAAAAAATTGATTTGAACATCGTAGCATGACTCATATATATACATATATATATATATATATAGACCTAGTGTGTGTTCCTTCTGCATTCATTCCCGTGGTTGTTCAGGCCCTCCTGCAATATATGTCTCAAAGTTTAAGGTGATAGTTTTATCCTGAGACGGATCTTGATCCCCGGGTTGCTCAGCTCCTGCAATACAGATAGATCCCCAAATAACAAAATAGAAAAGGAAAGTCAAAACTCCACCACATATATATAATAATTTAGGACTTCAGAATTAGAAATTAAGAAGACATAATGCCACACCACATATTAGTTGGAAAATATTTAATGCTAGCAATCTGGGCTGGAATATATATATATATACATATATATATATATATATATATATACATATATATATGGTCAAAATTATTTTTTTTCCATTTTCAACTATATATTATACTGTATACTAAATTTCTCCACAACAAAATATAAATGAAGACAATATTTGAGTCTACTCATGTAGTAACCCTTGTGGATGGATGTGAGTGGGCGGGTGCGAAGATAGACACTGGGCTGAGCTACCACACTGACAGGGTACAGGGTGCTTAATCCCACATCGCCTGGGTGTGAAAAAGGGGATGTACTTATATGTAGTATATTCTCTTCAAATGGTATGAGGCCTTTTAGGATTAAAACCCAAGAGCAAAATCGTGTGGGCTTAGGCCAAAAGCGGACAATATCATCATGTGTTGGAGGGGGTATTACAGTTGGTATCAGAGCCTGAACCCAGCCGGAAGTGTGCTAACTAGGACGTCGGGCCTCGTAGGGGGGTGGATTGTAGTAACCCTTGTGGATGGATGTGAGTGGACGTGTGCGAAGATAGACACTGGGCTGAGCTACCACACTGAGAGGGTACAGGATGCTTAATCCCACATCGCCTGGGTGTGAAAAAGGGGATGTGTTTATATATAGTATGTTCTCTTCAAATGATATGAGGCCTTTTGGGGTAAAAACCCAAGAGCAAAACCGTGCGGGCTTAGGTCAAAAGCAGATAATATTATACCATGTGTTGGAGGGGGTATTACAACTCACTGGAGAACGAACTTGGTTCTCCACGTTAATGTGGCTCAATTAAAACATGACTAGTGTGTTAAAAAATTAAATAGTATTTTTATTTTTATATTTTTATATATATATATAAATTTTAGAACACTTCTCAACATTTGCTTGAGTCATGTCAGCATGGAGAATAAAGTTGGTTCTCCTTGAGTGGATACAAGTATTGTTCATAAATGAATGAAAGCTAGTAAGAAAAGAATAGTGCCATTTTTTTATGCTTGTATAATATTATCGTTCAAAATCATAGATTAGGGAGACTATATATTCACTCTCTAGAAGAAGTCTCCCCACTACAACAAATTCTACAATAATAGTAGCAAAAACAGAGAGTGGAGAATAGAAATTAAGCTTTTTCTAAAGTGCAAATATATATATATAATAGTAGCAAAAACAGAGAGTGGAGAATAGAAATTAAGCTTTTTCTAAAGTGCAAATATATATATATATATATATATATATATATATAGAGAGAGAGAGAGAGAGAGGCTCCCTTTTGATGAAATTCAGTACGTAGCTAATTAAGAGATTCCCATGATGATAATATCTAAATTAATTAAGTTTATAGCTAGTTACTTGTAGGAACGTAAAATTATTCAACAAATATTTGAAAATGCCTGAAGGGACTCGTATGCACGCCAGTCATTTTCATCAACAGTAATGGTAACATATTCTGGAGGAGGAGGAGGAGGCAACACAACATCAACAGCCCTTTCTCCAATAGCATTTCCAGTACCATAAGCAATACCTAATTCAAAGAAATTAAGGAAGAACTCACTCTCAAAAGCACTCAACTTCAATTTATTCATGCAAGAAATTAAGGAGGACGAGAATTCAGTAATCTAAAGGCAGAAGCTAGCATTTTTAATTAATTGCATATATATATATATATATATATATACACGCACACAATTTATCGATCTCATTCAAAAGCATTAATTCACTTGCCCCCAGCTATAGGGGCACCAATATCTCCAAACAAGGATCTACCAGGTGCTGGACTAGGACCATGGCTAGCTGCAGCTAGCAACCACTTAATTAGCACGTATAGTTAACCAGAAAGCTAGGAAGAAAGACAATAACAAGAAAATTAAATGAAAATAAATTAAAGGAGAGAGGTATTAATTTAAGAAATTAAGGAACATATAGTATAAATTGAAGCAAGATAGAGACAACACTAGATGTACACATATTTTATCATCACAACAAAAGTAGTACCCGGTTCACCCAATATCTACTCCCGGTCGAGGTCGATTCCGAAATGGTGCAGGAGGAGGAGCTCACCTTCCTGCAGAATTGTGCCAACGGATGCCAAAATATTGGATCATATATAAATTTAGTGTATATAAAAATGTGATAATATATATATATATATAGAAACCAAATCTTAATATGAACAATTAAATTACACATAACATGCAACTACAGAGATCTAAAGTCAAAATAGAATGGCAAAGTACCGCGACGCATGATTACAGAAACGAAGCGAGAGAGAAACGGAGAGTTTGGTGATAGAAATTATTTGAAGAGCTAAATTGAAATAAAGGTTTTCAGCTTTGGATGATATCTATAGACCACAAGATGGAGAAACGCCGCTAATTGAACAAGATTCTTTTTAATAAAGTGAGCCCTCACTGTGCAAAACTTCTACTCCACTTAACTGTCAGTTTTTGAAATAGGATCTTGTACGTCTGGGTATTGATTCAAGCTGGCTAATTGAACGAGATTCTTTTAATAGGTATAGATTCAGGCATAAAGTGGGCTCTCAGTATGTAAAATTTCTACTCCGCTCATCAGTTTCTAAGGTATTGATTCATCCTATGGATAAAATTCGGGACAATCTTTCCCGACAACCTTGGCATCTAAACTGTGAGTCTTGATAGCCATTCCATGTCATAATAATAATAATAGTAAAAAAAAACTTTTACTCCACTAGTTAGGGTTTTGATTAAGGAAGATAAGAATGAAATGGAGGAGGAGGCTTTTGGGAGAGTAGACATAAATTTTTTATTTTTTTTGAATTTATAATATATTACATTTTTTATAAAAATAATGATGAAAATAAAATCCAACATATAAAAAGTCAAGTATATTTGATAGAAAAAGAAGATCCTAAATAGTAAATATAATAGGGTGAAAGTGTTGGAAATAGTGGCTAATTCATACACACAATAATAAAATTGAAAGAGAAAAATAAAGGGAAGAACTCTTGAAAGATCCTTTATTTCTCACTTTTTTTTTTTGTAGAAAACATAGCATTATATAGGATTCAAAACAAATATGTAAGACTTATATGTATATGTCATTACACCCACTAACATAATATTAACTCTCATGTCTTTCACTCCACTAACACAACTTATCCATAACTTCCACTAGCACAATAATAGCTTCACAACTTTTTCATGTCTTCCACTGGCACAATATTAGCTCCACTAACACAATAATAACCACTAACATAATAAAAAATTAATTTATTCAAGTTTAATTTTCAACACCCCCCTAAACTTGATTTCATCACTCCAAGCAAACTCCTTAACTTGTGAAAATCTCCAAACTTGGGTTTGGTGAAAATATCTATAACTTGTTCTTGTGACTTTATAAACTAGAGCTCCACTTCCTTCTTGGTTATGCATTCTCTAATGAAATGAAATCTTGTATCAATATGCTTGCTTCGATCATGAAATACCTAATTCTTGGACAACGCAATTGCCAATTTGTTGTCCACAAAGATCTCCATTGACCCTTCTTGTGAAATATGTAATTCTTTCAACAAATTTCTCAACCAAATTGCTTGACAAACACATGAAGTAGCTGCAACATATTCCGCTTCACAAGTGAAGAGTGTGATAATGGGTTGTTTCTTTGAACATCATGTGAAAGCCGTATTTCCCATGAAGAAAATATAACCAGAAGTACTTTTTCTTTCATCCAAATCTCCGGCCCAATCGCTATCACAATAACCCACAAGCTTGAAATCATTAGAAAATGAATAGAACAACACAAAATTGAGTGTACCTTTGATGAAACGATGAATCCTCTTAGCTGCCTTAAAATGAGTCATGGTAGGTTTTTCTATAAATCGACTAACAAGCCCAACTGCAAAGATTATGTCTGGCCTCGTACAAGTTAAATATCTTAAGCTTCCAACAAGACTTTTGAAAAATGTTGGATCTACCGTCTCTCTATCTTCATCTCATAACAACTTGATTCCAACTTCAATGGGGGTGTTCACCAATTTATAATCTTCCATCTTGAATGTTTTGAGAATTTTCTTAGCATAGCCCTCTTGATGAATGAATATTTCATCCTTCATTTGCTTGACCTTAATGCCAAGATAATAAGACATGATACCAATGTCCGTCATCTCAAATTCATGAGTCATAACTTTCTTGAAATCTTCAAACATTCTTGGATTGCTTCCTGTGAAGATCAAATCATCCACATACAAGCAAACAAAAAATATATCTCCATTCTCACTAATTTTAGTGTAAAGAACATGTTCATATAGACACTTCGAAAAAATTTTGTCTTGAAAATATTTGTCAATGAGTTTATTCCACGCCCTTGGTACTTGCTTCAAGCCATATAAAGCCTTTTTCAACTTCAATATAATACCCTGTTCCAACATATGGTATGATATTGTCCGCTTTGAGCCCGAGCCCGCACGATTTTGCTCTTGGGTTTTACCCCAAAAGGCTTCATACCATTTGAAGAGAACATAGTACATATAAGTACATCCTTTTTTTCACACCCAGGCGATGTGGGATTGAGCACCCTGTACCCTATCAGTGTGGTAGCTCAACCTAGTGTATGTCTTCTCACCCGCCCACTCACACCCATCTACAAGGATTACTACAATCCACCCCCCTACGAGGCCCGACGTCCTCGTAGGCACACTTTCAGCTGGGTTCATGCTCTGATACCCTGTAATACCCCACTCCAACACATGGTATGATATTGTCCGCTTTGGGCCATAGCTCGCACGATTTTGCTCATGAATTTTACCCCAAAAGGCCTCATACCATTTGAAGAAAACATACTACATATAAGCACGACCTCTTTTTCACACCTAGGCAATGTGAGATTGAGCACCCTGTACCCTGTCAGTGTGGTAGCTCAGCCCAGTGTCTGTATTTGCGCCCACCCACTCACACTCGTCCACAAGGGTTACTACATTCAAGACTTTGTCTTCTTACCCTTTCACAACATACCCCATTGGTTGATGAACATAAACCTATTCTTCAATAAAACCATTCAAAAAAGCCAATTCCACATTCATTTAGTGGATTCTCCAATTAATTTGAGCTGCCAAAGAAATTATCAATCTTATAGTTTCCAAACGGGCTACGGGTGCAAATACCTTATCATAGTCAATGCTGGGCTTTAGGTTGTACCCTTTGGCGACCAACCTTGCTTTGTACCTTTCAACTTCACCATTTGCATTTTTCTTTGTTTTATACACCCAATTTACACCAATTGCCTTTTGTCCTTCCGGTAGTGTAGCAAGCTCCCATGTGTCATTCTTTTCTATGGACTTGATTTCTTCTTCCATAGCATTTCTCCATATTTTATCTTATATCACCTTTTCAAATCCAACGGGTTCACAATCCGCAAGGAGACAAAAAGTGTTAAATCATTAAATCTGTTTGTTACCTCTTCTGTGTCATCATATATGTCCCAAAGACTCCTCATGCGAGGTGGTGGTGTGCCACTTGAACTTGATGATAATGAAGTTAATTACTCATGAGTTGATGATGGTGGAGGTGATGTTAGTGGAGAAATGGGCTACTCCATGTCTTCACTTACTTGCTCATTTTCAAATATTGGAATAAACTCATAATCTTCATTTGGAGTGCTCCAATTTCATGTGGCTTCCTCTTTGAATTCAACATCTCTACTAATGACGATCTTCCCATTGCTTGTGTTGTACAACTTGTAGCCTTTAGATCTTGAATCATAGCCAATGACCACAAACTTCTCACTTTTGTTGTCTAATTTGGTCTAATTTTCATCTGGCACATGTACATGGGCAATGCTCCCGAAAACTGGCAAATGAGAGACAACTGGCTTTCTTCCATTCCATGCTTCTTATGGTGTCTTGGTTTGCACACTTCTAGTAGGACAACGATTGGACAAGTACACCGCACAATCAACAGCTTCGACCCAAAATTCTTTAGGCATTTCTTTGCTTTTCAACATGCTTCAAGCCATATTCAGTATGGTTCTATTCTTCCTTTCGGTGACTCCATTTTGTTGGGGCGATCTTGGAACCGTTAAAGAATGGTGCATGTCATTTTCTTCACAAAAGGTTTTGAAATCATTTGATGTGAACTCACCACCTCTACCAGATCAAAGAACCTTTATGTCATAGCCACTTTATTTTTCTACAAGTGCCTTGAATTCTTTTAAAACTCTATACTCCTCTAATTTCTGTTTAAGAAAATACACCCAAGTTTTTCGGCTAAAATCATTAATGAATAACAAAAAATAATTACTTTTACCATATGATGATGGAGTAATTGGACCACAAACATCCGAGTGAATAAGTTGTAGTGATATCGTTGCTCTTGTGGTAGCTTCCTTAGGAAAACTCTTTCTTGATTGTTTTCCAACGAGACAACCTTCTCATAATTGATTTAGATTGCTAATGAAAGGCAATCCTTTCACCATCTTCTTCTTAGCCAATAACTCTAGTCCTCCAAAATTCAAGTGCCCAAATCTCAAATGTCAAAGCCATGTAGAATCATTAAAATAAGCTTTCAAATATTTAGCCACATTGGTTTGAATATTTAGCAAAAATATCTGATTCTTTGTCATTAGAACTTTGACAATCAAGCTTCCCAAAGGATCTCTTATCGAAAGACTACAATCCTTTATAAAAATATTGTAGCCTTTTTTCTAAGAGTTGTCCCAAACTTAAAACATTGTTCTTTATATTAGGCACATAATAAACATTGGAAATAAATTGATGCTGCCCATTCTTCAAACAAATCAAAATTTTACTTTTCCCCCTTACCGAAATTTGTGATGAGTCTCCAAATGTCACTTTGTCATTGACCATTTCATCAAAATCAATAAACTTGTCTTTGCTACCACACATATGATTACTAGCGCCAGTGCCATGATAACACATATTCTCTTCACTTTTTTAACCTTTATATGCCAACAACAAGGTAAGCTCCACTTCTTCATCAATATAATTAGTCTTTTCTTCAACTTCAACATTATTAGTAACATTTCTACATTCCGAAGCATAATAGCCATACTTAGGACAATTGTAACATTGAATTTGAGATTTGTCATACCTTCTTCCATATGGCCTTGAGTTATTTCCTCTTCCACGCCACCTTGTTTCTTGTGAGTCATGATTTTTTTCTTCATTATTGATGGTATGGTGACCACTTCTTTCACCTCTACCTCTTCCTCTTCCTCGGCCACGTACATTTTCACGTCCTTGGCCCCTTTGGTTTCCATCATATTTTTCTTTCAAAGAAAGCTTTGTTTGTAGCACTTGTTCCAAAAACTCTTGTTTCTTCACCACTTTTCCTTCATGAGCTTACAACGAACCCATGAGTTGATCAATGGTCATGGACTCCAAATCCTTCGATTCATCAATGGCAAGAACAATAAAGTTGAATTTGGGATCCAATGACCGAAGGATCTTTTCAATGACACTTGTATCATCCATGGAGACTTCACCATATCTCCTTAGGCCCTGTTTGGCAAAGCTTTTACTTCGACTTTTACGTAGAAGAAAAAGAGAAGCAGAAGCTAAATCAAGGAGCTGGTATCCCCCAGCTTCCTTTAAACGCTCTTTTTGGACTCTAAAACTTTTTCGCCTTATCAATCCAAACACTCTCCAAAATGACTTTTAAGCTTGAAAAGCTGAAAGCCGCTTTTCAAAAGTCAATCCAAACAGGGCCTTAGTTGATTTACGATAGCCAAGACTCTTGAAAAATAATCTGAAATTGATTCAGATTCCTTCATATGTAATGCTTCAAATTCACTTCGTAAAGTTCGAAGGCGAACCTTCTTCACTTTATTAACTCCTTGGTAGGAATTTTGAAGAATCTCCCATAGTTGCTTTGTATTAGTTACATATGCAATGCTTTGTAGCATTCCATCATCCAAACATTGATGGATGGTCATGACCGCCTTTTGGTCCTTCTTTCTCATGGCTTGTAAAGTATCTTTTTCGGCTTGAGACAAGGTTGTTTCATCTTGTGGCTCAAAATAACCTTTGTTCACAACTTCACACACATCTTGTGCTCCCAAAATTGTCTTTATACGAATACACCAATTTATAATTTTCTTTGGTGAATCGAGGCATCTGAAATGGAACCGAATTGTTTGTCATTTCCTTTTTCCCTCACAAACTAGCTCTGATACCACTTTGTTGGAAATAGTGGTTAATTCACACACACACAATAATAAAATTGAAAGAGAAAAATGAAGGGAAGAACTCTTGAAAGATACTTTATTTCTCACTTTTTTTTTGGTAGAAAACATAGCATTATATAGGCTTCAAAACAAATATGTAAGGCATATATGTATATGCCATTACACCCACTAACATAATATTAACTCCCATGTCTTCCACTCCACTAATACAACTTACCCATGACTTCCACTAGCACAATAATAACTCCATAACTATCACATGTCTTCCACTAGCACAATATTAGCTCCACTAACATAATAAAAAATTAATTTATTCAAGTTTAATTTCCAACAGAAAGTCCTTTGTTAGTAATAATTTTCACCCCTTTGGAGAAAAATGAGAACTTTTGAAAAGCATGTTTGTGATTGTTGTTGAATTATTTTTAAAAAATTCATCTAAAAAGTTTTTGGTAAACCAAAAAATAGGTTTAAATGATAGAAATTTTTGCTCACTAGAGATTTTGAAATAGCAAAGATTCTAAATTTTAGACAATTGTTTTTACTTGGACAAATTTATTCTTTTTATATAAAGAGAATTTTATCCCTTATTTTATAAAGCTATGGTATTATCAAATATAAGAACACTCCATTGATAGTTTGGGCAAATTACATTTTGACCCCCTGAGGTATGTCCACACGTCAACCTGACCCCCCACGTTTGCAACTCTTCATTTTCACGCCCTGTCAGTAGTTTTTTGTTGACTTTGCTCAACAATATGCTAAAATGACTAAAATACCCTACTTATATATAGTAAATTACATTTTGAACTAAGATGGGTCTTGCTAATAAGTTGATCATCGGCATTGCGTTGGCCGAAAATGTCCAAAATTGGGGTTGATTTGAAGGCCCAGCAATGGCAGTTGTCGATGGAATCATCCAAAATGTTAGAGCTGTATTTAATGGTATGGCCCACATAGCTACGAGTGTTTGGGGTGGTGTCACTACTCTAATTGGTGCCAGACCGAAGGTGACCGAGACGATGTCGTTGTTGACGTCGATAATGGTCGGCTCAACGTGCTCCAGCAGCCAACGGATGGTTTTGTTTCGCCGTCGGACTTGTGGCCGAGCTCTTGAGTCAATTGGAAGATCCGGGCAACGCAAGTGGCTGGCATCTGGATTCTCTGCCCACGCCCCTCCACCTTCGTGTAGCGATCCTTCGTCGATGCCCTCTTCAGCGGCTGTGCCACCGCTAGTCTCAGTATACAACATTCATCGTTGCACCAACCGACTACACTACAGCTGATGCGGCCGTCCTATTCTTCCAACATGTAGTGAAGTATTGGGGCTTAACAGAAGTCATCATAAGTGATCAAGACCCCAAGTTCATTGGGTAGGATTGCAATCTTCGATTCAGGGAACCAAACTATACAGACACAAGACCTACAGTCTTACATTGATTATTAAATACAGTTATAAAGCTTTCCCTTCCTTGATTGAAGACAAGAGGCAATCCTGTTCATAGGTCGGCCCGCTCATATCCTAATATTAGTTCTGGATCGATGGACCTAGTTCATTCTTCCTAGACGTGCATTTGTTCTTAATTAAAGTTAGGCCAATACCCAGGTTCTCCGGATTCGTTAAGCCACTGGCACTATACTAATCGGCTCTGCCGTTAACCTTTCCTCCAAGTCCAGTTCCTCCTTAAACAACACCGGTAGCGTTGCCACCATCCTCACTCCCATCCACACCACAACCACCACTACGTATTCCGGTGAATGACCCATAACCACAATCTGTTGCATCATAACCTGCTACCAATGATATATATATATACATATATATATGTATATATATGTGTGTGTGTGTGTGTGTGTGTAAATATATCTTCCTCAATCTGTAAATTGAGTCACACATACAAAGGATTGGGGCTAAATTGTAGAAGGGCATTTTGGGCATTTTTTAGCTACTGTTTGCATGATGTAAGCAATCTAACAGTTGAGAATGACATGAGGAACTAAAGTGATGTATAATTTCAAATCTAAGGGGTGAAAATAAAAATACACAAATGTGGGGGGGGTCAGGTTGATGTATCGACAAACCTCAGGGGTCCAAATGTAATGTATTCTAGATATTATAGTAAATTTAGTAATAGAAGTAATTTAAACAATACTATAATACTGTTACTAAAAAAATTAGAAACTAGCTACTTTATATAATGAATTATCAAACATAACGATTATTTTAATACCCCAAAATTTTAGGATATTTAATTTGGCATTTTAATTATTCAAATTGTTCATTTTATGGTGTTTTAAATGTTTTAGTAAATGTTTATGTATGTCTATTGTTGGTTTTGATTTAATATAGATGGTTGATTTTTTTAAAATGTTTGTGAAATATTTCCTTTTAATGTAGATTTTCTTTTTAATTAATATGTGGGACTTTGGCCTGCATTTTCTTTTATTATTTTTTTTAATTATTGTCGGGTTGGGCTAGAATTTTGGGTTTGGGCCACATATATATATATATATATATATATATATATATATATATATGTGTGTGTGTGTGTGTGTGTGTGTGTGTGTGTGTGTAGGTTTATGTATGGTTTGGGTTAATAATATGTGATTATTGCTTAATTTCATGCTAAAGAAAGTTCGTATGATTAAACATAAATAATCTGTTAATTTAGAGTTTGTAAATTTTGATATGTATATACGTGTATATATAAGTATACAAGCAGATATATATTTATTTATGTATATATGTACATGGACATATATATATACATATGTATATGTATATGTACATCTACATATATATATATATATATAGGTTTATGTATGATTGGGGTTAATAATTTGTGATCATTGCTTAATTTCATGCTAAAGAAAGTTCATATGATTAAACATAAATAATCTGTGAATTTGGAGTTTTATGGTGTAAATTTTGATATGTATATACATGTATATATAAGTATATAGGCAGATATATATGTATATATACATGAGATTTGGGTTGAATATAAACATCATTTTTGAAGATTTTTGTTCCGATTAAACTATTGATCTTGCTCTCCCAAATGTTCCCTGTAAGTTTGGTGGGAAATCGTTGGGTGGTTTGATGGAAATTTGGGTTTGAAATTTTAGAACCCTAAAACTTGAAATTGAGCCTTTTTGATTTAGGCAATAATTGATAGTGATTTTGGTACCAATGCGTAGCTTAGACCGAGAGAAGTTGAATGGTATATTCATACGTGAGTTTTGGTGGCCGGAGAAGGCTTGAAAATGGCCGGTAAAATGGCAACCGTGGAAGTTCACGTTTTCTAGAAGTTACAAAGAAGGAAGAAGAAAAAAAAGGGGGCGGGGGCCACATGCGTCATCGGCGCTTGGGGGAGCGTGAGTCCCTGACCGGGATCGAAAAAGTCCGTTGGCTCCCACTCGTCGGGCCCTCTTTAGGCCCAGTCCAGAATATTTTAATATTTTTTATTTTTTAATTGATTTTAAATTGAAAAAATAGGAAAAATAATTTTTTTAATTAATTTTAAATTTTAGAAAAATTTTGAAAATTTTAACCTTTTATAGATAGAATACTCTTTCATGTTAAATTTCAAGTGAAAATGAGTTTCCCTCGTGCTTAAATTAGTTTAGAAAGTATGCCTCAAAATTGATTTTTTACTTTATTTTATTTTTAGAAACACATTAAAAAATTTTAAAAATTCTTGAAAATTCAAACTTATCTTTTTATGACAGAATATACCTGGAACTTTAATTTCAAGATGAAATAAGTTCACCTCGTTGTTGATTTAGTTCAAAAGTGTCCTTTAAGTTGGGATTTTTATATTTTAAATTACCAAAAAAAATTTGAAATTATCTGGAGATTTAGTTGAGACATTTAAAGGCATAATATGCATGAAAACCTAGGTTAGATCTAGGTTTAGATACACTTGATGTTAGATTACATGGTAGGGTTATTTATGTGGTTTTATTTTAAATTATTTATTTATTTCTCATTAATTAATTTCTTTGCAATCATAATTGTTCATGGTTAAATGTTGGTATTTAAATCAGTTTATGAAAACTTGTAATTCTTTTGCGTGCGTGGTATGTTGGACTTAGTTAATTGTTTATGTATTATTTCTTTTGGTGATTGGAATTGCATTAGATTAAATTAATGTATTTATAAGTAGGTTGATTTTTATTTTTAAAAGAAATATAGGAGGCATGTGAAGATTGACAAGAGGCATGTCAGGATTGCCAATACCTAATAAGGTATTCAAGGTTAATTAAGGAGGTATGTGAGGATTGTCAGGGGACATGTTAAGATTGCCAATACCTAATAATGTATTCAATGTTAATTAGGGAAGTATTTGAGGATTGCCAATATGGTATTTAAGGTTAATTAAGGAGGCATGTTAGGATTGCCAATAGGGTATTTAAGGTTACTTAAGGAAGCGTGTGAGGATTGCTAGGAGGCATGTAAGGATTGCCAATAGGATAGTTAAGGTTAATAAGGGAGGTATGTGAGGCTTGCTAATTACATAGTAGGTTACTTAATATTATATAAGGGAGGCATGTCACGATTGCCAAATATTAATAAGGTATTTTATTTAATAAAGTGTTTGGGCATGTAAGGATTGCCTTTGGTTTGAACTTAGAAATTAGGTTCTATAATTTGTGTGATAGGGGATGGATTGAGATGGTGTATAGGATAGTTTTTATTTTAGGACAGAGGTTAAATAAAGAAATGATACATATATATATATATATATATATATATATGTGTGTGTGTGTGTGTGTGTGTGTGTGTGTGTGTGTGTGTGTTTGATGGATTGGGATGGTGTAGAAGATGGTTTCTATTTTGGGAGAGAAGTTAAATAAGGAAATGATACGTATATATCTATTATTTTTTATTGTCCCTCATATAGAGGGTTTGTTTACCGATTCTCTGATTGGATTGTAGTAGAGGAAATTTGCTCGTGGGTTTAACCCACTTTGTTGATTATTTCAAGTCCCAGACAGTTTCCACCTCGAGGTTAGGGCGTGGAGTTCGGAAAGCATAGCGGTTATCTGTTCCTTACCAGACTTTAGTGTAGGGACTTAGATCTTTCATAAAATATTCACTTTTATGATTTTTGGTTAAAGGGATCCTTGAGTTACGGGACTTCCAAGGTGTATTCTTCAGACTAGTATTATGTTTATTTAATGTTATTTATTATTTCAGTTAGACTTTCCTTTCAGCATTTATAAATCTTTTCTTTTTGTCCTTATATTCTATGCTTGTTTGTTATTAGTTGTAAGTATCCCTTATGTTTTATGTGTGAGGCTGGTTACCTCATGCGTGAAATTTTTAGGGGGTATTTCAATTATTACTTCAAGAATAACCATTGGAGTATACAAGATATTGTAGCTAAAGCTATGACTCATTTCTTAGAAATCCTAAAGTTATATAGGAATGAGAGAAGAACATTTGAAGGTCATCCTAAATAGAGATGTGGTTGCCATTATTCTAGTGACCAATAATTGAAAATGAATGTTGATGGAGTTTTTTGTCGAAAGGAAAATTTATGTGTTGGGATTTTTGTCATAAACTCATCTACTAAGGTTATAAAGGCTGCTTTGAGATAGTGTCCTCGTGTTTTTTTATGCTGAAGCAGCTCAAGCTCTTTGCTGAGATGCATGTGCTATGAGTCTGGCTAGTGTCTCGGGTTACCCCTCAGTTGCTTTTGAGTCTGATGCTAACTATAACTATCATTTCACATTGTGTATATATTGTCCTCTTTGTACACTATTTTTTTGGTGTTCACAATTTTTCAAAGCAAATAATATAAACGTGGTGTGTGTAATACCCCGCTCCAACACATGGTATGATATTGTCCGCTTTAGGCCTAAGCCTGCACGGTTTTGTTCTTGGATTTTACCCCAAAAGGCCTCATACCATTTGAAGAGAACATACTATATATAAGCACATCCCCTTCTCCACACCCAGGCAATATGAGATTGAGCAATCCTGACATGCCCTGGCATTCCACCCCGCGGATGATTACAATCCACCCCCTATGAGGACCGACATCCTCGTCTACACACTTTCTGTTGGGTTTAGATTCTGATACCAACTGTAACAACCTACTCCAACACATGGTATGATATTATCCGCTTTGGGCCTAAGCCCGCACGGTTTTGTTCTTGGGTTTTACCCCAAAAGATCTCATACCATTTGGAGAGAACACACTACATATAAGCACATCTCCTTCTCCACACCCAGACGATGTGGGATTGAGCAATCCTGACATGCCCCGACAGCAATCCTGACATGCCCCAGTAATCCACCCGCGGGTGATTACAATGTGGACATGTCGTGAAACTAACAATAAGGTGAGATCAGTTAATGAACTTTGGTGGAGGGCATGAAGGTAATTCTAGTGATTTCTTAGAGTATTATGATCCCAAGGATGGCAATCATGCAACCCATTCTTTAGCAAGTTATGCTATGAGTTGCAAACAAATGTGGATGAGATGCTGAATTATATACCTCCTGCTATGTTTTGAGCAATGATGAGCTATTGTAGTTCTATGATCTCTTTTAATTATTTTTCATTTTTTTAATATCTAGCAGATCCAGATTGTCAGTTAGTGTGCGAGATCTAACGAGCTGTTCTTGAACGGCCAGATCCAATCGATAAAGACCTAACTTTTTTTGTGATAATTTCGACAGCACTTGTTGAGGTGATCGCTTTGTTGTCGGGGACTCTGATGGCCACGAACCGGTTCGTGTGCGAGATATGCAACAAAGGATTTCAACGGGACTAGAACCTTCAGCTTCACTGGCTAGGTCATAACTTGCCGTGGAAACTCTGGCAGCAAACGAGCACAGAGGTCCAGCCCTAGCCGTGGCCCACCCCTTTTCGGCACTCCATCAAGTTTGACTATTCTGCGAGACTTGCATCAACTGGTTTGGCATTGACCTGATCGATGAGCTCCGTTGACAAGCTATTCTTGAACAGCCAGATCCGGCTGATGAAGCTATCGACATACCTGCAAAGGCCGCTGGAGTTGTTGCACAATCTTACCAGAGAAGAATCATATCTATGTCGCCGTTCAAAAGCACACCGTTTGCAGGTATTTTTGGAAACCCACCCTCTCTCTCTCTTAACTCTTCGTGATTTTGATCTTTAGGAAGAATTTATCTTTTACAACACTCAACCCTGTGAAGGTACAACCCTGTGAAGGTACTATCTTTCTCTCTCTAATTTGTTTTACCAATTCAAGCTCTATTCTTTATTGATGTTCTTGAATTAAACTTACTGATAAAAGAGACCTATTTGATTATGGTCAATGTGCTACAGAACACGAAAATCGATCTCAGTTTTGAAAATGTAGAAAGCAAAATGACTCCGTTAGCGGATGCAGCATCGAGTGAGGAACTTACGCCGTCGTCAGCGTCGATACGGTGTTCGAGGTCATCATGGACCGTTCAGAGCTCCAAGCAATGGATTTGCTTGAAGGAGTTTCTGTACAGATGAGAAACTCTCGAATGCTTCATCTGGGTGGATTTGTCAAGTAGGTGGGAATTATTGCTTTCTAAATTTGTTTTCGCTTTCTTTTATTTTAATAAATTTCTATTATTCTTATATTTTGATTCGTTTAATACGCTGTATCAGAAACATATGAAGTCTATGCACAGATTACTTTACACCCAGAAGCAGATGTAAGTTATTATTGTTACAGAATTATCATTTGTATAGTCATCTCTGTTTAGGCCTTCAATTTTTGGATAAATTGGATTTTTTTTTTATTTTATGAATAAGGCTTAATCCTTATTTTAGATTTGATTGATTCTTATTTTTTATCTATGGATGAATAAGCTATTAACATCTGTTGGTCGAATTAATATTGATTTTTTTGTTGATGTCAAGTAGGTGGGAATTATTGCATTCTAAATTTGTTTTCGTTTTCTTTGATTTTAAGAAATTAGAAATTTCTATTATTCGTATATTTTGATTCGTTTAAAATTTCTATTATTCGTATATTTTGATCTGTTTAAAATTTCTCTCTCCATTCCATTTATACATGATGTTAGATATCTATCAAAAGTAGCTAAAATTTCATTCTAATGTGAATTTTTACTTCAACATCTATATATGTTATCTTATATTCTGCACATATGTCTCGGTTGTCCATTTGTTTGTATTTTATGTTGAATCACTGCACATATGTTTAATATCATATCTACATACCTTATTGTTTAGAAGGAAGGCTATGGAATTAGTGCATGAATTTCATCCATGTATGTACTGAATTTCATTCATGTGAGGGTTCAAGACTCAACAATAGTCATGCTATTCAAAGACTTTTGTTGTGATGGAAGCTGTGTAAGATTAAATTTGTATATAAAGAATGTGTCAATTTTGAGGTATATCATCTAATGTTTGTGCTATCTGTTTTTTAATGTTTTAAGTCAATTTTGAAAAAGAAAACACTAGACTCATCTATCATCATGTCTAGACATCTTTATATTGAATGTGGAAGTCACTAATTTAAGTTCGCAGCACAACTTTAATTAACTTTGTGACACCCTTATTTTGAAGGTTTTCATGAACTCTAAATGATAGTATTGTAAATTCAAATTTAAAAGGTGTTGCAAACTCAGAATTAAAAGTATTTTACCTTTAAAATAAGCGTGTCTAAGAACTCAAAATATGGTAGGAGTATTACACATTGAAGTAATGTTTTTCTCTTATTCTTATTTGTTTTTTGGCCCTTCTTTGTTGTGCAAAGATTATAAAAAGTTACCACTATTATGTAGCTTCTCTCTTAACTAATGTATTTTTTTCTTCTATTTTCCTCTTTGTTATCTAAATACTATAAATTCAATAAAATGATTTGTGTACTACTCTCAAAACAGTGCAAATATAAGGGAATCTAGGAGTGCAAATTCACATGATCCAAATGTTTCCATCTTAGAGTCAAGATTGAATCTAGGCCACAATATTTTTATTTTTTATTTTTAAAAGTATAGATCTTATGTGGATCAATCTAAAACACCCTTCAGAAAGCCGTATGATCATTAACCCATATTAACACTCTTTCAGTAAAAAAGATGTCATTATGTCCCCACTTTTTTTAATTCATTTATGTAGAGAGGTGATTTGAGATCATATCTCATTAAAAAAAAAAATTACTGAAGATTGTAAAATGATTTGAAGATCTTACACAAAGGAAATTTCTAACATGTTTTCAAGAAGTCTACAAGTAGCTTTAAGATAAGGTATTTCTTTTGGCAAAGATTATAAAATTTATTACTTTATATAATTGGCTTTTTATGCATCAAAGTTGAATGTTAATAAACAAATTAACAAACTATTTTTCATTATGATTTAATAAAATTCACTTATATCAGTCTAGATAAGACAAAGGAAAATAAAAGGAATGATCCTTGTAGAAGGGAAGTGAAAAAAAGATAGAAAGAAAGAAGTGTTATTTTTTTAGTGTTTGGATAACTAAAGAGAAAAGGAAAAAAGGAAAAAAAATTATAGTGTTAAATCTTTCATAGTATTTGATAATGATAATGATGGAGAAAGCAAACTATTCATATTTCATACCAAAGGCCAATGGTTGGACTCGTGCAGGCGTGAATATCCAAAGGATTTGGAGGCGTGAATAATAACTATATTTCTTTTTTCAATATAACCAGGGCGGTACCCTTACACGATTTAAGCAATTGTCTAAAACCTCAAACAATAGAAGGCCTCCAAATTATTTTATTTTCTTAATAAGAGTTCTCAAAATTTTTATTTTATAGTATTATTAGACTTCCAAAAAATTATGTTTCCTTGTAGTGATAGGCCTCAACCAATGACAAAAATTTAATAATAGACCTCGACATATATATATGTACCATAACTAACACAACCATGAACCATTGGTTTAGATAGAGTTGTAGGCTTGCTGCTTTAGTGACCATGTCTGCAAGCAAGATAATATTAACTTTTAATACTTCTAAACTCTCTTTTTTTTTTAAAAATGGCTTTTCGTTTTCTTTTTCTTCTTTTTCACTACATACTAAACCTCTATACACTTTTCTTGGTGGAGGAGTTTTAGGTCCAAATCATGTGCTGGACTTCATCGTGCATACGGGCTGTTCTGTGATGCAAGATAGGCTTCCGTATACTGACTACAGAGAGTGTTTAATTCTTCTTAGGGCTTGTTTGGATAAACATGACACAAAAGAAAAGAAATGATAACATTAGTTATGAGAGAAAAGAAATGATAACAATACATGTATTCATGATTATGAAGATTCTCCGGAACAGCTAAGCATTCAGGAAGCCATCATTAGACTGAGTGTTCCTTCTGCATTCATTCAACATATCAAGGTAGAACTGACACTTGCTGATATCGGTCCCGTAGTTGTTCAGGCACTGCAATACAGATCAATCCCCAAATAACAAAAATAAAAATAAAAGTCAATTCCACCACTAACATAAGTTAGGCTTCAGAATTAGTGCAGGTGAAGAAGCAACACAATACCAGTGATTTAACTAGAGGAGGACATAAAGCCGCACGTGTTACTTTGAGTGATGCATCAAATTAGTTTTCGAACATATTTATTGTTGGCAATTTGTGCGGGTCAAAACTACATTTTTCCATGCTCACCTACTACTATTCTTGCCCAACAAACTAAATTTCTCCACTACACAATATAAATGAACGAAAACACTAATCAAGTTTATTGTTTCGTGTAGGAACGTAAAGATATTCAATAAATTTATTAGAAAGTGCCTGAAAGAGAGAAGACATACATCCTGGAAGGCATTGGAATGATTGCTGCATGAATCAGAGCCAGTGACACTGGTCATCGCAGGTGCTGGAGCAGCAACAGGTGATTCAGAAACTACAGTTTCATGTTGTATAGTACGAGGACCTAACACGGCATCAACAGCCCTGTGTGCGATACCACTTCCAATACCAAAACCCATACCTTCAAAGAAACGAAGAATCACTTTCTAAAGCACTCAACTTCAAGCATGTGGGCGAGACACCATACACCAATTCAAGAAAGAAAGGAGGAAAAAAGTAATCTAGTGACAAGCACTTTTTATTGCATAATGCCCTTTATCTCATTGAAAAGCATTTCACTTACCCTGAGCTATAGTGGCACCAAGACGTCCAAGCAGGGATCCGCCACTGCTGTTCTGGACAGGTGCTGGAGGAGGAGCATGGCTAGCTGCAGCAACCAATAAGCACAGTCAACCAGAAAGGAAGACGTTAAAGAAAAGGAAAATAAATTAAAGGAGAGAGGTATTAAAAAAAGGAACATAAAATAGACAATATTATACAGCTAGGCCTATAGTAGCCCATGACATTTATAAGATTTCAAGATCAACAAGGAACTAGAAGAAAGCCCACAACTCCCTGTAAAAAAATAAACAGCCTACTTCACATATTTTAACACCACAACAAGAAGTAATACCTGGTTTCCGAACTGGTGCACGACGAAGACCAGCATGACGAGGACCAGCACGAGGACGACCTGACCTTCCTGCAATAATTCAAAGTAATTATTTATCAGTTATTGGACTAGTTCTTGATGCGATCCTTTGAAGGAGAGAGGCGATCCTTTTTGGACATGACGAGGCTTCCTAGTCTCTCCATCTCCGACAAAGTGGAAGGAGTGGCAACAGAGAGAAGCCATGTGTTTTCGAGTGGCTGACAAGGGTACCGAGAGGAGGAGGGCTATGCTTCATACTTGTTTGGTTGGGAGATTTGACAGAGAAGTGGGAAGCTTAGAAAGGATTGAAGAATGGGCTCAGAAATCCTGGAAAATGCCTAGCGGCGTGAAGATAACAGCTCTGCCGGATTCCCTTTTGTTCTTTAGGTTTTCGTCGGAGAAGGAAGCCAAGAGAGTTCTGAAAGAGGGAAAGAGACAGTGGGGGGAAGCTTGGTTGTTGCTTGACATATGGTATTTTAGGGTGGGTTGTGCTGGATTATTGAAAAAGAAAAGAAAGAAGAATCTCAATTTATGGATTACCATTGCATCCTGGTACGACAAGCTCTTTGTTGCCGTCGAAGATCTTTGTGGAGGCTTTCGAAGCATTGAGGCGAACAAAATGGTTGATGCGGAAAAGATTGTAGTCACAGTTAAAGATGGTGGCGTCATCCCGAAGTTTGTTCTGGTTGAAGATGACCTAGTGGCCTACAAAGTGACCATTTCAGAACAGATCGCAACAAAGTTGGTCCCAAGACGTGAATCGTTGGCAAGGAGACATGTTAGCCAATTTATCACGGAGGACGCGTGGTGGCGACGACATAGTCAAGCCATCGAAAAAGAGAACTCCAAGCCTGTGGTGCGGAAAAGAAGCATAGAGAGAGAACAGGGACAACTGGGAAACCACGCGCGTGAGGCAAGTGGAGGAGGAGCAGTACAGCGCCAGAAACGTGTCGACGCAAAGCATAACGATCGATTTGGGTGGAATACAGCTAAGAGAGCATGTGGCAGTCGTATAGATAATCTGAGATTCAAACAAAAGTGTGAGAGATTTTCAAATCCTTATGGGCCAAATAACTGGTTTATACAGGAGACTGGGCCTGTAGCTAAAATAGGCCCAAACAGAAATGAGGCCATGGGCTCGAAAACAAGAAGAGGAGAAATGGGCCACATATCAATTCATGACAGTAAGAGCCAAAAGCCCAAGGCGTCGACTGAAGCTATCGTGGAGGAGATAAGGCCCTAAAACAGTTTGAAACAAAATGGAGAAGCTCTGCGACAGGACGAAATCAACCAACGATGCAAAATGGTATGTTCAGAAGCAAAAGGGGAGATGATAAGGAAGGAGCACGAACATCGATCCAGACAGTTGGGTGTGGGCAAGAGAAACAGAACAGTACCCAGCACAAAAGAATCAAGAAAGGATTAAAGTGGACAAAAACAAAGAAGCAAAAATGGGTCTTGAAGGAAGGATCGAAATCGAAGACGGAGAATCATCCAAGCTTTGGAAAATCAGTAAACTTCAAGGCAAGTTGCCCTAACTCTGACCCTTCTCCTTCTTATTCTCTGGTGGGTCTGGGCACATCAAAGAGAATGGAGCTTGGGAACAGGTGAATCGAGAAAGATGAAATTCTTCGTGCTAAGAACCTAGTGACGGTGAAAAACAGTAAAGTGGTGGCCTATAATCCATTGAAAGAGGCTGTCGAAGATGTCCATATATGCAGTGGCAAGGACAAGGATGAGCTGATTTTATGTATTGGCAAGGGGATTAGGATGAATTTGAGGAAAGAAACGTCTGGTGCTCTACTGGCAGAGCTAAGATTATGCAGAGAAATCGAACACTCGGGCAATGGTACAGAAGAGACTCTACCATTTAGTACAGAGAGGACTGAAACTAAAAGATTTTTCAAGACGAGTCCAGTCGGGTCTGAACAGTTTGGGGGATGAGAAGTCAGCAAAAGTAGGGGCTATTGCAGATTAACAGAAGGGCTGAGGAAGGGTTTCTTGATAAGCAACAGTGAAGATGAAGTCGAAGCAAGTTTTGACTTTGAATCTCTGATCCTTCCACCGCCAGTATGGGAGTGCAACGAGGAGCCAAGGATTGACATTCCTTTGGCAGTGGCTAGGGGAGCTAGGGTCGATGATAGAAGATTAAGTTCGTATGTGGCAGAATCAAAGGGGGATCGAATCGTGAGGAATGTTGAGGAAATGGGAGAACTGTTGGGTCTCACATACTCTAGGGATGATAGGTCAGACATTGAAATGTTGCATTCTCTCGAGCACGGGTGGGATATAACTAATCGCAAGAAAAGTTTGTTTCGGAAGGGGGAGAGAAGGGGGAGAGAGAACTTAGGAACTTGATTTCCTATGTGAACTATGACGGGAGGAGTGATGGGGGGAGCGGGAGTAGTGGAGGTAGGGGGGAGGAATTGGTGTGCGTATGAAACTCAAAATAGCGTCTTGGAATGTCCGGTGATTGAATGACCAGGACAAGAGGAGAGTGGTGAAGAACTTGATTCGAATGTGGGAGGTGCACGTTTGTTTGCAAGAATCTAAGCTAGCAAATGTTTCGGATGGGTTGATGAGGAGGATTTGGGGAGGTAGATTTATTGAGTGGGAGACGCTCTAAGTAGTGGGGACTTCGGGGGGTATTGTGGTTCTTTGGGATAAGAGATGGGTTACCAAAATTGATACGTGGAAAGGGAGGTCATCTATCTCTCTTCTGTTTTTCTTGGAGGAGGATGGGTCCCACTTGATCTTCTCGGGGGTGTATGGGCCGATTGAGGATGTGGAGAGAAGAGGTTTGTGGGGGGAGTTGGAGTCTGTCAGATTGAGGTGGTCGGGCCCGTGGTGCATGGGAGGGGACTTTAATGAGATCAGGGATCCCAGTGAGAGATCTTCAGGGGGGAGAAGGACTTCAACTATATCAGAATTCTTTGAATTCATAGATGCTCATCAACTTATTGACCTTCCGATGGAGGGAGCTCGTTATACTTGGACTAGCGGTCGAATTCATTATACACTATCTCGACTGGATAGATTTTTGATCTCCAATGATTTGGAGGAGAAGTTCTCGAATGTGGCACAAGTGGCGTTAGCTAGAGTAGTGTCAGATCACATTCCCATTCTCTTGGATTGTGGAGGTTGAGAAGAGGGCAAACCCTTTTTCGGTTTGAGAACATGTGGCTTAGAGTGGAGGATTTCAAGGAAAGAGTCCAAAATTGGTGGGCAAGCTATGATAGCAGGGGCAGCCCAAGCTTTTGTTTGACGAACAAATTAAAACAGTTAAAGGAGGATATCAAAAAGTGGAACAAGGAGGTCTTCGGTAACCGAAGTTGGCGTAAAGCTAAAGCTCTCTCTGAAATTTTAGAGCTTGATCGTAAGGAAGGAGAAGGGGGCCTAAGTGACATAGAGGCATACAGGAGAGAGGAATGCAAGGGTGAGTTTGGGGAGATTGCGATGCTGGAGGAAATATCCTGGAGACAGAAGTCCACAGCTTTGTGGTTGAAGGAAGGAGATCAGAATACGAAATTATTTCATAGACTTGCGAATGCTCACAGAAGGGGAAACCACATAGGCAGGATTCACACGATGGGATCCTGTTAACTAGAGGGGAAGACATTCAGAGTGGGATCATGTCTTATTATCAGCAGTAATATACAGAGACCACTAGACACAGGCCTCTTCTCGGTGGTCTTGAGTTTGCAAGCATATCAGAGGAGGAGAGCATTTGGGTGGAGAAGCCTTTCGAGGAGGAGGAGGCGGTGGAGGCTTTGAGGAGCTGTGCTGGGGATAAAGCTCCTGGGCCTAATGGCTTTACAATGGCTTTCGTACATCAGAACTGGGAAGTGGTTAAGGCTGAAGTGATGGAGGCCCTTAGTGAATTCCACTCAACATGATACTTTGAGAGAAGCCTTAATGCATAATTTATTGCCCTTATCCCAAAAAAGGGTGGAGCTATGGATGCTAAGAATTTTAGGCCAATAAGCTTGGTGGGTGTTATTTACAAGCTTTTTGCTAAAATTCTAGCCAATCAGTTGAGGAGAGTTTTGGATGTGGTGATCTCAGACACCCAGAATTCTTTTGTGGGAGGCAGACATATTCTGGATTCAGTGTTGATTGCTAGTGAGTATGTGGAGGCAAGGATTAGAAGCGGAGAGCCGGGTATCGTTTGCAAGTTGGATATCGAGAAGGCATAGGATCATGTGAGTTGGGACTTCTTGCTGTATAGGATAGAGAGGATGAGGTTTGGGCACAGATGGAGAGGATGTATCCATCATTGAATCTCGACGGTTCGGTTCTCAGTGTTGGTGAATGGGTCACCTGCTGGCTTCTTTCCTAGTTCGCGCAGTCTGAGATAGGGTGATCCACTTTCTTCTTTCTTGTTTATTATTGTTATGGAGGTATATATGTACTCTGCAATCTATTTTATATGAATAATAAAACATTTTTTTCCTACGTCATAATAATAAATACATATTTGAATGGGTTTATTAAATCAAAATGACCTAAATGTAAGAAATGCTTGCTGTGAACATTTAGGATAGGACCTTAAGAAGAGTTGAGTGCAGTAACACCCAACACCCTCATTTGGATAGTAAACACAATAAAGAAAAAAGAAAAAATGAACTCAGATTTAATCGATAAATTAACATGAAACAAGATGTAAATCACATGCCACCAGATGTAAATCACCCAACTAGCCTCCAATTTATTTTTTACAGTTCTGACTCAAAACAAGTGTCGTGTGACAGCAAGAATGTTTCTCCATTGAATCCCTCTTCATCTTGTTATCATCTCATCATAAGAAGTATATGAATTTTAGTGATCCTTATGAATGTACTTGGATATCGCAAACATCGTCAAACAAAGTACTTAACCTTCAAAATATTAGTAAATTTTCTTCATTACAGATATCTCCTAATGTTGAATCTGATTTTTCAGTTCTGAAGTGGTGTCACAAATTTCTTATCTGCAGCTATATGTGATTTACTTTCTATTTTGAATCTGCTACATCTAGATTTATCCCTTGGATTCGTACAATTGTTTGTCAAGACAAGCATGTTTAATCTCTCTCTTGTTCCAATTAATCATATTTCCTATACAGTTGGCTTGGTAACATTAAGATTTAGCAAAATGTTTGTGGTTTGTGTGAGATAGTGGGGACGTGAACATTTGTTGAATTTGAAGTGCCCTTTCTTGATCATTATCTATTTATGGCTTTTTGCAAAATATATATGTTGATTTTTCTTGAGGTTTATTGCTATAGTAAATCTGAACAAAGATGGAGATTAATTATTTGTGGAATATATTTTTGAATATTGTTTTTAATTTATCCTGTAATCTGCACTACTTCCTCCTAAAAGATGTTCTATGAGGAATAAGACGTAATCTGAAAACAACTTTTGAGTTTATAGAATTAGAATCCAATTAAGGCTTGGATTTATGTTGTGATTTGGAATATCAAAAGTAATTCATTTGTAGATCAGTGCCTGCTTTAAAGTCACATGGGTAAAAGGACATGGTCATTAGAGGCTAGATTGGTGAGGATATATAGGTGCATTTTGCAAAAATATTTTATGGCAACATGGTTAAGAAGGTCAGTCATTAGAGGCTAGAGTGGTGAGTGATATATAGGTTTGTTGTGCTACTTCCTGCAAATGTCTTTGTGGTCATCATCCCTTTTTTTTTCTTTTTTGGTAGGTAAGTCACACGAATGCAACAATTATTGTCCCATTGGAGACTCACGCCCTTAACATTCCATTTAGAAGGAAGAGGACTTACCGCTTGGGCTAAGCCCTAGATGGTCATCTTAGGTTCAAATAAAATTTAGAACATGAATTAAAAACCATGGATTTTGAACCCTTGCTATATATTTGATCAAAACAGAGGGTTTGAAAGTCAAATCCAGATATATTTTATAATCTGAAAAAAATATTAAATCTATGAATTTCAAATAATGCTGATTTAAAATCCATTAATCAATTGAAATCCAGGTTCCCAAACACAACCTAAAGGTTGAGCAAGATGCCTGTCATCCAACTTTACCCCATTTCAGGTATGTTCCACCTGCCATTTTAACTCTAGGACCATTTATGGATATGTGAGTTATTTGTGGGAGCACCAAAACACACGAAAACACAGAAGGATAAATAGAGTTATTGGCTCATAAAGCATATACCTAGTGAGAGCACTCCTGATAAATAAAACCTCAAGGTATTTTGAAGCTCCCAAACCTAGAGGCCAACCTTGAAGTGAAACTCAAAAAAACTTCCTAAAAACTATGCTTCCAGCTCCTGCCCTTCATTTCCCTCTATATCTAAAGATTGGACCTGAAATCATTGAGTAGATTACCAATTTTCTATTGGTCAAGTGGTGTGCAGTTAGCCTAAATATTTTACTCATAGAATTATAGAATTCAAACCCTGGACAAGGGATAGAGGGCAAAGAATTCTTCTACTGTTTAAAAATAAAAAAATACTGAATAGAGCAAGTGTTAGGTCAATAGGACTTATGTTGGTATATTTCGGTGAATCAAAACTAGAGTCCGTACTTCTATTTTTATTTTTAGTTTAGTTTGAAATTTCAAAAGTTTGTTAGTGTCTGGTAGTTACCTCTTGGTCATTGTTGAATATGGAATTGAAGCTAAAGTTAAGGATAAAAACTACAATCTTCTATACTTACACTATAAAGAGTTTCGGAAACTACCTCTTCTGAAAATTTTCTAAGAATAGATCAGCAAGGGACTCTGATCGATTGAGGTATCAATTGAGGAGCACTGGAATCACATCTCTCGATCGACGAGCAGTGTAAAAAAGCAGTTTCCTTTTCTACTTAAAAACTCTGAAAAACCCTTGTCTCTCGACAACACCTTTTTGCCTATAAATATATTATCATATGAAAAATCCTATACAAACAAAATATACAAATACATAGAAAATTATTTTTGTGAGAGCCTTTTAGTGCATATTTTTCATTTAGCATTCATCATCTGCATTAGTTGGTGAGTGTTATTCAAGCATGTAGACAACATCAGTTGTGGAGCTATAACAAGCTAGTTTAACAACAACATCTATTCAATCAAACCAAGATTGATCTAGATGACTAATCATTAGAAATCAAATCACTGGTTGGAGAAGCGAATTGCAGATCTGTTGGCAAGCCAACCCTGTGCTTGGAAACTCGAGTGGAGAGCTTGATGAATACGTTTGTGTCAATAGGTAACTGGATGTTCTTGGGTTAGGGAACTGTCAACCTAGTTGTAATACTTCTTTCTCATAGTAGATTTGGTTTTCCTAGACTAGGTCCCGTGATTTACCCATTCGGGTTTTTCACATAAAATTTTCTTGTTCTCTTTCATACTTTTTATTGCTTTAATTTATTACACTTGGCCATATATCAGCACAGTGGAGAAGATACACCTCTGAAATACAAGAAGCCTACCACTATAACCCGGGTCACCTATCAATGAAAGGGCTCACTATTTTCTCAAAACTGGAACCATTGTCTCATTGCCCCATTTAAGAGCACAACTTACCAGAAATAGCATGAATATATCTGTTTATTTGTTTAATTTTTATATGTTCTTAGTGCAATGTTTTTATAACTTTCTTTAATTGAAGAAATGAAAACAAACACATAATCCAGGCTATCTTCCCATAATTGATTCCTTAAATGGGACAAGAGGATGACTGAAACGGATCAGAATCCTCTTAATTTAAATTTCTTTTCAAAGCTATCATAAGTTGAAATGT
This sequence comes from Cornus controversa, assembly GCA_026545225.1. NCBI lineage: Eukaryota > Viridiplantae > Streptophyta > Magnoliopsida > Cornales > Cornaceae > Cornus > Cornus controversa. The sequence continues at coordinate 24,900,276 of CM048846.1, read as the reverse complement.
TCTTTCATTGACATGTGTCTTTTTAAGCAGATCGGGGGTTTGCACTGTGCCGCGTTAACTAAAGAAAACCCTAAACGCAGGCGTTGTTTTTTGGGACAGATAGAAGGTTGCAATTAAAAAACAGCAAAAATCCCTTGCCTTCCCATTTTCAAATTTCCTCTCTACAACGCCTCCTTGAACACCGCTTCTTCTCATTCTCTCTACGCCTCCCATGTATTGTTCAAAAACCAAAGCCTAAAACTCAAACATAGTGATCAAATCAACGGGAAGAGTAAGACCAACTCATAGGGTTAGCCCATATCTTCCCACCTCCAGTCACACAAGCTTTCGACAGCCCGGTCCAGATCTAAATGATTTTTTATGTATTTCTAATGTCTTTCAACTGCCAACCGACTACGTCGATAAGATCTCTTGGGAGTCATCAGCCTGTTATCCCTGCCATACCTTTGATCCATTGAAAGAGAGGGTCGTCCTACATGTCACGCCCATTCTCCTAGAGTTTCCAAGTGATCCTCATTCTCGACACATCCTTCTTAAGCAGGGCAAAAATCTCATTTTTGGTCATACAAAAGGGGAGCAGGTTGAATCCCAACTGGTTGAGACAGTAGCTGCAAGTGATAAATTTTTCTTGATCTGGTGTTCAAATAGGGGATTCATGACTCTAGTTAAAAACATTACATTAATCCTAGAGTTGTGAATCATTGAGACAACTTTAAGATCTTGTCCGTAATGTTATATTTTAAAATACTCTGAGACATGTTTAAAATTTTTATTTTCATATTTCATTAGTCGTGTGTGTTCGAAACAGAGTTAATTGGCCAGCAGATTGATGTGTATGCAGAGAAGAGTAGTTCACTTTTATCATCAGGATTCGCAAAAATAAAAAAAATTGTTAATTTGTTTATCAAAGCTTAAAGGTAATCAAATCACCAAACTCCAACAGTCAGTGTATAGGTTCAACCAGGATGAGAGGATCTACCCCAACACTTGCTTCGACTTGTAATTTAGGAATGCTCAATATATTTCAAGAAACACTATAATCATTTCTCAATAAATATAATAAATGTTGGATTTACGTGCATCGGGTTCAACAATGGTTGAATTCAGCATGTTTAAACCCAAACAATGTCACTTCAATAACCTTTCAAATAACATCAAACAATTTTCTCTCCTTTTTTTTGGACCTTTCATTTTCAACATTTTTTCCTTACATTCCAGTAATTCAGAATCTCTCGATTGAAGCCACTTCAATCCATTGGCATACTTAAGTTACAAGGTGGAGGGGCCTCAACCAAAACCAACCAAACCTCAGATGAGGTCTGATATTTTATTACGTAGGAGAAATCAAAGCATACATCTAAAATTTGTGCAAGGTTTCCTGTTAATCATACTGGGGCAGGTTCAACTCACCCAGGTCTCAGCTCTTAAACATCAAAGAAAGTCAGTTGCTTAAAATCTACTTCCTAGTGAACGACTAAGACCACACACTGCATGCATATAAGAAATTGATATTCATATCCAAGGGCTGTAACCCTTGGGACAAATGGGTGTGTGTGTTTCTTGCCCATGAAAAATAAAATAAAATAAAATCTACTGAGATTCATGGATTGTTTCCTCTTGAAAAAAACAGAGGTTAGAAAATATATATATATATATATAGATCTTGAATTTCAAAAATGTAAGACATCAGTTGAAAGAATGACTAGTGATATATACAAGAAGAACTTAGATTAAGAACAACATGATTAAATATATGCAACTGTAGATATGTAAAGTTAAATAGAATCGCAAAGTACCTCCGGAGCTTCCACGACCCATGATTAAAGAAACGAAGCGAGAGAAACGGAAAGATTGGAGATACAAATTGCAGAGCTAAGTGTGAGAAAATGTTTTCAGCTTTCGAGGCGCCGATGATACGGAGTATATATCTGCACCCGTCAACTGCGGTACAGTACAGCACGCTTGCTTTACCGTATAGGAACAGAGCTCATTATATACATGTATAATTGTACATATATGGGAATAAAAGGAACTAAAACCTTATTACGAGATTTCTTTATCCGATAATCTTAACGTGTATAACAATCAGTGATGATTCATGTTTTTACCGTGACTAACATATTTTGTTAGCAATTGATTTCCTCAATTTTATCGATCAAAGTCACCATTAATTGTTATAAATATTATTATCGGGCAAAATTACGAAAAATCCGATAAAAGATTTTAGTATGTGAATAAAACATTACTAATTCAATTCAGCTGTTCATCGCTGAATAAACAAATAAAAAGTCACGTCATCTAAATAATTTTACTTTACGATTGCAAATAAACTACGTTGAGTCGAGATTTAGTTTAATTGGGCTCGACCCATTCGTTTGTTAATTCAATTTGAATTCAGTTCAAATTGAATTAATTCAAAAATTAAATTCGACTTCAACTCGTTTAATTAATGTATAAGCTCAAGATAATTTTAATTTCGTGAACACTTAACCTTGAAGGCGCTAATCAATTCAATGTCACCAAGAAAGTGCCTCCCAAATGCCTTGCAGAAGTCAAATACATATCTTGTCAGATGTTTGTTTGTTTTATTTTTCTCCCTATGCAAACAAACACACAGGTATGTATGATATTATATTTTGAAATATGATTTTGTTGATTATATAATTCTTCATAAGGTTAAAAAAGAATTGTGGTTGGACATGCATTGGCTTGTTAGAATATTGATGCAGGAGCATTCGAGTCAAATGATGCTGAGTTGTCAGACGACACGTTGATGGCACTGAAATACCTTGAGTTGGCAGATCAACGCAAAGATGGCAGGAAACCGTGACCTTGTCACTAATTAGGGTAATTTTGGATGCGCTTCAATATTTTGGCTATAACTTTGGCTACAGGTGTCAGAATAGCCTTTATGACCACAATTCGGAAAGCTTGGTTCGGTGCGCACGTCATGGGCACCAAGCTATGTTAGGTGTGTATTTTTTCGAGGGCAAAATCCACTGTTTTTCCCTCCGAATCCCTAATTTTAGTTATTTCTTTCCTTTTTTAGTAATATTTATTTTGTTGATTAGGAAGAGATTCTGGGCTTGATTTGGGCCAGATTTCTGGCAACTTCCTTCTTTTATTTCGTATTTTATTTTGGCATTATTTTTGAAATTCTGCTATATTTGGTAATGTTGACGAAGTTCAGCTATATAGCAGCTTAGCTTGTGGGTTGATTCTAAGGACTTTGATTTTGAATAATAATATTGAATACCAGAGACTTCTATCTAAGTTTTTTGGGCAATTCTCGTGCATTCTTTTTGTTTATTTTCTATTACCATTAGCCTACAGAATAATCTCTATTCTGTCCAGCATCAGATATGAATCGACTTGGAGCTCATATTTGAGGCTCTTTAATAAATGAGTTGAGTCTAAACAATACAATGCTCAGATGATATATAAGTTCAACCCACACATTTATCCATATTAAAAACAATATTTGTGTATATTTCATTTGTAAGGTCCATTAAGTCCTTCTCACAAGTGAAACCCACCATCCTAGCCCTCTCAATCTCTCTCAAATAAAACCATTAATTTGTCCCAAGTTTTTATACATATCAAATGCTAGTCTTAAATGATAGCTTTGGTATTTCTACTCCCTCTCTCATAAATTCTTGTCTAGTTTGAATTTGAAAACTTACTTCAACTAACACTATTTTAAATGATAACTTTGGTATTTTAAAAAGGAACAATTCATTAAATGTTTGTTTTCTTAAAAAGTTAAGAATTTTGATGTTGGACAATAATTTTGGGACAGAGTATTTTATTCTCTCGTAACACCACAAGCTAAGTGAACTTGTGTTCTTGTTAGTTTGACAATTAAATGAACTTGTGTCAACTCAATAGGCTTGCAAACATGTTTGTCAATAACATCATTTTAATTATTGAACATGACTCCTTTATCAATTTTTAATTCGACTTGTACCTAATTTTCTCTTTTACCAATCTTAATCTCAATCTTGACTTCAATTGAGAGATTAATTTTCATAGCCAAATGAGGTGGAGCTTGACGAATAAAAATTGAGCTCGTCAAACACATGTATCTAGATATGACAAGAGTTCAAGCCCACCTCAATCCAAAGCTTTTCTTTATGCTTGTTTATAATCTCTCTGAATTTCAATCCAAACATTACACGTGTATTGCATAGCTTAAGGACTTTCTACTTGATAATTAACACCTGTAAATTTGGTCAAAGACATATACCTGCAAAAATAAATAAATTAAATCTACAAATCAAGAGTGTGTTTGGGAGCTTCCTGAAATATCAAAAAGTCATTTTAAGTATTAGAAGTCTTTTTTTTTTAAAAAAAATGTGACATTTAGTTACACATATGTAAAGACCTTTCCGAAAAATCGATGGTCAAAAAGCCCATTTCAAAAAAATAAAAAAATATTGCTTTTAGAACTTCCTTTTAGGAAGTTAAATTTTCTTTTGAAATAAATTTTTTATTTTACTAATTTGTCCATGTACTTCTTACATATTAACAAGATTATGTTATATTCTCTTTTGGTCTCTCGTTCCTCCACCGTCACCGCTACTGTTGCCTTCCACCGCCACTGTTGCTTTCCACCACCACATTTTCACTACCATTGCTGTCGCTACCACTACCATTACTGCCACTACCATCGTTGTCGCCACCACTACCATTACTGTCACCACCATTGCTGTCACCGCCTTCTATCACCACCACCGCTGCCGCCGCCACCACCACCACCGTCACCGCTACCTTCACTTTCACCTCCACTACTGCCTCCCACCACTACCTCCACCAGCACTGCCACTTCCACCATTGCCACCATAGCTTCCTTCCATTGTCTACTTTACACTTTCTAAGAGTTGTAATCAATGTTAAAGATAAGGGATAATATTGTCAGGAAAAAAATAATTTAAAAGTTAAAGTATATTTAAAAAATGTACTAGCCAAACCTCTTTTCTCTCCTAAATTCTTTCTAACAAAATTCTTCTTACGAATGTCTTATCAATGAAGTCTTTTTGGTATTAGGAAGCTTCCCAAACGGGGCCCAAATGTTAAAATATACAAATTTTATTCTCAAAAAACTATAAGATACTCAAATAATTTAGACTAGTAACCAAGTTCTAACGACTTTGAAGAACCTAAACAAATTTAACGGCATTATTTAGAAGTCCGAAGTCCGACCATCATTACAGTGGACAGAAACAACCCAAGTACATTAGGTGCCATCCGGTGAATAAAACACACGAGTATATATATATATATATATATATAGAAGCATTTAATAGGTTTAAAAAAAAGCATTTAATTATGGCTTTTTATAAAGACATTATAAATACATTTCTGTAATATGAATTCCAAGTCAGATTTTTCTAACTGAATATTAATTACATTGCCATAGATTAGACGGATATGATTTCAAGTTGAGAATTGCATCCAACGGTCCAGATTCAATAAGTTGTTACATGTAACACTATAAATAGAGCTGTTCAAACCATAGGGTTCACATAGAAAATTGGGTTTAACTTTGAAGTACTAGAGGTGAACTCTAAGCCGGTTAGCGATTAATCAGAAAATAGTTGGAGATAATATTTTTTCATTCATTTTCTGATAAATCGCTAATTCGATTAGAGTTCATTTTTATCCGAAAACCAACAGAGCATAGAAGGATCTTTTATATGTTTGTACTTGTATGTATATTATATATCGACTTTTGTGATGGTTTCTTCTCTTATTTTTAACTCTTTTTCATTGAAAGTCGTTTCAACGGATACATGTGAATTATCTCTAAATTAACAGTTTTGAAATCTGTTTTATTATAAAATATGTGAATGTCTTAGTCTTATTTTAATTATTGTCATTGTATTGGTTTTCTTACCTACTTTATGTCATTTTACGTGATGTTATTAAACAAATTCTTTTCTTAACATGAGTTGCAAATTTTGGGGTCAGCTTTCTTTTACTCATTGTAAGTGAGATTATTGATTTGTTTAGAGTATTTATTTTGTAATTCGATCAGTGGATTTACTTTGAAAAATAATCTTAATATTCATAAAGATATTTAAATTATTATTTTTCTTTATGAAGGAAAAAGATATCACCTCTTGCATAATTTCAAGTCTTGAAGGATTGGATGACCAAACTAAAACTCCTACATAAAAGGGATAGATCGATTGATCAACAACGTATGCTGAAAATTATATATAAATTTTATTATTTTTTAATACACACAGTATATTAAATATTGACCTCCTATGCTTAAATAAAGAATTGGATCTCATCTCTTCTGTGTCTTTTAGGAGCGCAGTGCCGAACCGGATCACGAAAGGATTATGCATCTCCTCTCTGCCTTATAGGAGTGCATTGTTGCCATACTCAATCGCGAAAGGACTATGCAGAAAATTGCATCAATAGATTTGAAACTAAATTGTTTTTTGTTTTTTGGAATAAGCTGGAATCTAATTATAAATGAAATACTTCTTTACAATTTTATCCCTATTAATTAGAATTTCAATCTTATGTTTCATAAAAAAGAAGAGTAAATTGGGTAAGTTACAAACTTGTAAGTTAACTAATTTACCAATTTCATGAAATTCCACCCATTTTATGGGATTTTAGAACACTATATTTAGGAATTTCAAATCATATGAAATCTAATTCCATTTTAATTTCCATTGATTCCAAACATTAGTAATTTCATTTTGAATTCCAAATTCGACAAAATTTCGGCATTCCAAAAACAATATTGAATATAAGTGATGCAACGTTTACTTTAATAAAATCATATTACTTTATGTCGCGCCCTAATTTTCCCTACAACACCTTTGTGGGAGAATGTTTTTGTAAATAAGGTAAATGAAGATGTTTTTGAGAAAATAAGACTTCTTAATGAGACAAAAGTGTAAACAAGGCCTAAATAATGGAGTTGTCACCTGACATCGAGTTTTAGTGTGTTAGGTCACCTAAAGCACGTGATTATTAATTGAATGCAATAGCCCTATGTAATCACATCCATATGGTCTAATAGACTAGATTAATGGATTCAGAGGTATAATTATACATGGGAAAGGTATTTGACACTCCATGTATCTATACTTATGCATGGTTGCCAAAATTTCATGTGATTTTCTAAGTGTTTGCATGCGCACTAGTTTATGTAGAACCTTATAAGAGATTCTTGTTATATTAGTCTTTTTGAAATGAGATTAGACCTATCGCGAAAACCTAACTCATATCTTTTAGTTGCAATATGCATGTGACTTATTATCCTAAGACTTGACTCAGATAGAATAGCGACGTGAACCAACCTACTCTAAAATGTAAATAATGCATAATGAAACCAATGTTAATTAAAATTGAAACAATCCTAAGATTTTTCTTTGATGGAATTGAATACAAGGTTGGCCTTAAAGTACCTACGTACCTTTTCTTTGAAGAGAAAAGAATTAGATCCAACGTAGTTCGAAGAGGACCTGTTTTGACCTATGAGTACCTATCTCAATTTCGAAAGAGTGTTTTTTTTTTTTTTGTAAATTGAGTACTTGAATCTTTTTTAAAGAATGGTTTTTGTAGGTACAAAAAATTGTTTAACTAGTTATTGTTAATCAATTTGATGCACACTCCCAAAATAAGCTAAGAACACAAAGTTTTCCAGAGAGGAATTTTCAGAGGGGATTCCTTTATTCATAATTCATTGGATATTTATACAAGTTGGAATCGGAATCCTTTTAGAACTCTGATTTTCTTATTTACAACTAACTTTTCTCTCAAAGATTTTAATTCCTTTTGAGTTTGGAGCTGTATTTGAGTTGGGCTTTTTTAGCCTTTAAGTGAGGAGACTTGGCCATTTACAATTCTCGTCCTAGCCTTTGCTGATACTTGGGCTCAAACCGATGTGGGCCTGGTCCGTTTGTTTTTGTATACTCTTGCACACAATGAGAGAGTTCGAGTAGTGGCAGAGAGATTTCAACATTCCACATATTTAGTCTCCAAGTATTTTCATCGATGTCTTTATTATATACGTAAATTGGGGCAAAAAATAATTTGTCCACCAGATTTTAATGTTATACTTTCAGAAATCTGCAATAATGAAAATTTTTATCCATTCTTCAAGGTTAGTTTTTTTTAAATAAAGTATATTGTTCTTTTTTTTTTTTAGTTGTATTATGAAATTGATAAAAAAATATTGCAAATGTAGAACTGTGTTGGAGCAATTGATAGAATACACATCCACGCAAATATTGCATCAGCAAAACAAATTCCTTATCGTGAGAGGAAGTCAGATACAACACAAAATGTTTTGGCCATTTGTTCTTTTGACATGCGACTTTCTTATGTGTTGGCTGGATGAAAAGGTAATGTAAATGACTCAAGAGTTTTAATGGAGACTATCTTCAATCTTGCTATGCACTTTTCAACAGCACCTGAAGGTAATGTTGTTGTAAGGTTGTTTATGTTTATTTTAAAAATTTATATTAATTTGTTATAATATTTTGTGACAGGTAAGTACTACCTTGTTGATTCCGGATACGCTAATATGTTAACGTTCCTAACACCTTATTGTGGTGTCCGGTATCATTTGTAAGACTATAGAGGACAAGTACGAGGTCCTAAAGAGTTATTCAACTATAGACACTCATCACTTAGAAATGTCATTAAACGTCGTTTTGGGGTACTTAAGAAACGTTTTTCCATTTTTTAGTTAATGCCCAATTATGATGTAGAGGTACAAGCACAAATCGTGGTGACTTGTTGCACAATCCATAATTTCATTCGTGATGAAGCGCGTTTAGATCATTTATCTCGTGAATATGAAAATGAGAATGTTAGGCCTGAAGAAGAAGAATCAACAAATACCTCTACACCTCATATTCTAGCGGATGTAAGAGTTACTCAAGATCAAATACGACTGATGAATGGAATTCGTGATTCAATCACAAATGAATTGTGGAACAACTTTCGTAGAGAGTGATTTATGGTGTTATCATGACTTTAAACTGGATATTGTATTTTATATTCATTATTGGGTATTGTTAGGATTTGTGACTTTAAATTGGATGTTGTATTTTATTACCATGTATTGTTAGAATTTGTGACTTTAATATTGTTTGTTATGGTATTGGTTCTTAGTTAAATCTTAAAAATTCACAAACTAACAATTGGGAGGTTTGATCAATGAAAGCTCCAAGAGATGTGCTTGAGATAAAGGTGGTTGATGGTCAAGTTGAGTAATTTTTTTATTTCTTATTTGAAAAACTAGTTGCAAATTATATATTTTAATGTGATTGAAGGTTAGTTTTTAATAGATGAATTAAAAATAAAATAGAAAATTAAAAATAAATTTGTGTAACAAATGTGTTATTAAACACTATTTTTTGTTCTAAAAAATGTAAAAATAACATGTATTAATGAACACTATTTCTGTTTTTTGTTTTCACTCATAAAAACAAAAATATATTTCTGTTTTTTTTAGCACAAAAATAAAGTTTTGGTTAGTAAATGCACTCAAACTAAATCGAATCCAACCCAATGCATTCTTACTTGTAATGAGGTTTGTGATGATTTTTATGTGGGCCCGCCATTTGTGAATCCCATGCGGAGCTCACCAGCTTGTTACATTCGCCATACCGACCTGTAAGAAAGAAAAAACTGTGTTTGGTCGACTTAAAAAAAGAATAGAGGAAGGCAAAAAAGACTTTAAAATGGAGGGTAGTATTGGCTTTTGGAAGGACATTTAGGTTATTTTGTCCTTCTGCTTGTTTTAAAGACAAAATCGGCATTTCAAATTATTATATGCCAAAGTCATTACTTTTAAACGGTACACCTGTCTGACCATACAGATTGAGCCTGATTGTTATGTAAACATAAACGTTTAAGGACTAAGGTACTGTGTATAAATTTTAAAAATATAGAAGTACCGTAATTTAAGTTTTTGTGAAAGAATGTGAGTGTAATTTTTTCAAAATAAAAGGGCTTCCCTCTTTTGAACCCACAATTTCATATACACGTCAAAATTACAAAGGCTTGTCAGTTTAATTTTTAAAAAATTGTTCTCAAAATTTCAGAAAATAGAAAACGGTTTACAAATTTTTGTTTTCTAATTTTTAATTATAAAAAAAGAAAAACTAACCATAAAGACCCAAAATGTCCTAATATGCCATTAATTATTTATTTACCCATATAAATTGATTAGTATTAGGGTTGCAAACGAATCGAGCTGTTCACGAACAGTTGAGGCTCGACTCGCATTCGTTTATTTAATAAACGAACTGAACTCAAACAGGATTATAAAGTTTGATTTGTAAATGAGCCAAGTCTAAACAACACTAGACTCGGCTCATTTGTTCGTAAACATAATACAAACGGAGCTCGATAATAGGTTGACGAACAAGATTGACTACAAAAGATATATATATATATATATATATATATATATATATATAACCAAATCAATAAAATGGATTACCAAACATTTTAAAAAAAAAAAGGCCCAAGTCCAAGAGAATTAACATAACTCAAACCTAAGCCCATGTTCTGAAAGCCCATCTATATATATTCTTTAACCACTCAATTACTCTCAACCCTAGCCGCACTGCCCACACTCCTCTCTCTACATCCTGAGTCCCAACTCCCAACTCTCGACTGCCGATCTGTATATTGTGTTTGCTCTCTCTCTCGTGGCATGGGAGGATGGTGACGATGGCTTTGGCGAGATCGGAGCAGTGGCTTTGACGAGATCGGTGATTTTCCAGGTATTTCTACTTTTTATAATTGTGTATGAAATTTCTTTTGATGGAAATTTAGTTTTAGACAGATATGTGCATTCTGCATATGCGTGTGTGCAATACGTGTATGACAGATATGTGCATGTGTGTGTAATATGTGTATGATAGATCTGTGTATGTGTGTGTAATATCTGTATCTCTATACGAGTTTCGAGCTGAGCTCGAAAACCTCGTGAACCTGACCAAGCCGAGCTTGAACACTTGTGGTTGGAGCTCGAACACCCTCCTACAATGCCGAGCCAAGCTCAAACATGACACTACTCGGCTCGGCTCGGCTCGAAATGCGAGGATTCAAATCCCCTATAGTAATGACTTCTCGCCGTATAAAACCATTGTTGCCGCTAAAAGTGTCTTTAGGTTGCGACTTGTAGGGTTATTGGCAGTTGGGACACTGGCGCTCTCTCTCTATATATGTGTGTACGTAAATTATATATATTCATATTCATTTGCGCTTTTGCAGTTAACTTGAAGGCCAAAAAGCATTGAAACTTCTTGGGAAAGCCTCCGCTTCATCCTCTAAAATTAAGGTTTTTATTCACTTCCCTTTCTATACTTGGTACTTAATATGTATCAATTGAATAATTTTCAGATAGTGATTTACTATGAATAAATTTCAGATATTTTTAACAGGAAATATCTATATTTGGAAATTGAAAAGATTGGTTTTGTATAACTGATTTACTTGCACACTAGTTATTCGATGAAATGCCTCCTTATGTATCTCAAAACATATATAAACACCTTTCTGTATATTATAATTAGTCTTACACGTAGTTGATCAGGGGTCACTTAAAATGTCGAAAGCTTAGCAGCTAATACTTCCCAAAGGCTTTGTTTGGTTAGAAGGGTATTACAAACTAAACATCGTGTTCCTCCATTCTTAGGTTAATTTTCTATTGTGATTAGAGTGAGTACTCACAACATTCTTGTTGAATGATATTTAGGCTGTGCTTATTATGAGAGATTGATTGATCAAATTTGGTTTTATGTGCTTAGTGATTATAAATTGGTTCTTGCATGGTTTTTCCTATCAGCTATACCTAGAGTAAGACTACCCAACTTTGTATGTGTGGATGTGTGTTTACATTTATAGAAAAATATGTAAAACATGGTTCAATTGAATGAACTCTTCTCTCTGCTTGTATGAATTTACTAGGCTCTGCTATTTAACAGCTTCAAATTTCCAGAAAGGGACTGAGCAATCTATGGTATATGGACTACAGGGATGGTTTCCTTTTTAGTGATATTATTAGGCAACTTGTTCTTATAATTTCGATGATATGGTAGTATGAAAAATGACCCTAAATCAAAAGTCAGTTACCCTGATTCATGACCACTAAAAGTCATGTGGTAGCAGCAGATTTGTATCCATTTTATTCTTCTTTCCGTTTTTCTGTGGGTATGGATATTTTTCATTGTAAATTACAATGAACTCATTGAATTTTTTTTCCATTGGATGGCTAACTTTTGCTTGTGCATGGCTGTTTTTTTTTAGTGGTATCTCCTGCTACCCAGAAGGGAAGGTGCATGGTTCAAAGCCCTGTTTGTATCTCAAGTATATGTTATTTAATTTTCACTTTTTTTTTTTTTTTGAACTTTGTTATCAGCTTACATCAAGAACTACAGCCATAAAGGTTATTAAAATAGCTTTAGTTGTTGAATCCACATTATGTTATATAACGGTAGTAAATAAGTTCTGGACTCAAATTAGTATTTCAAACCAAGGTTGTCAGAATCGGGATTCTACGTTGGATCGTTTTGGATTCCGTAGAATTGGAATCGTAGAATTAGATCATGAATCGTAAGATTCTACCAAACTAGTAGAAAAACAATTCAAACTAACTTTTTAAACAATAGCAACAATAAGCAGAAAACACAAAAATATATAAAAAAATACTACTCCAAACATATACTAGGAGAATGTAGCTCAAAAGGTAGAGCTCTCATGCCAACTATGCAACTTCTAAATTTTTGAAGTTGGGTGCGAGGAGATCAAGGTTCGAAACTTTGAATCCTTGCATTCTTTTTCATGCCAACTATGCAATTTAAAAGTTGTGAAGTTGTGTGTGAGGAGATCAAGGTTCGAATCCTTGCATTCTCTCATATTACTTCTTACCTAAAGGACTAAAAAAATATCACTAACTAACATTTAACAAAACTTACACTAATAATTTCATAGAACATCAATTACCAAGTATCATGTCAAGCAAAAATAACAAACAAATACTAATGTTAGAATCTAAAAACTACATATCCAATTGTCCATAACATAAGTTCACAAATCCAAGTTTTCATATTACACATATAAGATGGAAAAGAAACTAATAATCATTATCATTATCATCATCAAAATAATTGTCCAAGTTTTCTTGATTGTACATCACACAATTATAATAAGCATCACCACCACCACCACCACCATCATCATCATCATCATCATCATTATCACCACCATCACCACCACTATTGGCATCCTCTTCATTATCATCGTCATTACCATCCATCTCCGTCTCACCAAGACCCAAATTTCTTGAATAATTTAAGGGATCCTCGTCTTCATCATCATCAATTTCATGAAATTTCCCAACTACGAAATATAAATAGAGGACATATTTCATAATTCATACAATACAAGTTTAAACTTAGAAATAAATTTGTAAAACTTGAAAACTTACATGCACTTTCTACATGTCTAGTCATGACTTCCACTTCATCTTTTTCATCCGTATCTTCTTGAGTATTATTGTCAAGAACCCTCAACCAATTATTTTTTATTGGAAGAACTGGATTATCTTTTTCAGTAATCCATTCATCATTGGATGGGATATCCTCAAGACAAATTGGATCAATGATAGCTTTTCTATTCATGTGCCTCTCCCTCAATTTTAAGTTATACATAACAAAAACCAAGTCATTCAATTTCTTTTGGAGCAATCGATTTCTCCTTTTTGAATGCACCTAGGATATTACTAATAGGGTAAAATTAAATTACAACATAATTAATTAAAAATTCAAAAATACGCATTATTCGGTAAAAAAATAAGTTAATATTTTACCATCTCAAAGGCACTGCAGTTCCGTTCACATCCTGAAGAGTTACTGGTTAAACTCAATATTCTAATTGCAAATCGCTTCAACTCGGGACACTCATCTCCATATGATTCCCACCAATTAGCTGTTATAAAAAATAAACTTAGTTAAATTTGATATTGAAATTTGAGTATTGGATTGAATTATGAATATTGACATAAACTTAAACTTGGAGATTTCTTGTTTTTTGTCATTTTTGCAATATCCATACCAAAGAGTCCTCTTGCTTTTACAAAGGCAACCATTTGTAAATCAATTTTCATTCTCTTATCAAGATCAAGAACCATTCTATGGAGACAACTATATAACCCAATTTTCACCTCTGCGTTTGCATTGAAATTTGAACTATATTGGTATTGGGGATTAAAAAAAAATGCTACCGCATGCAAGGACCAATGAAGTTGAGATGCCCATCTGACATCGATGATCGGGAGGCAATGAAGCTTTCCATTTCGATATTTTCTAATTTTGATTGTCTAAAACTATGTTTGCAATTTTTTTCCCTTTATTTGCCTTTGCAAACTTACTAGACATCCACTTGCTACATGAAAAAAGAGACGTCAATGCTCCTTTTTGCTCCTGAAGGCGCTGCAAAGTTAAGTAAGAAGTGGCAAATCATGTCACTGCAGGTGTAAGAAGCTCCTTGCCCTCTATGAATTTCTTGATCCAATGAGTTAGCATAGTCCTTGAATAGATGTATGAAACAATTCTCATCTCTTTTGCAATTGTTACATAATGAATTTTAATTTTCTTTTCAAAATCCTCCAACATCAAATCAATGCAATGTGAGGCACAAGGTGTCCAATACAACCTTTTTCTTTTTTCCATCAACATCTCTCCAGGCAATTTATAGTTAGCAGCATTATCAGTCACAACTTGTACAACATTCTCTTCCCCGACTTTTTCCACAACTTCATCTAACATTTCAAAAACCTTTTCGCCTGTTTTTGAATATTAGAAGTATCTTGGGATGACAAAAAGATAGTTCCCGATGGGCTATTGACAAGAAAATTACATAGTGAACGTCTCTTCCTATATGACCACCCATTTGACATAATTGTACATACAGTTTTCACCCATTCTTCTCTAAAATTCTCAAGCAAATTCAACGTCTCGTGCACTTCCTTCTTCAAGAATGTCTCTCTAATTTCGTGATAAGGAGGAGGAATGAGCCCCTTCCCATAATCTCCTATCTTCTTAATCATAAGAGGAAATACGGGATTGTTCACACAGTTGAACGGGATGGCACTGGTATAAAAAATCTGGCTATGGTTTGGCATACTTCATTCCTCTCTTCCTTAAATTTCTCATTCAATGTTGTTTGTCGTACTCCTCCCGACTTCTTCATGACAAAGTTATCCATTAAACCCTTTCCTTTTTGCCTCCTTGAATGTTCAAGTTGTTCTACACATTCATCATCATCGTCAACACCATACAACTTTCTTTTCTTCTTTTCTGCTTCCTCCAATTGAGTTTCAAGAAGACTTCTAAATTTTTGCTTCACTTCTTCGGGCACTTTCAGACACAGCTCAACATTTTGATGGGTACAAGCTAAGTGATCCTTGTGCCGAAAAATACCCCCCACTATGAACAACATTGCAATACCGACACCTCACTGTTTTGGGATTACCATTTTCCTCAACTCCATGTTCCCATCCCGGATCTAATCTTTATCTCGAAGCATTTTTTCTCTTACTTTGGACGGAACTTGATTTAGATGACATCGCAATATTAAACATTTAAACCATCGATACATTGACCATTTGACTATGCTTGTGCATAAGACTCTAAGAGTCTAAGTCCTAAGTAACAGATGGAGATTGGAGTATTAGAGTATAGATAGAGCAACTCAGCAATATAGGTAAAGCAATGGTGAAATACAAACAAAGCCTATGGATAAACAGAGTTAAAAATAGATTACAGAGCCTATGGAGTATGGATAAACAGATTTAAAAATAGAGCCTATGGATAAAGTGATAAACAGAGTTACATAATACACTCAAATACTCAATAGTCAATACAGAATTACAGACTACTAGTACCAGACTAGTGAACACATATGTACTTGGATAATAAAGTTATAAAGTATAAACTATAAACAAATTAATTTATTTAATATGCAGAATTGCAGAAAACAGAAATGCATATACTAGAATAGAATAGAACCGGAATTGCAGAACCACTTAATTTAATTAATTTATTTAATATGCATATACCGAATTGTAGAAATGCATATACCATCAATGATCGAAGTTCGAACAATATATAGAGAAGAAATTCCCAAGATTACAATAATAATGTAAGTTCAGAATCTTCAAATCATTGCCAATTTGAAAAGAGAAGTGGAAAAGTTGAATTTGGCAATTTGCTCAATTGAATTGTAT